>CM075344.1:112645000-113345000 GCA_037693485.1 Kitagawia praeruptora
GAGAGCATGCGTTGAGAAACAACATTAAAGTGTTGGTGAGACCAAGGTGAGAGAATAAAAGGGTTGAAGTGTCAACCTGAGAGTTGGAAAGGGTAAAGTTGGAATTGTATCCACAACTATTTTCCTTAGGTTATCAAGATAGAATCCTTTTAAGGGGAGGAGACTGCAATAACCCTAATTTTCGTGAATATTCGAAACCTGGATGAATAGTAATGTTATGGGTGGATGTGAAATTTTTGCAATCACGATATGTACGAATTATTAAGTGAAGATTTCGAATTGATAGTACGTCTTTACGGTGCAGACGAGTGTATGTAAAAGTCATTAGTTTTTTTACGAAACCCATTATTTCGAATGGTCAAATTTTATGAGATATCAAAGGAGTATGAGGTGGGAGACTTCTTGATGCTAAAGGTATCCCCCTGGACAGGATTGATGCGGTTTGTTAAGAAAGGAAAGCTAAGTCTAAGGTTTATTGGACCTTTTGAGATTTTGAGGCGTATTGGGAAGTTAGCCTACGAGTTAGCCTTGCCCCAAGCTTGCAGCAAATTCATAATGTGTTTCATGTGTCTATGTTACGACCCTACCACACCGACTATCGGCATGTGATAGAATACGACCAAGTGGACCTACAACTAGACTTGACCTATGTGGAGCAACCTGTGGAAATCATGGATAGAAAAGAACAAGTGCTGAGGAACAAGGTTTTTAAACTAATAAGGAATTGTGAGAAAATCAAGATGTGGAAGAATCCACCTGGAAGTTGAAAGAGTGAAACAAAGAAGGAGTAACCCCAGTGATTCCTAAACTGATTCCGGGACGGAATCCTTTTAAGGAGGGGAGACTGTAAGAACCCAGATTTTCGGTAGAATTAAAACTTTTCTTATTAAGAATAAGTATATACGTGAATAGTGTTTGTCATGCGTGAATAGTAATTTATGGATGAATAGTGATTTTGAGGACCAAGAAAATTTTCACGCCACCCTATGTACAAGACATGGTATGGATATTTCGAAGTCATATTAGTGATTCACGGAGCAAATAAGTGTATGTAAAGACGATCGAAATTAAGAAATTCCAATTTGTATTATGGTGTAATATTTGACTGGGTAGTGAATTATATATTATTATATTCAAGAAATGAGATATTAATTTTGAGGAATTAAGGATTTAATATGTTAGGATTTTATTATATTTGATTCGAGGATTTAGAACGAGAACCACTGAGACGTTACAACAAGATTAAGCGGTTGAGCGAACGAAGCATGGATTAAGGATATGGTATATTAAGAGTCCAAGGAAGGATATATTATGAGAAAGAAAGAGGATTGAGAATAAACTCTTAGAATTGAGAAATAGAGAATGCTTGAGAAAGCGGGAGAACGTTTTCTGAGATAAAGAGAAATAAACAAGGGATGCTGGAATTAATATTCATTCGAGGTATTGTGCCATATTAGAGCAATAATATGCAAAGTATTAGTTGTAACGTATTAATTTTATTCACGAGACAACAAGGGAATCCAATTGGTGGGAAAGAAAACAAAGCCAAGGGACTTAAGTGCAAGAAACAAGAGATAAGGACTTAGGTGCAAAAGGAGGAAGGACTTGGTTGCATTTTAAGTGGATAAGAATCCAAGGGAGCCAATGGGAGTGTGACACCTAGCAAGGATAAGGATGCATCCAAAATATCTATATATATATTACATGTGTAAGAATTATTGGAGATAAAGAACAAAAAGCAAAAACCAAGAAACTCCATTTTCTCTCCATTTGCCCAGCAGAACGTCCTCTCAGTAAAACGGGCCTAGAGCCTTCATTACTCAATGAAATTTCATGTTCTTTATATGGTTAGAAATCTGTTAAGATGCTCTACAACTTTCGTTTAGAAGCCTCGATCAGAAAAGCTCGGTAAGGGCCTCGTTTTCCATGATCTTTCAGTCGGGTTCTAATAATTCCGAATTACTAACTTTGTTTTCTTCATTTCTTTTGATCATCCAAGCTTACCCAAGGCTATACAAGGATTATACAAGGTTTAGAAAGCTATTACACACATCAAGGAAGGTATAAACTCTCTCAACCCTTAGCATGACTTGTTTATAGTTTATATTGTTAGATCTATAAGTTTTAGAGTGAATCTTGGTGATTTGAGTTGTAGATGATGAAATCTTGAAGTTATGTGCTTGTTATGATGGTTGTAAGGCTTGTACTTAGAGTATGTAACCCCATGTATGCTATAGAGGCAAGTCTTGGTGGTTTTGATGGTAGATGTGATGTATAAAGTGAGTTCTTGAATGTTTAAGACAAGATGTGTGCTGTGTTAAATCCTGGGGGCATGTACTGTCTTGTGAGAGGGTTTTGAACCCCTAAATCTTGTCACCCGAGGACCTAATTTATATGGTTAGAAAGATAATTGAATGTAGTTTCTAGAAATATAAGGTTTATACCCAGGAGATGTGTAGATCTTGAGTTATGGCCGGATTAGTGTAGTGTGGTTCTGGAATTCGGACTGCACTGTGTTGTCCACTTGTGAACTGAGTTAGCACCCCTTAAAATTATGCTAGTGTTATGAAAATTTGAGGGTAGTCAGATTATACAGTTATGAAGGCTTTCCAAAAAGAATTGGAGTAAAATTTATATTTGTCAATTTTATAAAAATGTTAAAGCGAAGTGTGCGCGAGTGAAAAATCGCCTAGGAGGTTAGTTTAACGTAGTTTTAAGAGTACTCACTTGTGTTTCAAGTTTGAGGAATGGATTCGAGTCGAATGGGTAAAGAATGTGATAAAGTGATGACATGGTCATATGGGAGGGTTAGTTGTCACAAATTGGAGTCGTTAAGTTGGTCTAACATCCTTAAAACCTTACGATTAAGTAGTGTTGTTAAGGTACTAACGTACGAATATTGATTATGTATAGATCTTCGTTCCACGTCGCGAGCTCGACCACCCCACCCTACCAAGGCAAGTTTTCCAACCCTAAGTATTTATTTTCAAAAGATTATATTCTTGATTTTACCTATGCAGGTTTATTTTTCAAAACTTATATATAAAGATTTTCACTGTTGTGTTTATAGCTTCCGAACGTATTATATGCTTATGCTTTACGAGATTATGTTGAAGTTTGAGATATATGCATATGTGTTTGTACACCCTTGAACTTAGAATGAAAGTGTTTTCTTCGGACAACGACCCTAGTAATAGAGGTTGTAGCGGTCCAAATATACTATTGACCGGGGAGCGGTATATTGTTGCATCGTGATTAAATTGCGAAAACCCGAAGAGTCATTCGGGAAGTATCGTATACCTAAGTAATCATTATTTTTACGTTGTTAAAAATACTCAAAAATATATATCTTGGATTAAGAGCTTATTTTAATTAAATAATTATTTTATTAATTGTTTATATTAAATCTAAAAATTTTATTTATTAATTATCGTTCATTATTTTAAAGACAAAACTAATCCAAGATACCTTTAGCGTTTTCAAACTCGAACTCTTTCGAACCCAAAACATTTTCGAAAACCCCCGGTCAGGTTTTACTTCTTGTACGTTTTTCAAGAATTATCGGTCGACTGAGGTCGAACTTCAACTACTCGAATTTTCTATCAAAATGATTTTTGAAAAGAAAAGAAAAAGGGGACTCTGGCAGGTGTGGGAATCGTTGACGAACGATTCCCGGGATGTGTAAGCGGCCGTGAGCCAGGCGGTCCATCAACTATTATTCCGGCCCAGGTGTTGCCGAAGGATGATTACGGATGTAGTTTTCATCGAGGGTGATTACGGATGTAGTTTTCGCCCAAGGGTAGTTACGGATGTAGTTTCTATCCTTCTACTAGTAGAGAAGACCCGCGGATTGTTGGACTTGGTTGTGGCGACTGATCATCGTCAATCCTTGTCAGATTTTTATGTTTTCTTCCAATCCCATCCTCCACTTTGGAAAAATACTCAAACACTGCTTCTTGGGCCTAAGTGCCAAGTTGCCGATAGTGTAGTTTTTGATAAGAAAAATATTGACATCGTGAAGTATCTAGAACTGCAAGATTTTCTATAAAGATTGGCACGTGTTAGTGCACTCTTGCAATTATTTCAAAGAATGAAATGTTTTCGAATGAGAAACCTTCTAAGCTAATGGAAGGAAAGAGGTTTTGCAATAATGTATTCCCTGTATAGTATGTTAACGGTAGAGTGTTTTGCCGAAAAATGATATACTTATATGTATAGATTTTCAAACTTGAGATAGATTGAAACGGGAACCTTATAAAGGATTCATATGTTATTCTTAAAACTCCTTAACGAGTATAAATGTTTTATTCAAACTCGGACATATATATTGTCGAATTATGTTTTGAAATCTGAGATATATACCCATATAGTTGGGAATGTTTTCAAAATAAACCACATTATTATTTTTCAAAATGGTGAACTTGCTGAGCATTATGTAGCTCATTCTTGCTTTATAAAAACTTTTCAGAAGGAGAAGTATTTGGTCGGTTAACTCCGCACCAGCAGAAGAGGAGTAGAAGATTTACCCCTGAGATGATTTAGATCCTGATAAATACTACAGAGTAAGCCTGATAGGTTCTCAACTGTAATAGTAAGACTTGTCTTCAAGTGTAGTTGTATAAGTGGAAGTGCGTAAGATTCTGGATTGTACAGATGAATTGTAATATTTAGTGTTATTTTTTATTATCGTTTCTGAGGCTCTAACTTGTATGTGCGTAAGATTGAGGTCTGGATGGATGTATTGTTGAGTTGTAAAGTTAATACAGGTAGGATATGGTTGGATGGTGATGTGACGACCTGAATCTCTGACCTCGGATTTGGGGGTGTCACAATTAGATTGACTTCTCTTTGTTACTAAAGCAGCATCAGAGGTTTCAACTTTATGTGACTTAGCACCACCATCATTTCCAGAATTATCATCATCCTTTTGTACAACTGGATTAGGTGAGCATTTTGTTTTGACTATCTTCTCCCCCTTTTTGACATCGGCATCTTCTTCAATGAAGAAAGACAAGATAAGCTTGAGTGTTTCATCAATATTATCAACTTTTGATTCCAAGACAGTCATTCTGGAATCCATCTTCTTTTCAAGTTCTTTAACATCATCAGCAAGAAGACGTGCTTGAGAAGCAGTAGCAGATATAGAAACAGTTGTTTGAATACCCACTTGAAATTTATCAGTAACATCCTTCATAGAGTCAATCTCACTCTTCAATCCCTTTGCTAGAAGAGCATTAGTCTTGAGAAGAGCCTTAAGTTCAGGAGTAGGCATCCTCGAGGCAATATGACCAGAATGAAAAAGAGCATTTTGAAAATTCATCTCAGCTTTCGGCTGATTCCATTCAGTATCCCATTCATATCCCCTTGCAGCTTGAGTATCAGGAGGAAGTATGGAACTGTACTCCCCTCTGAACTCTTCTTGAGTAACAGACTGCATGTATCTACTCGAAGACCCATAAGTAGATGGTAGACTTGCTTTTATTGCTGCCTGCATTTGAATTGCTTCAGGATTATCAGGATCATCATCTGAATTTGAACCAGATTTATTTGTCGGAATCCTATCATCAACATTCTCATCAGGATGCATAACACCTTTCAATTTTAATTCACCAGTAGATACAGCTGGTGAATCCTGATGACCTGCAGATAGAATAGTAACATTTCCTAAATCTCTCGTTTCTTTTAAAGTGATCTCAGCACTTCTCACAATGTTACCTAAGTTACTGTCAATAGTAACTGCTACCTTACTAGAAGTTAACAACTTCTCACTCTGTTCTACCTCTCCTTTTGCCAGTTCAGGAGACTGCCTCTCATCACTCTTCTTTTTCTCTAAATGTTCACTCTCATTCTCACAAGAAAGGCTCTGACTCATTAAATGTGAAGAAATAAGAGATGGCTGAGAAGAGTGGTCAGAAGTCATACAAATAGAGGTATCCCTTATATCAGGTCTATCTGTAATCATACTATCAGTAGGAAAGGAAGTAGAGATAGAGATGTTACCTGGCGAAGTAGTTAAAAAATCCATTGGCCTTGTAGAAATTGGCTCAATAAGTAATGGAATAAGTGGATCAGTAGTACTTACATCAGGATTGACTACTACAACTAAAGCATGACTTGCATCATTATTAACTACTGATGGTTCTTGTGTAGTCTGAGGTTGTGAAGCTTCTTCAACACTTTGAGTCAAAGGTTCTTGTGTGCTTCCCTCAAATGCAGTGTCAGCGATCACTTCATCACATTCAGCAATGTGCAAATCATGAGCAGCTTTATCTGCCAGACTTTTAGCTAGTTCAAATTCAATTTCAGAAGCCCCTTGATCATTGTCAGGAAACTCCCCTGTTGATGTGATTTTTCCAGCATCTTCACTTTGAGAAGATGGTTCTTGTGGGGCTGGAATATTCTTGTCTTCACCTTCCCTTTGAGAAAGTGGTTCTTGTGTGACTATTCCTTCAGAAATGTTTGCACCCACACTTTGAGTAGGTGGTTCTTGTGTGACTGGATCTGCAATAGCTGCTGAACTCCTTTGAAGTTCAGGTTCTTGTGGGCTTGATCCTTTCAGAGGTGACATAGTAGTCCTCTGTTTCTTCTGTCTATGAAAGACATTTGCTTCAGCAGTTTTCTTTTCAAGTAGTGAAGGTTTGAAACCCAACTGAGCAGCAATAGCATTTACTTGATCAATAGATATCTCAATAATTCTTTTCTTTGGAGATACAGGTGCTGTAGAATTAGAGATCTCAACAGTCTTCACAGGTGAATTATCAGGTGTAGAGATGTCAGGATTGACAGTAGTGTCAGGAACTGATGATCCATCTGGATTAGTAGATACATCAGGATTGCTCTCCATAGCATCAGTAAGATTCTGTAATTCTATAGGAACAACAAATTTGCCTTTGTTGATTAATCTTCTTCTTTTCTTTGATTTTTCAGAGACAGCCACTTCTCTAGTATCAACAACATCAATCTCCTTTTTCTTTATCAAAACTGATATAGGCATTGTGTCATCATCAGAATCAGAATCAGCTCTTTGACTAACTTTCCTCTTTACTCCTGTTTCGCTATTCAGACCAGATGCACCCAGTACCCCTTGTTCACCCCCTTGTAACTTCATTTGAGAGTGAGTTGGAGTGAAGAAATCCTTTGATCCTGATTGCCTCTCAGACACATCAGATCTAGCTAATTTCTTTGATTTTACAACTGATGTCTTTTATGAGACATCAGAGGTGGTTGACTGTTTAGAAGAGTGTTTAGGTTGTGTGCTTGTGTCAGGAATAGGATGTGTGAGGTCCTGTCCCATAGCACCAGTTGCTAGGCCATATTGAATAGGCATTCTCTTTCTTAAAAGAGACCATACTTCATCAGGAATGTATGGAGTTCCATCAAACTTATTTGCCTTATCAGAATTGATTAGACTCTTTATATTGTTTTCTGAGATTTTACATATAAGCAAAATTGTATCATTCTCAAAAACAGCATGAGGACATAAGTGAGAGAATATTAATTGGAAAAATCTAAAAAAGCAAACATAACCACATTTATCTGCTTTTCTTTCACTTAATGCCTTTAGTATAAAAGACTCATAATCAAATGAGAGATCATGAATTAGAAAATACCCAATTTTGGCTGAACCTGTGGGTAAAGCATCAAAATTTGACACTTTATTCAAGAAGCATCTGCTGATAGTGTCAAAGAAGAAATTCCATTCCTTCTTAAGCTTTGTTCTGTAGAGCTCTCCAAACTTCTTTGGTGCTCCATTGTAACCCAAACTTACAACATACTCAAGGAGTCTTGAATCAGAAACTTTGAATACTGGCTTACCAATAATTGATGGTAAGTGTAGGGCTTCAGCGACAATCTCAGGAGTCACATAGTATGTAACATTATTATACTCAAAGCTCATTTGAGGCTTTTCTGATGGAAGTCCTTTCCCAAAGACACTTGTGTTCCAAACCTGCATTACAGACTGAAAAGATATCTTGGCTGGTTGGGTTAGATCATAATTTATTGGGCTTGAGGCCAAAAAGTCCTGTATAATGTGGAAATCATTGGGCAAGTCCTGATGATCTAGAACTGCAGTGAAGTTATTTGCGTTAAAAGTAACTCCATTGATTACGACCTTGCTGTTAATGAAAGATGATTTCTCCATTGAAATTGCAAACACGAGAGTTGTGCTAATTTTGAATTTAGGGTTTGAGAGAACAGAGATAAAGAGATGATGTATTACTGATAGTTTTGAGAATAATAAATCAATTTGTAAACTAAATTGATATTTAGACAATACTAATGATTTCTCAAAAACAGGTGTCAGTAATCTATTCGTGCATACTTGAGTAATGGACCAAATTACGTGAGAGAGTGGTGATGATTGCACGCGTCACGACTTACCATATGTAACTGTATGTAATGATTTAGTGAAACACACGCGCTCATATTATTTGAGAAATAAGATTGTGATTAAAATAAAACAAGGTAATTTGTTTTAAATAAAGAAATTTAAAACATCACAATCAAAGAATACCTGGTACTTACACCAGAAATATGAATCGTTTCATATTCTTGTTCCACCCTCCTCTATTTAATCCTAGAGACTTGTCCACTTACTTCCTTAACCCTTCATTCTCTCCTGAAAAAAAAAATAAGAAAAACCCTTCACAGCAAAATTTTACAACAATGTCGAACCTTACCATCAAAGAAAAGAATCTCCATCTCTTAGAGAAAAGAGACATCTTTAGCTATACTCGTGAAGATTTTGATACTTTCGACTGGGAAAGACAACTTGAGACTCTCTGGTTGCAGATGAATGCAGGTCTCGAGGAAATCGAGAAGGAAAAACCTGCAAAAGTGATTGACATCGATGCTGCCCTTCAAGCAACATTAGCATGGTTTTCATCTAAGGCATCCTCATCCAAATCCATCAACCATTGTTAATGAATATTTCACCAAAAATAACCTTATCCCTGTTAACCTTCACCCAAACAAAGTGGCAAAGATGTGATCTGGGTTGACTACTAACAATGGAGTGGATTGGACTTTTATTTTCTGTTGAATAGATTAGTAGATAGAGAACAAAAAGATGTAATCTTTGAATGTAATCTCTTTCTTATTATCAATGAGAAATTCAGTTTCTCTATTCTATTCAATGTTTTCCTTATTTATCATGTTATCTAAGAAATAAATATGAGGACTAATTAAAGTGATCACATTATCAGTAGTTCAATACCATTAATCATAGCTAGAATCAGGAAATTGAAATAAAACGAGGACAGTTAGATTCTGAACATAATACTGATGATCGAACCGTTGCATGAGGATTTGACGTTGACCACTGTCAGGGTTGACTTTCCATCAGTATTTGCAAGTCGTCAGTATCTGATGACTTCTTTCTCAAGAACTACCATAGTTTACCATTCCAAGTTCGTTCACCAACTTTGTAAAAGTAGTCTCAGGTAGTGGCTTGGTGAATATATCAGCTAACTGTTGATCAGTAGGAACAAAATGAAGTTCAATTGTTCCTTCCAGTACTTGTTCTCTTATGAAGTGATACCTGATACTGATGTGCTTTGTAAGAGAATGTTGAACTGGATTTCCTGTCATGGCAATAGCACTTTGGTTATCACAATAAATAGGTATTTTTGAAAATGACAAACCATAGTCCATTAGCTGATTTCTCATCCACATGATCTGAGCACAACAACTTCCAGCAGCAATGTACTCAGCTTCTGCAGTTGATGTGGAGATAGACTTTTGCTTTTTACTAAACCAAGAAACTAGTCTTTTTCCAAGAAACTGACAACTGCCTGAAGTACTTTTCCTGTCTATTTTGCATCCTGCAAAATCAGCATCTGAGTAACCACATAAACTAAAGTCTGATTCTCTAGCATACCAAAGGCCAAGAGAAGAAGTGCCCTTAAGGTATCTGAAAATCCTTTTCACTGCAATGAGATGTGGTTCCTTGGGATTTTCTTGAAATCTTGCACATAGACAGGTTGCATACATGATATCTGGTCTGCAAGCAGTTAGATATAAGAGTGAGCCAATCATCCCTCTGTAGTTGGTTACATCTACCTCTGTTCCTTGATCAAGATCCAGCTTTGTAGCTGTAGCTATAGGAGTTGAAGCTGTAGAGCTGTCTTGCATGTTAAACCTTTTCAGTAAATTCTTTGTGTACTTTGACTGATTGATAAAAATCCCATCATCAGTCTGTTTAACTTGCAAACCTAAGAAATAGCTCATTTCTCCCATCATGCTCATTTGATATCTAGACTGCATTAGCTTTGTAAACTTCTCACACAGCTTAGAGTTAGTTGACCCAGAAATGATATCATCAACATATATTTGAACTAACAGCAAATCCTTACCATGATTCAAATAAAACAAGGTTTTATCAATTGTACCTCTATTGAATCCACTTTCCAGTAAGAATTGAGCTAGGGTTTCATACCAGGCTCTTGGAGCTTGCTTTAGTCCATAAAGTGCTCTATCTAGTCTATAGACATGATATGGATATTTGGGATCAATGAAGCCAGGAGGTTGCTCAACATATACCTCCTCTTCCAATTCTCCATTGAGGAATGCACTTTTTACATCCATCTGGAATACTTTGAACTTCTTGTGGGCTGCATATGCCAGAAAAATTCTGATGGCCTCTAGTCTTGCAACAGGAGCAAAAGTCTCATCATAATCTATTCCTTCCTGTTGAGAATACCCCTTTGCTACTAGCCTTGCTTTATTCCTCACAATTGTGCCATCTGAATCTGTCTTGTTTCTGAATACCCACTTTGTACCCACAATAGACGTACCCTTTGGCCTTGGTACTAGTTTCCAGACTTCATTTCTTTCAAACTCATTCAGTTCTTCTTGCATAGCTGTTACCCAATCAGCATCCTTAAGTGCATCTTCAACTTTCTTAGGCTCCTCCTTTGATGGAAAGTTATTATATAAACATTCATTCTGAGTTGCACTTCTTGTCTTAACACCTGCTTCAGGATTCCCAATAATTAAATCAGGAGTATGACTTTTAGTCCATTTCCTAGCTCATGGTAAGTCATTTCTTGAACTGGATGCTCCCCCTGGATTGGTGTTATCTTCAAAAGAACTAGAATTGCTAGAAGCTCCCCCTGAGATAGTGCTATCTCTTCCTGATATACTGTCAGGATTGTCACTTGAATCTGTTTCTGATGAGTCTCTACTTGATGTTTGAGTTGTATCAGTTGTTTACACTAATTCACGCAAGCGCACGTGGTCACAAGTAATACAGATATAAGTCAAGTTCGTTCCCACAGAGATCTGGTTATGGTTTCAATTCAGTAAAGGCACCTATGCAACAGTGTATGGTTATTATGCACTGCTAAGACAAATAACAAATATGGGTTTTAACTATCTAAATTAACTAAAAAGCAAATTAACAAAACTACAAATTAACTAACTAGCAAGAATTGAAATCTAATTACTTCTGCAAGAAAAACCATGGAATCCTAACTTCATTAAATACTTCACTTAGATCTGACGCCTTTAATCACTATATGCAATGGTTATGATATCTGATCGAATAACACGAAACAAGTATACGCTACTTCTCAGTATACGAATACCAAACTAAACATACATCCACAAAAGAGATAGAAGATGAATAGACACCAATTATGCTTAGACCCTATATCTCTATAGAATTTGAAAACATAACGGTTGAAGAACAAGTTATCCACATTGATCACATAGGGCAGCATAATATCTCTATTTACGCCACAAATCATGATATTAAAACATCAACCTATCCTATGCTAGCATGGCAAGTTCTAAATCTCAAGATCCACTCTCGCTTCACAAGAGATTAACAAATTAGATGTTCATGACGCATCTATCAAGTAAGCATAACCATACGAGGATATCAGATATACATCACACACAGATCTTTAAAACATCAAATACTAAAGCTCCATAAATAAATCCGTTAGAATTCCATGACAACGATTAGTTCATAATCGAACCTCTCGTCATCATGGGATCAAGTAAAACCATGATAAAAACAAAGTATGAAAAAATACAAATAAATCTAAGTAATTGATATGTAATGGTTCTACTCCTAATGATGATAATCTTAATGATACAATTTACAAGGGTTGGATGTGTTTATATAGGCTCTAGACATCTTGCCCAGCAAGAAAATACCAAAACAGAATTATAATAGAATTTCTGCAAGATACGTTTCCTAAACTGATTCTGTTTTTAAGGAAAATTCGTGGCTGACTTTTCTTCAGTTTTTCTGGAACGTTCCAGCTGCAATTGGGCCTCTGGACCACTTTAGAATGATATAAAATTCCGTTATCTTCGCGTGGACAGTAAGATCGCCCAAAACTGACTTCTAGAACTCAAGATATGGCCCAAACAGTGAATCTCACGCGTGCAGCCCAATAAATCCGAATTTTAATAAATTAAATCTCCAAAAACGACAAAAACATCCACCATAATCAACATCCTTGTAAATCTGCACAACTAAACAAAACACATCAAAACTACAAGAAACTTGAGCCCAAGACAATCAATTTAAGCCGATTTAGAATGCTCCAAGTGGAGATATAATCCACTTATCACACCCCCAAACTTAAACTGATGCTTGTCCTCAAGCATAAACAATTACAACTAACTAACTAACTAGTACCACTTCCGTAGGTGATCATGGTTGCATTTGGCATATGCAACAAGCCCTTTAAACCCCTAGGCAGCCCTAGTGGACGAGTAAGGTCTCGTGAGGGTCTATAGCGAATGTACCCACAAAATTCATTTAACCTAATGCAATGCAATGCATGAATGCAACTAATATGCAAATGCAATTAATCTAGCCTACCATACCTTCAAATCCTCTCATGCCATATCAACTTAAGAATCAAAGTAAATACGCAATGTCTTGGTGTCGAAAGTGCAAGTATTCACATAGTCTACTCAATGATCATGCATAAGTTCTCACAAGCCCATGTCAAATGTAAGAATAAGTTAGTAAACATGCTAAGCCTACAAGAGTACATCTTTGAGACAAAACTCGGGATCTCATACGCAAAAACAAGTAATCACTCACAATCCACTCACAAAAGAATATTCACTCAAGAACAAGGGTAAGTGTATCACTCAATTCCAACAAAATCATAAGCATGCTTGACATTTGGTATCAATCTAACTCTTAACACAACATACATCAATGACGATAATCAAAAGGTCTTTAATTGGGTTGTAACGGGGCTAGGGACAAGGTATGTCAAATAAGCCAAAACAGGTGAAGTGTCAAAAGCTAGTAAGTACCATAATAAATCATACACAACACCCTATTTCCCCCCACATAATTTATTCTTTTTCTTCCAAAAAAAAAAAAACAATCGACTAGTCGACTGAAGTAGGATCACAATAAACACAAATATGCTCTCATAATATTTTTTTTTCTTTTTTTTTTCTCTTTTTTTCTTCTTTTTTTTTTCTTTTTTTTCGAGAGCTAGATAAAACAATAATATAAACAATAACAATGATCCCATGAATTTATTACAAATTCCGACTATCAAGTAAACAACAAAACCCAATGTTCAATATTTTTCCCAAAAGTAAGACCAACAATAAACCCCTCCTTGCACACCTTATTACTCCCTTAAGCACTCTACTAGCCTTTGACAATGTGGGTTCAAATTAATGTAAGGCCAATACAAGAAAAAGTTCTAGGCAAGTAATGTGGCATGTCACCGAAAAAATAGGATTAAGCTCAATGGGTTAACTAATTGATCATGTAAATATGGTGTAGTAATATGAGATAATATGTGGTTATTCCTAAATGCCTTTATCATCTTAATCGTCAAATAATGTCATGCGTTTCAAGAAAGACCTCAAACAACTGCTATCAATGCAACAATCCGTGGACACTCAAGCAAACGAATAAATTGCAAAAAAAATATGCAATATGGCTCAAAATCTCACTTGGTGGAAAAACATACTCAATCCCAAGCAAAAATCTCTCTAACGCACCGACTTGTATTCAAAGCATGCAAACTGAATCATCTTGCACATATTCATGTCCTTCTAATTACTCACAACATTCAATAAGTCTACTAGCTTCAACTTACTAGTGTATGTGTGTGCACAAGAACAAAGCATATCACTTCTCAATCAAAAGCGTCAACAACACAAAATTCCTATCAAGCATGGGTGCAAATGCAACTATTATGAACTCACATGATATACGAAAATAAAAACAGAATGTCCTATATGAAACAAACGTAAATAACACGAACATAAATGCATAATTTAATACTACTAATATGCAAGCATGAAATCCTACATGAACAAATAATACAACAACAACTACTAATCCCTCAAACCACCCCCAAAATTAAAATATTCAATGTCCCCATTGAATGGAAGTAAATACGAGAGATAGCATAAAACATACTTGAATACCGAAGCATACCCAACAATTTTTTTCTCGCAAAAATCCCCTTTCCTTAGCCATTGGCTTCAAAACAACCGATTAAATTTAACCTCCACCGTCGAAAACGAAAATTTCCCAACATTAGCACTATCTCTCCAATGCTTACGAGCCAAAAGAATCAATACCCAACTCACAAGAAGCTCCACCAAAAATTACCAAGCAATAACACACCAAAAATACCCCAATATATCAAGAATAATACAAATCCCAATTTACAAGAACACAAATTCGTAATAAAATTTGAGAGAAGAAGTAAACCCACTACGAATTGGAGAGGTGAACTTGTAATTAATTCCTCTTTAGAATTGAATTTTTGGAGATTTAAGTAAATAGAAGAGGAATTGGATTTGTATGGCTAGGTGTGTATATATATAAGATGATGGATAATTGAGATTTAAAAATTTAGAGTGTAGGAGAGATTTGGAGAGGTTAAGATTTGATGTAGGATAGATATAGGGATTTAGAATTGAAGAAATTTGAGTTAGGATTGAAATTGGGGTTGAAATTGTAGGCAAAAACATTAATTTTCGGGAAAAATTCTGGCAGAAAGGGGGTGTAACGCATTCCGTAGCTGCGTTACAGGTCGCTGGGCGCGGAATGGCCAGTAACGCATGATCTACATGCGTGTTAGGGGAAAAATCAGGGAGTAACGCAGGCGCAACCTGCGTTACATGGGCGCAAATTGTCCCGAAAACAGTAACGCAGGCGCAACCTGCGTTACATGGGCGCAAATTGCCCCGAAAAATACTGTTCACTTTTTTTTTTCTTTTTTTTTTCTTTTTCACTACACTCATTCTTTTTCTTTTTTTTGTCCCATACAACACTCAATTTTTTTTCTTTTTTTTTCCTACACTAATGCGCGGGTTGCCTCCCACGAAGCGCTTCTTTAACGTCAATAGCTTGACATTACTTCCAAGTCTCCATTAAGGATGATAATAATTCGC
This sequence comes from Kitagawia praeruptora, assembly GCA_037693485.1. Classification (NCBI taxonomy): domain Eukaryota; kingdom Viridiplantae; phylum Streptophyta; class Magnoliopsida; order Apiales; family Apiaceae; genus Kitagawia; species Kitagawia praeruptora. Next base: position 112,660,406 of record CM075344.1, read on the forward strand.
CTGGTCCTCTCTTCGCAATACTTCATCATCATCTCGGCGGCACACTTTTTGCTCTTTCTCCTCGCTTGGCATATTCATGTAGCAACTATATCCAACTCCAATGCCTTCATCTGTTGACCCAAAATCTGTCAATTTGTAGAACAACACACATTCGCGGGCTTCGCTTGAATATAATGGAGGAGGGTAAATGTAAATTGCTGAAGCCTTTTGTTCCTCAACGAGAACTTCCTCCATTGGCTCTAATGCGCTACCTCCATCTTTAAACTCTGAGACAAGTAGAAAATCTACATCTTTCCCATGATCATCAACCTCTTGGTTCGCACATACCAATTTTTGAAATTTGTGCAGCTCAACAGTGTCTGTCCCAAATAGTGCCCTTTCCAAATCATCCACCATTCTAGCATGATCAAATTCCTCACATGGCTTGTGAACGCTCACCTCACCTTGGAATTTGTCTTCCTCAATTAAGCATGCAGTACCTTGCTCCAAGTCACCGTTATTTTCTGGAATTGCCTCTGGTATGAATTGTTGTTTCTCTTGTTCCAAGACACTACAAACTTGAGCAACTAGTGTCTCCATAGATTTGATAAGCTTCTCATTATTCTCTGCAAGCATCCTAATCTCCTTCAAATCATCTGACTGAAAAGTAGGAATAGGTTGCTGATGTTGAAACTCTTCACTATCAAAAAAATATAACATCTCTGGAACATCTTGTTGGTACTATTGAGGATGATATTGAAAATATGGTTGCTCCTCATAAGTGACATATGGATCAACTCCTCCGTAGTAACAATATTGTGAGGGATCATGAACACCCAAACACTGCTCACATTGCTGAGGCTGTTGAATACCACCTTGGTTGCTCTAGCACTGATACGTCTCATGTGCGCCCGCACATAACTCACAAACACTAGCCACCTGCTGAACTCCAAAGTAAGATAGAAAATCCATCTTCAACGCTCTCCGACAAGTACCTGAAACACCAACGAACTAAACAAGATAGATAAGTAACTAATCCGAGTCAGTGAACTCTAACGACCACTATTGACAAGCACATAAACCAAAAATAAAACACAAATGATCCCCGGCAGCGGCGCCAAAAACTTGTTTGCACTAATTCACGCAAGCACACGTGGTCACAAGTAATACAGATATAAGTCAAGTTCGTTCCCACAGAGATCTGGTTATGGTTTTAATTCAGTAAACGCACCTATGCAACAGTGTATGGTTATTATGCACTGCTAAGACAAATAACAAATATGGGTTTTAACTATCTAAATTAACTAAAAAGCAAATTAACAAAACTACAAATTAACTAACTAGCAAGAATTGAAATCTAATTACTTCTGCAAGAAAAACCATGGAATCCTAACTTCATTAAATACTTCGCTTAGATCTGACGCCTTTAATCACTATATGCAATGGTTATGATATCTGATCGAATAACACGAAACAAGTATACGCTACTTCTCAGTATACGAATACCAAACTAAACATACATCCACAAAAGAGATAGAAGATGAATAGACACCAATTATGCTTAGACCCTATATCTCTATAGAATTTGAAAACATAACGGTTGAAGAACAAGTTATCCACATTGATCACATAGGGCAGCATAATATCTCTATTTATGCCACAAATCATGATGTTAAAACATCAACCTATCCTATGCTAGCATGGCAAGTTCTAAATCTCAAGATCCACTCTCGTTTCACAAGAGATTAACAAATTAGATGTTCATGACGCATCTATCAAGTAAGCATAACCATACGAGGATATCAGATATACATCACACACAGATCTTTAAAACATCAAGATACTAAAGCTCCATAAATAAATCCGTTAGAATCCCGTGACAACGATTAGTTCATAATCGAACCTCTCGTCATCATGGGATCAAGTGAAACCATGATAAAAACAAAGTATGAAAAATTACAAATAAATCTAAGTAATTGATATGTAATGGTTCTACTCCTAATGATGATAATCTTAATGATACAATTTACAAGGGTTGGATGTGTTTATATAGGCTCTAGACATCTTGCCCAACAAGAAAATACCAAAACAGAATTATAATAGAATTTCTGCAAGATACGTTTCCTAAACTGATTCTGTTTTTAAGGAAAATTCATGGCTGACTTTTCTTCAGTTTTTCTGGAACGTTCCAGATGCAATTGGGCCTCTGGACCACTTTAGAATGATAGAAAATTCTGTTATCTTCGCGTGGACAGTAAGATCGCCCAAAACTGACTTCTAGAACTCAAGATATGGCCCAAATAGTGAATCTCACGCGTGCAGCCCAATAAATCCGAATTTTAATAAATTAAATCTCCAAAAACGACAAAAACATCCACCATAATCAACATCATTGTAAATCTGCACAACTAAACAAAACATATCAAAACTACAAGAAACTTGAGCCCAAGACAATCAATTTAAGCCGATTTAGAATGCTCCAAGTGGAGATATAATCCACTTATCATCAGTACTGGTGATGTCTTGCTCTTGCTCCCCCTCAAAATTTGCATTATTTGAGTCATCATCAGTAACTGCTGTTTGATCAGGAATTGATCGGTCGTCAGGATCTGATGGATTATCAGTATCTTACATGACTTCATTAGAAATCTTGGTAGCTTCATTTGCAAAGATCAAACTATCATGAGAGTCTTCTATAATCCCTGTTATCTTTCTATCATCAAAAGATACATTAATAGACTCCATGACTGTCTTTGTTCTTAGACTATATACTTTAAAGGCTTTTGTTGTTGGATAGCCAATAAAGATGGCCTCGTCAGCTTTTGTCTCAAATTTTCCTAGCTGTTCAGGATGAGGTCTTAGAACAAAGCACTTGCAGCCAAACACATGTAAATGCTTCAAACTTGGCTTCTTTTCTTTAATCATCTGATAAGGAGTCACACCATGTCTGTTGATTAAGGTGATGTTCTGAGTGTAGCATGCTGTGTTGACTGCTTCTTCCCAGAAATATGTAGGTAGTTTGGCTTCCTCCGACATAGTTCTGCTAGCTTCAATAAGAGTCATGTTCTTTCTTTCAACTACTCCATTTTGCTGAGGTGTGCCAGGACCAGAGAATTGTTGAACTATTCCTTTGTATTTGCAGAACTCTTCCATTGCTGAATTCTTGAATTCAATCACATTATCACTTCTCAGGATCTTGACTTTGTATTTTGTGCCAGTTTCAATAACCTCACATGGTCCAGCAGTTTCATCTTTTCTGTGCAGAAAATAAACCCAGGTAAATCTAGTATATTCATCAACACTGACTAGAGTATACCTTTTCTTACTGATGGACATAATATTCACTGGTCCAAACAAGTCAAGGTGAAGCATGTGATATGGTTCATCAATTGAGGATTCAGATTTACTCTTGAATGATGTCCTTCTCTGTTTAGCCTTCTGACAAGCATCACAGAGTCCATCAGGAGTATACAGTGCCTTTGGTAATCCTCTTACCAAGTCTTTCTTAACCAACTCATTTATATTGTTGAAGTTGAGATGAGAAAGCTTCTTGTGCCAATTCCAACTTTCATCTACAGAAGCTTTGCTGATGAGGCATGTAGCTGGATTATCAGTATTGGTATGAATGTTGGCTTCATAAATGTTACCATGTCTTTGACCAGTTAATGCAACCTTCCCTGAAGATTTGCTGATAACTTCAAAATGAGTATCATTGAAATTGACACGATAACCTTTGTTTGTGATTTGACTAACACTTAACAGATTGTGCTTGAGTCCTTTCACCAGAGCTACTTTTTCAATGATGACATTTCCAATTACAATACTTCCAGATCCCAAAGTTTGTCCAATGTTGTCATCTCCATAAGACACAGTTGGGCCAGCCTTCTCCTTAAATTCTGATAGCAGGGTTTTGTCTCCAGTCATATGCACAGAGTATCCACTATCCATGACTAACACATTTTTCTTTTTACCCTGCAATTAGAATCACAAGGAACTCAGTTAGAATTCTTAAGAACCCACACTTGTTGGGTTCTCTTTTCATGCAACTTAACATTTTTAGCAGCAGAAGATTTTCTTGTAAAGACACCTTCATCAGGATTGAGTCCATCAGAATTAGTCTTTTTCTTAACAGATGCATGCTTAGAGTTCAAGTTCTTTGTTTTTCCAAAATTTGCACTTTTATTGAACTTAGGCAAAGGCTCATAATAATTATAGTACAAATTATGGTATTCTTCACATGTATAAATTGAATGCCATTCACTGCCACAATGGAAACAAGGATTCTGTGGTTTATAAAATACTGATTTATTCCTAATGTCAGACTTAGGAACTACAGTAGCCTTCTTTTTACTCCTCCTGCAATCAATAGCAAGATGATTAGAGTTACCACAGTTAAAGCATACTTTCCTTGGTGCATTTGGAATATACTTATAATTATTCTTCTTGTTTATTCCAACTTTACCATTCCTGTTCCTTTTGACAGTTGGAACTCTTTTCCTATCTGTTGCATCACAGATTCTATCCCTTAATTGTTTCTTAGATAGAAGACCTACATTCTTGTTTTTGACAGTCCTAGTCTCAGAATGATGTGTAGAAGTGGATCCCTTTTCTGAAGTAGATTTGGGATTTTCTGGATACACATAATTAACAGGTTTTAATTTGGTTTTAGTACTGTCTGTGACATATCTGTAGGTTTTTGGATTTGTTGAGTCATCAACTATAACTCTTCCTGGATTAGATGAAACAACCTTTTCTTTGTCCTTTTTCTCATTCTCTGGCTTATAACCTAGACACTCTTTCCAGTTTTTATCAGTAATAATTTCATGAGTTTTTGTTCCAGACTGTGTCCAGGTTCTGAGTTTTTCATTTGCCTCTTTAAGTTGCATTTCAAGTTCATTACATTTAAACTCTGTTTCAAGTTTCATGTGTTTAGCATTATCACATTCTGCTTGAACTTCCTGCAAGAAAATTAACTCAGCTTCTAGATGATCATTTCTCTTAACAACCTCTGCCATTTCAGATTTTATTCTAGTATTCTCAATAAATTGACTTCTAAAACTAATATGCAGAGATTTTAAAAAAGATCTTAGCTCAGAGACATTATTAGTATCAAAATCAAACAAAATTTCAGATACCTTATTTTCACCAGCAGAAGTCTCATCAGTTTTGGCCATCAAAGCATAATTAACTTTCTCTTCTTCAGAGTCAGATGATGAGTCCATCCAATTCTTGCTTGAAGAAATAAGAGCTTTGGTTTTGGTCTTCTTGCACTCAGTTGCAAAGTGACCCATTCCATCACAGTTATAGCATCTGATTTTTGACTTGTCAAATTTGCTGCTTTTATCTTCTTTCTTCTTGTACCTGTCTTTGTCAGCATTGAAGGTTCTCTTCTGAAATTTTCCTTGCTTCCTAGCCTTTCTGAACTTCATCTTCTTGAAGCCCTTGACTATCATAGCAACCATTTCCATTATATCAGAATCAGTAGAGTCATCATCAGTATCAGGATCAGACTCAGTATCAGTATCTGATGATGAGTCATCAGGAATTGACTCTTCCACTCTACTCTTTCTGCTAGAAACCTCCTCATCTTTTCCCTTTGATTTTGATTCAGCATTCAAAGCAACAGATTTTGCTTTGATATTTTTCTTGTTCTTTCTCTGTTAAACCTCAAGATCATGGGTTCTTAACATCCCATAGACTTCATCAAGAGACAACATCTTCAAATCATATTGATGCCTTATGATTGAAGCTTGAGTATCCCACTCCTCAGTTAGAGCTCTGAGAAACTTGGTGTTTGAGTCCTCTGGATCATACTCTTTGCCAACTAGTGATAGATTGTTCAGTAATGTCAAAAATCTATCATACATATCAGTAAGGCTTTCATCAGATTTAGCATCGAACTGCTCATACTCCTGAATCAACAGAGCCCTTCTGTTTCTTTTGATAGATTCAGTACCTTGGCATTGAGTTTCCAAAGTATCCCAAATTTCCTTTGCAGTCTTGCATGCTATTACCCTGTTTGACATGACATTATCAAGACTGTTATGCAAAATATTTTTTACCTTTGCATCTTTGAGTACTTGAGCTTTTTCCTCTGTTGTCCACTCACTCTTTGCCTTAATGACATAGTGTTCAGCAACAGTCTCTGTTCTTGCAACTAATCTTGTTGGAAGAAATGGTCCATCATTGATCCTATCAAGATAGTCAGGATCAGTTGCTTCCAGATACATCAGCATTTTCACTTTCCATGTTGGATATTCAGTTTTCTTGAAAATTGGAATTTTGATGCTTTCATACTTGCTTGTCGACATCTTAAGATCGTTTCTGATTAATATTAATCAGTTTGCTCTGATACCAATTGTTGCCCAGTAAATAACAATTGTAGAAGGGGGTTGAATACAATTGTATAAGATTTTCGACTTAAACTGAAATAACACAAGTATGAATCAATAACAGCTTTATTAATTCTGATATAAAACTGTTACAAAACTCTCTTAAGAAATTCTTATGTTCTTAAGAGCTGCTAGGTTACAAGATAACTCGTGCATTCGATTCCTATAATGTAAAACCTAAACTGTGTTTATATAGCATACACAGTTACACTATCAATTACAAGATATTCTAAATCAATTACATATATCTCTGAATGCATATCTTGTATGATAGCTGCCTTCCTATAATTTAGGAACCGACAAATCAATCTTCCCATAATCTCTGGACTAACGTAAATCTGCATGTAATCCTGATCTACTCAAATACTGACGATGTGTTACTGATGACGTCAGCATCAGTATCTGATCAGTAACGTCCAGATCCTGATCATCACTTGAATCAATATCTAACATCCTCTATCCTCAGTTGGCTTGTAGATGCTTCTAGGTCTTGAATAGATTTGTTGACAATCAAGGCACATGATGTGTTTATCACCCTGCCTTGGTTGGCTTGGATAGCCCTTTTCTGAAGCAACTCAAGCTCATGAGTTTTTAAAACCCCATAGAGCACATCATATGTAACTTTGTTCAACTCTCTCTCCATTAGAGAAATGACCCTTTGCTCTAGATGATTTGGTGAAGATAGCAGAAACTTCATGTTCAACTCCTTGGTGCTGTAAACCTTGCCATTCATCTGCAACTCAGTGACTAGCTTGTGAAATCTCTCAAACATCTCAGTGATGCTTTCCTTGGGCTGTGCCATGAAAGCTTCATACTGTGTGACCAGTATATGTTTCTTGTTTTCTCTGACCTCATCAGTTCCTTCACATAACACCTCAATGTGATCCCACATTTCTTTGGCAGTGGTACATGATGCAATGTTTGTAAACATTGAAATGTCCATGGAATCTATAATCAGCAACATGAGATGACTATCAAGGGCAACCTTCTCCTTTTCTGATTCTGTCTATTTGGATGGTTCATTGGCCACTTAAGATCTTGGAATTGTTGTGGTTCCAACAGTCTTTTCAGGAATCTCCTGTTGGGGAACAAAGGGACCATTCTTGAGAATCTCATGATATAAAGGATGAGAGGCTTTGATGAACAACATCATTTTATCTTCCAGTGGTTGTAATTCTCTTTGTCAAACTTAGGGACTTTCACTGTTCCTGTAGTCTTTGGTGTATTCGAACTCATGATCGTTTTTCTGTTTTTGAATAAACAGCCCGCTCTGATACCACTTGTTGAGTATTGAATACAGTAAAAGAATACAGAGGGGGGGTGAATGGATTCTTGAACTTTTCTTGAGTCTATATAGCAAGATAGGTGTTTGTGTGTGCAAGGATAGAGTGCAGATAAAAATAACACAAGACACGATATCACTTTAATCTAATATTGTATTAGATAAAGGTTGCTACAATCTGTGAATACAAATGATAGTATTCTCAGCTTCGTTTTTCTCAGAGAGATATGACTTACCATGTATGAAAAACTTGACTCCTCAAAAGTTAACTACTAAGGAAGTGAGGCTGTATCCTTATAGAACATGGATACAACCTACTTACTGCAAATAAGGTAGCTGAACAAATTACTTTCTAGTCTGTCTATCCTTTTTGAGTAAGTGTCCAAACGGTTACAGATTTGACTTTGCAAAGCCTGTTCAGATCCACTTCTTTAGCCCTTTGTCTCTTCTATATCTCTCCAAGCTTCCTTGTAGGCTTTCCAGAGCACATTACAGATTGTGGTCCATAAAGTGCATTGGCTTGTTGCAGGCTTCTGACTTGTACAATTTCTTCAGTATTTTGTCTCCAAGAATGTATTCGATAAGTGACTAAGTAAGTGGTTCGAGAACTAGGATTGACTTGATCGATAACTCTGAGTTCTCGAATACTGTTATATGACATATCGAATCACTTCTCGAATAGTTCTTTTCTCTGGAAATCCTTGAGTTGTCGAATAGAGCATTTTGACATGTCGAATCCCTGAGATATCGAATAGATTTCTGAGTCCTTGACATATCGAATGGAACTTTGATTTGTTGACTTCTTGAGATCTCGAATACCACTTTGACTTGTTGACTTCTTGAGTTCTCGAATAGAGCAGTAGACATATCGAATCTCTGAGATATCGAACAGTGTATTCAGAGATATCGAATAGTGTCTTGAGATATCGAATCCCTGACTTCTCGAATGCTGGACTTCTCGAATAGACAAAACTACTTCTCGAATTGGTACTTAGGCAAATTCTTCATTTCTTCAAATCCCAACTGTGATTTATTTGACAGTCTTCATCTCTTTGCTTGAGGCATGAACCTTGGAACTTCTTTCAATCATTATTCTTGACTCAATAAGTATAGTTACATAGCTAGAATTTGATGCCTACTTCAGGTATAGAACAAGTAGAAACTCTACAACTAGAGGTTCCCTCAGTTAAGAGGTCATGTAAGTAATGCAAAGCATTACAAACAATTAGGCTTGTTATTAGAGTTAAACAGGCATGTCTCTGTGACTAACAACCCATTTGACAAATGCGTAATACTATTACCCATTTTTGAAATGTGTATTTTTGATAAAAAAATTCAGAAATGATATTATCGTCAAAAAGTTAAAAAAAAATGGGTAATAATGTCATTATTACAAAATATCTTAATCAGCACTAGACCTGGAAATTCGTTCGTGTCGTGTACTTTCGTGTCGTGTACTTTCGTGTTTCGTATACCTAAATGCTAAACCAAAAACCACCCGTTTAGGGGTTCGTGTCATTTCGTGTTCGTGTACTTTCGTTTCGTGTATGTTTCGTGTCGTGTTTCGTGTTATTTTAATTAATAATAAGAATAAAAATAAATATATTAAAATATTACAATTTTCGATAATATTTTTACAAATATATATTAAAAATGTATTTTTACATAGTATTTATAAATATAATATTATAAATTTATGTATAGTCACAAATATGAATGTTAAATGTCTAATAAAAATATTAAAATATCTAATATCTAATAACAACAAAACAAGACAATTAATTGAGAGACGAGAGAGATAAGGGAGAGAAGAGAGATTGAGATAAGGTGGGAGAGAGATATGGGAAAGACGAGAGATTGAGAGAGATGTTTGAGGGAGAGCCTTGACAATTTGACTTACTTGTATATTATTGTTAAAAAAATATAAATATATATACATATATATATATATATATATATATATATATATATATATATATATATATATATATATATATAGGCCTTTGCTCCATACAGAACACCCTTAAATAAAGAACAATAAAGAACACCTACTTCTAATCTGGACCGTGCATTTTATTTACAATCCAATGGTTGTGTTATAACCTATCGTCAATCAATTAAAACATAATTATGTTATAACTTGTATCTACATCCCACGTATACATACAATTCCTCGATCTCTTCTCGTCTCTCAGCGATCTCTCTCTGCTCATTTTCATCGATTTCACCGTCTTTGCTTGTGTTTATCGATCTTCTGTTGGTGTTTATCGATCTTCTTTGCACAGACTACTTGTTTATCACCTCTTTTTTGTTTATCGATCATGTTAACAACAATTAAGCTGATTTTGTCAATTTTCCGTGATGTGCTCTACTTCGAATAATGCTTTGTTGCTTACTGCGGACTCAATGAACGACATTAATGAATGCTTGTCAGGTTCAATGGTTCATAGGTTTCTAGTTTACATTGATTTTTAGGATTTTAAGATATGCAGTTTGATTCTATGTTAGATTCTACTCTCTATGTTATGAATGATTTCCATTTTTCAATTTCGTTTTGGTATAAGATTCTTTTTAAGTGATTCTGTGCTTGATTCTGTTAATGAGGTTTGATTTGAGTGGCTTTGTTATTGCATTTGTGTTACACAAATTTGTTGTCTTTGTTACTTTTAATTCTATAATCGATTCTATATTAGTTTGAACTGTAGTAATTTATGAGTTAACATACAGTTTTTTGTGACTCAGAATTTTTGACATTTTGTATAATTATGTAGTTTGATTCTATGTTAGTTATACTGTACATTAGATACAATAATGGATAATGAAGTGATGTCTAACTACATTGTAGAGTTAAGGTAGGGGAAGATGATAGCGGGTTAGATATAGTGGATTGAAGATGTGATGCAAGTGTAGTTGTTGGAAATAGGGTTACTTGTTTTTGGTATAAAATTCTGTATAATAAGGTTGATTCTATGCTAGATTCTGTATTATGTTATGAAAATTCAGTTGTACTTATGATTTATGTATTTTGAGAATTTTTATATATTGATTCTATGTTAGATTCTACCTTAATTGTCCATCTGTCTTTTGAATAATAATGATTCTGTAAGAACCCTAATTTTTGGTAATATTTTATTTTATTTAATATCTTGTGGCAATGTCAATATGGAACCTTTCTGGTCATCCCTGTGATTAATAGAATTGATTGTCTGAGAAACTGTGTTGTTGTATTCCCTATGTAAGGTAAAAAGGGAGATTGTGAAGGCAAGAGTCTTATTGTTAGTAAGATTTATAAAACTTGGGATTTGAGAATGATTAGAGTGTTAAAAGATTTATTAAGGATCATGACAAGGAATTATGGACATTCGAGGAATTTACACAATTAGTACTTAAGGAATTATAGGGGAAATCCCTACGCGACAAAATATTATTACGAGAGATTAATTAAGATACGATACGAATTAAAGATTGGATAATAAGCATTGGTGGGAGAATAATAATACAAGGAGTAGTATTGCATGCAAGCTCATGCAACTAAGTAGTTAGAAAAGCAAACTAGATGAACCAAATAGCAAGGGGAATAGTAACTAGTTGGCTTGCTTTTTAAAAGGTGAAGACAACAAGTACCAATGGCCATACCTATAGCCATGTCTAGCTTGTACCATACTAATGCACACAATAATACATATCAACCTCATCCAATACCACTCATTCACCCAACACCAAAATCAAACACAAAAACTCTCTCCCCCCCCCCTTTTATTATAGCTCTCGGCCAAGACAAGTGGAGAAGGAAAGAAAAATTCTTTCTCCCACTTCCCATCACTCTAAATTCATACCATAATTCCTAGGTCATCTACATCATCTAATCAAGGTATGCTAGCAATTTCACTTCATTTCATCCATCCAATTCCAAGTTATAAAATGTTAAAGATTGGGTGAATAGTGACCATGTTTGATTTTCTTTTAGATCTTGGATTATAAGTGTTGTAGGAGATCATCTAAGGTGTTGTTGTGTTGTGAGAAGCTTACCCAAGGTCCCTAGGAGCTCAAGAAGGTATAAAATCACAAACCCTCTTGGTTATGTAGTATTTATAATGTTTAGTAGTAGATCCATGCATGTATGAGCTAATCTTGGTTATATAAGTGTTGGATGACTTGGATCTTGAGTTTTTATGTTGAGATTGTGACTTTTATGATTATGGATAACATATATGTCGCCATGAGTGTTATGAACCATGATTTGAGTGTATTAAGTGTTGGTTGTATGGTGGAATTGTGAAAAATGGTTGATCTAAGTGATTTGAGCATGCTGATTTTATCCAGGAACATTGACCTGTATTGTGACACGGTTTTGAACCCCCAAATGATGTCCCCTGATGTCCTACCTTATATGGATGGAAAGATAATTGAATGTAGTTTCTGGATATGTAAGGTTCATAGCTAGGTGATGTGTGGATTTTTAGTTATGGCCGGAGAAGTGATTTTTGTTTCTGGACTATGGACTGCATAAAGTGACCCCCTTGTGAACCTTGTTTAAACACCTTAAAAATTATTTGGGATCATGGAAAAATTAGAGAAGCTAGGAAATACAGTGTTGAAGGCTACCCAAAAAGAATTGGATTAAAATATGAATTTTTGGATTTTATAAAAATGCTAGAGTAAAATGCGCGCAATGGAAAAAGTCGTTAGTGGAGCATAATTCTAGGAGTAATGGTTATGGTTCGAACGTGGTAACTAAATTAAGTCGAGTAAGTGACGAGCGTAAACGAGTGATGTCATGGACCTATAGTGGGGCTAGGGAGTCATAAGACGAAGTCGTTAAGTTAATTTCGTGTCCCCTTAAAACCCCGTAATTAGAAAGAAATTGTTAAGGTACTAACAAACGATTATTGTTTATGTATAGATCGTTCGAACTCACACGCTCGACCACCCCAACCAAACCAAGGCAAGTTTACTTTTCAAAACTTATACATATACAAGGATTTTCACTGTTGTGTTTGTAGTTTTCAAATTATATCAAATGCTATGTTTATCGAAGTATTGATGCAATTGAGATTGAACAAGTACATGTATGCTTTTACCCCTTGAACTTAGGTTGAAATGTTTTCTTCGGACAACGACTCTAGCAATAGAGGTCGTAGCGGTCCGTATATACTATTGACCGGGGAGCGGTATATTATTATATCGTATCTATATTGCGAAAACCCGAAGGGTCATTCGGGTGGTATCGTATATTCAAATATCTATTATTATATCTTCGTAAATACTCGAAACCCTATCTTGGATTGAAAGTTTATTTTATTAAATAATCATTTTATTAATTATTGATATTAAATTTTAAAATATCATTTATTAATTATTGTTCATTACTTTAAAAACAAAGCTAATCCAAGATACCTTTTAATACTTTCAAACTCGAACTTTTTCGAACTCCAAACATTTTCGAAAACCCCCGGTCAGGCCCTGTTTCTTGTATGATTTCAAGAATTATCGGTCGACTGATGTCGAACCACAACTACTCTGTTTTCAATCAAAATCTGGTTTTTAAAAGAAAAAGAAAAAGGGACTCTGGCAGGTGTGGGAACCGTTGACGAACGATTCCCGGGATGTGTAAGCGGCCGTGAGCCAGGCGGTCCATCACTTATTATTCCGGCCCAGGTGTTGCCGAAGGATGATTACGGATGTAGTTTTCATCGAGGGTGATTACGGATGTAGTTTTCACTCAGGGATAGTTACGGATGTAGTTTCTATCCTTCTACCGGTAGAGAAGACCCGCGGATTATTGGACTCGGATGTGGCGACTGATCATCGTCAATCCCTGTCAGGTTTTATGTTTTCTTTAAGTCCCATCCTCCACTTTGGAAAAATACTCAAACACTGCTTCTTGGGCCTAAGTGCCAAGTTGCCGATAGTGTGGTTTTTGATGAGAAAATATTGATATTGTGCAGTATCTAGAACTGCAAGATTTTCTATAAAGATTGGCACGTGTTAGTGCACTCTTGCAATTATTTCAAAGAATGAAATGTTTTTGAATGAGAAACCTCCTAAGCTAATGGAAGGAAAGAGGTTTTGCAATAACGTATTCCCTGTACAGTATGATAACCGTAGAGTGTTTTGCCGAAAATGATATGCTTATATATATATATTTTCAAACTTGAGATATATTGAAATGAGAACCTTGTAAAGGATTCATATGTTATTCTTAAAGCTCCTTAGTGAGTAAAAATGTTTTATACAAACTCGGACATATATATTGTCGAGTTATGTTTTGTAATCTGAGATATACACCCATACAGTTGGGAACGTTTTCAAAATAAACCACTTTATTATTTTCCAAAATGGTGAACTTGCTGAGCATTATGTAGCTCATTCTTTCTTTATAAAAACTTTTCAGAAAGGGAAGAATTTGGCCGATTAACTCCGCACCAGCAGAAGAGGAGTAGAAGAATTACCCGGAGATGACTTAGTCCCTGATAAATACTACAGAGTAGTCTGATAGGTTTTCAACTGTAATAGTAAGACTTGTCTTCAAGTGTAGTTGTATAAGTGGAATTGCGTAAGACTCTGGATTGTACAGATGAATTGTAATATTTAGTGTTACTTTTGGTTATCGTTTCTGAGGCTCTAACTTGATTGTGTAAGATTGAGGTATGGACGGATGTATTGTTGAGTTGTAAAGTTAATACAGGTATGATATGGTTGGATGATGATGTGGCGACCTGAATCTCTGACCTCAGATTTGGGGGCGTCACAGAAATGGTATCAGAGAGATAAGTTACAGTACTCAGAAACGAGAGTGTTGAGAGTTAAGTCTAAGTAGGAGAATGACATAAGAGATTGTAGTAAACTTATTATTGGACTACCGGAAGAGGTACCGGTGAGTAGAATGGACTGGAGTGTTTACTGGAGGTATTATACTAGGGACGATAGAATCCTTAGAGACCTTCAGAATGATGAATAGAGGTTTGAGAGTCGTACATGACCTATCATAGGTAATGATATAGGAAGCAGAGCGAAATCTCAAGAGCAGCTGAGATAGAGGCGATATTGCCAATATGATCGGATGACTAGGCCGGCATAAATTTTATGGCCCATAGTCCTTCACAGTTTAAGAGGCAGCATTTTAAGAATCAAGAAGTTTAGACTTCCCTACATAATTAAGGGTACTTAGTACTTGGAATAATGACAGTCTTTTACTTTGGCTATAAGATCCAATTTTCGATATGTAACGGGTTTACCTGAAAGGTGGTTACTATGCCGTTGTGGATTTCATCACTCTTGATGGCGAATTTTACATGTGTTAAACGAGAATGTTATCATAAGACGAGCGTGCTGGATAATTCCACGCATGATTCGGACGCTAGAGCATGGTAGTTCAACTTAGAGAACAAACAAGCAGAATTAACAAAGCGACTCTAGTGAAGTTGAATATGGTTGCAACGAGCGATACAGTGATCTCAGAGTCTACCAAAAGAAGAGACCAGTGAGTCTATACTGGAACTCTTTGATAGAAATTTTAGCAGAGACTACGCATATATACTTGTAAACCTATATATTGTTGGTAACGTATGTTCACGTGCACACACACTGCCACTGAACCTATGGACTGCATTGAGATCCCTGAGAGATCTCTTTGATCTGTTCCCAGGGGGAACTGGCCACTTGTGATTCATGTCGGAAGGCATGAAGTAGGACCCTATGGACTTAGCAGGTGTCCCCGGAATGATGTGAAGCTTGGCCTTCAAGATAAAGCACGGAAATGACATATATATTTGTGAAACCTCAACTCGATAAATGACTTTAAGATGATGATTGAGAGACACACTAGTTGGTGTCTTGTATTACGAAGACGAAGAGATGGAGTTACCCTCATAGTGGTGATAATGAGATGCACGAATGATTATTAACTTATTTTGGTAACTACCGGCTGGTGCACTACTTCATTTTAAACTTTTCATTAACCATGTTACCTCGATTAGTTTATATCAGGTAATCCTTCTATCCTTCTACTTCAAACTTGTGGAATAACCACCAATGATATACTTTCTCTAAACCGGGACTCATCCAAAGTATCTTATTTGATCCTCGAGTATTCTATTTGAAGTTTATAATTACTTCGTTCTGCTCAGGACTATTTACACTTCCTTTCAATTATCCAAGGAATGTTGAACAATTGTTTCCTTAATTAATCAATGAATATTCCTAAATGAATATTGATATTTGACTACTTCTTTCATACTTGCACTCTTCAGTCGAGCCCACAAATATTTATCAACTAGTTGAGAACAGGGATGATCTAACATCCAGATATTCCTCATGAATCTCATTTTTTCAAAATGAGATTGTGCGTCGTACACTGAAATCATAGTAAGGATATCATTTTGATATTGGTATTCCGAATTTACTTCTTATTTCCATTCGTTGTCCGAGTAGCTGATAAGTGCATAATTTTGCATATTTTTATTGCCTATTTATTGCTTGAGTTCGTATTTTAATAAATTATTTTGTTGCATTTCAGGAAATTCGTGAAAAATAAAGAAATGACAAAATAAAGAAATAAAGTGCAGAGAAGGAGAAAAGATGAAGAAAAAGTGCAATAATAAAAGAAGAAGGAAAAAGAATTAGGAGCTTGGAGCAAATTGGAGTATTTCAAACACACCCAAAAAAACCTTTGACTTCAAAATTTCAAAAGCTGGTGGCAGAATCTTGAAAAAATGAAAAAAAGTACAGCATGGGTTGTGACTTTAAAATGTTTTCTCCTTGATGTTTTCATATGAAAACTGGATTAGCTACTGGCCTATAAATAAGAGCAGAAAGAGCAGAGAGAGGGAGATACACACGGGTGAAAACCCCAAGCTGCACACTTTCACTTTTCCAATTCTTGTTTTTCTGTTGCACACTTTTAATTCACCTTATTAGAGTACCCTTAATTTTGTATCCCTCATCTTTATTTTTTGTAGTAAATTCTAGATATTGTAAACACTTTATTTCATTTTAATGCAAGTTTTAATTTTTCTTATTCCTTACATCTTGTTGTTTTTATGTTGAATTAATTTCGTCATTTTCGTAAATCCGATTAGTGGACAAAATAGCGAAATGCTAACCACTTGGGGTTGAAAGTAACGATTTTTATTTTTCTTGTTCTTAGTAATAATTGTAATTGAGCCCCTTTAAATCTCAATTTTATTGTGGGTTTGATTATTTTTAATTATAGATCAATATTTTTATGTTTTATGTAGTAGAAAAAAAAAATCACAAAAAAATATTAATTTCATAATTAGTTAGTAAATTTTTTTTGTCTCGTTTTTATGATTTAATTCGAAGGTTTTACTCTGCCCTGTTTCTATCTGTGTCTTTGCTTCTTCTCGTTTTATCTCTCTAAACCCAAAACCAATCCTCTCCTCATCTTCTTCTTCCCCATCTCTCTCTCAAATCCGCAGCCTCCTCCTTATTTCTTCCTCCCTCACGACATCAAACCCATCCGTTCCTTCTTCTCTTAACCGTTTCTAGCACAACCACGATCTTCTTCCTCTTCGTTTAATTCAAAATTAAACACCACTCCACCCCTGTTCTTGACAACCCGCGACGCTTCTCTCCCTCTCTCATTCTTCTTATGTCCTTCGATACATACACCCACAAAACCTCGTTCTATTTAGTCATATTGTAGTTCGAAGTGTGTGTTTTTCTGGGTTATTTAGAATTGCAGTTTTGCTGAGTTCTTCTTGATTCCGAGTTTAATCACTGTTTTTCACGAGTCCCATTGCCAAGTTGTGTGGTTCTGGTCGAGTTAGTGCTGCGAGGTTCAATTCTGTTTCGTGTTGAAAGAACCGAGTTGGGCTGTTTGTTTGTTCTTCTATGAACGAGTTGACTCGTTCGATTAGTGGTTTGCTGCGTGTGTTTAAGCCGAGAATTCACCAAGTTACCATTGCTGAGTTGTGTCGAATAATTGTTAAGAGTTGCCGAGTTGTCACGGTTAACTCGTTGTTTGAATTTATTAGTGTAGAATCGAATTGCTGTTGTTAAAGGTTGTATTTGCTGTTGAGTTCAGTTGTGTTTACAGAGTTGGTTTAATGAGTTTGTTGAGAATTCTTCGTAGTCAATCCGCGAATCCTGATGTTTTCATTTTCAGCCAATTGTTTTACTGAGTCCGAGTGTCCAGTTTCGTGACTGAATTGCGAGTACTGAGTGGAGTTGCTGTCTAAGTTTTTGTGGAGTTCATTTCATCGATGTTACTGATTTTCGAATTCTTGTTTGGTTTTCATTGGAATGCTGGGCTGATTTTGGTTTGGCTAGTTAATTCTAAGAATAAATCATGTCAAAATTTTAAAAGATTTCTGTAAATAAATTGTTAAGGTAAAAGCTAGTTTTAAAATTTTAGTTTAGTTTTAAATAAATTAGAATAATCTAGTTTTAATTAATTTAAATAAATTTTCTTTTTAGTAATTAGTTAGTGAAAATCATAATTTTCCAAATTCCAATTGGTCTAATCCGCCTAAATTGAATTTTAAGGATTGCGAAAATATTAGTCCCTGTGGATCGAATCTTAAATATTAAAACGATGATCGTGCGCTTGCGATTAAAATTGTATTTATCTCCTCATTCTCCTTTACTCATTTCTCTTGCATTTGCATTTGCATACATTGAGGACAATGCATGATTTAGGTATGGAGGAGGTTTTTAGTGAATATATATATATATATATATATATATATATATATAAAAAATCATCAGAAAATCCAAAAAAATGAAAAAAATAAAAATCACAAAAAAGAGTCGTAGAATTGTAAATATTAGAGTTCTCATCTTATTCTAGTCTCGTTAATTGATGACTAGTTGCTTGATGCACCCTTACATGCTATGATAATCTTGTGGTCCGTTAGCTTTTGATTGAGAAGTGATTTGCTAAGTTCTTGTCCACACACTTACACTAACAAGGTGAAACTAGTAGACTTATTTGAATTGTGCAAGAAATTAGAAGGTCATGATTAGGTGTAAGATGATTTGGTTTTCATGCTTTGAGTACAAGTAGGTGCACTAAGGATACCTTTACTTGAGATTGATTATGTTCCACCACACCAAGTGAGTTTTGAGCCCATATGCATATCTTTTGCATTTATATTCGCTTGCTTGAATGTCCACTTGTCATTTGCATTGCTAGCACTTGTTTGAGTTCTTTCTTGAAATACATGACATTGAATGATGATAAGATGATAAAGGTATTTAGGAATAACCCGTATTTCCAAAATATCCACACCATTCTTATGTGATCAATTAGTTACCCTTTTGAGCCTAATCAAATTCTTTCGGTGACACACCCCATTACTCGCCTAAGACCTTTTTCTTGTATAGCCTTACGTATTCTTGATCCCAATTTGTCAAAGGCTAGTAGGAACTTGAGGGAGTAATAAGGTGTGTGAAATAGGGTTTACTTTTGTTCATAACTTTTGAGGAAATATATGTTTTGTTGGTTATCTTGTTAGTCGATTTTCTGTAAAGGGGGATTCTTGTTGCTTATATTTATTTGCTCTTAAAAAAAAAAAAAAAGAGAAAAAAAAAGAAGAAAAAAAAAATTGAAAAAGAAAAAAAAAAAAAAAAAAAAAAAGAAAAAAATATATATATGAAAGCATACTTATGTTTTTGTAATCCTCCTTCATTCGACTAATCAAGTCTTTTTGTTAAAAGTAGAAAATAATGTGTGGGGAGTAAGTTTGGTGTTGTGCATGATTTTCATGGTGACTACTAGCTTTTGACACTTCACCTTGTTTTGGCCTTACTTGACGTACCTTGTCCCTAGCCCCATTACAACCCAAATAAAGACCTTTTGATTATCATCATCAATGTATGTTGTGTTCAAGTTAGAATGATACCAAGTGTCAAGCATGTTTTTGATTTTGTTGGAATTGAGTGATACACTTACCCTTGTTCTTGAGTGAATATTCTTTTGTGAGTGAAATGTGAGGTATTGCTTGTTTCTGTTGCATGTGAGATCTCAAGTTTTGACTCTAAGGTGTGCTCTTGTAGACTTAGCATGGTTTCCAACAATTTTTGCGCTTGACATAAACTGGTAATCACTCTTGCATGTTTCTTTAAGTAGACTATGTGAATCCTTGCCTTTCCACACCAAGACTTTGCAAATTCATTTTGATTCTTAAGTTGATGTATCATTAGAGGACATGTATGTGTGGTGTTGCATTGCCATGTAATCTTTTATACGAACTAGATGGATTTTGTGGGTACATTCACTATAGGCCCTCACGAGACCGTACTCGTCCACTAGGGCTGCCTAGGGGTTTAAAGGGCTTGTTGCATATGCCAAATGCAATCGTCACACCTACGAAAAGGAGTATAAGACTTTTTATCTAGATATCTTTTTGTTTTTGTTTTACTCGAGGACGAGCAAAGGATAGGTATGGGGGCATTTGATAAGTGCATAATTTTGCATATTTTTATTGCCTATTTATTGCTTGAGTTCGTATTTTAATAAATTATTTTGTTGCATTTCAGGAAATTCGTGAAAAATAAAGAAATGACAAAATAAAGAAATAAAGTGCAGAGAAGGAGAAAAGATGAAGAAAAAGTGCAATAATAAAAGAAGAAGGAAAAAGAATTAGGAGCTTGGAGCAAATTGGAGTATTTCAAACACACCCAAAAAAACCTTTGACTTCAAAATTTCAAAAGCTGGTGGCAGAATCTTGAAAAAATGAAAAAAAGTACAGCATGGGTTGTGACTTTAAAATGTTTTCTCCTTGATGTTTTCATATGAAAACTGGATTAGCTACTGGCCTATAAATAAGAGCAGAAAGAGCAGAGAGAGGGAGATACACACGGGTGAAAACCCCAAGCTGCACACTTTCACTTTTCCAATTCTTGTTTTTCTGTTGCACACTTTTAATTCACCTTATTAGAGTACCCTTAATTTTGTATCCCTCATCTTTATTTTTTGTAGTAAATTCTAGATATTGTAAACACTTTATTTCATTTTAATGCAAGTTTTAATTTTTCTTATTCCTTACATCTTGTTGTTTTTATGTTGAATTAATTTCGTCATTTTCGTAAATCCGATTAGTGGACAATATAGCGAAATGCTAACCACTTGGGGTTGAAAGTAACGATTTTTATTTTTCTTGTTCTTAGTAATAATTGTAATTGAGCCCCTTTAAATCTCAATTTTATTGTGGGTTTGATTATTTTTAATTATAGATCAATATTTTTATGTTTTATGTAGTAGAAAAAAAAAATCACAAAAAAATATTAATTTCATAATTAGTTAGTAAATTTTTTTTGTCTCGTTTTTATGATTTAATTCGAAGGTTTTACTCTGCCCTGTTTCTATCTGTGTCTTTGCTTCTTCTCGTTTTATCTCTCTAAACCCAAAACCAATCCTCTCCTCATCTTCTTCTTCCCCATCTCTCTCTCAAATCCGCAGCCTCCTCCTTATTTCTTCCTCCCTCACGACATCAAACCCATCCGTTCCTTCTTCTCTTAACCGTTTCTAGCACAACCACGATCTTCTTCCTCTTCGTTTAATTCAAAATTAAACACCACTCCACCCCTGTTCTTGACAACCCGCGACGCTTCTCTCCCTCTCTCATTCTTCTTATGTCCTTCGATACATACACCCACAAAACCTCGTTCTATTTAGTCATATTGTAGTTCGAAGTGTGTGTTTTTCTGGGTTATTTAGAATTGCAGTTTTGCTGAGTTCTTCTTGATTCCGAGTTTAATCACTGTTTTTCACGAGTCCCATTGCCAAGTTGAGTGGTTCTGGTCGAGTTAGTGCTGCGAGGTTCAATTCTGTTTCGTGTTGAAAGAACCGAGTTGGGCTGTTTGTTTGTTCTTCTATGAACGAGTTGACTCGTTCGATTAGTGGTTTGCTGCGTGTGTTTAAGCCGAGAATTCACCAAGTTACCATTGCTGAGTTGTGTCGAATAATTGTTAAGAGTTGCCGAGTTGTCACGGTTAACTCGTTGTTTGAATTTATTAGTGTAGAATCGAATTGCTGTTGTTAAAGGTTGTATTTGCTGTTGAGTTCAGTTGTGTTTACAGAGTTGGTTTAATGAGTTTGTTGAGAATTCTTCGTAGTCAATCCGCGAATCCTGATGTTTTCATTTTCAGCCAATTGTTTTACTGAGTCCGAGTGTCCAGTTTCGTGACTGAATTGCGAGTACTGAGTGGAGTTGCTGTCTAAGTTTTTGTGGAGTTCATTTCATCGATGTTACTGATTTTCGAATTCTTGTTTGGTTTTCATTGGAATGCTGGGCTGATTTTGGTTTGGCTAGTTAATTCTAAGAATAAATCATGTCAAAATTTTAAAAGATTTCTGTAAATAAATTGTTAAGGTAAAAGCTAGTTTTAAAATTTTAGTTTAGTTTTAAATAAATTAGAATAATCTAGTTTTAATTAATTTAAATAAATTTTCTTTTTAGTAATTAGTTAGTGAAAATCATAATTTTCCAAATTCCAATTGGTCTAATCCGCCTAAATTGAATTTTAAGGATTGCGAAAATATTAGTCCCTGTGGATCGAATCTTAAATATTAAAACGATGATCGTGCGCTTGCGATTAAAATTGTATTTATTTTAGCACATCAGTAGCCTAAAGTTTCTTCAATGGCTACGATGTCGAAATTCCGTTCTATCCAATTGAAACTGGCTAGTCGTTATGTCAATATGAATGACTAGTTGATTGTTCCAACTACTCAAAATTGTAATGTTGTGAAGAACACCTAGCTAATTGTCCTAGCTGGTGGTGATTTCTCAAACGGGTGAACTAGCAAATTTTGTCTCGCTAGTTGCTAGTGTTTCTTGAAAAGGACTAGTTGTTGTTTCACTGGTCCAACTCCCAATTTAATTCATTCAGCAATTCCGCAATGCATTTTGCAGGTGGTAAAGTGTGATGATGAAAGTTTTGACGAATGACTTGATTGAGACCTAGTGAGGTCGTCCACTCAACTTGAATTCTACCCATCTTTGTATCAGACTTTATGTCACTTGAATATTCTGTTTTTTTTCATTCATATAATGAAGATTCATTTGAAACCATAGATTACTTGAATGATAAACTGCTTCATTTTTTTTTTATCGTCACATAGTAGAATTTCTTTCGATCGGTTGACCTTTATCAATGGGATTTTTTTTAGTTCCTCTATTTTTCAAGAGGGAAAGTATTCCCCAGATGTAAGAATTGTATAAAGACCGTCTTTATGACTTTTGTATCCAACAATCATTGCCCTCGTGTAACATTCTCTATGATATCACCTTACCAAATTTTCAGGACATGAAGGAATAAACCTTGTTGTATTCTTTTTGTCCATCCTTACATCTCCGAAAATCGATACTCCTAGTATTTGGAACCATCAGCATTCTTGGAACATCCAATGTGGAATTCTTATTGAAATTATCTATTGGACCTTGTTATTTTAAAACCATTCCTTTCAAAAGTGATTACTCTAAGGTGAACGGGAGGTACAATTGTGAACCGTTGCACCAATATGAGATCAAAAACCAAATATTGTAATTGTGCAGCCAGAGTGTTATGCCGAGTAATTATTAAAGTAGAAATAACATGTCGGGGCATACCACAAGACCTTTAATATTAGTGTGAGGAAAGTTATAGGAAATGATGAGGTGGTTGGGAGTACGTTCCTACCAACCGTTGTCAGGATGTTATAGTAATGAATTCTGGAGTTACCAAGCCTTTTCCTGATCCAAGAAATTCAAATCGATTGCGATATAAGACATATCCTTAGAGGAAACTAACATGGAAGTGAGACGGACAAGAAAGGAAGAAATATCGTGGCAAGAATGTGAAGCTTTACTTAGCAAAAAGGGAGTGATGCACATAGCGAGACATAAAGTTTAAAAGGCCTTTAATAGCAAATGGATGCATGGATATATCCCAATGGTCCTTCGAGATTACCACCTAATCAAGTTTATTGGGAATCGCAGCAGCATACAGGCTGATTGGCGCCAGTTGTGAAAGAAGACGAGCGCATGACATCTTACCTATACCATCGAGAACTGAAACCCTTATCGGGAATGGAGGAATTGTTGACTAGTTAAAGTGCGTAGTTATTTTTCAAGGATAAGGTTAAAGAGAAGGTTTCACCAACTCCAGATCGACCTCTGTACTGCACCAAAGTCGGCATTTCACATTAATGTAAACATTATAAATTCTGGTAGTATCATGTGGATTGACTAGTGAGTCAGAAGCCCTTGTGGGTTAATAAATAAAGTTTTAAGGATGATATGAGCGATTAGTAACAACCTCGTTGTTAGCGATACTTCATGATGAGAAGAGGACTTTGAGGGTCACAATGATGCGTCTTTCAAGAGTTTAAGAGGTGTGCTGATGCAGTAGAAAGGGGATGATAGCCTATACTTCTAAACAACATAAAGGTTACGGGATAGGATATATTAACCGTGAGTCGGGGACTAGTCATGATAGCGTTCACGCATAAAACTGAGACGTTAACCTTATGAGAAAAGTGTGAAATTTTTTCCACAAGTGCCATAAGTATATCTTCATATTAGAACTAAACATAAGAAAGAGAAGGTGACGAAAGGGAGCAGGGAGTATAATGGAGAGATTTGTTATTACCCATGAAAGGCCAGTGTGGTGGCCGATACCTATAGAAGGGATTATTCGAAATTGGAATTCAGTCAGTATATTGACCAAGAAAATAGAGTATATACAATAAAGAATAATGTTAGAGGAAAATGATTAGATTATGGGGAAGGACAAAGATGTATAGAGAATTAAGAGAATGTTTGGCAAACGGGTATGAAGAATGGTATTGGCAAACTATTAAGTACAAACGCGACATGTCGAAAGCAGAATGATAGAGATCTAGTGGATTAATTCCGCCTGTAGAAAATCTTGAACGTGGACAGAATTATAATGGATTTCATAAGTAGGTCGTCGAAGACCGAGCCAAGAGATGGCCCTAGTTGATTTATAATTGTTGAACCAAGTGATTTACCTACGAGGGACTTTCCATTTAGAAGATTATCGATTTATATACGGAAGAGATGGTGGTGCAATATAAAACTTCTGCAGTGATTACGTCAGATAGAGACTTAAGGTTAGACTTCGAATACTGAAGGTGCTTTCAAGTATAATTAATAAAGAGATTGAGCGTATGTACTAATTTGATCTGTGGCTGACGGACAGGGAAGAAGAATTATCCAGACGATCGAATTTATATTTAGTGTCGTGCCTTAGATTTCACGGGGCAGTCGAGAATAAAAACTTATCCATGAAACGAATGTTGTTATCACGATCGGCACCATGCGGACGTAAGGACGTCTCTTGTAAAGCGTACTACGAAAGAAGAAGTTTCGTTTTTCTTGCGTTACGAAGAAGTCAAAGAACGAGGGATATAGTAGCTGAACTGGTTCGACGTATACCGAAGACTATATAGTATCCATAGCAAGTGGTAACGACTGACGGGAGGCAACACGTGCGTGCTAATCAAGCCAAGGAAAATGAGGAATACCGTGCGTATTGACGTCGTCTCAAGTTATAGAACACGACCACAAGGTATTCACGGCCCAACGATACAAGGACTCAACACGGATACTATGAACAAGGTAGAAGAGGAACGTATGAGTAGTGGGATAGAAATTTTCATTCACAGAACAACCGATAAGAAATACAGGTCGAGGAGAGCATGCGTTGAGAAGCAACATTAAAGCATTGGTGAGACTGCAATAGCCCTAATTTTCGTGAATATTCGAACCGGGATGAAAATTAATTTTTATGGGTGGATGAGAAATTTTTGCAATCACGATATGTAAGAATTATTAAATGAAGATTTCGAATTGATATTACGCCTTTACGGTGCAGACGAGTGTATGTAAAAGTCATTAGTTATTTTATGAAACCCATCATTTCGAATGGTCAAATTTCATGAGATATCTAAGGAGATCGTGGTAAGGCATGGGGTTCCTGTGAGCAGTGTATCTGGTAGAGACCCAAGGTTCAACTCCAGGTTCTGGAGGAGTTTTCAGGATCGTGTGGGGACCAAGTTAGACATGAGTACTGCATACCACCCCCAATCAGACGGACAGAGCGAGAGAACCATCCAGACCATAGAGGACATGTTGAGATTATGTGCCATCGCTTTTAAGGGAAGTTGGGATGACCACTTGCCGTTGATCGAATTTTCCTACAACAACAGTTACCATGCGAGTATAGGAATTCCCCCATATGAAGCTTTG
Source organism: Kitagawia praeruptora (assembly GCA_037693485.1). Taxonomy (NCBI): domain Eukaryota; kingdom Viridiplantae; phylum Streptophyta; class Magnoliopsida; order Apiales; family Apiaceae; genus Kitagawia; species Kitagawia praeruptora. Next base: position 112,686,280 of record CM075344.1, read on the forward strand.
TACGAACGAAGATGTCGGTCTCCCTTGTGTTGGGAAGAGGTAGGAGAGCGGAAGATTTTAGGGCCTGAACTGGTCCAACAGACAAGAGAAACTATCGAACTCATAAGAGGACGGCTGGTAGCGGCCCAAGACAGACAGAAGAAGTATGCGGACTAGTCCCGCAAGGATAAAGAATATGAGGTAGGAGAGTTTGTGATGTTAAAAGTATCACCGTGGAAGGGATTGATGAGATTTGGTAAGAAAGGGAAACTAAGCCCGAGATTTATTGGACCTTTTGAGATCTTGAAACGAGTTGGAAAGTTAGCCTATGAATTGGCTTTACCTCCGAGCTTGCAGCAAGTACATAATGTGTTTCATGTGTCCATGCTACGACCCTACCATACCGACTTCCGACATGTGATAGAACATGATCAAGTGGATCTGCAACCAGACTTAACATATGTGGAGCAACCCGTAGAAATTATGGATAGAAAAGAACAGGTGCTGAGGAATAAGGTTGTCAAACTAGTGAGAGTCTTGTGGAGGAACCAGAATGTCGAAGAATCAACATGGGAACTAGAAAGTGCAATGCGTGAAAAGCACCCCCAACTGTTTTCAACCTGATTCCGGGACGGAATCCTTTTAAGGAGGGGAGGCTGTAAGAACCCTAATTTTTGGTAATATTTTATTTTATTTAATATCTTGTGGCAATGTCAATATGGAACCTTTCTGGTCATCCCTGTGATTAATAGAATTGATTGTCTGAGAAACTGTGTTGTTGTATTCCCTATGTAAGGTAAAAAGGGAGATTGTGAAGGCAAGAGTCTTATTGTTAGTAAGATTTATAAAACTTGGGATTTGAGAATGATTAGAGTGTTAAAAGATTTATTAAGGATCATGACAAGGAATTATGGACATTCGAGGAATTTACACAATTAGTACTTAAGGAATTATAGGGGAAATCCCTACGCGACAAAATATTATTACGAGAGATTAATTAAGATACGATACGAATTAAAGATTGGATAATAAGCATTGGTGGGAGAATAATAATACAAGGAGTAGTATTGCATGCAAGCTCATGCAACTAAGTAGTTAGAAAAGCAAACTAGATGAACCAAATAGCAAGGGGAATAGTAACTAGTTGGCTTGCTTTTTAAAAGGTGGAGACAACAAGTACCAATGGCCATACCTATAGCCATGTCTAGCTTGTACCATACTAATGCACACAATAATACATATCAACCTCATCCAATACCACTCATTCACCCAACACCAAAATCAAACACAAAAACTCTCTCCCCCCCCCCTTTTATTATAGCTCTCGGCCAAGACAAGTGGAGAAGGAAAGAAAAATTCTTTCTCCCACTTCCCATCACTCTAAATTCATACCATAATTCCTAGGTCATCTACATCATCTAATCAAGGTATGCTAGCAATTTCACTTCATTTCATCCATCCAATTCCAAGTTATAAAATGTTAAAGATTGGGTGAATAGTGACCATGTTTGATTTTCTTTTAGATCTTGGATTATAAGTGTTGTAGGAGATCATCTAAGGTGTTGTTGTGTTGTGAGAAGCTTACCCAAGGTCCCTAGGAGCTCAAGAAGGTATAAAATCACAAACCCTCTTGGTTATGTAGTATTTATAATGTTTAGTAGTAGATCCATGCATGTATGAGCTAATCTTGGTTATATAAGTGTTGGATGACTTGGATCTTGAGTTTTTATGTTGAGATTGTGACTTTTATGATTATGGATAACATATATGTCGCCATGAGTGTTATGAACCATGATTTGAGTGTATTAAGTGTTGGTTGTATGGTGGAATTGTGAAAAATGGTTGATCTAAGTGATTTGAGCATGCTGATTTTATCCAGGAACATTGACCTGTATTGTGACACGGTTTTGAACCCCCAAATGATGTCCCCTGATGTCCTACCTTATATGGATGGAAAGATAATTGAATGTAGTTTCTGGATATGTAAGGTTCATAGCTAGGTGATGTGTGGATTTTTAGTTATGGCCGGAGAAGTGATTTTTGTTTCTGGACTATGGACTGCATAAAGTGACCCCCTTGTGAACCTTGTTTAAACACCTTAAAAATTATTTGGGATCATGGAAAAATTAGAGAAGCTAGGAAATACAGTGGTGAAGGCTACCCAAAAAGAATTGGATTAAAATATGAATTTTTGGATTTTATAAAAATGCTAGAGTAAAATGCGCGCAATGGAAAAAGTCGTTAGTGGAGCATAATTCTAGGAGTAATGGTTATGGTTCGAACGTGGTAACTAAATTAAGTCGAGTAAGTGACGAGCGTAAACGAGTGATGTCATGGACCTATAGTGGGGCTAGGGAGTCATAAGACGAAGTCGTTAAGTTAATTTCGTGTCCCCTTAAAACCCCGTAATTAGAAAGAAATTGTTAAGGTACTAACGAACGATTATTGTTTATGTATAGATCGTTCGAACTCACACGCTCGACCACCCCAACCAAACCAAGGCAAGTTTACTTTTCAAAACTTATACATATACAAGGATTTTCACTGTTGTGTTTGTAGTTTTCAAATTATATCAAATGCTATGTTTATCGAAGTATTGATGCAATTGAGATTGAACAAGTACATGTATGCTTTTACCCCTTGAACTTAGGTTGAAATGTTTTCTTCGGACAACGACTCTAGCAATAGAGGTCGTAGCGGTCCGTATATACTATTGACCGGGGAGCGGTATATTATTATATCGTATCTATATTGCGAAAACCCGAAGGGTCATTCGGGTGGTATCGTATATTCAAATATCTATTATTATATCTTCGTAAATACTCGAAACCCTATCTTGGATTGAAAGTTTATTTTATTAAATAATCATTTTATTAATTATTGATATTAAATTTTAAAATATCATTTATTAATTATTGTTCATTACTTTAAAAACAAAGCTAATCCAAGATACCTTTTAATACTTTCAAACTCGAACTTTTTCGAACTCCAAACATTTTCGAAAACCCCCGGTCAGGCCCTGTTTCTTGTATGATTTCAAGAATTATCGGTCGACTGATGTCGAACCACAACTACTCTGTTTTCAATCAAAATCTGGTTTTTAAAAGAAAAAGAAAAAGGGACTCTGGCAGGTGTGGGAACCGTTGACGAACGATTCCCGGGATGTGTAAGCGGCCGTGAGCCAGGCGGTCCATCACTTATTATTCCGGCCCAGGTGTTGCCGAAGGATGATTACGGATGTAGTTTTCATCGAGGGTGATTACGGATGTAGTTTTCACTCAGGGATAGTTACGGATGTAGTTTCTATCCTTCTACCGGTAGAGAAGACCCGCGGATTATTGGACTCGGATGTGGCGACTGATCATCGTCAATCCCTGTCAGGTTTTATGTTTTCTTTAAGTCCCATCCTCCACTTTGGAAAAATACTCAAACACTGCTTCTTGGGCCTAAGTGCCAAGTTGCCGATAGTGTGGTTTTTGATGAGAAAATATTGATATTGTGCAGTATCTAGAACTGCAAGATTTTCTATAAAGATTGGCACGTGTTAGTGCACTCTTGCAATTATTTCAAAGAATGAAATGTTTTTGAATGAGAAACCTCCTAAGCTAATGGAAGGAAAGAGGTTTTGCAATAACGTATTCCCTGTACAGTATGATAACCGTAGAGTGTTTTGCCGAAAATGATATGCTTATATATATATATTTTCAAACTTGAGATATATTGAAATGAGAACCTTGTAAAGGATTCATATGTTATTCTTAAAGCTCCTTAGTGAGTATAAATGTTTTATACAAACTCGGACATATATATTGTCGAGTTATGTTTTGTAATCTGAGATATACACCCATACAGTTGGGAACGTTTTCAAAATAAACCACTTTATTATTTTCCAAAATGGTGAACTTGCTGAGCATTATGTAGCTCATTCTTGCTTTATAAAAACTTTTCAGAAAGGGAAGAATTTGGCCGATTAACTCCGCACCAGCAGAAGAGGAGTAGAAGAATTACCCGGAGATGACTTAGTCCCTGATAAATACTACAGAGTAGTCTGATAGGTTTTCAACTGTAATAGTAAGACTTGTCTTCAAGTGTAGTTGTATAAGTGGAATTGCGTAAGACTCTGGATTGTACAGATGAATTGTAATATTTAGTGTTACTTTTGGTTATCGTTTCTGAGGCTCTAACTTGATTGTGTAAGATTGAGGTATGGACGGATGTATTGTTGAGTTGTAAAGTTAATACAGGTATGATATGGTTGGATGATGATGTGGCGACCTGAATCTCTGACCTCAGATTTGGGGGCGTCACAGATTCTCAGCTTGATTCTAAGTTTATAGTTTTGATTCTCAGATATATATTTGTGTGCTAGTTGTCTATATTCCCAGTTACTATCCACTGAAAATGAAAATGTTTACTGGGAGCAAAATAGAAGGAGGCTTGCTACTGATGCAAATTCATCATTTTCTCAACCCATATTTGTGGATACATTTCCAAAATTAAAAGTATGGTACCGTTAGCATTTGGCATGCATCGCTTCACCACTCTCTGGCCTTGTTCATGGAACCCCGTTCATCAGATTGTGAATGAGCTTCTTAACGTGATGCTCAAGAAGATTATCAATAATGAAAACCAGTCTGTGACTTCCAGAAAATCTTGTAGTAGTGCCTCATCTGAAATAGTTAAAGAAACATGCTCGAGGCCCATCTTAGCAGGTTGGGATATTCTTGAAGCTGTTCCTTTCGTGGTTGATGCTGCTTTAAGAGCATGTGCACATGGGAGACTTTCCCCTCGTGAACTGTGTACAGGTTAGTCTCTGATGAGTACTTGATTTGTGCTATTGATTTATTAGCTGCAAGTGCATTATGAGTATTACCAAAATTTAAAGTTTCCTTATGGATTCATGTCACAGAGGCAAGAAAGTAAATTATCCTGCTTGCATGCCAAATTCACTCCACTCTAATGGCTGAATCCTCAATTATTTAATCCTGGCAATTTGTCTTAACCCGACTGCTTTGCAGTCACCAATCTTTGATCCTTTTGCAACTAGTGTTCTATTATGGAATGTCTGGTTAAAATGACTTAAAAGTATGCACTCTTCCTAGTCTTTGTTTATTTAATTAGCAGTTTTGAATGATGATATAAATCTTCGCATGGTCAAGTAAGACATGCAGGTTTTGCTACGAGTTTCTGGATATCTTATAGACAGAATTTCAACTTGTTAATTACAAAAAATTTCTTCATTTTGTGGTAGGGCTTAAAGATTTGGCTGATTTTCTTCCTACATCCTTAGCATCCATCGTAAGTTACTTTTTGGCAGAAGCAAGTCGTGGTGTCTGGAATTGTGTTTGATCATTTTCTAAGTTTCAGACTTTTGATTCTACTTGAGATTCTACTCTTAATATTACAGTGTTTTATGTTAGTTTTAAGTGGTTTGAATTAGTTGTAAGTGTGGTTTTAAGTTATGAGTCGTGAACTTGTTTTGTCGATGTTTTGCTTCGGGTTCAGAATGATCCTAGTCAAGAAAACTCACGAATGATAACATGAAAGGTGTACTAACGGTATGTATACATGTTTTAAAGCTTAGTCTTGAACTATTAGAGTACTTAATATTATTATCATATTTTATTAATTTACAAATTGATTATTCCTTTAGAGGCCTTGTAGTTATTGTCAGTGTCCATACTTACTGGTGAGTATCTTGGGAGTTTCCGATTATTCAACATGACCATCTTTATTCGAACTTATATTGTCAGGAAATAGTTCTAGTAATTGTTTCTGATACGTTTTTAGGTACTTTATAATTATTACCGTCTGTAACATATAATGCAGGACATGTTTCTTGCTGGGACGGATACTTCTTCTGTAACACTAGTCCTGTAACACTAGTCTGGACAATGACATAATTGATGAAAAATCCAATAGCAATGAGAAAAACACAAGAAGAAGTGAGAGGAATTGTCAAGGAAAAAGGTGTACAGGTAAAAGAAAGCCATCTTCCATAAGTTGCATATCTAAAGATGATTGTAAAAGAGGTACTAAGACTCCATCCTCCAGTCCCATTACTACTACCACATGAAACAACAGAAAGATGCAACATTGCAGGCTATGAAATTCCGGCCAAAATGAGAGTGTTCGTTAACGCCACATCAATAGGTATGGATTCCGGGTACTGGGAGAATCCAGAGGAGTTCAAACCCGAGAGGTTCTTAAATACTGATATAGATTTTAGAGGACGGAATTTTGAATTGTTACCATTCGGGTCATGTAGGAGGGGTTGTCCAGGAATCAATTTTGAAGTGGCAATGATGGAGCTTGTACTTGCTAATATGTTGCATACCTTTGATTGGAGTTTGCCAACAGAAGATATTGATATGGAAGAGTCTTTTGGTATTACTGCTCATAAGAAAACTCCTCTTTACCTGGTTGCTTCTACACCTTTCATAGCTATCTAAATTGTCTATACATGATTGCGTGGAATGTACCCAGCAAAGTTGTATATACAGGATTATTGAATCGGCCCCATATATGCTTGTAAAGACTTTTTATTATATCAGTTTGTGTTCTTTAAGGAGAACATTTAATAAAATAGACCAGGTATTTGAATGTTCGACAAAACTAAGATCTATGTATATAGATGTTCTAACAGAAATGAAATTCATGTATTTGAATGTTCTGCAATTGTATACTAGGTTGAGAGAATACTTTAAATTTGATTCATATACTTTGATTTTGCTCAGGTAACACCTATTTCAGATAAAACATGATACAAAACTTTTGCAGAGAATGATACAGAACAAGCAGAGAGTGCTGATGAACTTATATGATCATATATGAACAAGAAGAGAGTGCTGATGAACTTTTGATTCTACTTGAGATACTACTCTTAATATTTCAGTGTTTTATGTTAGTTTTAAGTGGTTTGAATTAGTTTTAAGTGTGGTTTTAAGTTCAGAGTCGTGAACTTGTATATGAATCTATGAGTTGATAAAGTGAGAGCTGTAAATGTATTTAGAGGTTGGCATCTTGTCGGAGAAGTTCGTTATAATACGTGGAGTAAGTATGATAATGGAGGGGTGAACTCTGATTGGAATAAAATGTTGGCATTTAGCAAGAGTTGTTATATTTTGAGCTGTTCGAATGTTTGTTATAATGAAAGAACAAAACAAGCTTACTTGTGTATTGATTAGGGCTGCTTGTGCAGATTTAAATCCACTGGATATATTTGTAAAAGAGTATGACATAGAAGTCCACTATGCATAAAACGTAAAGATTCCATGCTAGGTCTTAACCAAAAAAAAAAAATTCATGGTAGCGTAAAAACATGCATAACAACATTACACATGCATTAACGACCAATTAAACAATGACTCAATGAGTAGACAAATTATCAAAGTTTTATTGCCAGAGAGACCTGGAATTTGCTATAAAATAAAAGAGTCGTTTCTGTAAGCAAAATAACATTTAGTAGACATGGGGGTCAAAAATGTTCAGAGTTCTAAATACTACAACTTTACACATTTAGTAGGTGCCATATCACTAGCACAAACACCTAAAATACCTCCCTCAGCTCCCTCACTCGCAGGACACGATTCCGTCGTATTAAACTCAGGAACTCCAAACGACGAAATTGCAGTGGCACCAGTGTTATGAAGATAAGGAAACGGCAAGTACACACTATGAACAACAATCTTCAGGTTTCGAATCACATCAGGCACATTGTTACATTCTGATTTAGCTAGATATAAGATTTAAAGGAAAGCTGTATCCTGCAAATTAAAACAATTAATGAGTATATCCAGATTTATGATTTAATTTTTTTGTTAAAAATCATCGCATATAAAGTCAACAAGAATATACCCTACTAAGGCATCATAGTAAAGTCTCCTATATCAGCTATGCTAATAATATCCCGAATTAGATATGATGTATAACTGGATTCAAATGGTACCTGATGCAGGTAGAGAAGTTTTTTCTCGATTTCCCTCACAGCATCATGTCTCTCCTGGATTTCTTCTAATGTATTTAGCACCTGTGACAAAACTCCCCAAGATAAAGTTGATATTCAAACAGACGATGATATAGAGGATACATACTATCTCACATAATGATTTTACAAGTGTGTTGGAATTCATACATATCTCAATTTATGATTTTTAAAGTCCTAAAAGTAAAAGAGCTGAACCTGTAAATTGATTAAGACTACTTAAAAGGTAATATAACCGGTATTTCCATGGTAAAGAAATCCTGAGGCATGATCCACATGCATAAAAAATACTCGACTGAAATAACTGAATCCTTGTCAACACACAAAATGGTTCTACATCCTTAAAACTATGATTTAGTATAGGTTTGAATTATCCTAGCTTCAAAATTCAAATACACAGATTACTTTATATTTAGTACTTACCACATGACCTAAACCATTATACAACGATATATTTTCTACAGGTTTCAGACCAGTTGTGTCCCAACATACAAAGTGAGGTCCTAAATTCACTCTATATTATCCCAGCCCTCAACCTATCAAAATTTAATACAACTGACTTTGTCACTGTCAGTGCCTCAGCAGCAAGACATGGACAAGGATAGCTAGATAATTCTGATATCCATGGCTCTCACTATATTTATAATATTATTGGATACAAAATAAAGACAATTGTCAAAGAGGTAAGCATATAAAAATCAAACACACCTTTAAGGGGAGATCTTAAATTCTATAATTATTCTACAGTACAAGTAAACAAGATTACGAACTTCAACAATTTGGATTATAAATAAACATAGTACCTGTCCCCGTCCCATTTTCTTGCATAGCATTCTGGAAATTTTTTTCACTATTTCCAGTTTCTATAATGTTGCTGATTGTCTGAAAAACCATGAACAATGTCTTATTAGTTTACACTTATAAAGCCGAATTAATTAAAATCTTCTTTCGATTTGAAGCTAACCTCTTCATCAGGTCTGGTTCCGGTAACCTCAAAATTATGAAACCAAGCAAAGAGTATATGAGTCAGAAATTATGGTGACAATTTGATGGAACCCATATCATTTCAGTGGTAAGTCTAATAATGATTATAGATTTTGATAGATAGCAAATTGAAGTATCAAACCTGTTATTACTCTTCTCTCCACGACCTCACGATATTCATCATCAATCCGTTGTCTCAATGCCTGATACATAGACATTGATACAGTAACTATTGAAAGGAACGCAGGGATGCAGTTAATATCTATATAACTAGGCAAGTATAAGTATACCTGAAACTCTATCATTATATCTCTGAACTTCTTGGTCAACGCACTGAAAAGTAAATAAATAACCGCAATTGAGGCCATAGTACTAAAAGGCTTAATATCATCGTCGTCATCTGTTAGAAGGCCCCGCAGGGGCACCAATCAACTACACTTATCCCCATACAATAAAAAACAATCAACTGTAGCATACAATGTAATGTAATGTATCACCTCACTGTACCCAGAATCTAGACTTTAGAAACAATTAACTCTAAAAACACATTGTTACATTCTGATTTAGCTAGATATAAGATTTAAAGGAAAGTTGTATCCTGCAAATTAAAACAAGAGTATATCTAGATTTATGATTTAATTTTTTTGTTAAAAATCGCGGCATATAAAGTCAACAAGAATCTACCCTACTAAGCTATCATAGAAAAGTCTCCTATATCAGCTATGCTAATAAAAATAAATTTAGACTATGTGTTTGTTTTGCTCAACGACATACTGCTGACTTAAGATCAGCAATACTTTCTAACTGTGTAGAATCCAGCCAGCCAGGCAAATTTAGGCAGCCTCAGGCTTGACCTTTTTTCCCCAAATCATCAAATATGACACCAACCTTGCATATTAAATTTCCAAAATAGACTATGGGTGTGTAAGGTCCTGATGACGGATAGCTCATTTTGTTATGTAGTTTTGGAATGTCTTGTAAGATAATTGCATTGCATCCTCATAGTCCAATATTTTCATTTTTCTTGCAACGGAATAAATCCAATTTCCTCAAAAAAAAAGACATAAAACAAAACTAATGGCTGCCCCGCAAAAGCAAAGCAAGATAGATAAAACCCAAAAAAACAAAAAGAGTGAGGCAAAGCTCAGCTCCCGAAAAAAAATCGCAGTTGAGAGAACTTTACTCCTGACCAACTCTTGCACACTTTTGTAAACAATTTCCACTGCGTTATTAGTGCCCACACGGCCACATTATGATATCTAGTGCTCCTTTTCTTCCAAACACAGAAAGTGGACATCCCCGAATATAACTTCTCAGTTCTCATGGAACACATAGTATAAATTCTGTAAGAAGGCCAGTTGTTTGGAATTGGAACAGAACATCTCTACAGCAACTTTTTTTTTTTTGTAAAAAAAACTCTCCGCTAACAGGTGCATTATGGTCTCCTCATGAGTATTGCAAAGTAAACAAGTTGGGTTCACATCCATACCAATTCAATCATTCGATCTTTTGTTAGGAGTCTATATTATAAAGCTAGCCAGAAGAAAAACGAACATTTGAGTATATCAAGAGCATGCCAGACCCAATCTGCCCAACAGATTTACTCCTAATTTCACTTCAACCTTTTTTACACCGAGTCTCACTCTAACGTCATTTACATTCACATATACAGTAAATAATCACAAAAGTAAATAAAATTTCATTAAGTTAATGAAATTCGTAGCATAGAATCTAATGTTGCATCACATATAATCGCCAATTTCATAGCATCGAATGAAATATAGCATCTCAAATAATCACATATATGAAAAAAAATTCATATAACTTTCTCAATTTCAAATTCACTAAAAATAAACTACAAAGTCAACAACTAAATCAAATAGAGAATCACTTGTAATTAACAGAGAATCTAAGTGAGAATCACTTGTACTCTAATAAAAGCCCTTTTAAACATATAATCATTATCTAGTTCAATAAAAACAACTAATATACAAACAACTAGCATATAAAAACAACTAGAGATCATATATAAACTACTTACATCATCTCATCTAGAATCAAACAACTAACATTATAGTCGATATACATATACAATATACAAACTAATCTAGCATCTCATATAGAATCAAAAAACTAACATTATACAAGTAATCATAATAAGAGAATCAAACATAGAATCAACTATAAATTATATAAACACATAACTTTCTCGATTTTATTTTCACAAAATTAAGCTGCAAAGTCAATGGAATCACTTGTACCTATACGTTGATGCATCTTCGAGCTTATACTTCTCTTTATATCTTCGGTGTCACCTGAAATTACACATTATAAAGAGATTTTAAGTTTTATTTCATTACAAATCGTAAATTGATAGTTCGAACCCCTAATTTTCAACAGCAGGCAATTCGTTTTTTATTTAAAATCAGTAGATTGAAACTCTAATTTTCAATAATTTCACTAAATTAATCATAGATTTGAGTTGTACAAACATTACCTTAATCAATTAGGTCGATGAGTTTCGATTCTTCGATTTGTGCTTTTTTGTGCTTTGAATCATCGATTTGTGTTTTGATTCTACGACGTTGAGCTTCTATTATTCGATTAAGAGCTTTGATTCTTCAATTTCTGCTTCAACTTTTGGATGTTCAGCTTCGAATTTCTGATTTGAGTTGTTGCGTGAGTTTCTCGATGCTGGTGTCCGTATATGTTTTAAATTTTTATTACTTTTGTATCTTTTAATCCTGGACGTTAAAAAAATGAATGGTGATGATCGCTGTTCTTTATTGTTCATGATTTAAAGTGTTCTGTATGGAGTGTAACTATATATATATATATATATATATATATATATATATATATATATATATATATATATATATATATATATATATATATATATAGTTAAGTTCTATGGAGACCAACAATTTTAATGGAGACCGGAGACCAATATCAATCAAAACATTGCAAAAACTTATTTATTGAAAATCATGTTCTATGAAAATCACTATACCATCTATTTCATTGAAAATCTTGAAGATCATATATGTTTTACATGCAAATTTCATTAAAAATCTTGAAAATCATGTATGTTCTGCAAACAAAATATTGCAGAACGTATTGTTCTCCAAAACATGTTCTGGTTGCAAATCATACATGATTTTTAAGATTTTGAATGAAATAATAATGTTAAAATATATATGTTTTGCAATGTTTTGAGTGCATAATATATATGGTCTCCACGGTCTCCACTCGAATGGTGGTCTCCATAGAACTTAATTCTATATATATATATATATATATATATATATATATATATATATATATTTATTAATTTATTTATTTATTTATTTATTTCGTGTCCAGCTGGTAGCTGTTGTGCACAGATTCTATGGATGAAGAATCAATTGCTGGATTATGGATTGAGGTACAGTAAGATTCCTATTTACTGTGATAATCAAAGTGCTATTGCTATGACAGGTAATCCAGTACAGCATTCAATGACCAAGCACATCAGCATAAGGTATCATTTTATCAGAGAACATGTAGATGGAGGAAATATTGAGCTTCATTTTGTGTCTACAGAACAACAGCTTGCAGATATCTTCACCAAGCCATTGAGTGAAGCTACATTCACAAGACTAGTAAATGAACTAGGAATGATCTCTGGTTTTGACTAGAGATACTGGTTAGACTCAAAATTACTTATGTAATATGTTGCTCATGTTTCTGTGATTTTATTAAAAGCCATGCAAACTCTGCTGTTAAACTCTGTTATTATGTCTTGATGTGGTCATACATCTGTTAGCATACTCTGTAGGGCATATACTGTTAACATGCTGGTTAAACTCTGATAATGTTATTGTCTTATATGAACACCGATGAAGAAATCTGTATGAAGCATGATTCTCAGTAGTTAATCATGAATCTTTCTAAGTTATTTGTGATTTAATCTTAGACTGTGCAGACAATTAACACAAGCATGATACTCTTTCATATTTATAGCATCTCTTAGTTTATCTATCCTAAACTCTGAGTCTATAATATTGTGTGCATTGCCTCTCATGAATAACTTCTGATGTTGATGACTTCTAAACTCTGTTACTTAAACTCTGTTAAGTTAGATGCTGTAGTTAGAAAACCCCCAAAGAAATTGTATATAGGATGCTAGAATTTCTTTCTGATTATATTGTGACTAGGACGACCCAGGAACTTGCCGGTAAAAAGTAAGGGCTAACATTCTTTAATTTTTGGTGACTAATCAAAGAATAGGAAGAACCAGGAACTTATCAGAAGATAAGGGCTAAAATTATAGGATTTTCGGTGACTGGTTAGAGATTATGAAGACCCAGGAACTTATCAAAATGATAAGGGCTAAAATTATAGGATTTTTGGTGACTAGTTACAACCTCTGATTAAAATAAAAAAAATTAGTTAAGAAAAAAAAATTAGTTAGAAAGGGGGTATAAGTTATTTCAGAATTACTGTATATTATTTTCAACAGAGTTTAGCATTCATCATAAATTCAGTGTTTACTATGAGAGTTTGTGCATCCAATGTTTATTGATTTATTTTATGGATTTTATGAAATATTAGATGCTCTAAAAATTGAATTCGTAAACTCTACTATACACACACATATATTCACACCTGTGCAGTTTTTGAAAGGGTTACGATAATAAAGTTGGAGAATTGACAAACATTGATGAATTTTTGTCTAATACTCTAAGGTATATTTTATTTCAGATAATTTACGTACTTGAGGTAAAAAGAGTTTTGCCAACTGTTAATGAGTGTAGGTGTGTTAAAGTGTGTCAGAAATGGGAGAGAGAAAGTAGCGGTAATTATTGCTCTATTTACTGAGCGTGCATAGTTGTTCCATTAGATATGTGCCGCGTGTCCCACTCACACATTTCTCTAGGATCGTGTCCCACTTACACATAGTAACTGGTTGCATGTTTTAATGTTAAAACGATTAGTTTTAATTTTTAATTACATATCTAATCGTTTCATTTAAACGATTCATATTCACTCACCCACTTACACACATCCACTCACAGTTACTTTTCACACAACCACTCAGTTACTTCGTTCTTTCACTTGGGTATTTTTGCAAACACCTTGCATACATATCACTTTTCATTGCTATTTTCTTCTCACATCGATTCTAATGGCCACCAAAGCTTTTACTGCTCAAGGATTATTGTTTGTTTCTAATAATTATGCAGCCCCATTGAACAATGCAAACGTTCCAGAGGTGTTTCATTTGATTCAAAACTTCTTGAGAGATTCAGAGATAGGTCAAGCTCTGGTCGAACCACCAACGCTTTCTGCCACGTAGATTGCTACTTTTTGGCAGAACTCTGCCTATGACGATGGAGGAGAGAATGGGACTCCATCTATTGTTTTCACTTATGAGGAAACAGAGTATGTCATTACTCCAACTACTGTCAGAGAAACCATGGGTTTTGATGCACACTCGTCATACAGTGTTGTTGGTGAGAAACATCTAATAGAGATGTTGCAGCAAATTGGGTACTCAGGTTCTTTAGCCAAACTTGGGTGAGTGAAGAGGCCACAGCTGAGGAAGGAGTGGAGTTTCTTCTTTGATTGTATAACAAGGGCCTTTGGAAAGAAAGTCACAAACTGGGATGCTATTCCTACTGACAGCCTACAAATTGGGTATTCTCTTCTCTATGGCAGTAATTTTGATTTTGGTATACTTGTTTTAATGAACATAGGTGATAGATTGTCAGAGTCTACTAGATTATGTCAATTATTGTTTACTTCTTGTGTGCATGGTATTGAAATTGCTGAGGATGATGTTATTCATCCTTTTAAAGTCAATAAGAGAATATTCTCTGATTTGACTAACAAGGATGCAACCAAGGCTGTGCCTGATTTGTTTTTTACCTCTTGCCCTTCAAAACTTTCTCAATCAACCTCAAGAAGCACAATAGCCCGAGCCTTCACTTTCACCACCTGTAAACACTGCTCAACCTCAACCCACTCAACCTGAAATTAATGAACCAAAAACTGAACCACCACCAACCACAAACATTGAAACACCACCAATCACTCAACTTCAACCACAAACTCAACTCAAGCCCAACCTCAACCTGAACACCAACCACCTTTTACACAGGCTAAACCTAGGAAAAGAGGTAGAACAAAGCACATTGCTGTAAAAAGGGTTAAAAGGGCTCCAAAGGAAAGAGCAAACAAGCCTTCATCACCATCTATTGTAGATGAAGATTCAACCTCTGATGAAGAAGAAGTATCAGTTGAGGTGCCTCAATCAAAGATGAGAAGATTGATAATTGATGAATCTGATGAAGAAGCTAGTGTTGAAGCTCCAGAGGTGATTTTTAAGGAGATACCTGCTGTTGAGATACATACTGAAGAAGAGGTTGTCAAAGCAATTGAAGATGCAAAGCTGGTTACAGAAAACAGAGATGGTTTTGCTGATATGGATGATTTTGTTGAAACATTCATACCATTCTATGATCCCATTAATGTTCCTATCTCACCTATCATTGCTAATTCTGGAGAAACTGGTGCAGCTGATCAGCCTACTGTAGTACTTGATGAAATAGTAGCAACTCATACTGAGTTATTCTCTGATGCTCACCAAAATACTGAAAAAGGTGAAGAAGTTGAGCAAGGTATTGCAAAGTCTGTTGAAGCTACAGTTCAACCTGCAAAGAATATTGCTGATGAAACTGTAGAGAATGTTGTAGAGTCTGTTGCTGAAATTGTTGCAGCTGCAGTGCATATTGATGAGACTGCTTCAGTTGAAGATGCAAATGCTGATGTTGAAGATGAAGAGAGTGCAGAGTCTACCTCTTCTCAGAGCATACCAGTGCGAACTAATGCAAAGCACACACCTTTTTCTCAACCTTCACATCAAAATGAGATTGAAGTAGAATATTTTGCCAAATTCTCTGAGAATTGGTATAAAGAGGATTGTATTTTTCCAAGAAAAATAGCAGCTAAATTTGTGCATCAATCTGCTAAAGAGATTTCAAATCCAGAGATTCTTTCATGTCTGAAAGCAACTATTGTTCAAGTCAAAACTCTGAATGAAAGGTTTGATGATTCTCAGAAGGCAATCACTGATCTGAGAACTGAAATTGTGAAAAGAGACATGAATATGGAGAGAGATACTAAACTGAAGATCCAGACTTTTTCTAAAGCTTATGAGACTCTGTTTCAAAGGCTCGGTCAAGTTGAACAAAATCAGACTATCTTGTCCAGTAAGATTGATTCTATTGCTACCTCCTTGGAGCTGATTACATCTATTTTGATTCCTGATGATGTCAAAAAGGGGGAGAGAGTTGCTAAGTCAAAATGCAGGCAATCTCAAACTCTGACTCAGAAGGATGATGTTGAAGATGGAGGAGCAAATGATAAAGGGAAAAGATTAAGAGTTGATCAAGGTTTAAATCAAAGATCTGGATCTGGCAAGTTTTCTAAGACAAAGTCTGATGGAGTAAATACAGATGCTCAGGGTTCTTCAAAGACTCAGAATTTGTTATTAACTACTAATCCATGGACAGATGAAGAATTGGCTACTAGATTGTTCCTTGATGAAAATAAAGAAGGAGTTACTATTGCAGACATTCAAGCTGAGGAGAAGAATCTACAAGAAGAACATCAGAAAGCTTTGAAGTCTGGCAAATTCAAAAAGAATGTAAAAGCTCCTAGGCCTGTTCTTAAAGGCATTACTATCAAAGAAAATGTTGGTACTGATCAGAGGATACAGGTATCTAAAAAACCAACAGAAGCAGAGGCTAAACAGAAGTTGAAGGGTAAAGCTGTTGAAGAAGAAAAGGTTTAGAAGAAAGTGAATACAACCTCTGTTGTTACACAAGTTGTACAGAAACCTTTGTCTATTCAAATGCAAACGATTTTTGGGAAACCAACAATTCGTGAACAAACTCTGGAGGTTGGAGAGGCTGGAGGTAATTTTCTACAAAATAGAGCTTTAATGGGTAAGCTAGGAAGAGATAAAGATGGCTTGGGCTCTCATAGAGAAAATAGAATGAATACCAGTCCTCATGATCCTTCATCACTGGCTGTTCCAGGTTAAGATGTTACTCAGGAGAGTTTAGACAGACTGGAATCAACACAGTTGATTCATCAGAAGAGTTTAAAGAAAGATTTTCTACTGTACTTCATGGCTGGTGGAACTGTATATAAAATTGGTGAGTATGATCTTGATTTGAAGCTTTGGGAAGAATTGGAATATGTTCTATATATTTTCAAAGTGAAGAATCAAAGGACTCAACAAGCTGCAAATGTGCTAAGAAAGAAGATGCTGCATAATTTGGCAGTTAAAGGTATAAAATACAATAGTCAGTATGTCCCAAAGTACAGAGATTATCATGGGAATATTGTTAAGATGAAGAAAGATAGTGCAAAGATGAAGACAAATTTGGGTATAATAGTTCTTGATTTTAATTCTGAGTCAGAGAAAGGACATTTCATCAGAATGGGAAATGAAATGAGGAGAAACAAAATTTATTCTCTGAGATCTGCTATCTACCAAACTGGTGAAGATGATCCTAAGCTGAAAGAGATCAAGGAGATCATGCAGAGATAACTTGACAATGCAGAAAGAAGATTGCTTATAGACTATCTCAGAACAACACCAGATGTTGAGGAAATTAAGTGAATAATGCTCTGTAAGAATTTCTTGTTTTCTGTAAAAAAAATTTAAGTAGAAGTTTAAACTCTGATTGTTTGTTAAACACTATTTTTGTCTATTTTGTTTTGACATCATCAATTATTGTAAACTTGTGCATTTCTGCTAATGAACAAGTTGGGGGAGATTGTTAGATATAATTGATGTGAATAATAATCAGTGTTTAAGTGTTACAGTGAAATATCAGAGTTTAGCTGGAAGCAGTCAGAGTTTAGTTAAACGCTGACAGATGGAAGCTCGACAGAGTTTGTTAAACTCTGTCTTGAGGAAGCGTCTACAGGTCAACAGAGTTTGAAGAATACTTGAAGATATTTATGGAAGTAATATCTTTGAAGATTGGATAGCTGTCAAAGAGATTGTGTTGACTAAGGAGACATGTAGCAATCGTAATTGATATCAATTGTATAGCTAATTTGTAGAAGTATCAATCATCGATTGTATAGCAGCTGTATATCTTATAAATACAGTTAGGTTAACCCTAGAAAGGTATTGAATAACGAATTATCATTCATTATAACCTAAGCAGCTCTCTGTGATATTTAACATCACTGAGAGAGGAGTTTTTAATTCCAAACATTTTTTAATTGTTCGAAAGTGTTTTACTTGTTATTCTCTCATACGAACTTGATTATAATTGTGTATTCGGCCTAACAGTATCGGTACTGGCTTTTGGTATCACTATCGCGCTGCGAATTTCGGAGATAACATCACTCGTAATTATGGATTTCCTGATCACTTTAATCTTCACAATCTCGATCAATATATAGAATTAGAAGAATTTATTGAGAGATCACTATGATCAATGAACATTTGTCCTATTGCATAGTTAGTACAGAAGGTGGCCAGCCTTTAGTAATTGACAAGCAATTTAGACAAGTTATGGTATTCCACTTAGACTCCTATCACTTAGACTCTCTGAGAAAAACGAAGCTGAGAATACTACCAATTGTATTCACAGATTGTAGCAAATCTTTATCTTATAAAATATTAGATTAAAGTGATATTGTGTCTTGTGTTGTTCTTTATCCGCACCTACACATTAGCACACACAAACACTTATCTTGCTACACTGATTCAAGAACGAGAAAAGTTCAAGAATCCATTCACCCCCCCTGTATTCTTTTGCTGTATTCAATACTCAACATTTTATGAGTACTTTTTTATTTTTTGAAATTATGTAGAGTATATATATATATTTAATATTTTTAGTGAAATGAATTATACACTATACACATTTTGTCAACTAGATCGTATGCACAGTATCTATATATACAATTTGGAAATAATTGCTCACAAATTTTCAATTTTTTACTTTTAATTAATTAATTTAATTTAATCTTTATCTCAACTTTTTAGTTTTCTTGCTATTAATCAAATACCTTAAGGGGATTGATTAAATTTTGAACAAATAATAACTAAAAATTTCTAAGTCAAGACATTTTAAGTTGTATATATTTTTTTGGGCAAAGTATTTCAAATGGGTTAAATGGCAGTTAGGTCACTCAACTGACTGGAAACTTTCAGTTGGGTCATCCAACTCAAAAAACTTTCAATCAGGTCACTTAACAAATAAAAACTTTCAGTTCGGTCACTTAACAAATAAAAACAAGTTAAATGACCTGATTTTAACGTGTTTAATGACCTGATTTTAACGTGTTTAATGACCTGAATGAAAGTTTTTAACGTGTTCAATGACCTGATTGAAAGTTTTTATTTGTTAAGTGACCTGATTGAAAACTTTTTGAGTTGGATGATCCAACTGAAAGTTTTGAGTCAGTTGAGTGACATAACTACCATTTAACCCTATTTCAAATTGTATATTGATAAGAAGTTGCATAGAATCTTTTATTATTTTCATCTCGTTACTTGATTATAGTTAATGTAATTTTTTTTAACCTGAATGGATGATAAATTCTGGATCCTGCCTTTAACTTACGAAATCAGTTATATTCAGTTTTAATTGTGAGTTTTTAGACTGTGGAAACCCAATTTATATTAAGTTTCGTAATATATTATAATACTAACCAGTGTTTGAGTCGTAAAGGCCACATGCTCAGATATTATCTACGTGTGTGTCTATCTCTAGATATCGATCCATTAACGATAATGTTTACAGACGTGAATTAGTAGTAACACAATCAATGTCGGATTCTACTACGTGTACGTATAACATATCTACATGCCTAAGTCAATAAATACTTTCTCTAATTCTTTTCTTAAAACCTGCAAAGTTCTTTTGCTTAGTTCTTCAGAAACCTCATACCACGTACGGTTTATCAAAAAAATCTCACACTACTCTTGATTTTAAGCATGGCGACGGTCCACCCATTTGATCTCCCTAGCAGCGCCCCCGACACAATCCAACGTAATAACAATCCCAGTAAAACCTACGGGTGTTGCTGTGTGTCCATGCATTATTGTTTCCTATTGCTGATAACATTAGCGATTGAACATGGTATTGTATTAGCCGTTGTTGATGCAATATATTATTGCGATGATTGCAAGTATATTTCGATTCTAAAACTCAAAATTGATTCAATAAAAATCTCCAACTTTAACCTCTCATCTCATCCCAATCAGATTTCCGTAGACTGGAACATTAAGATGAATCTTAAAACTATGGATGGTCATGGATACCTTCACTTTTCTGGCATTTCTGTTTCGATTTATTACGATGTCTTACAAGTTGGGCTGTCTAATCTTATGCCATTTGATATAACTCCACATAATTCTACAAGGCAGTTTAACGAAAAGTTTTCAGGATCATCGAGGTTGATTGATGATTCAATATCAGACCATCAATGCGGATATCACAGCTGGTATGGTAACAATCGATGTTCAGTTAAAGGCTTTTGTGAGAAAATCTTTTAGAAGACATTGGGTTGATCACAAGTGGTTGGTATTTGATTGTAAAAACGTGGACTGATTCTCGGATAAATCACGGGCACACATGTTAAATACTTGCCACAAATGCCTAGTTCAGCGACACCATTATTATTATTAGACTTCTTCAAACGATTTACATTATTAGGGTTCATCATTTTATAATATATGTAACGTTAAGTAAGTATGAGAACCGTTACTACCTATGGAGAGAACCATAGCAAAATCTTGTCTACACATATATTTATAATTTATTAATAAAAAATTTGAGTTATTCACCCAACACAATTTTAAGTTTTTTATTTTCAACTGAACCATTATATGATGTTTTGACACATCAACTATATTAACTTTTATCATTAGTGAAAATTATATTATCCTGAGTTAAAATGTATATTAATAACTTTTGTGGTTTACTTTAACATAAAGTTAAAATTATATTAGTATACTTTAAAGGACTTTGCAAGAGGTCCAAAGAAAGTTTTTATTTTTCTTGATAGTTGAACACACGCACACGGCAGGAGTCGAACTCTTGACCTCTCTTAAAAGAAAGTTTTGGTATATGGTACAACTAGTTATGCCGAAGTCTGTCAAAATGGCCAATGGAATGAATTTGATCTTGCTCATATCCAAACTCAACTGATCACAACTTGCAAACACAACCAAAATGCACTGCCAAATCATTCGAATTTAGTTTACTCATGGCGTGATCAAGCTAGCACAATGCGTAATTAGCTTAATTGGTTAGACGTATTTTTCCTAATTCATTTAAATTACATGAAGTGTACCTCCAACTCTTAGACTTATAGATAGTTAATTGTATTTATTGCGACTCCAGAAGTGTGGTAACAAGATCAAAATAGGTAATTCCGTTTGGTGGAAACCAGTAAGCATGATTTTTTCAAAAAAGCTTAATTTTGCTTAAGGAGAATATAAGAAAATTGGTACTCCTTCTGTTTTTTATTATATGATATTTGTCTTTTTGCACATAACTACTCGATCAAAACACATTGAAGTGTTCATATGATAAAAAACAAAGGGAGTAATAAGTTAAATTGCTCATATGTTCCATCAAAAGAAAAATAATTGCTCATATGTTTTTAACAAACTTCTTATGTGTTCATTTTCTCTTGTTTCGTATATTCCTTATGTTCTTGTTCAGGGACAGCCAAGCCAATCATTTTGGTGTGCTCTTCCAACAACATGACCATTTCCTAACCCCCAACCAGCATGCATTTCTTACAATCAAAGAGCTTAAAGAAGCAACAAGTAACTTCTGGCAAAGTTTTCAAAAGGATAATAATTGATGGTATTTGATGGTATACAGTGGTGGCAACAAAGTGTCTTGCTAAACACTAATGGAGGGCAGATAAGGGATACAGAGTTTTTCATAGAGATAGAGATGCGTAGGGGTGAGCAAAATCGAACCGGAACCGAAAAATCGAACCAAACCGTATAATTTTGGTTAGGTCCATAATTTTTTAATATTTGGTCGGTTCGGTTTATTTGCTCCGAACCGAAATTTATGTCGATTTGGTTCGGTTCTTCCAAAAAAAATTTTGGTTAGGACCGTACCGACCGAATTATATGTATATTATTAATATATATTTTTTATTTATAATATATATATATAGAGTATATATATATATTAGCACTTGGCAGTATTAGGGGAAGGAAGCATTTTCTTCAGCAGGATAGTATAATTGAAGTTGAGAGGAGTAGTAAGCAGTTGGCATTTATGAGGAAGAACTCGACTTAACTAAAATGTTCGATAAAGTTCTACTCTATGAGCCATACCGTGACAAAGGAGAACCTATTGAATCCAGGCCAGCCTTTCATCATAATAGTTGGCTAGCACAGGGATCTAATGGCAGCAAGAGTCGTTCCATGTGAAAGTAAAGCGGTAGATTTAAGGACTTTTCTGGTCAGTTGTGCACAATCTTTTCCTTAATAATCTGAAAATTTCGGTTCCTAAGAATCGAACCGAACCAACCAAATTATTTCGGTTCGGATATGGTTCGATTCTCCATATATGTTTCGTCCGATTCGGTTTCAAAAAAATTAGCAATTCGGTTCTTTCGGTTCAGTTCTGGACCGAACCGACCGAATGCTTAGACCTAGAGATGTGTGGTGGGTTGCATCACTGGTAACTTTGACAACTCATGCTCTTCAAAAAACTTGCTTTATACGAGATGTTTCCTAATGGAAATCTGGAACATGGCTCCATGGTAACTATTATTTAGCAATTTTTGTGGCATCATGTATTTATTGGGATTTGTTAACTGAATTCATAATCTTGACATGTACAATTGTCACACCCCGATTAAAATTCTGACATGGATGAGTTGCTGGATATAGAATAGTTTCTTAAATCAAGGTACTCCTTAGTCCTGATAATTGTTTACAAATGTTACCGCTGAACGTGATTTGATGCAGGTCCTTGGGACTAAGATGTCTTCTCGATTGGGACACCAGAAAAAAGTCCATTCATGCCGCACTCTCATCTATACTTACCTGCATGAGTTTAGCCAACCTTCCGCCATATATACAGACTTTATGCATCCACTATCTTTCTTGAACACGATCTTAATTCTATATTTTCTGATTTTTCTTAGAAAAGTCTCATGAGCAGAGTAAATTAGCTGTGTGATAGTATTCTGGATACATTTGACTGAGTCCCGTCATCAATGTTGCAATGTTGCGGTATTTAATATTGAAAGTTAATAAATCTTGCATCTCCATAGAAGATCGATATAGACACATGACGTTAAAACAAAATCAGAAATATAAAGGAGATGTAGAGATAAATTAAGTAACTTACTCTCCATCAAAACTTCATTGTTTCACCTAATACAGATTATATACTAGTCTTCTAAAACTGTACCAACACAAATTTATGTTAATAGAAGTAAATGAATTAATTATGACTCATAAAGACTAGTTTGATTAAACATATTAAGCAACTTATGGGGGGTGTTTTAAAATTTACTTAAAATATGATCAGGCCCGTCTTAAACTTATGGGGGGTGTTTAAAATTTTACAAAAATTAAATAAGTATTGTGTTCATAATACTTTAACTAACAACTAAATGAACAATAATTAATTTTGATTGTTTAGATCAGCCGATAGAGATTATACAAGAGAATGTTTAGTTTCATAAATATATGCACATTTTCTTATATTTACATGGAAAATATTAGATTGGGGGCGCTAATAATTTTGATGCCCTCTGCAAGAGGGCTTTTTGCAAACTCTTTCCTGCCCTGATCGAGATCCTTTAAAACCTCAAACAGTCTTCCTACCCTTAGGCAGTCATCTAACACCATTGAGACAGATGCCACACCCATGTTTTCGTTGACTCCAGTCTTTTTTTTGTGAAGTATTCATTAAGATAATCGAAAAATGAGTCTATAACTAGTGTAACTTTTTTTGAAGATGGTGTATCAAAGTGTGCAAGGAGGGCTATCAAGTTACTATACAAAAATGTATTTATACCAGTGGCATATTAGCCACAAGTGTTAATGTCTAAAATTAACAAGCATGCACGCCCTCTTAATATAATGACAACTATAACTACTTTTGGCAAACCTATCTCCAAGGATAACCCAACACATCTTGAAATTATTACAAGCAAACAAAATGAATTATCCCTCATCCTATCTTCTAAACTCTATAGCCTTCACAAAATTTACCAAATAAAAAACAACAGAGACAAAAATGAAGCTCTTGCAAATCTTTATTATCTTCATTTATTTCGTGTTTTCATCATCAATCCAAACAAATGGCCTAATTTTTACATCGGCCCGGGACCATTCATATATGTCATCAGCAGGACTCTCATCGTCCTCGTCTTTTGAAGACCGTAATCCAGACCCATTGTTTATACCAAAGACATACATATCAGCTGCACCTTCAACTGCACCAAATCTATCGAATCCTAATGATGCTAATTTCAAAGCGCTCGAAATTCAAATAGCTACAGCAAATCGTGACGCTCACCTTGCTGTCAAAATATCAGAGAATATATTGAGGAATCCATCGACAACAACTAAGATACGTAAATGCCTTGTCCAATGCATAGAAAATTACAACACAATTATGGACGATCTTACAAAAGCAACAAATGATCTCCATGCAAAGGACAAATACATGGTCAAAGAAGATCTAAGTTCAATAGAGCATGATATTTCAGCTTGTCGACAATGCTTTAAAGATATGGTAGGAGGCCAATCTCCATTGAAGCCTTATGAAGATTCCATCAATAACACAGCTAACAGTTGCTTAGCGATTCTTTCCGAGAACAAATAAGTCGATTAGTTTCATTTCTTTTACGCTTTTCATAATTATGATGTAGTTTGCTGATAATTAATATTAATATTTAGAGATTAGTCAAAATTATAGGTTAATGATGTTTTTTGTTTGTTTAGAAAGTTGTTTATATCATGTATACCAGAAACATTAAAGGGAATTATTAAAAGAATTTTATGTATTTTTTCTTTTTTCCTTGTGTGTTTGTTTTTTTGAAACCTTTTCCTTGTTTGTTTTTGTACTAAACAATGTTTCTTGACATTCTTATTTTGGATTGTTAAAGGTAAATGGACTCTAAGAATAATTATAGAAGAGTCTCTAAAGTCACTTGAACTACACTACGCAGTTTAATATATTAATTTTTTTTTAAAAAATTAGAAATGACATATTTTTCATCATCTAGGTAGTTATGAAAAAGCCTAATTTATTCAAACTTTTTATATAATACTTTATCTTGCTTGCCCGAATTGAGATCCATCCAATATTGGGAGTTGTCCCATATCGTTTGAGAAAGGACATTAACTTCATTAATATGAGATTTTTTGAAATGTGTCCAAAATCAAATCCGTATGAACTCAGCTCAAAACGGACAATATCATACTACTGTATCATTAGGGTTAAGGCTTGTTGGCAGCCCAACAAGTGGATGGACTCCTAGATCAACAAAGAGGCAGATGCGCTACCCTAGAATCAGTTTCAAGATGAGGCAAATGGGCTTTTAGTATACATGGGCCTAGTGGGAGTCAGATAACCAGGAGCTTCCAGTATGGTTCGAGCGAAAACCAAATCACACGGAAGGAGGCAGATTCAGTAGGTGTCGAGTCCGATGTGTGAAGGGGAAGATCTAAGCTCCCTCATCAATAGAAGTAATTGAAAAACTCATAGTAACACTTTAGGAAAAGGCTAAAACTAAAAATTATAAGGGAATTTGTATAATATGTCCCAAATTAATGGTCAATTTATAAATATGTCCCATCATGTTAATATATTAATTATATGTTTTCCATTATCAGTTCTTAAGTTAAATAGAGACCAATATACCATTGTTATATTAATTAAATACTATTATAAATACACTACAATTTTCCACTAAAAAGTTTTTTATTCTCGGAACAGGTGGGAACAATTTTTTAATTTTGACCACTCACTCCAGAAGCCGCACGTCTTAAAGGATCCCTCCTCCGGCGGTGGCTTCTCCACCGACCGGAGGCTCGATTTCCTTGTTTTCGTTTGTATTTTCTCTTTTTCCCTATTTTCTTCAATAATTAAATCTTCTTGTGAGATTTGTTTGATCCCTTCCTAGTTCTTAGATCTGAATCTTCGGAGTTTCCGGATTTTTCTTCTCTGATTTGTGGTGATCTTCGGTTTTCTTTCCCGATTCCCGGTGGATCTTCGCTCTCAAAAGGGATCCGGTTTCTCTTATTTTTGAGGTTCCGTTTTCTAGATCTAAGACTTGTTTTAGTTTGGTATTTTTTTTATGTAATTTCAATTTTACTTTGTAAGTTCAGCTTGATTTCTCTCCTTGGTGAGATGTGTGGATTTCTCTCCTTCTTTTGTGAGAGTTGGTTCGGATTCAACGATAAGAGCTTATTTGGAACTGCATTTGTGGTCGTTAGCTCAAACGGATTTTGGCGAAGATATTCAGCTTAGAGCGAGAATTTATAGATATATCATTTTTTTCAGACATATGCTTATTTGTCTTATTTTGATTATGAAAACGAGCGTGTCATCCTGTTCTATGTTTGATCGATTCGATCATTCTTGTGGATGCCGTATGACTTTTATGTATTGAATTATCACCGTTCATCAAAAAAAATGTTTTTTTTACTTTGCTTAGATCATGCTCCGTTAGGGGCAACCTTACACAAATAAATATTAAAATTTATAATTTAAATTTGTTCTCAGGTAAAAGCCACATGTTTTATAATGTTAATTTGTTTAAGCTCAGGATACTATCTATCTGAGAGAGAAAATGCCCAAAATGACACAAAAATGGGGTTGGATATCCAAAATAGCACTCCTGAGAAACACTGTCCTCACTAGCACATACATAACGCAACTTAGAACTGCGTTATGGGGTAAACCCATCTGAAACAACCACAAAAACGCAACAAACACTTGCGTTTTGGGTGTAACACAAGTGTGTGATGCGTTACACCCATAACGCATCACGCACTTGCGTTACACTCAAAACGCAACTGTTTGTTGCGTTTTTGTGGTTGTTTTCAGCTGGGACTGTGGAAAAAGTATGAGTAACGCATGTTGTACATGCGTTACACCCTAACGCATCTGCTACTTGCGTTATGTATGTGCTAGGCGAGGGCAATGTTTCCCAGAAGTGCTATTTTGGGCATTTTAATTAGAAATTTTGCCATTTTGGCACTTCACCCATCTGAGATCACTTTAGACACCTTTTTCTATTTATTAAAAATTATAAAATTGTATAGTAAAACCTCTATAAATTAATATAGTTGGGACCGAAGAATTCTATTAATTTAGAAAAGTATTAATTAATCGATAAATTAATAATTATTAATTTATAGAGAATTTTTGACATCAAAGAAAATTAATTTCCAATTATATACATTTAAATAGAATGAATCGTACAAGTTACATTTTATAATTAATTCAATATATATTGTTTACAAATTTAATGAGTATTTGCGAGATTCAAAGTAAATATTCATGTATATTTAGATGATATCAAGGATAAAAACAACATTTTTTTAACCTTTTTCACGTAATGATCGAGGCACCCAGAACATGAAAAACATTGATTAATAACTTGTTAATGCTTTACGAAAACACCACATTCGAATTTTTGCATGCAACAAAGATGGTTAAAGATGAATTTCGTAAAGATTCAAATTTTGAGAACCATAGAATCATATTTTACAGAAGGATAATATAGATATTTTTATGATTATAAATGAATTATTAATTTATAATCTTATTGGGACCATATATTTATATAGAATTTTTAAAAAAATTACATAGTTTCTAAATACAGGTCATCTTTACTGAATGCAGGTCATTGAGATTACTAAAATAACCTTCCTCATTTTTTGTGCAAACTGTATACAATCAATGGATCCTCCTCCTTTTTCTGTGCAAATTGTACCATTTTCTAGGTTTTTGTGGTAGTCTGCACTATATTTTAATACAATAACGTATTATATCTTTGTTACAATAACTTTGCTATTGTGTTTCATAATTTTTCTTCCATTTTATACACATATAGTAATAATCTTAACTTTAAATATATTCTTCTCATCTTCAAAATAGCTTATCTTAATAACAAACAGTGATATATATGTAATTATATATTAACATGTTTGTGTATGTCTCTTTAATTTGTAAAGTACTTCAAATTGCATGTATAATATATAATAGTATTTTGATCTCTTTTTCTTTTTAATCATTCATGAGTATTTAAAAATAATCATTTTCTTAGTTTACAAAAGTTGCGACTAATAAATTAATTTGGTTATATTATACATTTTCTTTGTTTATAATATTTCAGTATAATATAAATTCATTGTATCTATAAATCATTTTCTTTGTTTATAAATCATTTTAGTATATATTTTCTTTGTTATATTATACATTTTCTTTGTTTATATATCATTTTAGTATATTATAAATTTACTATGTTTATAAATCATTTTCTTTGTTTATAAATCATTTTAGTATATATTTTCTTTGTTATATTATACATTTTGTTTGTTTACAAATCATTTTAGTATATTATAAATTCACTATATTTATAAATTATTTTCCTTTTCTATAAATCATTTTAGTATATACTGTCTTTGTTATATTATACATTTTCTTTGTTTGTAAATCATTTTATTATATTATAAATTCACTATATTTCTAAATCATTTTTTTGTCTATAAATAATTTCAGTAATTTTCTTTGTTATATAACACATTTTCTTTGTTTATAAATCATTTTGATATATTATAAATTAATTATATTAAATAGATATATTATCATGTTTGTGTGCATTTTTATGTAATGTAAATTTATGTTACTTGAAATTGCACTAGGTATATGGTCATGATTTTTTTTAAGTATTTTTTAAGAAACATGCAAATATTATATTTGATTAGTAAATTAATTGTTTGCTTCTTACTTGTTACATTGTTTGTGATGTTACATTGATATGTAATTTTGTGAGGACTTTTTTAATATACTTTTTGATACTTACTATATATTTTTGTCGTGTATTTAATATAGAAACATGAATTTTATTATCTATTAATTATCATTTCAACACAAATTATTTCTCACACATTTTTCAAAAATAAACATATATTTGAAATGTTTTTTATAAAAACAAAATCTTAAATTATATATAAGGAAAAAATAAAAATAATAAGTATTACTAAAAGTAAAAAGTCTTTTAACTAGCACAAATCGAAGTAGCGAGAAGGCTAGAGCCAACCTCAAATATTAATTGTATTAATTTAAAATATTTGAATTCTAAAACTATAGAAATTTTAATGATGTAATATACCTATTTTAAATTGAAAATATGGATATTTTTAAATAAAATAAACAAGAATAAAACAAATTGTTCATGTTATCATAAATTGTTCATGTTATATTGTGTTTCATCCATACATTTTATTTAATCTATTTAATAACAGTAATAAATATGCACGAGAGTCAGCAAAACCATGACAGGCTCAACCGCCTACATTTAATAGGGTATCATGGAAAAGGGTTTAAATGTAATATCCATGAACTGCATTCAGTAAAAATGACCTGCATTCAGCACCACCCAAAAATTATTATCTTATTATCTTATTGAAATTGATCATTTTTTGAACTGGTCTAAGTTGGGATCGAATGAAATTATTAAATTAGAAAGATTATTAACGAGGTTTTACCGTACTTTATATGAATCTTGTATCAAACCCATATCCTAAAGAAGACAGGGAAATGGGAATACTTATTTGCAACAGCAACACACGACTCCCAGCACAAAACCTAAAACAACGAAGGAGAAAGAGGAGGGAAAGAAAATATAAAAAGCAAACAACGGGTGAGAGAACGCGAAGAGAACCGAGTGGAATCACCGAGTTAACCAGGTCGGAAATTCCCAAATTTGACACCACCATATAAGATATCTATGGAGAAGATTACTCTTACAAACCCTAACCCATTTCATAAACCCCCACCGCTCTCCCTTCTTATATATATACATACACAAACATCTGTATCTATACTCCGCCGCTTTGCATTCTCTCTTTCTCTATCTCTATCCTATTCTCTCTCTCTCTCTCTCTCTCTCTCTCTCCCCTCTCTCCCTCTCTCTCCTCGTTGGTTTTCAATTTTGGGCATTGGAGTTTTCACATATCTGCAATCAGCGAGAAGGTGATTCTTTGTCCATCATTATACATATGTATGTATATTTCTTTTTTGGATATGGGTTTATGTTTGTATTGACTGTGTTAGGCTTTGTTTTATGCTGTTAAATGTATACAAGCTGATTTTGATATGTGGGTATGTGATAATTCTAGGAGATATAGGAATGTGTGTGATTTGGTGTGTGATTTGTTGTGCTTTTGTTGGTTTTTAATTCTTTTTATTTTCAATTGTGGTTTCCGGAAGAGTGTATCTAGGTTTTATTTTAAATCTTCGACTTTTGTTAAGTTTCGTGAATGTGATTTTATTGGTAAGTTTATGATTTTGTTGTTGTATGTTTAGGGTTTGTGTTTGTTCGCTATCAATTTTCCAATGGCCAGTCTTAGTAGCTGGATGGTAATGGTATTCCATATACGTTGGAATCTAAGTCTATATTGTTTTAAGTAAGTTCTTTTTAATTAGTAGATTTCATTCTGATGTTAGTACTGTTTATTGTGGTCTCATATGAATTCTGTTTTATTGTTTTTGAGCTATGATTAGCTACTTGCAGTTGTGGGTAAATTGTAACTTTGTAAGCTTGTTTTTGTATCTTTGTAAGCCAACTATTTCACTATTTCTCTGTTGCTAATGTATGTTGAACTTGAAAATTTTTGGTAAGGTAGTTTTTAACTTTTTGTGCTTTCGATTTAGGTTAACATTTTATGCATTAACAAATCTTTTTGGAGGCCCTGGTATTGACAACCTTCTAATACAGTTGATTACCTTATGATTCTTATCATTTGTACGAAGCCGATAGTTGTTGAACTAACGAACAATTATGTATGCAGCTGACAGTTCTTATATGTGATACTCGTTGTATGATATCTGTGGGAAACAGACTGTATTGACGTTGATATCATTGTTCCATGGAAAAGTTTACTGCTCCATTTGAAGGTATTGCAATCCCTTGGAGGAGGAAGAGAAGCCAGAGGAAGAGAAGCCAAACGTCTAGTCAACCTAAACCTGAGACACAGCTATTACTTGAAGGTCGTGGCCAGTCAATCTTATTGCCGGAACAACTTTCAGATTCTACATCCAAAGTCTGTAGTGATGAGAATGCTGGTTATGATGGTAGATCTAAGAGGAAAGTTTTCGATCTTAATCAATGTGCTTCAAGGGGTTCCTCGGGCACCAAAGTAAGTGGGGAACGTGCCCATAAAAAATTAAAGGGGGATGAAGGATTTACTTCATTTTATAGCAATGGTAGTTTGATAGTTGATAATGAGCAGAGAGGAGGTATGGACCAAGAGCTGCATAATGGAAGTGCTGCTCCTAGCAGGGAAGATGGATTGGTCCCGGATGGAGTTGCAATCAAGGGTAAGTTCAAAAAGTTTAAGCTTAAGGTTGGTGGTGTGACACGAACTATTGAAGCAAAGCCCACTTCTCATGCTACATCAGGAAGTGGATCTTCTACAAAGAGTGCTCAAATATTAGATTCTCCTCGGCCACTGCCTAAGCCGATTCTCCAGGTTTGCTGTTATCTGATAAAACAAAGTAAAATCATTATTATTTAATTTTATCTAATGTATCTGGATTATGAAGTATTACAGTTTTCGGTTGATTTGATTTTCTTATCACTTGTGCTATTCGAGTATGTGTTAAAGCTTTATTAGTAATTGATTTTCTGAATAGCAAGGGTAAATTTGTTTTGCGCTAAATCAGACTTGTGTTTCTGTTGAGGTT
Source organism: Kitagawia praeruptora (assembly GCA_037693485.1). Classification (NCBI taxonomy): domain Eukaryota; kingdom Viridiplantae; phylum Streptophyta; class Magnoliopsida; order Apiales; family Apiaceae; genus Kitagawia; species Kitagawia praeruptora. Next base: position 112,718,224 of record CM075344.1, read on the forward strand.
GATTGATGACATAGTTTTTAAATGGTTGTAGCTCAAGGAGGTTGAGTGTATACTTATCTTATTAGGTGAGTTTGCATCTCAAACTGAATGAAAAACTACATGCTTGTGTAAGTAACATGAAATCTAAAATAGGAAACTGTGCTAGGTTCTGACTTCCTAAAATTCGAATATATCCCACGTACTGGTATTATGTCTTCTGTTTTAGGTTCTGACATACAAAAAATTCTTGCTACACATTCTATCTGAAATAAAAGGCGGTATAGTTATTTTCTAGTACGTGGGATATATTCCTGATCGTTCAGCACATAATATAAATTTTCTGGACGCAGAACTAGGGCTGTGTTTGACCACTATGGAAACTGAATCTTTTGCATTACTACTTTTTAATTGGTCTTCAGTATTTTCTCTTAGATTTCATTGTTATGGATATGTGGAAATAATCTTTGATCCTTTTTCGGGTTTGTATTTCAGGATGATTCTGATGAAGACAGTTCTCTTCCTCTAGACAAAAACAGTGGCTTGCAAGGAATCCCATGGAAAGATTTCTCAGAAGTGGATTTTAATCATACGAAAAAATTTCCTACTGGTAAGATGTGTGATAAATATGTTTCTAGAAAGCAAGCAGAGAGGTCGCATCAAGTTCGCAAAAACAAGAGAGTGTCAAAGAAACGTGAATTAAATGGAGAATTTGATGACGACGAAGATGATGAGATCCGGTACTTGGAAAAACTCAGAACTTCCAAGGTTGCTGCAGGATGCAAAGATGTCATAAAAGAACCTGGCACTAAAGAGCGAAGTCTATCCAAGGTTTTGGAAGCTGGACATCATGGAAATGCAAAAGATTTTGGTTCTTCAAGGTCAAGTAAAGATGGTAAAAAGGCCAAATGGGAGAGGGTGCGGGAGGACAAACATTATGAAGAGGAGGAAAATGTTATGGCTGAAGGGGAGCCACAAGGCAAACAGAAAAAATTAGGGAAGGATATCGATTCTCCAGCAGAAAGCAAAAAAGTAATAGGTCTTACTACGCGTCAACGAGCCCTTGTATCTGGCACGGATTCCTCTTATGTGGCTGGAGCAAATGCAATTGAGTTTCCAAATGGTCTGCCGCCACCTCCACCTCGAAGTATGTTTTATCGCATTTTATTCCTGTCTTGTGTTCCTTTAGTTCTTTTGCTTATGTAAATTATTGCTGTAATGTTGTTATTCTGAATAATTTTAAAGAAAACGTATACTTAGAAACCGCTTAGATCTAGTGTGGGGGGTTCATCTTTTTGCAATTAAACTAATGTGGATTGTAAAGAAATTCCCAGAGAGTTATTTATTTCAGACTTCTACCCTCTGATTATGTAGACAAACTTAGCAATTCTATCATCTGACAATTTCTATTTTGAGTCTGAAAATCATGTGAACAGAAAAACACTTGATAAGCATCTGGACATATGTGCCCTGTGAACCTTCCGAATTTACAAAGGAAAAAAAGTTGTATTAGGGAATTAGGGTTGAACTTATATTGTTTTTATTAGCTAACTATTCTTTGGCCCTTCCAGGGCAAAAGGAGGAACTTACGGAAATCGAACAGCAGCTGAAGAAAGCCGAGGCTGCAGAGAGGCGTAGATTGCAACGTGAGAAGGCAGCTCGGGAGTCAGAGGTTTGCTTTTGTTCAATCTTTTTTCTTTTTTGTTCTTGAGGTTGTTACATTGTCTTCATATTAATGACTGGTATTGATTTTATACGATTGTTTGTTTTTAGGCTGAGGCAATTAAAAAAATACTCGGTCAAGATTCTAGTAGAAAGAAGCGAGAACATAAAATAAAGAAGCGTCAGGAAGAGTTGGCTCAGGTATTGTGAAGTCTGCCGCTATGTTTAAGCTAATAATTCATAAAGAGTTCAATTTAATATTGTTATCCATGTATTGTGCAGGAGAGGGCCGCAAATGCACGGAACCTTCCACCAAATACTATTAGATGTGTGATGGGCCCTACTGGAACCACAGTTACCTTTTCAGAGGATGTGGGTTTGCCTCATATCTTTGACCCTAAACCCTGCAGGTGCTGTTTCTTATTTGTTTTCAAAATATTGTGATGTAGGACAAGAATAAAAACAATGAAAATATAAATAATTGTGGTTTAATGCAGAAAATCCATGCCCTGAGGTGATCCAACCGTAGAAGAACCACTACCAAGAGAAGAATCGTAATGGATCACAATCCATATAGAGAAAATCAATTCTTAGTTTCAATAATAATCAAAGTCTTCCTTTAATAATAGATTACATCTCCTTATATAGGAGTAAATCCCTACAACATAACCATCAAGTAATATCTTCTTAATAAAAGAAACACATTCGTTTCATTATGGCGTGTGCCTATTGAGTGTATGGGTTTGTTCTGTTTGTGCAGTCGGTCTATTTGGTTTCTTGTTCACTTCGTATAGTTTGTAATAAAAGTTCCATGGACCAAGCTATTATTTCAGTTCCTTTATTAAGGGATTTGCTTTGTTTTAATCCCTGTGCATACTTTTGCAAGAGATTGCCCATTTTCATTTTTCAACATATTGAATAATATTTGACAGGCAGGCCTTGCATTCATATACTGTAAATTAAGAAAAAATTCAACCGGGAGGAAGTCGTAGCTAAACAAAATTCGTAATTTTTTTTAATGTCCATGTCAGCAATAAAGTACGGTTGGCCGAATTTTTTGTCTGGTTTAATAGTTTAGAAATACTTAGTTTCCATCATGAGAAATTGGATATAGGCTATAGGAGCTAAGAGAAACCCATTGGAAAAAAAAGGGAGAAAATACTTGTTGAACTCGTGTTTTGATGCTGATTTTTTTATTACTTGTCTAAATTATTTGCTATTGATTTTCAGTTATCCTCCTTCACGTGAAAAATGTGCTGGTCCATCTTGTAGCAACCCATACAGATATAGAGATTCAACGACAAAAGTTCCTCTTTGCAGTCTCCAGTGCTACAAGGCAATTCATGAAAAGATGCAGGGTAGAGATACTAGCTGCTAGTGTTTGTAGCAGTCCCTTTTGTCAGTTAATGCAGGTATTCCTGCTGCACAGTAGTCTAATCTTGTATAGACTTTGTGATGAATGTTTGGTAATTATCATGACTACAGATGTAGGAGAGGGGCTGTTGAAGTTCTTCAATCTTCAGTAATATTGGGAAATCGGCTTGTTTTATCCTTTTGAAGCTTGTGATGCAGATAACTACATTTTAGTCGCATAGCACTATTCCTAGTTTCTATTTCCAGCTTGTACTGTTTGGGTACTATTTCGATTTCCTTAACCCCTATGACCCTATCTGCGCTGCTAATAGTATTAGAAACCAATTGTGCTTCCATTTTTGCTTTAAATTTTGGGTACTTTATAGATTATATCCATCATTAGAAACTGAGTTTTGTCCGCATGCACATCTTTTTTTGGTTTTGCATCAGCATGTTTAAAATATACACCCCCTTTAGATGAACTCTGCAATTTACATGTAGTTCAGAAATTCATACAGTGGCTAAAGAACCCTAATAATATGGCATGATAGTTGATGGTTATAGAAAGTGTTATTGTGAATCATCTAAAAGCACAAAAGTCTTTGGCGCAGAATTTGATTCCAGAGCAATGTTGGATTGCAAATAATTAAATAAATCATTTAATTATTCTGTACTAGCTCCATTAGAGTGAGATCATTTGTTTAGTGTTGTGAAGTAGTTGTCACTTAAACATGTAAAGAATCACATTTTGTCATTGCTTGTTTGTACAAGCACCCCATCTTTTGTTAATGATTGTCTGATATTGATGGCCTCACAAAAATAATTATCTGCAGTGCATGTTATCCACTCTAGATGATGAAGTCATATTGTACTTGGAAATTTTGTTGGTTTATGAAACTTCCATTGCGAAATTCCGAAAATCTCGAAAAATACTGATGGCCAATTCATCCTTACATGTATGAATGGTCACTTGGATATAATTATAGGATGTGAGACTCGTGAAGAAGGGGAAGACAATTGAATGCAATCATGCAGATATCCGTATCTATATTTATGGCCCTTGAAAATTATACACTTGCTGCAAAAATTTGAATGGGGTGGTTAGGCGTTCCTGTGGGGACGTTACCGAGTCCTGAGTCCTGACCATTGATAAAGCAAGATACAATGAATGGTATTTTTCTATAGTGTTTCTTCATAGGCATATATATAAGTTCCAAACTTACCGAAGTCCAAATAATTTTACGCGTACAGTGCTTATTTAAATCATACATGTGTGTGCACGCTTTGTAAAGGAAAATTGGCCAATTACAATGAAAAAAGATCATTGTGTTTCATACATTACCTTCGTTTCCATTTAGTGGATGTATCAAGGCCAAAGCCTGTGTTTCTGTTTGAAGTCTCACCACCAATAATGGTTGTCTATCCTATACACCTGACATATTTGGTTTGGTCTACGAATTGATATATTTGGTCTGGTCTACGAATCAGAATCAAATTTCCCAGAGTTATAAAATTTCAGAAGCTGGTATTTTTTGTTTATTATGAATTGCATAAACATTATCCAACTCTTCATTTGCAATATTATGTTATGTAGAATCTAGTGCAAGATTCTTTTATATTTCACGAAATGAGGTCAGGTGGTGGTTTGCAAGTTTTGGCATGTACCAGAGAAGGAATCTCTGTGATTAATAAAAACAACACCAGGCCAGACAAAGGGACTTTCAACTTTAGAGGCAACATCACAAAACCAAACTTCTCAAAGCACAAATATAAAAAGTTCATACACAACTTCACCAAGCACAATATTTATGTGGAAGCCAATCCAATAAATTTACATATAAAGGGGTACCCCCAACTAGGCCTGTCAACGGGTCGGATTCGGATCGGATTATCCTAAATCCATATCCGAATCCATTAAGATTTTTCGGGTTCGGATCGAATCGGATTATGGGCGGATATTTTTTAGTCCGATCCATACCCGATCTGTTCGGGTTTCGGATTTTTGGATCGGAGGTCCGACCCGTTTAATAAAAAAAAGAAAAATTTGCAAAATTATAAAATTGACATATCCAGATTTAAAATTCCATAAATTCATTTGATTTGGTAATTTAACGGTCAACTAGTATTTTGATTATTACTTTAACTTGTATTCAAATTTTTAGATGTTATTCGAAAAGTCAATATATTTTTTTATAAATTTTATATTATATATGATAAATAAAAATATATATAATACTACCTCCGTCCCAAAAAGACTGAGCTGGTTTGACTTTCACGGAGATTAAGAAAATGTAGTAGAAAAGGAGTAAAGTTAGTTGAAAAGTGGATAAAGTGGTGGGACCTATTAATATTTAATTGTAGATTTGAGATAGTGGAGGAAAGTAGTTGGTGTAATATTGTAAAAAAGAGTATAAAATGGAGAAGTAGTGGGTGTAATAGTGAAAAGTAGTGTTCAAAAATAGTAAGTAAAGTAGGTTCATTAGTTTTGGGACGTCCCAAAAAGGAAAGTGTGTCAATCTTTCTGGGACGGAGGGAGTATATACTAAATAATAAATATAAATAATAAATATAACATATATTATATATATAATATATAACTATAGATATGTAGATATATTTTTTATATTATATATTATATATAATATATATAAAATATAAAAAAATATTTAATATATAAATATATTCGGATCGGATCGCTAACGAATCGGATCATGCTAAATCCATACCCGCTCCTTATCGGATCGGATCCTTATCGGATCGGATCCATATCGGATCGGATATTTTTTTGAAGGATCCATACCCGCTAATTTCGGATTGGATCGGATCGGATCGGATCGAATTCTTGATCCATTGACAGGCCTACCCCCAACATACAGAATTGTTATCTACAAACTCCCCCACCCCACCGAACCCCACCCCACCGAACCACTTGCTAGTAAAAATAAAGACCTCACCCATCAATTTCTAACGCACTAGTGCTCGTGACCCTCGTGCTAACTTTCTAAAGATTGTAATTGTAATTAGGGGTGTACGCGGTTCGGTTGCGGTTCAATTTTTTGTGGTTGATGCGGTTTCTTGATTTTGACGGTTTTGGAAATTTCCAACCATAGCCGCAACTGCGGTTGCGGTTAACCGCATGATGCGGTTACGATTAATCGCGATTTGTTGAGTATTGAATACGGTAAAAGAATACAGAGGGGGGTGAATGGATTCTTGAACTTTTCTTTGATTGAGTCTATGTAGCAGATAAGTGCCTGTGTGTGTAGAAGTGAAGGTGCGGATAAATAAACAACACAAGACACAATATCACTTTAATCTAATGTATTATTAGATAAAGGTTGCTACAATCTGTGAATACAAATGGTAGTATTCTCAACTTCGTTTTTCTCAGAGAGATATGGCTTACAGTGTATGAAAAACTTGACTCACCAAAAGTTACTAAGTTATGAAGTGAGGCTGTGTCCTTATAGAACATGGATACAGCCTACTTACTGCAAATAAGGTAGCTAAACAAATTACTTTCTAGTCTGTCTATCCTTTTTGAGTAAGTGTCCAAACGGTTACAGATTTGACTTTGCAAAGCCTGTTTAGATCCACTTCTTTAGCTCCTTGTCTCTTCTATATCTCTCCAAGCTTCCTTGTAGGCTGTCCAGAGCACGTTACAGATTGTGGTCCATAAAGTGCATTGGCTTGTTGCAGGTTCCTGACTTGTACAATTTCTTCAGTATTTTGTCTCCAAGAATGTATTCGAGAAGTGACTAAGTAAGTGATTCGAGAACTAGAATTGACTTGATCGATAACTCTGAGTTCTCGAATACTGTTATAATGACATATAGAACCACTTCTCGAATAGCTCTTTTCCATCAGGATTCCTCGAGTTGTCGAATAGAGCATTCTGAGTCCTTGAGATATCGAATGGAACTTTGACTTGTTGACTCTTTGAGAACTCGAATACCATCTTGACTTGTTGACTTCTTGAGTTCTCGAATAGAGTAGTAGACATATCGAATCCCTGAGATATCGAATGAGATATCGAACAGTGTATTCAGAGATATCGAATAGTGTCTTGAGATATCGAATCCCTGACTTCTCGAATGCTGGACTTCTCGAATAGACAAATATACTTCTCGAATTGGTACTTAGGCAAATTCTTCATTTCTTCAAATCCCAACTGTGATTATTTGACAGTCTTTAACTCCTTGCTTGAGGCATGAACCTTGGAACTTCTTTCAAGCATTATTCTAGACTCTATTTGTACAATTACACAACTAGGATTTGATGCCTTCTACAAGTACAATACAAACAGAAACTCTACAACTAGAGGTTCCCTCAGTTAAGAGGTCATGTAAGTAATGCAAAGCATTACAAACAATTAGGCTTGTTATTAGATGTGTACAGGCATGCCTCTGTAACTAACAATCTCCCCCAAATTGTGAGTGAGACCCTTAGTCACAATTTCATGTCTGATAACAAGCCTAACATACATAAAGATAGAACTTTAAAAGTACAGGTATGTATTTTGATTGAACACATAAATGAAATTACAAGATAAATACTCTTACAGTATGATGAGGTACTAGCCATTTTCTTTTGATTGCATCTCCATTGCTTTGGCTTGTAGATCATCATATGCTTTCTGTTTCCTTTCTTTCTCCTTTCTTGCAATCTCATCTATTGCTCTCATGATTTCTGTCATAGCATCCAATTCTTCAATCATAATAGAGTTTTTGAAATCTTCAAGCACTGGCTTCAGAATGTTGGCAGGATAGTGACTGAGTAGGTCCATTCTTATATTGACATTGTCTCCATTTCTTCTCCTATACTTCACCACATAGGGATCAAACTGAACTCTACACAATCCCTTTGCCCTTAGCTTTTCTGCTTCAATCTCCAGTCTATCAATTTCTTTCTCCCTTTCTAACCATTTCTCATAGCAGCCCTTTCTTATCTTCTCAGCATAATCTTTCTTCATTTTCACAAAGTCAATCAATTCCAGCTTCCATACTTTCTCCACCTTGTCTTTAGAATTCAGCAATGCAATGATTCTTTCTATCTCATACAATTTACCCCAATGTTGACAACCCCCTTGTTTGAATTTCATTTCTTTCCCATCAGTGTACTTGATTTCAAGGTGGTCATCCACAATTGCAGCATAGCATATCTTTTGAGCTCTTAGAAATTGCAGTTGCTCTTCATCAAGTGGCTGGAGTTTCAATCCTGGAATGATTGTTAGGGCTCTAGATTTGGATAGCTTCACTCTTCTTGCAACATGTTTAACTTTCATCCTCTTGACATGATTGCTTGGCAGAAATCTTTGACCTTTGTTAGTAGACCATAGTAGTATTCCATTAGCAGATTGCTTTCTGAAACATACACATGGTTTCTTGACTTGAATCTTCTTCTCTTCTTGAGGTGGTAAGACAGTTGCAGAAGCCATAGATGTAGATTTTGCTAGGTCACTACTAACAGTATTCACCCTAGACTTAAAGTCTTGTGTTGTGGTGAGGTTACTGCTAGCAGTGCCTAAGGCTTGCTGTCTTCCACTCTTCCTCTCATAGGTTTTACCTTGGTCATCATCATCCTTTTTATCCTTGTCTCCCTTTTTCTTCTTGTCTTCATCACCCTTATCTCTCCTGTGATGTCTTCTCCTCCCATCACCTTTGTCTTCAGAATCATCATCCTTATTTCTCCTAGGTTGAGCCATCTCTGGAATTTCACCAGTTGCAATATAGGTTCTGAGGATGTGCAGTGCCTCAGTTTTTTCAGCATTTCTGGCTCCAACCTTCTTCTGTAATTGATCAATGATAGCAATGATCAGTCTGTGATTTCTAGTTGTGAGATCATGGGGAATGACCAATTGCTTGATATCTTCAATTCTGGTGCCAGACTGATAAATGATTGTCCATGGCTTCTTGATCACTTCTGGTAGCCTTGAAGGTTGACCATTCCTCAAATCATCAAACAGACTTTTGCTGTTCTCATTCCTCTTCTCAATGAGCTCAAGTATGGCATCTATCTCTGAGTGTTTTAGGTCTTGTAGAGTCTGGTATGTTAGATGCCATATCTTTAATTTGGAAACCATCACTATCTCCTTGACCCATAGATTGTTGACTTTCTTGGGGATGACAGTGATGTAGTCAATCTGCTTCTTCACCTCCCTCAGATAAAACTGAGTGTCACCAACCTGTTCCCTTATTGCTTTCAGAAACTCCAAGAAGGCTTTATCATGATAAACCTCTGAGTTGGCAACTTCTTGCAGCTTGGCCTCAGTAACAACTTTGACTTCTACAGGCTTGGCACTCTCAGATATAGAGGTTGGAGGTTTGTCAGATGGCATACTCCCTGCAACCACTGTGGTAGTTATGGATTGCTTTTGTCCTCCAGGAGTAGTGATGTGCACAGTTGGTAGAGTGACAACTGGCAAGGTAGATGGAGGCTCATCCACTTTGGATTTTCCTTTGCCAGGCACATTTGGTAGAGACTTTGAAGCCCTTTGTTGACCACCCTCTTTTATTATTATGCCTTTCTCCCCCTTTGTATTTGAGTTCCTTGCCTTCTTCTCCCCCTTAGGCTTGTTGCCAGGCACAGAGGCTGTAGAAATGTCCTTTGGGATTGAAGATTCATCAGGTAGAGGGAGACCCATATGCTTCATCATTGCAGCTAACATGGATTGTTGATGCAGAAGGACATCAGCTGTGGTGGATGCTTGAGTGTCCAACTGATCATTTAGCAGTGCAACCTTTTCTGTAAGATGAGCATTGGACTTGGTAAGAGTAGCTACCTCCTGTTCAAGAGTGTTCACCTTAGTGAATAACTCATTGGCCTTGAAACCAGATAAAGATTGATCCTGCAGCCTCTTTACTTCATATTTAGACAGTTCATGCACAGGGACATCAGTCACTAGCCTATCTCCATAAAGATTCTTGAACATTGTCCTCAGCATGGCATTGGCATCTGTAGTCTGGTCAGATAGATTTTGAAATTGATGCCCCAGACCTGTGACAGTATCCTTTAGCAGAGCTAGCCCATTATCCATCTGGGTGCAGGTAGAGTTGCAGTGTTTGATGTCCTTGAACACACTTTCTAGCTGAGGGAATTTAGCATCAAAGGCCCTCTTGACTTCTGCTACTGAAGTGGCTATCTTGTCACACACCCTGTTGACTTCAGTTTTGACTCCCTTGCCAAGATAGTGTGCAGCCTTGAGGAAACCCTTGTAGGAATCATTTACAGCTTCATACACTTCACCAGGTGATAGGGATTTTGCATTGGAGCCCAGTGAAGTGATGTATTCCTCCCTGAGATACTGAAGTGCTTCATCGAGAGTAATATCATATTTTCCTTGCAACCAGGCATCTATGTTGCCATCTCTCTCAGCATCATCAATGATCTTTGACTTCTGCACTTCCACATCATCCCTATGGCATAACAGAATAGCCTCATAGTCTGGATTAGGCATGTCTGCAGTGAGAAGGTTCTGAGCAATCTTTGTGAACTCAGGAATCTGATCCACAATTAAGCTTTGAAGTGCTTCAACCGTCAATTGTTGTGGAACAGACCCTGATCCTGAAGCACTGTCATGTTGCACAGGCTTCAGCCATTTTTACATGAAGTCAGAGCTAGAGCTAGGCAAGCTAGAATCCTCAGTTACAGATGCAACTTCTGTAACCGGATGGATTGACTCTACTACTGGTGTCACCACAGAGGTGGGATGAATTACACCAGCAGTTGACACAGGCACAGAGTCTCTAGTAAAAACTAGTGGAACCTCTGTGTTTGTGATGGTGTCATTAGGAGATGCCTCAGCATGCATTCCCTCACCATCTAAATGTGGGTTCTGAGTGGTGAACAAAGTGTCATGCACTAAGTCACTTGAAATTATTGGCTCATCAAGAGAAAAGAATTCTTGATGATCAATACCTTGCATCTCAGTTGCCTGAGTTGCAGGTTCCAAAGAAATTTCAGAGTTAGATTCTGGAAGAGAAGTGTGTTTAAGAGTAGATTTTGGCAACTCCCCCTGAGAGATAGAGGGAGTTTCAAGTGTGATGTGCTCTCCACTCAGTGTTGTGCCAGCCTTATCACTCCCATGTGCTGACTCTATACAAGAAGGTGCATTGGGGAGGATGCTTGATTCTATAGGTGCACCCTGTTGAGAGGATACACCTAGTGAGCTGTGTGCCCCTGATTTTACAACTTCATCCATTTGTGTGACTGAAGAGGTGGTCTTAATTTTCTTCTTCTTTGTCCTGTGTAAGGGTAACTCAGTTTCCTCACTTCCTAGACCTAATTCAACAGCTAATGCTGCTTCAGACAAGATATTCAATGGTGCAGACATTACTTCCTTTCTCTTCTTTTTACTAACATCACCCTTTTGAGAGGATGATGCAGTTGGCTCAGTATGTGGTAGAGTGTTTGGTTGAGAGGGTTGGTTAGCAGGCCCTGGGTTAGCATTTTGTTCTACTTGCTTGGGTTGTGCTAACTTAGATTTTGCATCAAATGTTGGCATGTTGTGGGGATAGGTCCTAAACAAACTCTCCATATGGGGAGTTATGTTCAGTCTTACATCCACATCATTCCTAGTCTCCAAATTACCAAAAATGAGTTTGGTCATGGACTTAGGATAGCCTATTTTATTTTTATCAATCCCAGGCAATTCAATCAATGAAGCATTTTTATAATTAAGTACAGATTGAATAAAGCGAGGGAAGAAAATATCAGTACCTCTCTTGGTTGTGTTCTTACCAAGTCTCCCATATAATTCTTGGAGTATGATTTGGCCAACATCAATCTTCTTCCCATGGGCCAAAGCATATCCAATTTGCTGCACAGGTGCACTGATTTGATCAAAGCTTGATTTCCTGGCAGTGAAGACTTGGAGAAGAGTTGCAAACACATAACTCCACTCCTTTCTCAGATTCTTTCTGTTTAGCTTTCCAAGGTTAATCCCATCTGAGTAGTTTATGAACTCAAAGAATTCCTCCAACTCTGCATTAGTGGCCATTCTGTCAAATGACTCTTGTTGTAGGCCTAGTGCTTGGTTCATGTCTGCAGTAGTGATAGTGATTTCCTTATCTTGAACCTTGCAGTAGATGATATATGAAGTAATTGTGTTTTCCAGGGCTACAACCTCCACAATAGCAGTACTCCAGAATTGTTCCAGAATATCTAGATATAGAGTTGGGTTGGCAGAGAGTGCATCCTTGATATACGACTCAGCCATCCATTTCACAAAGCACTTGAAATTGGCATTGGGTGCTTCAACATCACTAGTGAGAGCGATGAAATTGGTGTTAAACTTTACTGTTGCCATTTGTGTAGAAGAGAGGAAAGAAATTGAAGGTTGAAGAAGAAATTTGGCTTTTCGTAGCTAGGGTTTCAGGGGTTTAGAGAGTGTAGATGCTTGAGAAATCGAATGAAATGAATCGAATAGATGTGAAATTGTATAAGTATGAAGTACTTGAATTGTCGATTAGCAGAGAGTTTTGTATCGACAAGTCAGGCATTCGAGAAGTAGGAAACAACTATTCGAGAAGTCAAGAATGGCTTAATCGATAACTCAAGCAGATAGAAACTCACAGCTGGCAGTTATCTAACTCAGAAATAATTCTAAATTAAATAATATGTGTTTTTATGAGTGAATTAAACTTTTAGACAAGAGTCCAAAATCGGTTAAAATTCAGCGAGAATTCAGCCTTTTCAAATGATTCGAGAACTCAGATATAGTATTCGAGAACTCAGTTACTATATTCGAGAAGTCAAGAATTCCTCTATTCGATATCTCAGAAAGACTCTATTCGAGAACTCAAGAGTACTCTAATGAGACTTATTAGAGATGTCGAATAGTGAATCATTCGAGAAGTCTGACTTATCGAACTATACCTATCACTCATAAAAATTTGATTTTCACTATCTTTTAAAAATTTACCAGACATATTCATTGAAAAATATCCTAGCAAATTAAATAGTGATTTTCTCAAAATTTCATAGAAATTTTAAGTTAATAAAAATATGATTTTCAACATATACAACAGATTTGAAATATTTATAAATCATATTTCAACCAACACTTACTCCAAAAATATTGAGAATTTAGATAAAGTAAGTGTTTACTGCTGCAACAATCTAGATGGTGTATTCACTTAGCCAGAATCTGAAGAATTCAGCATTCCAATCTCACTTACCAACCTTGTGAAGGTGGCTTCATCTAATGGCTTAGTGAATATATCAGCTAGTTGTTTATCTGTAGAGACATAATGCAACTCAATGGTTCCATTAGTTGCATGTTCTCTTATGAAATGATATCTGATGTCAATGTGCTTTGTTCTAGAATGATTGACAGGATTGGCAACTATAGAGATTGCACTTGTGTTGTCACACATGATTGGAATTCTTTCCAACACAAGTCCATAATCTCTAAGTTGATTTCTAATCCAAAGCACTTGAGCACAGCAACTTCCAGCAGCTATGTATTCAGCCTCAGCTGTAGAAGTTGACACAGATTGTTGCTTCTTGCTATACCAAGAAACTAACCTTTGTCCAAGAAACTGGCAGCTTCCTGAGGTGCTTTTCCTATCCACTCTGCATCCAGCATAATCAGCATCAGAATAACCAACCAGATTGAACCCTGTGTCCTTAGGATACCATAATCCCAAGTTAGGAGTGCCCTTCAGATATCTAAAGATCCTTTTTATTGCAATCAAATGTGATTCCTTTGGATTTGATTGAAACCTTGCAAACAAGCATGTAGCAAACATGATGTCTGGCCTACTTGCAGTGAGGTAGAGTAGAGAACCAACCATGCCTCTGTAGACTGAGATATCTACTCTCTTGCCTTTAGCATCTTCATCCAATTTAGTGGTAGTGGCCATGGGTGTCTTGGCAGGTGAACAATCTTCCAAGTCAAACTTCTTCAATAAATCCTTGATGTACTTGGTTTGACTGATAAAGATACCATCCTTCCTATGACTGACTTGCAACCCTAGAAAGAATGTCAACTCTCCCATCATACTCATCTCATATCTGCTCTGCATGAGTTTAGAGAATTTCTCACACAGTTTCTCATTTGTAGAACCAAAAATGATATCATCCACATAGATTTGAACTAGGATCATATCATCACCATGCTTCTTGTAAAACAGTGTCTTGTCCAATGTGCCTCTAGTGAATTGATTTTCAAGAAGGAATTGTGATAAAGTATCATACCATGCTCTTGGAGCTTGCTTAAGTCCATACAATGCCTTAAGCAATCTATAGACAAATTCTGGGAAATGTGGATCCTCAAAGCCAGGTGGTTGTTGCACATAAACCTCTTCTTCCAACTCTCCATTTAGAAATGCACTCTTGACATCCATTTGATAAACTTTAAAGTTTGAATGAGCAGCAAATGCCAAGAATATTCTAATGGCTTCCAATCTAGCAACAGGGGCAAATGTCTCATCATAATCAATGCCTTCCTGTTGAGAGTATCCTTTTGCAACCAGCCTTGCTTTGTTTCTTATTATTACACCTTCTTCATCCATCTTATTCTTCAGAACCCATTTTGTTCCAACAATGGTTCTATTCTTTGGTGCAGGCACAAGTTCCCATACTTTGTTCCTTTCAAATTGATTCAGCTCCTCTTGCATGGCAATAATCCAATCTGGATCCAACAATGCATCATCAAGTTTCTTAGGCTCAACTTGTGATAGAAAACATCCATAGAGGCACTCATTTTGAGTTGCTCTCCTAGTCCTTACTCCTGCATTAGGATCTCCAATGATTTGCTCTGCAGTGTGTGATCTATCCCATTTCCTCGAGTGTTCAGCCTGATTTCTCATCCTTGATGTTGCTTCATCATCCACATCATGGTCATCCTCATTTCCTCCCCTTGTGAAGTTACCATTACTCACAGGTGTGTCTTGGATGCTTGTTTCTCCACCATTGATTGGCACAAATTCTTCTCTTGTATCATTATTCACTTGAGAATGTTGAACTTGAGTTTCAACTCCAGTTTCAGTCTCTTCATCAGAATCATCTAGATTATCAAACTGCAATGGATCTCTGTCTTCATCATTGGCTTCTTCTAGTCCAGGTAGTTTGCTGTCATCAAATGTTACATCTGTGCTTTCCATAACTTTCTTTTGACTGATGACATAAACCTTGTATGCAATTCTTTCCATAGAATAGCCAAGAAAAATTCCTTCAAATGCTTTTGCATCAAACTTTCCAACATATTCAGAATTATCCTTGAGTACAAAGCATTTGCTTCCAAAAGTATGAACATACTTTAGTGTAGGCTTCTTTCCAGTCATCAAGTTGTAAGGTGTCTTTCCAGTGTTTTTGTTGATGAGGGTCCTGTTCTGAATATAGCATGTAGTGCTCACAGCCTCAGCCCAAAAACATGTAGGCATTTTTGCATCAAGTAACATTGTTCTAGCAGCCTCAATTAGAGTTCTATTCTTTCTCTCAACAACTCCATTTTGTTGTGGAGTCCTTGGAGCTGAGAATTGCTGAGAAATGTCATTCTCTTTGCAGAATGCTTCAAGTATGGCATTTCTGAACTCTATTCCATTATCACTCCTCAGTGCAATCACACTTGCATCATTTGCCTTTGCTTCCTTGTCAACTTTCTTTATATGCTCAATAATTACTTGTGGAGCCTCATCTTTTGATGCCAGAAATTCCACCCATGTATACCTTGAAAAATCATCAACCATTACCAGGGCATACTTCTTTCTTCCAAGTGACATTATGTTGACAGGCCCAAACAAATCCATATGGATGAGTTGTAGTGGCTTGGTTACAGATGTCACTGTCTTTGACTTGTGGCTTGATCTCTTCATTTTTCCTTTTTGACAAGCCTCACACACTCCTTCTTGGCAGAATTCAAGTGTGGGCATGCCTCTCACTAACTCTCTTTTGACTAGAGAATTAATGGCCTTGAAGTTCAGGTGTGATAGTTTCTTGTGCCACAGCCAACAATCTTCATTTGATGCTTTTGAGTAAAAGCAACAAATTTTGTCCTTGTTTGCAGAGTCCATATTGGCTACAAACAGGCTTCCCTTCCTTACTCCAGATAGAGCAAAATCACCAGTCTTCTTGTGGGTGATCAAACATTCATCCTTGTCAAAATTCACTTTGAATCC
The DNA here is from genome assembly GCA_037693485.1 of Kitagawia praeruptora. Taxonomy (NCBI): domain Eukaryota; kingdom Viridiplantae; phylum Streptophyta; class Magnoliopsida; order Apiales; family Apiaceae; genus Kitagawia; species Kitagawia praeruptora. The sequence continues at coordinate 112,734,336 of CM075344.1, forward strand.
TCTATCAGTAAACTGACCAACACTTAACAGATTATGCTTGAGCCCCTTGACTAGTGCTACATCTTCAATGATGACATTTCCAACTTTCAGCTTGCCATATCCCAATGTGTTACCCATGCTGTCATCTCCAAAAGCAACCATTGGGCCAGCCTTTTCCTCATACTGTGATAGCAGGGCCATATCACCAGTCATATGATTTGAGCATCCACTGTCCAAAATCCACATGACCTTCTTTTCACTTTCTTTGCCCTGCAAACACAAAGGTATTACTTTTCCTTTGGTACCCAAACAAGTTTGGGTCCATGTGACTTAGAGACAGTTTTATCATAAACAACATGCTTGTCAACTTTCTTAGTGTTAGTCTTCTTGTCACTGCTGGAAGTCTTAGAACCTGAGGTTTCAGACTTAGGTGACAAAGGTACCTTCCTAGCTTTAGGAGGACTTGAAGACTTTGACCTTGTGTAGTGTGTGTGGGAATTGTGACTGATACAACCATCAATGAACTGCCTTCTTAAATTAAAACAACTAGTCATAACATTCATATTGCATGGCATACAGTCAAATTTATCACAGAAAGGTGCATCTCTATAACTTAGAGGCACATAACAATCATAGAAAGGTTTAGACACACTACCAACAGGTTTCTTGCATGCATGAGTTAGATGATTGGTACTGAAACAGTTCTGACAAGTTTTCCTAGGGGCATTAGGCATATAAGCATAGTTGTTATCCTTGTTAATCCCTAACTTGCCATTTCTGTTCTGTTTCTTTTTAGTCACTTCCTTTTCTGATTCACTCTTCCCAGCTGAGACAAACTTAACAAACTTCTTAGGTCTTGGCCTATCAACTACTGGCTTCTTGGTCTTTGACTTGACACTCTCACCCTTAGAGGATGCTTGCTGTTCACTAGATTGTGCCTCATCCTCATCATTCAACATTTGCTTGATGAGTAAGGCATCCTCATCAATTTCAAATGTTGATTCCTTAAAAATTGGATTTTCAGTTTTTCTCAAAATGTGAGGCACTTTCTCATGAACAGCTGTGTCCTCTTCAATGACAGCATAGCCTTTCCTTTGTTTGAGAGAGTCATAGTCAAGTCCAATAGCTGCTTTGGGTTTAGCTTCAATTTTCTCACAGTAGGATTGCACTAAACCAGATGATTTCTTGAAAGTTTTAAGTTTGAATTCATTCTCAGCTAATTCATCCCTAAGAGCCTTCTCTACTTGACTAGCATATAGAACCTTGTTCTTCAAATATTCAACTTCTTTCTTAAGGTTTTCTACTTGCATAGTAGTTAGCTCAAGTTCCTCATTCTTTTTGGTTAATATTTCATTTCTAGTAGACAGTTTAGCAATCTCCTCATTAGCAGCAGTCATACTAGTATGAATATTAAACATTTCAACAGATAATTGTTCAATCATGCATTTGTATTCAGAAACAGACATGTCTATAGTAGTGAGAGATGGTACCTGAGAATCAGATGAAGATGAGTCTTCCTTGGAGTTGGCCATCAAGGCATAGTTGCAGAATTCTTGTTCCTCTTCATCACTCTCAGAATCATCCCAACACTTCCCTTCAGCTATGTAGGCCTTACCATGTGTCTGCTTTTTCAGAAGGGCCTCATACTTAGCTTCTAGCTCAAGATAATCTTTATCCTTCTTTTTAGGCTTCTTGCATTCACTGGCAAAATGCCCTAGGTCATTGCACCTATAACACCTTACAGATGACCTATCCACATAACCGGTTTTGAACTTATTTTTGTTTGGCTTCACAGGTGCCTTGTTCTTGTTGGCTGAATGGTTTTGAGTTTTGGGTTTGAAGGGTTGATTTCTTTTAAATCTGATGTTTGGAAATTTTCTGGCCATGAAGGCATATGAGGTATTTTCCATCCCATCAAGTTCTTCCAGAGTGTAAAACTCTTCTTCTTCTTCCTCCTTTTCCTCAACAGGTTCACTCACCCCAGCTTCAGTTTCTTCATCATCTGCCACCTCCTCTATCCTTAGTTGGCTTGTAGATGCCTCTAGGTCCAGGATGGATTTGTTGACAATCAAGGCACATGATGTGTTTATCATCCTACCTTGGTTGGCTTGGATAGCCCTTTTCTGAAGCAACTCAAGTTCATGAGTCTTTAGGACTCCATAGAGCACATCATAGGTGACTTTGTTCAAATCTCTCTCTCTTAGAGAAATGACTCTTTGTTCCAGATGATTTGGTGAAGACAACAGAAATTTCATATTTAACTCCTTGGTGCTGTAAACCTTTCCATTCATCTGCAACTCAGTAACTAGCTTGTGAAACCTTTCAAACATTTCAGTGATGCTTTCCTTGGGCTGTGCCATGAAAGCTTCATACTGTGTGACCAGTATCTGTTTCCTGTTTTCCTTAACCTCATCAGTCCCTTCACACAACACCTCAATGTGATCCCACATCTCTTTAGCAGACGTGCATGATGCAATGTTTGCAAACATTGACATGTCCATGGAATCAATGATAAGCAACATGAGGTGGCTGTCAAGAGCAACCTTCTCCCTTTCTGACTCTGTCCACTTTGATGGATCCTTGGCCTCATAAGTTCTTGGGATAGTTATGGTTCCAACAGTCTTCTCTGGTATCTCTTGTTGTGGAACAAAAGGACCATTCTTGAGAATCTCAGGATACAAGGGATGAGAGGCTTTAATGAACAACATCATCTTTATCTTCCAGAGGTTGAAGTTTTCTTTATCAAACTTAGGGACCTTCACCGTTCCTGTAGTCTTTGGTGTATTCGAACTCATGATCGTTTCTCTGTTTTTGAATAAACAGCCCGCTCTGATACCACTTGTTGAGTATTGAATACGGTAAAAGAATACAGAGGGGGGGGTGAATGGATTCTTGAACTTTTCTTTGATTGAGTCTATGTAGCAGATAAGTGCCTGTGTGTGTAGAAGTGAAGGTGCGGATAAATAAACAACATAAGACACAATATCACTTTAATCTAATGTATTATTAGATAAAGGTTGCTACAATCTGTGAATACAAATGGTAGTATTCTCAGCTTCGTTTTTCTCAGAGAGATATGGCTTACAGTGTATGAAAAACTTGACTCACCAAAAGTTACTAAGTTATGAAGTGAGGCTGTGTCCTTATAGAACATGGATACAGCCTACTTACTGCAAATAAGGTAGCTAAACAAATTACTTTCTAGTCTGTCTATCCTTTTTGAGTAAGTGTCCAAACGGTTACAGATTTGACTTTGCAAAGCCTGTTTAGATCCACTTCTTTAGCTCCTTGTCTCTTCTATATCTCTCCAAGCTTCCTTGTAGGCTTTCCAGAGCACGTTACAGATTGTGGTCCATAAAGTGCATTGGCTTGTTGCAGGTTCCTGACTTGTACAATTTCTTCAGTATTTTGTCTCCAAGAATGTATTCGAGAAGTGACTAAGTAAGTGATTCGAGAACTAGAATTGACTTGATCGATAACTCTGAGTTCTCGAATACTGTTATAATGACATATAGAACCACTTCTCGAATAGCTCTTTTCCATCAGGATTCCTTGAGTTGTCGAATAGAGCATTCTGAGTCCTTGAGATATCGAATGGAACTTTGACTTGTTGACTCTTTGAGAACTCGAATACCATCTTGACTTGTTGACTTCTTGAGTTCTCGAATAGAGTAGTAGACATATCGAATCCCTGAGATATCGAATGAGATATCGAACAGTGTATTCAGAGATATCGAATAGTGTCTTGAGATATCGAATCCCTGACTTCTCGAATGCTAGACTTCTCGAATAGACAAATATACTTCTCGAATTGGTACTTAGGCAAATTCTTCATTTCTTCAAATCCCAACTGTGATTATTTGACAGTCTTTAACTCCTTGCTTGAGGCATGAACCTTGGAACTTCTTTCAAGCATTATTCTAGACTCTATTTGTACAATTACACAACTAGGATTTGATGCCTTCTACAAGTACAATACAAACAGAAACTCTACAACTAGAGGTTCCCTCAGTTAAGAGGTCATGTAAGTAATGCAAAGCATTACAAACAATTAGGCTTGTTATTAGATGTGTACAGGCATGCCTCTGTAACTAACACGATTGATGCGGTTCGGTTTGCGATTAACCACCTAAGCTTAATTTAATAAAAATTAAAATATAATTACAAGTCAGTTAAAAAAAAAGAATCAGTACTGAACTTTTACTGGCATTTTAAGGTCAGAAAACTTGTGCTGAAATGAATTCTTGGCAACAATTTCTTTAGCTTTTATTTAGAAACAAAAATTTCTTTTCCTTAGTTTGCTTCAGGGGTTTTCTTTAAACCTGTTACTTAAAGTTGGACCAGTTTAAGGTTCAAGCTGCAGGCATAAAGCTATGATTGTATTTCCTTTTGGTTAAACTGCAGCCTGACATCTGAATTGTATGGGACAATTAGTGATACAAAGATTTGATGTTGTATGCAATTTCTAACTTGGGCCCGTATCATGAATTCTTTAACCTTTCTTATTTTTTGCCAAGTTGTAAGTACCAAATTTTATATCTAGTGGTTGAATTAAATTAGTTATTCTAGGTCTCTCAATGAAATACTCCCTCCATCCCACTGGGATCTTTACGTTCCTGTTGGGCACGGAGGACAAGACAAGTGGGTATAAAGTGGGTGTAATATTGTTAAAATAAATGAAGTAGTGGATATAATAGTGATTTTATTGTTAAAATAAGTGAAGTAGTGGGTGTAATATTGATTTTATTGTTAAAATAAGTGAAGTAGTGGGTGTAATAGTTTAAAGTATTGTTAAAATAAGTGAAGTAGTGGGTGTAATAGTGTTAAAACTTACTATTTTGGGAATGTAAAGAAATGAATGGGACGGCCCAAAATAGTAAGTGTAAAGAATGCATTGGGACGGAGGGAGTATATCTTTATTTCACCTATTGTTTTGATTAATTTAATTACACACATGCCTGTTTTTCAACAGATCTTTGCTCGACTACAAGCCCTGGTTGGGGTTAGACATCAGATGGAAGAAGGTCTTTCGTGGACTCTTCTTCAGTCCAGCCCATATCATATTTATATAATTATTAGCCCATTTATGTGTATAATACAATAATTTATTAATTTATATAATATAAAATATATATTTTTAAAAATATAAATTATTGTAAATATATTTGTGCGATTTGCGGTTGCGATTTTGCGGTTTGCGATTTGCGGTTGCGGTTTTCTCGATATTGCGGTTTGCGATTTGCGGTTGCGGTTGCGATTTTTGCGGTTTTCTGTAAAATGCGGTTCGATTGCGAACGGTTTGCGGTTCGGTTGCGATTGCGGTTCGGTTCTGTACACCCTAATTGTAACCTCTCCACTTCTCTCTTCGTTTGCATTTCTTTCGTTTCTATGCAAATATGGTTGTTATCAGTGTTGCAGATTTCAGAAATCGGAACTATTCGGTTGAGGTATCGATTTACGATTTATCGGGTTATTCGGTTGAAAAATCGACGATTTATCGGCGATTTTTGCAAAATCGGCCAAATCGGTTCCAAAATTTTTATCGATTTTTGGCCGATTTATCGGCAATTTTTCAAAAATCGGCCGATTTCTATAACAGAGGTTGTTATAGGCAAGGAGGATCCAGTTTAGTGCTAACCTTGCTTGTAAAACTTAAAAATTATAACGGGAAAATTAATTCTTTCGTCCCTAAACTTTGGGCCGTTTTTGGTCTAGGTCCCTAAACTAAAAAAGTCAATCTTTCGATCCCTTAACTTTCAATTTTTCTGATTAAGGTCCCTCCGTCCAAATAAGGCTAACGCCGTTAGTGGATAAAATTCGAAAAAAAATTAAAAAATCAGAAGTATTTCATAAAATTCAGAAAAATTCGATTTTTTTTTTAAAAATTCAGAAATATTTCATAAAATTTCAGAAAAATTATATGAATTAAAGTAAAGAATTTTGAAAAATTATAAAATTAAAATTATATGAAATTTTCAGAAAAATTTTGTAAAAAAATGAATATTTTCGAATGATTAAAATTTAATTAAATTTAAAAATGAACATACCCATTCAATTTATATGCGTATAAATCGATACCCATTTTAATTTTATAATTTTTCAGAATTCTTTACTTTAATTCATATAATTTTTCTGAAATTTTATGAAATATTTCTGATTTTTTAATTTTTTTTTCGAATTTTTCTGAATTTTATTAAATATTTCTGAATTTTTAATTTTTTTTTTTCGAATTTTATCCACTAACGGCGTTAGCCTTATTTGGACGGAGGGACCTTAATCAGAAAAATTGAAAGTTAAAGGATCGAAAAATTGACTTTTTTAGTTTAGGGACGTAGACCAAAAACGGCCCAAAGTTTAGGGACCAAAGAATTAATTTTCCCAAATTATAACCATAGAGCTATGACTTAGTCGATACCACTCTTCTCTAGACGCCTTGGTTGAGGCATGTATTTTTTAGTATTTAAATTTCCGCAACTGAACAAGATTACTAGAGAGAAACTTAAGAATTATACTCATAATAATTTTATGAACAATCAAGTACATTTCCTAAAGTTGCAATAACGAAACCCAATTAAATATCAGGGTAAGTGAATAAGAATCCTATCTTCAAAGAAATTGCCCCACATGAAGCTTGTAAAAGAAGAAGATGTGGGCAGTTCTCCAAGCTCATCAAAGAAGTCATTTTCCTCTGATTTGTGTGATGTGAAGGTCATTAGATGAGGATAGCCAAGCGGTTTGTTTTTCTCGTCAAATAGAACATTTTCAAGATTTTCAGTCAATTGGATATCATCTTCAGGGTCGATGTTAGTAATAATATCTTGTTGATCAGAGCCATTCAGTGGAGAATGTATGTAGTGAAAATTACTAGTGATGCCACTAGAACCATCTTCATCAAAGGAAGATACTTGCTCCTTTACTTCTTCCTCTTCTTTTAAATCATCTTGTTTCTCAAGATTGTTGTTGTCTTCCGTGATTCCAACTTCCGGTTCTTCTTGTTCTTGCTCTTCTTTTTGTTGTTTGGTGCTTGAGTGATTGTGAGTAGAAGTATAGGTGATTATGAGCAATGAAGCATCTGTTCTGCATCTTTCCACTTGTTTCTTGGCTGAACAACCTTTTGATGTACTACATCTATAATATCCCCTGCAGAGAATCATGAGCCGAAAACATAGTAAAAAATAAGGGAACATTATCCATCTATAATATCCCCCCTGCAGAGAATCATGAGCCGAAAACATAGTCAATTAAGGGAACATAATCTATTGAATTTAGTTGCATGACAAGGCATGGGACAAATTATAAGTTTTGATGGTTTGCTAAATGCACTCAACTCAGGGAGCAAACTTGCTTGCAGGATTACACACACACACACACACACACACACACTTGATGGTAGAAACAGTATGAAGGGTACCTGGGATATGGGGATCCTTTAATGGGTTTTTGGCCATATTTTCTCCAAGTCCAAGCATCAGAAGGTGGCCCTTCACTCTTCTGTTTCTTGTTTTCACCTTCCTCTATCTTCAGTGTTACAACAGTCTTCTCTGACAGTTTCCTATAAATTTTTCAAACACAGTTACATACAAGGGAAACCTGGAAAGAAACAGTTGATGCATGTTACAAATTCTATGAAATTTCAACTAACCTTTTCTTAGAATGTTGAGTATCTAATTTTTCTTCTAAAATCTTTGGCTTCAAAACAAGGGAAGTAGAGCTCTCCATTTAACACAATCTTTGTGTATAAATATAGCTCTTTCTTCTTCTAGTTTTATCTTGGTTACTAAAAGATGCAATACAGAAGTTGGGAGTATTAAGATGGAGGAGGGAACAGAAAAGCAGATAGATCAAAATCAGAGCTCTAATAAATGATTGATAAAGAGAGAAAGAGAGATAAAGAAAGTTTTAATATAGTGTTGTGTATAGATAAGCAAAGGGAGGATGACAAAACCACAAGTTGCTTTCCTTGTTTCTTGTCACTCGTTAATTATACTCCATCTACATCCAAGCATTCTACCATTGGAGAATGTTTGGGAAACTATTCCTAATTTTTTTTTTATAAATTATTAATACTAGCTTATATCCCGTAATTCTTTTTTGAAAAATTATTTTCATCTTTTTCATAAATATTAATTCGATTTTATACCTTCATTTTACTATTATATATATTGAAATAATAAAGATGGTTTGATCTTAAAATAGATAAATGAAAATTATGGAATCTAATATTTAAAATTGTACTAGCTTATAACCCGTGCGATGCACTGGTTTCTTTTGATATGTTATAAATTTTATTTTATTTTATAATTATGTTTCTATATAATCATTAATTTTAAAAGTTATTATGATATTAATTTAATAAAATTTGAAGTAAATTTAATAAATGATTTGCATGATTTAAAATTTATATAATAAAATTTTAAGTTAAATATGTCGTTGACGGGATTCGAACATTGAATATTTAGTAAAGTAATTTAACTTTAAATATACCTTATAATTACATCTAACGGTTCTTAATTACTAAAAATCTAACGGTAAAATGGTGAAATATTTATGGGTATACATTAACGATTGCAAATTTATGTTTTAAATTAAAAGTTAGTTTATTTAATTAGAAAAAATATTAATGATTGGAAGATTATGATTGCAAAATTATGTTTTAAATTAAAAGGTAACGTGTTTTAATTAGAAAATAAATAGTGTATAAAGGGTAATATGTTTAATTAAAAGTAAAAGTCTTTTAAATTGATTGAAAGATAATATATTTTAGGTATTTATTGAATCATAATTTAATATACTCATATTTAGGTATTATACTAATATTTTCTTATTATAAACAACGTATAAGGAATTTTAATATATTTTATTAATAATTGAAAATATGGTGATATTTTTGGGTATATATTACTGATTGTAAAATTAGTTTAAAAAAAAGGTAATGTATTTTAATTAGAAAGGAAATATTAATGATTTGAAGATATGATATGATTGATGTTTTTATAAAAGATAATAGATTCAACTAAAAGTAAATGTGAAATGGCAATGGCTAATTACCATTAATTATGTTATGTCATTATTTATTTTAATAATTAGGATAACCAAACCGAAAACCAAACCAACCAAACTTTCAATCTTTCGGCTTTAATATATTAGTATAGATAGATAAATTTTATTTTATGTTACATTAATTTTTTATATAATCATTACTTACAATATTTTATTTTAATTTTAATTTAAATAATTTAATATAAATTTAATTAATGATATGCATGGTTTAAAAATTATATTATAAAATTTTAAAATAAATATCTCGCTGATGTAATTCGAACCTTGAAATTTTAGTAAATTAATTTAATTGTATAACTCATTTAATCATTAGATCTAACGGTTCTGATTTTTTAATAAAAATTTAACGGTCATTATTCGTAATATACAGATTTTTATTATATTTTGTTAGTGATTAGAAGGTATGGTGTGATATTTTTATGTATATATTAAGTATCGCAAAATTATGTTTTAAATTAAAACTAAACGTGCAAAGAAATATTATTGATTGAAAGATATGATATTTTAGGTGTTTATAAAAAATAATATCATCAATTAAAAGTAAACATTTTTTAACTAAAAAAAGCAATTGGCTAATTATCATTAATTATATTATTTTATTATTTATTTTAATAAATAGGAACCGACAAAATTTCAATGCTCGTGCGATACACAGATTTCTTTTATTATTTTACAAATTTTATTTAATATTACAATTATGTTTTTATATAATCATTATTTTAATATTATTTTAATTTTAATTTAATATAATTTAATATACCCTTAAAGATTATACTAATGTTTCCTTATTATAAACAACATATACAGATTTTTAGTATACTTTATTAATAATTGAAAAATATGGTATGATATTTTCGGGTATGTATATGATAAAATGTAACATCTTCAACTAAAAGTAAATGTAAAAAAAACAATTGGCTGATTACCATTAATTATATTATGTTAATATAATTGAAAAATATGGTATGATATTTTCGGGTATCTTCAACTAAAAGTAAATGTAAAAAAGGCAATTGACTAATTAGCATTAATTATATTATGTTAATATTTATTTTAGGTATTTTAATATATATTTTTCTTTATAATGAAGGGTAAATAAGTATATTCACGAAGTACCAAAAAACAGGTACCGAAAAATAGGTACCAAAAAACTGGTACAAAAAAACAGGTTCCAAAACTTTTAATGTTTCGATTTTTATATAATAGTATAGATTTGGTTGTTAGGAGGACTTATTCAAATATTAAAACGAATATTTTGAAAATTTAAACCAAAATTAAATGATTTTATAAATCTAATAGATATCTAAACATAATTATTCGTCACTTTTTTTTCTCTTTAGTTTCAGGTCTATGCAATGCACAAATTGTTTTTAAAAAAACTTTAAAAAATAACTCTATATATAATTCTTAATGTTCATCTATTTTATCTATAGTTAGATTCAAGATAAAAGACATATTTGAATTTTTATAATCAAAAGATTTATATATCTTGCTTCTCGAAATTATGGAAAGATTGGTTTAGGGCATGTTAAATGGACATATGATTTTACTAAACAAAATATTCTTTTAAAACATAAAATTTGGAAAAGTAAATAACCAACACGCATCTGTTATTCAAAATTTTGTCTATAACTGATAATTAATAATACTCCCCCCGTCTCATAATTTTCTTCCCATTTGATATGTCGGCACTGTTCATAATAAAAGACAAATTACTAATTTACGTCTAATCTATAAAATCAAATATAGTCATGAGTGATCTTGTTGGATTTGTTAGTAGTATTTTTTTTGTGTTCGTTCGCAGGGAAGGACTGAATTTAATATCAAGTTCAAATTTCTTATCTCTCACAATTTAGAAGTGTAAAAGAATGTTTGGGTTGTTTATAAACTAATTAAGACTAATTATAAATCGAGAATAAAATATATAAGGAAAACAATCCAAGAACTGGGGTTCTTCACTTGGTTTCAATGCACATTCAATATCCATGTGATGTCTATGTTCTTACTCTGCTGAAAACAATTCTTCTAAAGTTATACTGTACCCTCCCAGGTTACAATATAGTGCCTACAGCTACACCCTAATTGTCACTCCCGTGATACAATCAAAGTATATCTATAAACTGTTAAGTGCCAAGAATTATATGTCTCACAATTCTCCTATTAATCTCCCGATCTAATATTCAAATTATGTCTGTTAAATCATGTACTAAGATTGCAACTTCTCTCCCAAGATTATTACAATCCCTAGAATACAATCAAAGGTTCATGACTCCCCTAATTATGTTAAGATCTCATTAACAGATCAGCAAAGCAGAAAATCACATAATCAAGCATGCATGAATACCAAGGAATACTACCCAATCCTCAGATTAGAGAATTAGTTACGCATATTTAATAAAGAAAACATAATAATAATGATAATGAATGAAAACATAATATTGAAGAAAGAATTGAAGATCGAAAGTACCTTGATACAATTAAAAGCTATGAATTGTTATCTATGAATTGTTATGATTTACAATGGTATGATGTGTTTAAATAGGCTCTACAAATCTTGCCCAGCAAGATATTACCTTCTATTACAACTAGAATTCAATTAAGGTATTAAAAATTGCCCAAAATACAATTAGAACTAGAAAAGGGCAAAACAGTAATTTCTCTGCTCCCATCTATCTGCTGGTCGTGCTTCCTGGGCCCACCACACGCGGTCTGGTCGTGTAAGACCTATCCCATATTGTAGAAAATCTCTCAAGCTTCGCGTGGACTGTAAATGGGCTGAAAACGGACTTCTAGAACTCCAGATATGGCCCAAACAATATAAGCTGCGCAGCCCTTCTCAAAAATCCGAATTTTAATCAATTAAATCTCCAAAAATGATAGAAGCATCAACTTTAATCAACATTCTCGTAAATCTGCACAACTAAGCAAAACACATCAAAACTACAACAACTTGAGTCCAAAACAATCAATTTAAGCCGAACGGAGGCATTCCAAGTGGATATAAAATCCACTTATCAAACCCCCAAACTTAAACTGATGCTTGTCCTCAAGCATAAACAATTACATCTACCTAATTAGTACCACTTCCGTAGGTGATCACGGTTGCATTTGGCATATGCAACAACCTTTAAACCCCTAGGCAGCTCTAGTGGACGAGTAAGGTCTCGTGAGGGCCTATAGCGAATGTACCCACAAAATCCATTTAACCTAATGCAATGCAATGCATGAATGCAACTAATATGAAAAATGCAATTAATCTAACCTACCATACCTTCAAATCCTCTCATGCCATATCAACTTAAGAATCAAAGTAAATACGCAATGTCTTGGTGTCGAAAGTGCAAGTATTCACATAGTCTACTCAATGAACAAGCATAAGTTCTCACAAGCCCATGTCAAATGTAAGAATAAGTTAGTAAACATGCTAAGCCTACAAGAGCACATCTTTGAGACAACACTCGGGATCTCATACGCAAGAACAAGCAAACACTCACAATCCACTCACAAAAGAATATTCACTCAAGATCAAGGGTAAGTGTATCACTCAATTCCAACAAAATCAAAAGCATGCTTGACATTTGGTATCAATCTAACTCTTAACACAACATACATTAATGACGATAATCAAAAGGTCTTTAATTGGGTTGTAATGTGGGCTAGGGACAAGGTATGTCAAATAAGCCAAAACAGGTGAAGTGTCAAAAGCTAGTAAGTACCATAATGAACCATTCACAACACCCTATTTCCTCCCACATAAATTTGACTAAGAACACTCGACTAGTCGACTAAAGTAGGATCACAACAAACACAAACATGCTCTCATAATATATTTTTTTTTCTTTTTCTTTTTTTTTTCTTTTTTTTTCTTTTTTTTTTCGAGAGCTAAATAAAACAATAATATAAATAATAACAATGATCCCCCAATTTATTACACATGTCGACTATCAAGTAAACAAACCCAATTTTCAATATTTCCCCCAAAATTATGACCAACAATAAACCCCTCCTTGCACACCTTATTACTCCCTTAAGCACTCTACTAGCCTTTGACAATGTGGGTTCAAATTAATGTAAGGCCAATACAAGAAAAAGGTCTAGGCAAGTAATGTGGTATGTCACCGAAAAAAAAATAGGATTAAGCTCAACGGGTAAACTAATTGATCATGTAAATATGGTGTGGTAATATGGGAAAATATGTTGTTATTCCTAAATGCCTTTATCATTTTAATCGTCAAATAACGTCATGCATTTCAAGAAAGACCTCAAACAACTGCTAGCAATGCAAACAATCCGTGGACACTCAAGCAAACGAATAAATTGCAAATAATATGCAATATGGCTCAAAAACTCACTTGGTGGAAAAACATACTCAATCCCAAGCAAAAAATCTCTCTAACGCATCTACTTGTATTCAAAGCATGCAAACTAAATCATCTTGCACATATTCATGTCCTTCTAATCACTTACAACATTCAATAAGTCTACTAGCTTCAACTTACTAGTGTATGTGTGTGCACAAGAACAAAGCATATCACTTCTCAATCAAAAGCGTCAACAACACAAAATTCCTATCAAGCATGGGTGCAAATGCAAACTACTATGAACTCACATGATATACGAAAAAATAAAAACAGAATGTCCTATATGAAACAAACGTAGATAACACAAACATAAATGCATAATTTACTACTACTAATATGCAAAGCATGAAATCCTACATGAACAATTAATACAACAACAACTACATATCCCTCAAACCACCCCCAAACTTAGAATATTCAATGTCCTCATTGAATGGAAGCAAATACAAGGGAAAGTAGAAAACATACCTAACCATCTGAATCCTCATCCTCCTCGGTTGAATCTGGTGGAGGGAACTACGTACAAGCTCCATAGACTGGCCACCTTGCTTGAATACTACAAAATCCCCAATTTACAAGAACACAAATTCGTAATAAAAATAAGATTAGAGAAAAAGATTTACCCAATACGAATCAAAGAGGTGAACTTGCAATTAATTCCTCTTTAGAATTGAATTTTTAGAGATTTAAATAAGTAGAAAAGAGGAATTGGATTTGTATGTATAGGTGGTTATATAAAAAAATAATAATAATAATAATAAGAATAATAATAATAAGAAGAATAATAAATAAAAGAATAATAATAATAAGAAATAATAATAATAATAAAATAATAATAATAATAACAATAATAATAATAAAATAATAATAATAAAATAATAATAATAATAATAATAATAATAATTTTGAATTAGAAAAGAAATAGGTTTAGAATTTTTGGAGGAAAGATGGGAGGTTTTGGAATTAAAATAGGAAAAGATGTAGAGAGAAAGGGGTATAAATAGAATGGGAGGTGAACAATTTTTTTTTTTTATAAAACAGGTGAACAAAAAGCAGGTGAACACAAAAAGCATCGGACAACTGACTGCAACACGCGCTGCCTGCGCGCGGCTCAGCAAACTGCCTCACAAGCAGTTGCGCAGGCGCAGCCTGCGCGTCTCCCCCGCAACCTGCCTCTTCTCCAGTAACGCAGGCGCAGCCTGCGTTACTCACCCGCAATCTGCCCTGAAACCAGTAACGCAGGCGCAACCTGCGTTACAGACCTGCAATCTGCTCAATTTTTTTTTTTTTCTGAACAGATTTTTTTTTTTTTTTCAAAAAAACACTCAAAAATATTTTTTTTTTCTTCCTACACTAATGCGTGGGTTGCCTCCCACGAAGCGCTTCTTTAACGTCAATAGCTTGACGTTACTTCTACCTGCAAACTTCAATGAGGAGAAAAAACAAACAGATGCACATATCTACGAATTTCTAATATAAGTTTATTGTTCAAATAAACCTTAGATTCATTGAAAGGTACGAAAACTTTCAAGAACCTATCATGCTCAAGAGACTTGGAAACATCAAAATAGCTAGAAAAGTCGTGAGAATAATCATTATAAGTACGACTCATATACTCCTCCCAAATCGGATCCTTATACTCTAAAGCAAGATTTTCAACTTCCTCAATCTTAACTTCCTTCTCTTTTATAATTGGACACTCATCAATTTTAATCTCGTCTACCAATGTATTAAGCTCAAAATTTTCTAGATTTGGTAGAATTTCAATTGCATCCAAATTATCATTAATGCGCATGGGACAATTATCAACTACACAAGTAGACTCATCAGACACAACATTATCATCAATTGCTAAACAAGAATCATGGCATAGAGGAAAATTTACACAAGGGGGAGTTCTATAACAACCTTCATGCCACACTGCTCGAACTTCCCAAATAAAATTATTTAGTTTAGCATTCTCCTCGTACCAAGCTATTGAATCACATGGAATATCATTGTCACTAGCAATCTCTAAAGTTGGTTCATCAAAAACTCCCAAAGAAAGTAAGGGAGGATTAGACTGAGTTCCTTGAATCATTTTATTGAGCGCAATCTCCCAATCAGCAGGTAAAGAAGGATTAGACTGAGTTAAACTCGTATCAACATCATTACACATATATGGATAAACATCATCATGATATTGATTTTCAAACGAATATGAATAATCATTGCTAGGGGCATATGGAGCATAAAATGAGTTCTCAGAATAGAACGAATTCACCTGATATGCATTACAATCCTCATAAGCATTGAATTGTGGGTAAGGATTGAAGTCTTGATATTGTTCCTGACTGTTGTAGAAATTCTGAGCATTGTTCCAACCAAAGTTGTACTCCATCTAGTCTCTCTCCTCAAAACCTGTTTAAGTTGTCTACCTCAAAGAACCTGTAGACACACCAAAGAAAGAAATACAAAAAGAAAGAAAAGAAAAATATATACAAAGATAAAATCCAAACTACAAGAAACAATTAACTCAAACTCAACATAACTGCCTTCCCCGGCAGCGGCGCCAATTTGTTAGTAGTATTTTTTTTGTGTTCGTTCGCAGGGAAGGACTGAATTTAATATCAAGTTCAAATTTCTTATCTCTCACAATTTAGAAGTGTAAAAGAATGTTTGGGTTGTTTATAAACTAATTAAGACTAATTACAAATCGAGAATAAAATATATAAGGAAAACAATCCAAGAACTGGGGTTCTTCACTTGGTTTCAATGCACATTCAATATCCATGTGATGTCTATGTTCTTACTCTGCTGAAAACAATTCTTCTAAAGTTATACTGTACCCTCCCAGGTTACAATATAGTTCCTACAGCTACACCCTAATTGTCACTCCCGTGATACAATCAAAGTATATCTATAAACTGTTAAGTGCCAAGAATTATATGTCTCACAATTCTCCTATTAATCTCCCGATCTAATATTCAAATTATGTCTGTTAAATCATGTACTAAGATTGCAACTTCTCTCCCAAGATTATTACAATCCCTAGAATACAATCAAAGGTTCATGACTCCCCTAATTGTGTTAAGATCTCATTAACAGATCAGCAAAGCAGAAAATCACATAATCAAGCATGCATGAATACCAAGGAATACTACCCAATCCTCAGATTAGAGAATTAGTTACGCATATTTAATAAAGAAAACATAATAATAATGATAATGAATGAAAACATAATATTGAAGAAAGAATTGAAGATCGAAAGTACCTTGATACAATTAAAAGCTATGAATTGTTATCTATGAATTGTTATGATTTACAATGGTAGGATGTGTTTAAATAGGCTCTACAAATCTTGCCCAGCAAGATATTACCTTCTATTACAACTAGAATTCAATTAAGGTATTAAAAATTGCCCAAAATACAATTAGAACTAGAAAAGGGCAAAACAGTAATTTCTCTGCTCCCATCTATCTGCTGGTCGTGCTTCCTGGGCCCACCACACGCGGCCTGGTCGTGTAAGACCTATCCCATATTGTAGAAAATCTCTCAAGCTTCGCGTGGACTGTAAATGGGCTGAAAACGGACTTCTAGAACTCCAGATATGGCCCAAACAATATAACCTGCGCAGCCTTTCTAAAAAATCCGAATTTTAATCAATTAAATTTCCAAAAACGATAGAAGCATCAACTTTAATCAACATTCTCGTAAATCTGCACAACTAAGCAAAACACATCAAAACTACAACAACTTGAGTCCAAAATAATCAATTTAAGCCGAATGGAGGCATTCCAAGTGGATATAAAATCCACTTATCAGGATTCGTATTTATGAGTACTTTAATATAGTAAAATTTTTATATTTAATACTAATACAAAACTAAAGATATTTACGATTAAAAGTGTGCGTTGGCAAACGTGTCCAAGAGAAATGGGAAAAGTTTTTTGGGACGGAGGGAGTAATTAATAACCAACACGCATTTGTTTGTTAACTGATAATTAAATCTTCTCATCTTTTTTACTCTTATTATATAAGTAGGTTATAGCATGTGGGATGCATGTTTTTTTTTAAAAAAAATATTTTTTGTAGCACTCAACACGGTTTAATTTTTTTTTAATAATTTTTTTTGTGGGTTGTATTTTGAGAATTGATATTTTAATGTGTTGTGGAATAAAAACTAGGTTATTAAATTGCGGCTATGGTTTGTATGTAATTAATACTAGGGTTCGTGAGTTTCGTGCTTTAATGGCTGCTCTCGTGTTCTTGGCTGAATCTGCCTTCACAAGATGCCTACGTACCTTGATGAATATCAAGAATCAAGCCAAAAACGTAGTTCTGAGGATGAGGGGTCAGACCCTTTATATAGGTTGAGAAGCCTTAGAATTATGGTAGGATTTGGAGACTTGGTGGGCAAATCACAGCCTTGAGGAAGGTTCTAGACACCTTCCTTGTAGGAGTCAGTTTCCATGTTGAAGTAGGTGCCTTGGAGGCTAAGTCAGGCAGGAGTAATATCTTTATTTGACTCTTATTGCTGAGCTATTTATTATCTCTAATATTAATTACGAAATTAATATTAAAATAGGGCTTTTGACCTCATTAATGGGCCCCACGTTTGGACCATGCTAGGTCTAATTAATGACACATTAAATGTGTCTTTAGGGCTTATTTTTAGCCCATATCATAATGTATGCGTCATCAAATTTATTTTATTACATGTGAGAGGTAATTTTTAAATAGTTTATAACATAATTTTAAATTTTATAAATAACATTTTTCAAAGTTAAATCCTTAAGTAATTATATTTTTTTATCATTACAACGTTAAACCAATATAAGTAATCAATTTTGTTTATTTTTTTTTAATTATTTACATTAATATATTCTATCTTAAAAAAGTGTTTAAATATTTGTATCTTGATATTGAAATTTATGTATAAAATTTATCTTGATATTTGTATCTTGATCTTAAAAAAGTGTTTTTCATTTGTAGATATTAATTTGGTGGACAAATTCATAACTCAATATTAATTTTTTTTGTCTTGAAGAAGTTTGTCTAATGATATCTCAATATTTTGATAGATGGGATGAAATTGGAGACAATGAAGAAGAATTATTTTGAAGTAATTAATGATCTTGTATTTATAGATTTCTTTCTTGGTAGTAATTATAATTCTATCTATTATTGTATTAGGATTTATTTTCATCGTAGAAATCTTTTTAATTAGTTTATTTATAATTAATTATAATTTTTTTTACATATTTTACGATGAGCAACCCAAAAGGCAAAAATTATGCAAGGGAGTATAAATTTATAGTCATGCGCAAGAGATTCTTTTGGGGTGTCAAAAACAATGGCAATACGGATTCTCCTAAGTTACATCTACTCAGTTGGAATAAGATCTGTAAGCCTAAGTTAGCAGGTGGCCTTGGTGTTGCATCTCTTAGGGAACGTAACATTGCCTTATTGTTCAAATGGTGGTGGAAAGGAGCTAGGGACAGGAACTCCTTTTGGCACAAAATTTTGTCTGCTAAATACGGGGTCAATTTCAAGTTAGGTTTCGAGAACCTGCAACCCTCCAGAGGGTGTTCCCCCGGTTTCAAAGACATTATCCATGTTGGGAATTCTCTTCTTGCTACTAGTCAAATTTCTGGCATCTTTCGATGGAAAATAGGCAATGGTGAGACGACATGTTTTTGGGAAGATTTCTGGTGTAATCACAGACCTCTCAGGTATGAATTCCCTAGATTGTATGCCCTCTCAGACTATAAATTGGCTACTGTTAGCACATACTTAGGTATTTAGAACTCAATACGTGTTAATGACTGTACATTGTGGAGCCGTAATCTTCGAGCCTGGGAGCTAGCATCAGTTGAATTACTTAATGATCTTATCAATCGAGTTGTCCTATCAACGAAGTCGGATAAGTTATTTTGGTCGCACAATAATAACCATTTCACTACCAAAGATTGTTATCAGTCATTAGTAAATTCTCAACCTCAATCACCTTTCTGGAATTTGATTTGGAAGGCAAAAATTCCACCAAAAGTTAGTATATTCCTGTGGAAATTCGAACATTAGATCTTACCTACATTGCAACTTCTAGCTAAAAGAATTAACCGTCCAAACTATTCAGTTAATTGTAAATGGTGTGGTTCTCAGAAAGAGTCATTGGATCACCTTTTTTTCAACTGTGAGTTAGCATCTTGGAGTTGGGATTTCTTATCAAGTTGGTGTGACTGGCCACGTAATCAGACCCACACTCTCTCATTACGTTATCTTTTCTCCAATAAACCTAAAGATATGAGCAGCAAGAACTGGCATGTTATTGTTGCATCTTCTCTATGGTCTATTTGGTTATCACGTAATGAACTGGTATTTAATAATACTAGAATCAATAAAGGCGATTTCATCTCAGTCATCAAGCTTAGATCGTTCAAATGGCTGAAAGTTTGCAATGACCTAAATACAGATGTCTCAATAATATGGAATGTTAATCCAGTGGGAGCGCTCAAGATATGTCAATCAAATAGAAGGTCTATTTTCTGGTCCAATCTATTCAAGGAATACAACTTGGTATGTGTTTGTGATGGCTCAAGAACTCATAAACCAACTACAGGAACAATCACAGGTATTGGCGGTTTGATTAAGGACAACATGGGAAACACGAAATACATTTTTTCTGGTCCTTCAGAAGACATTGATATCTTACATGTTGAACTGAAGGCATTGGATTTTTTAATCCAAATTGTTTCACATACACAGCATATAGAGAAGAAAGTTTGTTTTTGTTCAGATTCCACAAATGCAATTTCTTGTGTGAGAAATAGGTGGATTGCTGGGGACTTTCAAAACTTATTCCCTTCACCCATGGTAATAGACTTTCAGCATGTTCCTAGAGAATTCAACCAGGAGGCTGACATGCTAGCAAAACAGGGAGCACTCAGACCTTATTTAATTAGTGCATGGATCTAAATTCATCGATGCTGGATCAAGTCTGGACGAAGTTAATTGTCCTACTTTAAAGCAGAGGTTTAGCAGTGTCGAGACTCTTATGTCAGTTCCATCTGTTGATTTACTCCCTTGTAAGTGTCGTTTGGCCATCTTCTAATACAAATTGCCTATATATATATATATATATATATATATATATATATATATATATATATATAAAATAAAGACATTACTACAAAACGACCGGTTTTGTGTAAGCATAATTTCCGAGTGTAATTTTAGCCCAAACTGGAAGTTGTCAGCATAGTCGAGATCGCCAAGTAAAGCTGGAGCTTCAGCAACGTCTTCAAATACATCTGCTAACCGCAACCTATATATTAACACCTAAAAGCAATAAAAAAGAAGTAAACAAATTTATATAAGGGCTTTTTTCATAAGCGTTCAGGTCCACAACCACCGTGGGTTGGACCAGCCACCAAGATAGCCGCAACCTTTCAATGCGGCAGTAGAGTCGCAACTCTTCATTGCGGAAGTAGTAAAAAATAGAACTGCCGCAACCCTTCATTGCGGTAGTATTATTAGTTTTTTAATTAAAAAAACATAGCATTAGTTTGGATTCGAACTCTTGACCTTTTCCAAATGAAACAAACATTTTGCCGCACCACCAACTTGTACTCTTGTGATTTAAGAAAAATTACCTTACATATTATTTTACATTATTAATTTGATATATATTTATTTATAAAATTAATAAAAACTAGTAAATTAAAACAAACCTTTTCCATTTTATTGGATTCGAACTCTTGACCTTTTCCAAATAAAACAAACATTTTGCTATTCCATCAACTTGTACTCTTGCAAGTTTAAGCAAAATTATCTTACATATTATTTTACGTTATTGTAATTTGATATATATATATTTATAAAATTAATAAAAAATAGTAAATTAATAGATAATAACATATAAAATGTGTATAGACGGGTTAATGAACATGGGAATGACTTCCAACCATGAGACATTTAAATTATTAATTAATTAATTTTTAAAACAAATTTAGAAAAAAAAAGTTATGTAAAGTCAAAACTTGAAAATAATGATAATATATATTATTACAATTTTAAAAATGAAGAAAATAGCATAAAACATTAATGTAAGTTAAAATGAATGAAAGCGTTAAGAAAAAATTTATATTAAATATTTTAAATAGAAAAAATAACAAAAAATGTTACCATCCTGATTTATTTTTCAACAGTTATCTAAGATTGAGATGTACATGTCATTCCATCATTATTTAAACTACATAACATGTAAAAAATATCCATAATACATTATTAAAGATACTTTAAAGTTAAAATTAATATATTTTATTATTTTGATGCATATTTAAAGATTTAAAAATAAAAGAAAAAAAAGAAAAAAATCTTAAATTACTGCCGCAATGAGCCATTGCGGTAATTTTTCCTGCCGCAATGTTTGGTTGTGGCTCAGAAAAATTTTAAGGCATTAATTATGGTTGGTGGCTGGTCATAAATGAACCACCTGCAGCAATTTTTCATTGCGGCAGTTGGCATTTAAGGCATCCTGCCGCAATGAAACATTGCGGCAGGCGTGAAATCTGTTTCCTTTAAGGTTACAGAATTTGTCTTTTTTTTCAATTTCCTTTTTTTCAAACAGCAGAAAACACCAACGAATTTCAAGGGTTTGGAGCTAAAAAATTCATCCAAAATTAAGGTTAGTGCTCTATTCAATGGCTTCATTTTTATTTAGCTCTTCTAGTTCATCTAGTGAACGTAATGGTGATGATTATGTTACGCCGCCCGTTAAAAAAAATCATGTTTCTCGTAAATTATTCGTTGATAATGTAGATATTGATAATTATTATAGTAGTGTTCATAAACGTAGAGTGAATTACAATGTTCATAAAAATAAAATGAATGTTGATGATGTTGGTGGGGGAAAAAATGATGATGGAAAGGGTAAAAACAAGATAATTATTAGTGATGGTGATGATGAAAAAGATGAGAAATTTGGGATGGGAAAAAATGATGATGAAGGAGATGAGGATATTAGGATGGAAAAAATTGATGATGAGGAGGATGTTAGGATGGGAAAAAATGTTGATGATGAGGATGTTAGGATGAGAAAAAATGATGATGATGAGGATATTGGAAACCAAAATTGTGATTTTACATTTGCGGATGTTAATAAGGTTGTGCCTTGTGTTGGAATGATTTTCGATACATTAGATGAGGCGGAAAGTTTTTATAGAAATTATGGTCGAAATGTCGGATTCGAGATAATAATTAGGAATACTCATAAACATCAACGGAGTCATGATCCATCATCCCGTTTGTTTATTTGTAAGAAAGGTGGAAGAGTAGCACCGGAATCGGATTATCGTGATAAAAGAAAAAATCTGATTCCGGTGCTACTTAAAAAAATATTGAAATATTGAAATATGAGCGGAATTCACGATAAAGAATATTCCGGTGCTACTTAAATTACATTTTTTATTTTTTTAAAGTTTGCTCAAAAAAATCCTCTCTTTTCCCAAATATTCAATTTAAAAATCATATATGAATGCTTAAATTATATTTTAATCCAAATGTCCAAGAAAAAAATAATTTAGTAATTCAAAAAAATTATTATCTAATTTTTTTGAGCAAACTTAAAAAGGAAACTTCCCAGGGGGTCACCCATCCTTGATTGCTCTAGCTCAAGCACGCTTAACCTCGGAGTTTCGAATCGCAACAACCCACTCGGCCAGGAATGCCTCATCTGAAAGTTGTAGCAACCGTTCATATATGAATGCGAAATGAATTCCGCTCATATTTCAATATTTTTTTAAGTAATAATATTTTAAATTATTTATTTATAATTATTGCTTTAAAATTCAAAAAAACATAAAATTATATTTTAAATTAATCCTTTCTTTCGAATTTAGTTTAAAAAATTGGGAAAAATAATTTTTTCCATTTTTCTCGAATTTTAAATTAATTATTATGAATAAAATATAATTTATGTTTTTTTTCGATTTTTAAATGCAAATTTGTTCAAATTTTAAAATAAAATTTGGGAAAAAAATAATTTTTAATTTTTCTCGAATTTTTTATTTAATATTTGAAATAAATTGTAATTTTATCATTATTCCAATTTGTTTTTTAGTAGAGTTGCGCACTTTTTTAGTAAAGGTGCGCTCTAACTGACGACAAGCTGATGTCATGCTGTTGTAGTATGCCGCGATGAGTCATTGCGGCAGTATTTTTTTTGAATTTTACTGCCGCAATGAGTCATTGCGGCAAGGTACACACACCAATTTTACACAGTCTTCCAAGTGTTCAACTTACATTCCCAAAAATTCAAATGTTATTTTCAAGTTACATTAAATTTTATTTTGAATTTGAATGTTGAAAAAAAATTTACTTTGAAAATTTTTCTCTATAAATACTCACACCCTCAACCTAAAATTTCATATTCTAATCTTCTTATCATTTTTCTCTCTAGCAACAAAGAGTAAATCATGGATTCTAAAAATGAGAAGATTGCTAGTTTAAAAGCAAAGTTGGTAGAAGCCAAGAGAGAAATCAAGCTTCTTGAAGATAAAGTTGTTGATTTGGAGGTAAAAGTCGAAGATTTCGAAGAAGCCTTGAATGAGGCTAACATGGAGAATGCCTATTTGAGGAAATTGTACGGGCATGGAGATGAATATCCGTAGACGGAAGAAGAAGGAGGGTACCGAATCTCCGAATAAATTATTTTAAATAAAAATTGTATTTTGATGTTTTCCCCCCTCCAAATTATTATTAATGAATAAAAATTTTCTTTTCTTGTTTATTCTAAATACTTTGTATTATCTCCGATTCAATTAAAAAAATATATATATATTTTCAACATTTATTCGATTAAATAAATATTTTTGGGTGAATTCAAATAAAAAAGAATTTTTTCGTAAATTTTGGAATAGAATTTTATTTTATCAATTTTTTTAAAAATTAAAATTAATTTTGGGAAAAAAAATAATTCTTTCATTTTTCTCGAATTTTACATTTAACATTTGAAATAAATTGTAATTTTATCATTTTTCCAATTTTTAATTGAAATACTATGAATTAAATAATTAAAAAAACTTGGTTAAAATCAAGGGAAAACAGGGGAGGATAGAGAAAATCTGCTGCACTCTCCCCTGCCGCAATGAGGCATTGCGAATAGCGAATTTTATTATTTATTACTGCCGCAATGAGACATTGCGAATGGCTTTAATTTATTATTATTATTAATTTCTTGATATTAAAAATTGGAAAAATGATAAAATTACAATTTATTTCAATTGTTAAATATAAAATTCGAGAAATATTTAAAAAATTATTTCTTCCCCAAATTTTATTTTAAAATTTGACAAAATTTGCATTTAAAAATCGAAAAAAAGCATAAATTATATTTTATTCCTAATAATTAATTTAAAATTCGAGAAAAATGGAAAAAATTATTTTTCCCAATTTTTTAAACTAAAATTCGAGAGAATGGATTAATTTAAAATATAATTTTATGTTTTTTTCGAATTTTAAAGCAATAATTATAAATAAATAATTTAAAATATTATTACTTAAAAAAATATTGAAATATTAGGGGAATTCATCTCGCATTCATATATGAACGGTTGCTAGAACTTACAGATGTGGCATTCCTGGCCGAGTGGGTTGTTACGAAACGAAACTTTAAGGTTAAGCGTGCTTGGTCTAGAGCAAT
The DNA here is from genome assembly GCA_037693485.1 of Kitagawia praeruptora. Classification (NCBI taxonomy): domain Eukaryota; kingdom Viridiplantae; phylum Streptophyta; class Magnoliopsida; order Apiales; family Apiaceae; genus Kitagawia; species Kitagawia praeruptora. Next base: position 112,759,419 of record CM075344.1, read on the forward strand.
CTAGGATGAGTGACCCCTGGGAAGTTCCCTTTTTACATTTTTTATTTTTTTAAAGTTTGCTCAAAAAAATCCTCTCTTTTCCCAAATATCCAATTTAAAAATCATATATGAATGCTTAAATTATATTTTAATCCAAATGTCCCAGGAAAAAATAATTTTGTAATTCAAAAAAATTATTATCTAATTTTTTTGAGCAGACTTAAAAAAAATGGGAAAAGGGAACTTCCCAGGGGGTCACCCATCCTAGATTGCTCTAGCCCAAGCACGCTTAACCTCGGAGTTTCGATTCGCAACAACCCACTCGGCCAGGAATGCCACATCTGAAAGTTGTAGCAACCGTTCATATATGAATGAGAAATGAATTCCGCTCATATTTCAATATTTTTTTAAGTAATAATATTTTAAATTATTTATTTATAAATATTGCTTTCAAATTCGAAAAAAAACATAAAATTATATTTTAAATTAATCCTTTCTTTCGAATTTTAGTTTAAAAAATTGGGAAAAATAATTTTTTCCATTTTTCTCGAATTTTAAATTAATTATTAGGAATAAAATATAATTTATGCTTTTTTTCGATTTTTAAATGCAACTTTTGTCAAATTTTAAAATAAAATTTGGGGAAAAAAATAATTTTTTTCATTTTTCTCGAATTTTATATTTAACATTTGAAATAAATTGTAATTTTATCATTTTTCCAATTTTTAATATCAAGAAATTAGTAATAATAATAAATTATTGTTATCCGTAAGGCCTCATTGCGGCAGTAATAAATAATAAAATTGGCTATCCGCAATGCCTCATTGCGGCAGGAGAGAGTGCAGTAGATTTTCTCTATCATCCCCATTGGTATCCGCATTGTATCCTTGCGGCAGAAGAATTAAGGGTAAAACAGTAATTGCATGTTTTCTTTCCTCCGCTATGTTTCATTGGGGCAGTAGTAAGGGTAAAAAAGTAATTTAAGATTTTCTTTCCTCCGCTATGTATCATTGCGGCAGCAATTTGGAGGGTGAAAACGTAATTTCATATTTTTTACTTGTTTCTATATTTCAAATTAACAGCTTTTATTGATTTATTATTTTTATTACTTTTATTAAATATAAAACTATAATAATTTATTTAAAATTTTATGTAATAATTCAAATTTTATAAACATTTTTTTATTTTATAATGTATTAATTTACCAATTTTTTTTTAATTTTAATAAATAATAAAAATAAAAGTATAAAAACGTAAAATAATATTTAATACTGTTTTGTTTTGAAGTAAATAAAAAATAAGTTTGTTTGGTGTAGTGGTTATGTTGGTTTTATCTCTGGTGAAGGACCTGAGATCAATTCTACATAAAATAAAGTGTTTTTTTAAGTTAAAACGCTGTCGCAACTATTCATTGCGGCACCCTTCTTCTTCTTTTTTTTTTAATTTTTCCTGCCGCAATGAACACTTGCGGCAGTGTACGAGTTGGTGGTTGTGGACCTTTTTTCAACCAACGGTGGCTATGGAAGGGCACCCTTTTCATAAATATATAGGAAAAAATAAATTTTTACACATTTACTTTTTTTTAATTTTTCTAAGAATAGTTATTTGCAATTTTACTAACCTAAGTTTCAAAATTGCAAAAATGCTAGGTCCCCCTTTCCCTCCCCCCTCCCTCATTCCTTACGTCACCCTCATTCCTTCGCCTGTGTACTTTTTTTTTAAGGTGGGTGCTATTTTGGGTTGTACGGCCCCGCAGGGGCATATTCAACTGAATGCAACCACATTCAAGTAAATGCAACTAAATTTCTGATTTCAAGTTCCATTTATCAGTTGTCGTTTTCGACCGCTTTTTTGAACTCTAATATATATATATATATATAGGGTCTTACTCAAATAGAAACCAAATTAAAATAGAAACTAGAAACTAAACCCTAATCTAATATTTAAAGCTAATCTAATGACCAAACTAGGGGTACCCCAATACAAAAAGTTTATAATATTCTAGGCTCCATTCAGCAAAAAAAAAAAGTACTATTCACGCAGATGACGTGGCAGTGACGTCATCGAGTGAATAATAATTTTTTTTTTGTTGGATGAAGCCAAGAATATTATAACTTTTTTTGTGAAGGTGCCCCTAGCGGGGCCCTTAGAATAGATGAAACATAATTTATTTAGTGTTGGTTTCTAGTTTCTATTTTAAGGGAGGTTTCTATTTGATCATTAGCTTATATATATATATATATATATATATATATATATATATATATATATATATATATATATATATATATATATATATATATATATATTAGAGTTAAAAACAGAGGTCGAAAACGACAACTGATAAATGAAACTTCAAATCAGCAACTAAATGCAACCACATTCAACTTTTTTTTAAAGGTGGGATGATTTTGGATTGCATGGCCCCGCAGGGGCATATTCAACTGAATGCAACCACATTCAACTTTTTTTTTAAGGTGGGATGATTTTGGGTTGCATGGCCCCGCAGGGGCATATTCAACTGAAAGCAACCACATTCAACTGAATGCAACCACATGCAACTAAATTTCTGATTTCAAGTTCCATTTTTCAGTTGTCATTTTCGACCTCTTTTACGAACTATATATATATATATATAGTTCGTAAAAGAGGTCGAAAATGACAACTGAAAAATGGAACTTGAAATCAGTAACTGAATGCAACCACATGCAACTAAATTTGCAACTACATTCAACTGAATATAATTTTCGTTTTTCAGTTGCATTAAGTTGAATATGCCCCTGCGGGGCCTTGCAATCCAAATCCACCAAAATCACCCCACCATTTTTTTATTAAAAAAGTTGAATGTGGTTGCATTTGGTTGAATATTGCCCCTGGCGGGGCCTTGCAACCCAAATCCACCAAAATCACCCCACCATTTTTTATAAAAAAAAGTTGAATGTGGTTGCATTTGGTTGAATATTGTCCCTGGCGGGGCCTTGCAACCCAAATCCACCAAAATCACCCCACCATACAAAAAAAGTTGAATGTGGTTGCATTTGGTTGAATATTGCCCCTAGCGGGGCCTTGTAACCCAAATCCACCAAAATCACCCCACCTTTTAAAAAAAAAGTTGAATGTAGTTGCATTTGGTTGAATGTGGTTGCATTCAGTTGCAACCAAAATATCACCCCACCTTAAAAAAAAAAGAGTTGAAGTGAAGTCGATGTGGTTGCATTAAGTTGCAACCAAAATATCATCCCACCTTAAAAAAAAAAAGTACACAGGCGAAGGAATGTCGGCAGATAGGGGAAAGGGGGGAGGGTTAGGATTAGGGTTGGTATTTTTGCAATTTTGAAACTTAGGTTAGTAAAATTGCAATGAATTGAAGGAGATGGTATTTTTGCAAATAGAAACTTTAAATCTAGTATTTTTGGTAAATACCCTTTATATAACCTTTTTTAATGATATTTATTTAAATATTAACACCTAAAAGCAATAAAAAGTAAATAAATTTACACAATTTTTTTTAATGATATTCTTTTTAGATTATAATTTCCTTTTTAATATGATATAATTTTGATAATCTATTTTTAAAAATATTACACAACCTTTTTTAATGATATCCTTTTTATATTATAATTTCCTTTTTAATATGATATAATCTTGATCGTCTATTTTTTAAAATATTAGATTCGACGGTTGAGATTATTTTGGTAGTATAGTGATATCCTTTTTAGATTATAATTTCCTTTTTAATATGATATAATCTTGATCGTTTATTTTTAAAAATATTAGATTTAACGGTTGTGATTATTTTGGTAGTACAGTAATATCCTTTTTAGATTATAATTTCCTTTTTAATGTGATATAATCTTGATCGTCTATTTTTAAAAATATTAGATTCGACGGTTGAGATTATTTTAGCAGTACAGTGACCAAACCAAAGTTATGGATAAAATCTCTCTTACGCTTATTATATATAAGGATATAATGATATGTATATAAATGGTTTCATAAATTATTATGAAAAATTATTGGAAATTGACATATACACATCCTATTTTTATTAGAGTAAAGTGCACTTTGTATACCTGAACTTTGGCGAAGACATCACTTCGCATACCATAGTTTCAAATCTGTCACGGGCAATACCAAAAAAGCTAACTACTAAAAATTTGTGTACTACCGTATAATTTCCTCTAACGGCGTCAAATGCCCAGGGGTATTGTTGTCTTTTACTCCTGAACCATAATTCTTGAATTTACATGAATTATATTTCAAATCTGGGAAATTAGGGTTCTTGGTGTTAAAATTTGGGCTTTTTATTTCCAGTGATTGTTTGATGATTCTGATGGTTTGTATAGATTCCAGAGGATATATTCAACTCGTATATGTAGTTAATTACATCAAATGTTCCCGATTATGTGATAAACGAATTTGAAAGTTTTGACCGATTATAAAATTGATTCTTTCATAGCTTGTGTTAATCGCTCGTATGTATAATTGTTATGGGTAGATTATATGTGCCTTTAAGCTTCGATTTGACACCTTAATCGCTAAGTTTGGTTAAGAAATGACGAAAAACGAATTTGGCCGGAGTTTGATCGATTTTTGGCCGAAATCGAGTTTTTTCTACAGATTTCTTGTTGTTTGTTTGGTATGTTGGCAGTATAAGGCTGTCAAACTGGTAACAGAATCGATTAGCTGCAAAAACCTTGTAAAACGGCTGAGAAACGAGCTTGGTGGGGGGAGTGGCCGGAATTTCTCCTGCCGGCGACGGCTGAGAAACCTTGTACTTTGAATTATTTCTGAATAATGTATTTAGTTTTTTATTGTGTCAATACAGATGGATAGTTTCGAAGATGATCCATATTCTGATGATGAATCCATGTATTATGATGAATCAATGGAGCCATTGGAGTCCGCAAGTTTCAAAATCAATGGAGCCAAAGACTTATAAAGCTTTAACGAAAGATGAGATAAAACAAAATCAAGAACATGATGTTGCACTACTTTCAACTGCTCTTTCTGTGCCAAGAAGTTCTGCTGCTATATTACTGCAAAACTACAAATGGAACATCGAGAATGCGCAAGATGCATGGTTCAATGATGCATTGTTAGAAATTATTTTTACTTTTAATTCTAAAATGATTAAAAGTTAAATACTTTTAATTATTTTAATTAATTTCAGTTAATAATTTAATTAATCAAATTATTTGATAAATGTGATCATTTATTGAATAATTTTATTAATTAATTATTAGTTGATTTTAATTAATTTAAATAGGATTATTTAATTTTTAATTAATCAATTTTTTGCTTTAAATATTCTTTAAAATATTTTGACTGTGAGTTTATTGTTGTTTTAATTGCTACTGGAAAAGACAACAATACCCCTGAGCATTTGACGCCGTTAGAGAAAATTAGACGGCAGTACACAAACTTTAAGTATTTAGCTTGTTTGGTATTGTTCGTGGCAGATTTGAAACTATGGTATGCAAAGTGGTGTCTTCACCAAAGTTCAGGTACACAAAGTGCACTTTACTCTTTTTATTAATGCCCACCTTTTAGCTGTTAAGTGACTATTTTACCCCTCTTTCATAAAAGAATGGTAAAATTGTATAGTGATAATTAAATTTGTTAGAGTGTTCACATTTATTCCTAAATTTTTAGCCTTAGTTATTTTAGAAATAGAATGCGTAATTTATTCGGCCTTCATTATAAGACGGCTCACTAAAAATTGTGTAAATGTTAAAATAGTAGTAAGATGATGCATTTCAAGAGAAAACAAAAGTAAAGAGAAGACGTTATGCATTAAATTTAGTTTAAGTGAAAAATTTCATGCTCGATTACAAAAGTTAGGATAAGGTTGAAGGAAGTAAAAAAAAATAAAGAAGAAAAGTATTATTGGTATTTTTTTGTAGTCAATTAATTTATTAATAAAAGTTATACAATATTTATAAAAATAATCAAAATTGAACAAATACGTATTAAAATAAACCAAATTAGAAATAGTTTCATCAAATCTACTATTGTTGATCAAATATTCTACTATGGTACATATCTCGCTTATATCTATGAAATACATACAACAGATTTATCGAAATGCATTCGAATAATTGACAATAATCACAATTCCATATAACTCAAATCAATGAACCAATATAATAAAATCTTGCAAATTTATGATCCCAAATAACAAAAACAACTAAATTCTTATTAGGGGAGAGAATAAAATCCAAAATATGGATAGCAAAAGTCACTAAAGAACTAATAAAACTTTCATTAAAATGAGAAATTTATTTGAAAATGAAAAAAAGATAAAAAAATTTTAAGGAAAAAGGGGCTTATCATCAACCGTTACAATTGATAATAGGAAAAAGGGGCTTATCATCAACAGTTACAATTGATAATAGCCTCTAAAAGAGAGAATAAAAATTAGAATTTTCTGGGAGGAAGCGGTGTTAAAACTTAAAAGTATATAATTGTACATATATTGTTAGAATAAATGATAATCTATTATTTTCGTAAATTTATTTAGTATAATATTAATTCTCGTAACTCTTAATCTCATCAAAACTATACTTTTTGTTGTGCCCAAAATTCGCCTTGGGCTTGATTTAAGGCCCATTAAGGTCACGAGTTTGAGTAATGTGGATATGGATGGATAGGCTGGAGTAGGTATGGATGTTTTGGCCCAATATGCCTTGAAAATATACTGAAAGATGAAGATTTTGGCATCTGCTTCGGGGTTCATTCATGCAAGGGTTCAGGTGTCTGAACCCCAGAAGGAGGTACTGCTGTGTGGGAGGCCTTATAGGGGTTCATATAGGTGAAGGGCTTCCAGGCAGGGGTTCATACTCGTACCCCGATAGTCCGTGGGAATTGGCCCAGCAGCCTCCTAAATTGTAGGAGAACGGATATATATCGCTCTAACAGACTTGTGGATAACTCCTAAACATCAGGGACGACCCAACAACTTCTGTTATGATGGATAATCATTATATATACATGGATTATGTATATATACGTGGATATATGATGGAAAATCATATAAATGTGAAGATAATTATGGATTCATGAAGGATAACTACTGGATAATCATATCATATGGGATAATTAACTGGATTAGTTCAGTTGAGGAAGATAATTATAAAACATATATGATATATATACACTGCGTATATATATAGGCGGATGTACAGCGGAAGGCTAGGGTTCAGGCAGTGTCCTAAGGGAACTAGGACTCTTCTTCATCAACAAAATAGCAAATGGATCAACATGGTCAGGAGGATAAGGCTTATCAGAACGTGGCTGGGCTATCAACAAGGAGTCCAAAACCCTAGAACTACATGGGACTTGATTCCTATAAATATAGGATATGTAGGCACTTTGCAAGGGTTGAATCTCATTTCTCTCTACATGGATCATGTAGAAAACTTGAGCAATACACATCTCTGGCAGCTGGGATCGACTGAGTAGGAATTACTCCGTCCTTGCTATCCGGTGACCTTGCAAACTCAGTCCCAAAATCATTACAAACAACCGCCCACTCTGGCAGTTCAACGCCGGGCTGTAAATGCTTGAACGCCAATTCTTCAGCCGGAAATCAAGCGATTCATCCGTTATTCTAGCGATATTCTCTCGAAGTGTTGTACCAAATTCCTCTCACAACATTTTTTGCGCTAGAAGGAGGGGATTGGATGATCTTTTGAGAGGAAAGATTGCGAAAAGCTCCGACGATGAACATACACCGAAGAACAATGGAGGTGACCACGAAATTGAGATCGAGGAAGGAGGTCACCAATCGATATATGGCGGATTATATCATGTGGATGGACTGGAAAATCGAGTCTCTGAAAAAAAAATACAAAAAGATGAAAAAATGGAGGAAAAATCATGGCTTATCGAAAAAAAAAGGATGAAGAAGAAGGAAGGTTACCCATAACCTTTATTATGGTCATTTGGTGGTAAAATGCATAAAAGAAGGGATGTGGCTTTGAGGTCTTGGAAAGAATGGCTGGAAAATAACTGTTTTGGATGCTAAATTCCGATATGAAAGGTCCAGAATAGGGGTTCAGCTATGCGGGGTTCCGCGATCCAGAAACTCTCATATCAAGAGTGTGTTAATGTATAACTGAATGTATGAGGAATTGAATGTCCACATGTTGATGGAGATAATGACCATCTGGAGAGGTACCAGTTGAGGGGTTCAAGGGCAAAAGGCAGGAAGAACCTCAATCTGGAGGTCGCACCCATGATAGAAGGCACTCGGAACCAGATGAACCCCTAGTTTCTCAGTCAAGAGGTTCCTCGCAGATGAACCCCCAATTTCTCAACCAGATGGTTTCTCGCAGATGAACCCCCAAATACATAATTTTGGCATTCGACAAATAGGCTTTTATAGTCGGAAGGTGGAGAATATCAATCTAAGGGTTCAACTAGTTGGAGGTTAAGGTCTATCAACGCTCCCCTTCAACAATTTTGGGGTTAAACAAGTCCAGGGGTTTCCGTTAAAAATTGTGGAGCACAACACTAGTTAACAGCACAGCTAATCCATGAAGGAAGTAAATAGTTGAACTTGAATGATAATGGGGGTAGGAACACCATGATTTATGAGCTGTAGGTGAACCCCGGTGTAGATAAGGGTGCGAACCTCCTGATAGAGAGTAACAGGCGAACCCCAATGCAGACAAGGGTGCGACCCTCCTGACTTAAGGGATATGGGTGAACCCAAATTGAAGCAGGGATACGAACCCCATGATTAATGATCAGTATGTAAACCTGGATGATGGTAAAGATATGTACTCCCTCATTGGTGAGCTACCGGAAACATTTTTCATTCTTCTCTTAGATACCTCTTGTTTCTTACAACGAGCTAGCTCATGTAAGCTTAGAGGTGTCTTACTAATAATTCACACATTCGGTCCGAAGGTTTCCCATCAATATTGATCATGAGAACAGGAATGAGCAAGAAGATAAAGCTTCCATAAAAAAGAGGTTTATTGGTGAGAGGAACCCGGATAGGGGTTCGATGATGACAGGTTCAAGGAAGATAAGCCCTGGAACCCTGAGGCTTCACTTAACAGAATCCCGAGTATGTTAAATAGACTGGGCAGGAAGCTTATTATGAAGCTTGTCAAACTAAAATGTGGAAAAGATTGGTAAAAAGGACTCCCCTGGAAAAGAGCTTCCCAGAAATGGGGTTCGTATACGATAGGTTCGATGATGGAAGGCCCCTTGCTCATAAGCAAAAAGCTGAATAATGAGAAGGCCCGCAATAAGCAAGAAGAACCCGGAAAGCAACCTGGAAAAGGGTTTAAGCATGGAAAATCCCATTCAAAGGTTTTAAGCCAAAATGGAAAATATTGGAACTCAATGTAGGGGTTCCACCATGGTAGTTGTGTCACTCGACATGAGGACCCCAAAAGAATTAATTAGTGCCTAAAGGGGATTCATCAAGAAAAACAATCTTGGCCATGTTTGGCCTCTTATACAACAAATGGGCGTTACACAACTGGTATGGATACTCAAATGGTTAAATCAAGGAAATGGTTAGAAGTGGACACCTCACTGTACGGATACTATGGAAGCTCTGTTCAGGATACTTGGGGAATCATGTTACCAGTAGCCCTACTGATGGAACCCCATAAAGTGGTTCCAGTTTTTCAGGGGGTAGCACCACCCATTACGTTGATGTAAATGGCTGCTCTAATGGAGGATTATAAAGGCAGAATGCAACATGTAGAAGCAATAGTTGAGAAGCTTTTAAAAAAAAATGAATCAATGAAGCCCAGAGAAATGAGCTTGCCCCACTAAAGGCAAAAGCAGCTTATAAAGGTTCTGATGGTGAAAACTTCACTAACAGTGGAAGGGGGAAATTTGAAATATATATCCAGCTAAGAGCGTTGGGTCCCAAGCAATGACCTAAATGATGCTCTAGAAAAAAAGCTTATCGTGGAAGTTGAAGGTGGACTCGAATCTCTCACGAACTGAAAATGTCACTGGTAGTATTGAAGGATGAACCCCTCTTATCCACCCCCTTGGATGGAGTTATGGTTGAGAGCGTATTCTACAACACTATGGTAGGATGACCCGTTCTGAAGGAGATGCAAATGGTGGACTTAATTTATATTATGGCTATGAAGGTTCTCATACTGTAAACCCCTCAAGCACCAGAAGCTAGAAGGTTTCCCACATTGGGGTTCCTCTGCTATAAGCCCCACAAACATCAGAAGTTGGAACATGTGGAAGCTTCAAGGAAGGAATTATGGAAGCTAGTGAAGGATTGTAATCTCGATGAAATTAGGGAGAAGATGCTACTAGACAAGGAACAGGGTATGAATGACCTCTCGATCAACAAAGAGGTAGGTGTGAGGTTCATATGTGAACCCCTTAAAGGAAATACCAGAAGGTGCAAAATCTAGGGAAAATAGCAAAGCTAAGGATGGAATCTGGGTTGGAATAGACTTGGATCCTCATACGCTAGGGCAATGGAAATGAATCATGGGTAGCTTCCACCAAGACACTATCACTAGCGGCTTCCTCACCTAAAAATGGAAAGAACATGAAACACTCGGTAAAAAGCATACTGGGGGGTACTGGTTGAAGCACCTAAGCGGAGGCCAAAGAAAGGAGGTTTTATCATCTAGACAAAGAAAATGGTTACAGACTTCACATTTATAAGGAGGAGCATGGCTTCCCACACGGATTAAAAAAGAGGTTAAAACTACGGTGAGACGTGTATAGCCAGCTTCACGGATGTCCATTTAGACTTCTCCTAAAAAAGGATGAGAAGTTGAATATGATTCAATATTGGCCATGGACAAACTACGCCGAGGAATTGGGGGTAGAGGATGCAAGGCTACATGGAAGATTTCTAAATGCACCTTATTTTTTAATGAGAAGATGTACGAAGGAGGTTCAGGTTCGTGAACCCTTGGCGGCCTTCAGCCTCAAAACTCCTTACTGGGTTATAGTGACAAAACTCAACGTAAAACACAATCTTCAGCAATCAACATGGTTGGATTTATAGGTGGTCACAACTATATTCAAGACATACACCTGGAGTAAGGTCTTAAAGGTAGGCGTACCTGAATCCTATGGAGGGAGGTTTAGTTAATTAAACTCGGGGAAGCTTAATTCATGTGAATTTCTGGTACCAAGGAGGGTTATGAAATATGGTTTCGAACTTGAAACATGGAGAAGGTCATTGGAAAACCATATCGGGTGGCATGGATATAATCATCAGAATGTAAAAGTGTGTGAAGATGGCGAGTATGTATGGGCATACGCGCATTAAACGTAAGCTACCAAAGGTTAGCTGAGGCAATCACGACGTAGGGTACGACCTCGGAACCTTGGAGGGTCAAGAATGGAAATTATTGAATCATCATCGGGGAAAAATAACATGGTCTTTCTTGGAAGGAATATTACAAGCAATAGCCGCTTCACCTATAATACCCCTTGTTTCTTACAATGAGTACGCTCACGTAAGCTTAGAGGTTCAGGGTGAAGGTTGATTGAACCTGATGGCGGATTACATAAGGTTCCTCTTGCATGTAATGGCTACAAGGAACCGGGGGTAAGTGGATGGTATACTGCCGTGATGGTATCTTGAAAATGGTAAATTTTTAAGCAAACAAAACTTTTATACAATGAATGGGTCAGGACTCAGGACCATGAGATTCTTGAGGTTCTGATATGCGAACCCCTAATGGAATCTAATTCGAGGTACCCCTGGAAGATAGATCAAGGACCATATGCAGATTGGATTTCATGAATTAATTTGGAAAGGATTTCTCATGTATGGATTATGCATGAGCTGGATTTACCATGTATGGATTATGCATGAAGAGGATTTCTCATGTATGGATTATGCATGAGCTGGATTTATAGCATATGGATTATATGCTAAAGGAACGTGTATGGATTATACATGAATCGTTTGTGGATTACTTGCGCAAGGCAGGATTGGAAGCACATGGATTATGTGCTAATTGACTACACGGACTATATGGAAAATGTATGGATTATACATGAATCAAGGCAGACACAAGTATGGATTATACATGAATCAAGGCAGTCACATGTATGAATTATACATGAATCAAGGCAGGAACATGTATGGATTATACATGCATCACATGTGGATTGCATGTGAATGGATGGGAACCCCAAGGCAGGCTGGTCCTAGGGACGCTAGGGCCATAAGGTTCACTCATTTGAACCCTGAAAAGGCGTAATGCCGATAAACTTCCGTGTAATCATGTTGGTGGACAACCAACCCCGTTATGGGACTTATGTACAATTGTGGAAGCTACGTACAATTTGGCAAACGACTTCACCATGACCTTAGGGAAATTGGGTGAGTGAGGTCTAACTCTTGGAAATTGGAACGCTAAGGATTTTAGCGGTGTGAGAAAATCACATTGGATTGGCAGAATAGCTTCGCCACGACCCCTGGGAAACTAGGTGAGTGAAGTTTAACTCTTGGAAATTAACATCGTGAGGAAACTAACATCGTGAGGAAATTAACATCGTGAGGGAATTAACATCCTAAAGAAATTAGCATTATGAGGAAATCACATGGAACCTCATTAATGGGAATTCTTCATGCACTCTAGGTCTGATCCCGAAGACCGGTCTAGGATTAGGGGTTCAGTCGGTAAGAGGTTCTATCTTATATTAGTGGAAGCCCGGGGGTAAGGTATGAGCGCTTATCTGTGAAATAATTTTTATGACTTGATTAAAACTATGATCACTTTATCTTTGCCTTTATTTGCTTAACTGCTGTGAATGACTATGTGTACTTATATGCTTTGTGTACTATGTGTACTTATGTGCTTCATGTCTTATGTTCACATGCCTTCTTTATGTGTTCATGTGTTATTGTTTACGTGAACCTAGTTCTTTACTATAAAGATAGGTTATGCGAACGAACTCTAGGGGGCAGTACGTGTATGGACCTATTAGGTAGGAACCTTTTAGATATGAACCTCTTAGGTACGGGCTTCCTTTAGGAGTATGGATTGGATCTGGATTGGATTTGGATCTGCATGGCATTTGGATCTGGATTGGATTTGGATTGGACTTGGATTTGGATCTGGATGGGATTTGGATTGGATTTGGATTGGATTTGGATCTGGATTGGATTTGGATTGGACTTGGATTTGGATTGGATTTGGATCTGGATGGCATTTGGATTGGATTTGGATTTGGATTGGACTTGGATTTGGGTTGGATTTGGATTTGGATTGGACTTGGATTTGGATTTGGATTAGATTTGGATTTCATGGATTGGATTTCTCATGTATGGATTATGCATGAGTAGGTTTTAACATGTATGGATTATGCATATCATGGGTTCGCGTCAATCCTAGGGACACTTGGATAGCGAAACTCCCATCAACTTAAAGCCCACATAAGCCCTTGGCAGGCAGTGTGGTTAGGCCCACGTGAACCCTTAACAGGTAGTGGTGCCCTTTCACTACTTATGTCATGGGAATGCATTAATGCTCCCATCAGTCTACGACCTACGTGAACCCTCAACAGGTAGTGTGGTCAGGCCCACGTGAACCCTCAACAAGTGGTGGTGTCCTCTTATTATTTACATTATGAGTACCCAACGATGCTCATATCAGCTTCAAGCCCACGTAAGCCCTCGGCAGGTAGTGTGGTGAGGCCCACGTGAACCCTTAACAGGTAGTGGTGAACAAATATATACAAGTTAAGGCTATTGCGTGAAGCCTGGATATTTATAAAACATTTAAGGGTACAACTGGGTGAACCCCTAGGGTTTGAACGTACCCCTAAGCAGATTACTGTACACATGGCATACGCACGAACAAAGGTTCAAGGATTCAAGTGGAGGAAGGCCTACTTATCGTACGTGAAGAAAATCTAATCCTCGGGGGGTAATTCAACATCTCACCATGGAAGGGCTTACATAATGGAATGAGGTCCTCATCTTAAGCTCAAAGGGTGGCATCCCCAACCTTATGGGTTCAATGGTTGAACCCTAACTTGGATTGACGTGCTAAAAGAAAAGATAAGTTCTACTTTCATTCTTTTACATATTCTCTATCACATGGAATATCATTGTCACTAGCAATCTCTAAAGTTGGTTCATCAAAAACTCCCAAAGAAAGTAAGGGAGGATTAGACTGAGTTCCTTGAATCATTTTATTGAGCGCAATCTCCCAATCAGCAGGTAAAGAAGGATTAGACTGAGTTAAACTCGTATCAACATCATTACACATATATGGATAAACATCATCATGATATTGATTTTCAAACGAATATGAATAATCATTGCTAGGGGCATATGGAGCATAAAATGAGTTCTCAGAATAGAACAAATTCACCTGATATGCATTACAATCCTCATAAGCATTGAATTGTGGGTAAGGATTGAAGTCTTGATATTGTTCCTGACTGTTGTAGAAATTCTGAGCATTGTTCCAACCAAAGTTGTACTCCATCTAGTCTCTCTCCTCAAAACCTGTTTAAGTTGTCTACCTCAAAGAACCTGTAGACACACCAAAGAAAGAAATACAAAAAGAAAGAAAAGAAAAATATATACAAAGATAAAATCCAAACTACAAGAAACAATTAACTCAAACTCAACATAACTGCCTTCCCCGGCAGCGGCGCCAATTTGTTAGTAGTATTTTTTTTGTGTTCGTTCGCAGGGAAGGACTGAATTTAATATCAAGTTCAAATTTCTTATCTCTCACAATTTAGAAGTGTAAAAGAATGTTTGGGTTGTTTATAAACTAATTAAGACTAATTATAAATCGAGAATAAAATATATAAGGAAAACAATCCAAGAACTGGGGTTCTTCACTTGGTTTCAATGCACATTCAATATCCATGTGATGTCTATGTTCTTACTCTGCTGAAAACAATTCTTCTAAAGTTATACTGTACCCTCCCAGGTTACAATATAGTTCCTACAGCTACACCCTAATTGTCACTCCCGTGATACAATCAAAGTATATCTATACACTGTTAAGTGCCAAGAATTATATGTCTCACAATTCTCCTTTTAATCTCCCGATCTAATATTCAAATTATGTCTGTTAAATCATGTACTAAGATTGCAACTTCTCTCCCAAGATTATTACAATCCCTAGAATACAATCAAAGGTTCATGACTCCCCTAATTGTGTTAAGATCTCATTAACAGATCAGCAAAGCAGAAAATCACATAATCAAGCATGCATGAATACCAAGGAATACTACCCAATCCTCAGATTAGAGAATTAGTTACGCATATTTAATAAAGAAAACATAATAATAATGATAATGAATGAAAACATAATATTGAAGAAAGAATTGAAGATCGAAAGTACCTTGATACAATTAAAAGCTATGAATTGTTATCTATGAATTGTTATGATTTACAATGGTAGGATGTGTTTAAATAGGCTCTACAAATCTTGCCCAGCAAGATATTACCTTCTATTACAACTAGAATTCAATTAAGGTATTAAAAATTGCCCAAAATACAATTAGAACTAGAAAAGGGCAAAACAGTAATTTCTCTGCTCCCATCTATCTGCTGGTCGTGCTTCCTGGGCCCACCACACGCGGCCTGGTCGTGTAAGACCTATCCCATATTGTAGAAAATCTCTCAAGCTTCGCGTGGACTGTAAATGGGCTGAAAACGGACTTCTAGAACTCCAGATATGGCCCAAACAATATAACCTGCGCAGCCCTTCTAAAAAATCCGAATTTTAATCAATTAAATCTCCAAAAACGATAGAAGCATCAACTTTAATCAACATTCTCGTAAATCTGCACAACTAAGCAAAACACATCAAAACTACAACAACTTGAGTCCAAAACAATCAATTTAAGCCGAACGGAGGCATTCCAAGTGGATATAAAATCCACTTATCAGGATTCGTATTTATGAGTACTTTAATATAGTAAAATTTTTATATTTAATACTAATACAAAACTAAAGATATTTACGATTAAAAGTGTGCGTTGGCAAACGTGTCCAAGAGAAATGAGAAAAGTTTTTTGGGACGGAGGGAGTAATTAATAACCAACACGCATTTGTTTGTTAACTGATAATTAAATAACCTTTTGTAGTACTCTCTTATCATCTTTTTTACTCTTATTATATAAGTAGGTTATAGCATGTGGGATGCATGTTTTTTTAAAAAAAAAAATATTTTTTGTAGCACTCAACACGGTTTAATTTTTTTTTAATAAATTTTTTTGTGGGTTGTATTTTGAGAATTGATATTTTAATGTGTTGTGGAATAAAAACTAGGTTATTAAATTGCGGCTATGGTTTGTATGTAATTAATACTAGGGTTCGTGAGTTTCGTGCTTTAATGGATGCTCTCGTGTTCTTGGCTGAATCTGCCTTCACAAGATGCCTACGTACCTTGATGAATATCAAGAATCAAGCCAAAAACGTAGTTCTGAGGATGAGGGGTCAGACCCTTTATATATGTTGAGAAGCCTTAGAATTATGGTAGGATTTGGAGACTTGGTGGGCAAATCACAGCCTTGAGGAAGGTTCTAGACACCTTCCTTGTAGGAGTCAGTTTCCATGTTGAAGTAGGTGCCTTGGAGGCTAAGTCAGGCAGGAGTAATATCTTTATTTGACTCTTATTGCTGAGCTATTTATTATCTCTAATATTAATTACGAAATTAATATTAAAATAGGGCTTTTGACCTCATTAATGGGCCCCACGTTTGGACCATGCTAGGTCTAATTAATGGCACATTAAATGTGTCTTTAGGGCTTATTTTTAGCCCATATCATAATGTATGCGTCATCAAATTTATTTTATTACATGTGAGAGGTAATTTTTAAATAGTTTATAACATAATTTTAAATTTTATAAATAACATTTTTCAAAGTTAAATCCTTAAGTAATTATATTTTTTTATCATTACAACGTTAAACCAATATAGGTAATCAATTTTGTTTATTTTTTTTAATTATTTACATTAATATATTCTATCTTAAAAAAGTGTTTAAATATTTGTATCTTGATATTGAAATTTATGTATAAAATTTATCTTGATATTTGTATCTTGATCTTAAAAAAGTGTTTTTCATTTGTAGATATTAATTTGGTGGACAAATTCATAACTCAATATTAATTTTTTTTGTCTTGAAGAAGTTTGTCTAATGATATCTCAATATTTTGATAGATGGGATGAAATTGGAGACAATGAAGAAGAATTATTTTGAAGTAATTAATGATCTTGTATTTATAGATTTCTTTCTTGGTAGTAATTATAATTCTATCTATTATTGTATTAGGATTTATTTTCATCGTAGAAATCTTTTTAATTAGTTTATTTATAATTAATTATAATTTTTTTTACATATTTTACGATGAGCAACCCAAAAGGCAAAAATTATGCAAGGGAGTATAAATTTATAGTCATGCGCAAGAGATTCTTTTGGGGTGTCAAAAACAATGGCAATACGGATTCTCCTAAGTTGCATCTACTCAGTTGGAATAAGATCTGTAAGCCTAAGTTAGCAGGTGGCCTTGGTGTTGCATCTCTTAGGGAACGTAACATTGCCTTATTGTTCAAATGGTGGTGGAAAGGAGCTAGGGACAGGAACTCCTTTTGGCACAAAATTTTGTCTGCTAAATACGGGGTCAATTTCAAGTTAGGTTTCGAGAACCTGCAACCCTCCAGAGGGTGTTCCCCCGGTTTCAAAGACATTATCCATGTTGGGAATTCTCTTCTTGCTACTAGTCAAATTTCTGGCATCTTTCGATGGAAAATAGGCAATGGTGAGACGACATGTGTTTGGGAAGATTTCTGGTGTAATCACAGACCTCTCAGGTATGAATTCCCTAGATTGTATGCCCTCTCAGACTATAAATTGGCTACTGTTAGCACATACTTAGGTATTTGGAACTCAATACGTGTTAATGACTGTACATTGTGGAGCCGTAATCTTCGAGCCTGGGAGCTAGCATCAGTTGAATTACTTAATGATCTTATCAATCGAGTTGTCCTATCAACGAAGTCGGATAAGTTATTTTGGTCGCACAATAATAACCATTTCACTACCAAAGATTGTTATCAGTCATTAGTAAATTCTCAACCTCAATCACCTTTCTGGAATTTGATTTGGAAGGCAAAAATTCCACCAAAAGTTAGTATATTCCTGTGGAAATTCGAACATTAGATCTTACCTACATTGCAACTTCTAGCTAAAAGAATTAACCGTCCAAACTATTCAGTTAATTGTAAATGGTGTGGTTCTCAGGAAGAGTCATTGGATCACCTTTTTTTCAACTGTGAGTTAGCATCTTGGAGTTGGGATTTCTTATCAAGTTGGTGTGACTGGCCACGTAATCAGACCCACACTCTCTCATTACGTTATCTTTTCTCCAATAAACCTAAAGATATGAGCAGCAAGAACTGGCATGTTATTGTTGCATCTTCTCTATGGTCTATTTGGTTATCACGTAATGAACTGGTATTTAATAATACTAGAATCAATAAAGGCGATTTCATCTCAGTCATCAAGCTTAGATCGTTCAAATGGCTGGAAGTTTGCAATGACCTAAATACAGATGTCTCAATACTATGGAATGTTAATCCAGTGGGAGCGCTCAAGATATGTCAATCAAATAGAAGGTCTATTTTCTGGTCCAATCTATTCAAGGAATACAACTTGGTATGTGTTTGTGATGGCTCAAGAACTCATAAACCAACTACAGGAACAATCACAGGTATTGGCGGTTTGATTAAGGACAACATGGGAAACACGAAATACATTTTTTCTGGTCCTTCAGAAGACATTGATATCTTACATGTTGAACTGAAGGCATTGGATTTTTTAATCCAAATTGTTTCACATGCACAGCATATAGAGAAGAAAGTTTGTTTTTGTTCAGATTCCACAAATGCAATTTCTTGTGTGAGAAATAGGTGGATTGCTGGGGACTTTCAAAACTTATTCCCTTCACCCATGGTAATAGACTTTCAGCATGTTCCTAGAGAATTCAACCAGGAGGCTGACATGCTAGCAAAACAGGGAGCACTCAGACCTTATTTAATTGGTGCATGGATCTAAATTCATCGATGCTGGATCAAGTCTGTACGAAGTTAATTGTCCTACTTTAAAGCAGAGGTTTAGCAGTGTCGAGACTCTTATGTCAGTTCCATCTGTTGATTTACTCCCTTGTAAGTGTCGTTTGGCCATATTCTAATACAAATTGCCTATATATATATATATATATATATATATATATATATATATATATATATATATATATATATATATATATATATATATATATATAAAATAAAGACATTACTACAAAACGACCGGTTTTGTGTAAGCATAATTTCCGAGTGTAATTTTAGCCCAAATTGGAAGTTGTCAGCATGGTCGAGATCGCCAAGTAAAGCTGGAGCTTCAGCAACGTCTTCAAATACATCTGTTAACCGCAACCTATATATTAACACCTAAAAGCAATAAAAAAGAAGTAAACAAATTTATATAAGGGCTTTTTTCATAAGCGTTCAGGTCCACAACCACCGTGGGTTGGACCAGCCACCAAGATAGCCGCAACCTTTCAATGCGGCAGTAGAGTCGCAACTCTTCATTGCGGAAGTAGTAAAAAATAGAACTGCCGCAACCCTTCATTGCGGCAGTATTATTAGTTTTTTAATTAAAAAAACATAGCATTAGTTTGGATTCGAACTCTTGACCTTTTCCAAATGAAACAAACATTTTGCCGCACCACCAACTTGTACTCTTGTGATTTAAGAAAAATTACCTTACATATTATTTTACATTATTAATTTGATATATATTTATTTATAAAATTAATAAAAACTAGTATATTAAAACAAACCTTTTCCATTTTATTGGATTCGAACTCTTGACCTTTTCCAAATAAAACAAACATTTTGCTATTCCATCAACTTGTACTCTTGCAAGTTTAAGCAAAATTATCTTACATATTATTTTACGTTATTGTAATTTGATATATATATTTATAAAATTAATAAAAAAATAGTAAATTAATAGATAATAACATATAAAATGTGTATAGACGGGTTAATGAACATGGGAATGACTTCCAACCATGAGACATTTAAATTATTAATTAATTAATTTTTAAAACAAATTTAGAAAAAAAAAGTTATGTAAAGTCAAAACTTGAAAATAATGATAATACATATTATTACAATTTTAAAAATGAAAAAAATAGCATAAAACATTAATGTAAGTTAAAATGAATGAAAGCGTTAAGAAAAAATTTATATTAAATATTTTAAATAGAAAAAATAATAAAAAATGTTACCATCCTGATTTATTTTTCAACAGTTATCTAAGATTGAGATGTACATGTCATTCCATCATTATTTAAACTACATAACATGTAAAAAATATCCATAATACATTATTAAAGATACTTTAAAGTTAAAATTAATATATTTTATTATTTTGATGCATATTTAAAGATTTAAAAATAAAAGAAAAAAAAGAAAAAAATCTTAAATTACTGCCGCAATGAGCCATTGCGGTAATTTTTCCTGCCGCAATGTTTGGTTGTGGCTCAGAAAAATTTTAAGGCATTAATTATGGTTGGTGGCTGGTCATAAATGAACCACCTGCAGCAATTTTTCATTGCGGCAGTTGGCATTTAAGGAATCCTGCCGCAATGAAACATTGCGGCAGGCGTGAAATCTGTTTCCTTTAAGGTTACAGAATTTGTCTTTTTTTTCAATTTCCTTTTTTTCAAACAGCAGAAAACACCAACGAATTTCAAGGGTTTGGAGCTCAAAAATTCATCCAAAATTAAGGTTAGTGCTCTATTCAATGGCTTCATTTTTATTTAGCTCTTCTAGTTCATCTAGTGAACGTAATGGTGATGATTATGTTACGCCGCCCGTTAAAAAAAATCATGTTTCTCGTAAATTATTCGTTGATAATGTAGATATTGATAATTATTATAGTAGTGTTCATAAACGTAGAGTGAATTACAATGTTCATAAAAATAAAATGAATGTTGATGATGTTGGTGGGGGAAAAAATGATGATGGAAAGGGTAAAAACAAGATAATTATTAGTGATGGTGATGATGAAAAAGATGAGAAATTTGGGATGGGAAAAAATGATGATGAAGGAGATGAGGATATTAGGATGGAAAAAATTGATGATGAGGAGGATGTTAGGATGGGAAAAAATGTTGATGATGAGGATGTTAGGATGAGAAAAAATGATGATGATGAGGATATTGGAAACCAAAATTGTGATTTTACATTTGCGGATGTTAATAAGGTTGTGCCTTGTGTTGGAATGATTTTCGATACATTAGATGAGGCGGAAAGTTTTTATAGAAATTATGGTCGAAATGTCGGATTCGAGATAATAATTAGGAATACTCATAAACATCAACGGAGTCATGATCCATCATCCCGTTTGTTTATTTGTAAGAAAGGTGGAAGAGTAGCACCGGAATCGGATTATCGTGATAAAAGAAAAAATCTGATTCCGGTGCTACTTAAAAAAATATTGAAATATTGAAATATGAGCGGAATTCACGATAAAGAATATTCCGGTGCTACTTAAATTACATTTTTTATTTTTTTAAAGTTTGCTCAAAAAAATCCTCTCTTTTCCCAAATATTCAATTTAAAAATCATATATGAATGCTTAAATTATATTTTAATCCAAATGTCCAAGAAAAAAATAATTTAGTAATTCAAAAAAATTATTATCTAATTTTTTTGAGCAAACTTAAAAAGGAAACTTCCCAGGGGGTCACCCATCCTTGATTGCTCTAGCTCAAGCACGCTTAACCTCGGAGTTTCGAATCGCAACAACCCACTCGGCCAGGAATGCCTCATCTGAAAGTTGTAGCAACCGTTCATATATGAATGCGAAATGAATTCCGCTCATATTTCAATATTTTTTTAAGTAATAATATTTTAAATTATTTATTTATAATTATTGCTTTAAAATTCAAAAAAACATAAAATTATATTTTAAATTAATCCTTTCTTTCGAATTTAGTTTAAAAAATTGGGAAAAATAATTTTTTCCATTTTTCTCGAATTTTAAATTAATTATTATGAATAAAATATAATTTATGTTTTTTTTCGATTTTTAAATGCAAATTTGTTCAAATTTTAAAATAAAATTTGGGAAAAAAATAATTTTTAATTTTTCTCGAATTTTTTATTTAATATTTGAAATAAATTGTAATTTTATCATTATTCCAATTTGTTTTTTAGTAGAGTTGCGCACTTTTTTAGTAAAGGTGCGCTCTAACTGACGACAAGCTGATGTCATGCTGTTGTAGTATGCCGCGATGAGTCATTGCGGCAGTATTTTTTTTGAATTTTACTGCCGCAATGAGTCATTGCGGCAAGGTACACACACCAATTTTACACAGTCTTCCAAGTGTTCAACTTACATTCCCAAAAATTCAAATGTTATTTTCAAGTTACATTAAATTTTATTTTGAATTTGAATGTTGAAAAAAATTTTACTTTGAAAATTTTTCTCTATAAATACTCACACCCTCAACCTAAAATTTCATATTCTAATCTTCTTATCATTTTTCTCTCTAGCAACAAAGAGTAAATCATGGATTCTAAAAATGAGAAGATTGCTAGTTTAAAAGCAAAGTTGGTAGAAGCCAAGAGAGAAATCAAGCTTCTTGAAGATAAAGTTGTTGATTTGGAGGTAAAAGTCGAAGATTTCGAAGAAGCCTTGAATGAGGCTAACATGGAGAATGCCTATTTGAGGAAATTGTACGGGCATGGAGATGAATATCCGTAGACGGAAGAAGAAGGAGGGTACCGAATCTCCGAATAAATTATTTTAAATAAAAATTGTATTTTGATGTTTTCCCCCCTCCAAATTATTATTAATGAATAAAAATTTTCTTTTCTTGTTTATTCTAAATACTTTGTATTATCTCCGATTCAATTAAAAAAATATATATATTTTCAACATTTATTCGATTAAATAAATATTTTTGGGTGAATTCAAATAAAAAAGAATTTTTTCGTAAATTTTGGAATAGAATTTTATTTTATCAATTTTTTTAAAAATTAAAATTAATTTTGGGAAAAAAAATAATTCTTTCATTTTTCTCGAATTTTACATTTAACATTTGAAATAAATTGTAATTTTATCATTTTTCCAATTTTTAATTGAAATACTATGAATTAAATAATTAAAAAAACTTGGTTAAAATCAAGGGAAAACAGGGGAGGATAGAGAAAATCTGCTGCACTCTCCCCTGCCGCAATGAGGCATTGCGAATAGCGAATTTTATTATTTATTACTGCCGCAATGAGACATTGCGAATGGCTTTAATTTATTATTATTATTAATTTCTTGATATTAAAAATTGGAAAAATGATAAAATTACAATTTATTTCAATTGTTAAATATAAAATTCGAGAAATATTTAAAAAATTATTTCTTCCCCAAATTTTATTTTAAAATTTGACAAAATTTGCATTTAAAAATCGAAAAAAAGCATAAATTATATTTTATTCCTAATAATTAATTTAAAATTCGAGAAAAATGGAAAAAATTATTTTTCCCAATTTTTTAAACTAAAATTCGAGAGAAAGGATTAATTTAAAATATAATTTTATGTTTTTTTCGAATTTTAAAGCAATAATTATAAATAAATAATTTAAAATATTATTACTTAAAAAAATATTGAAATATTAGGGGAATTCATCTCGCATTCATATATGAACGGTTGCTAGAACTTACAGATGTGGCATTCCTGGCCGAGTGGGTTGTTACGAAACGAAACTTTAAGGTTAAGCGTGCTTGGTCTAGAGCAATCTAGGATGGGTGACCCCTGGGAAGTTCCCTTTTTACATTTTTTATTTTTTTAAAGTTTGCTCAAAAAAATCCTCTCTTTTCCCAAATATCCAATTTAAAAATCATATATGAATGCTTAAATTATATTTTAATCCAAATGTCCCAGGAAAAAATAATTTAGTAATTCAAAAAAATTATTATCTAATTTTTTTGAGCAGACTTAAAAAAAAATGGGAAAAGGGAACTTCCCAGGGGGTCACCCATCCTAGATTGCTCTAGCCCAAGCACGCTTAACCTCGGAGTTTCGATTCGCAACAACCCACTCGGCCAGGAATGCCACATCTGAAAGTTGTAGCAACCGTTCATATATGAATGCGAAATGAATTCCGCTCATATTTCAATATTTTTTTAAGTAATAATATTTTAAATTATTTATTTATAAATATTGCTTTCAAATTCGAAAAAAAACATAAAATTATATTTTAAATTAATCCTTTCTTTCGAATTTTAGTTTAAAAAATTGGGAAAAATAATTTTTTCCATTTTTCTCGAATTTTAAATTAATTATTAGGAATAAAATATAATTTATGCTTTTTTTCGATTTTTAAATGCAACTTTTGTCAAATTTTAAAATAAAATTTGGGGAAAAAAATAATTTTTTTCATTTTTCTCGAATTTTATATTTAACATTTGAAATAAATTGTAATTTTATCATTTTTCCAATTTTTAATATCAAGAAATTAGTAATAATAATAAATTATTGTTATCCGTAAGGCCTCATTGCGGCAGTAATAAATAATAAAATTGGCTATCCGCAATGCCTCATTGCGGCAGGAGAGAGTGCAGTAGATTTTCTCTATCATCCCCATTGGTATCCGCATTGTATCCTTGCGGCAGAAGAATTAAGGGTAAAACAGTAATTGCATGTTTTCTTTCCTCCGCTATGTTTCATTGGGGCAGTAGTAAGGGTAAAAAAGTAATTTAAGATTTTCTTTCCTCCGCTATGTATCATTGCGGCAGCAATTTGGAGGGTGAAAACGTAATTTCATATTTTTTACTTGTTTCTATATTTCAAATTAACAGCTTTTATTGATTTATTATTTTTATTACTTTTATTAAATATAAAACTATAATAATTTATTTAAAATTTTATGTAATAATTCAAATTTTATAAACATTTTTTTATTTTATAATGTATTAATTTACCAATTTTTTTTAATTTTAATAAATAATAAAAATAAAAGTATAAAAACGTAAAATAATATTTAATACTGTTTTGTTTTGAAGTAAATAAAAAATAAGTTTGTTTGGTGTAGTGGTTATGTTGGTTTTATCTCTGGTGAAGGACCTGAGATCAATTCTACATAAAATAAAGTGTTTTTTTAAGTTAAAACGCTGTCGCAACTATTCATTGCGGCACCCTTCTTCTTCTTTTTTTTTTTTAATTTTTCCTGCCGCAATGAACACTTGCGGCAGTGTACGAGTTGGTGGTTGTGGACCTTTTTTCAACCAACGGTGGCTATGGAAGGGCACCCTTTTCATAAATATATAGGAAAAAATAAATTTTTACACATTTACTTTTTTTTAATTTTTTTAAGAATAGTTATTTGCAATTTTACTAACCTAAGTTTCAAAATTGCAAAAATGCTAGGTCCCCCTTTCCCTCCCCCCTCCCTCATTCCTTACGTCACCCTCATTCCTTCGCCTGTGTACTTTTTTTTTTTAAGGTGGGTGCTATTTTGGGTTGTACGGCCCCGCAGGGGCATATTCAACTGAATGCAACCACATTCAAGTAAATGCAACTAAATTTCTGATTTCAAGTTCCATTTATCAGTTGTCGTTTTCGACCTCTTTTTTGAACTCTAATATATATATATATATAGGGTCTTACTCAAATAGAAACCAAATTAAAATAGAAACTAGAAACTAAACCCTAATCTAATATTTAAAGCTAATCTAATGACCAAACTAGGGGTACCCCAATACAAAAAGTTTATAATATTCTAGGCTCCATTCAGCTAAAAAAAAAAGTACTGTTCACGCAGATGACGTGGCAGTGACGTCATCGAGTGAATAATAATTTTTTTTTGTTGGATGGAGCCAAGAATATTATAACTTTTTTTGTGAAGGTGCCCCTAACGGGGCCCTTAGAATAGATGAAATATAATTTATTTAGTGTTGGTTTCTAGTTTCTATTTTAAGGGAGGTTTCTATATATATATATATATTAGAGTTCAAAAAAGAGGTCGAAAACGACAACTGATAAATGAAACTTCAAATCAGCAACTAAATGCAACCACATTCAACTTTTTTTTTAAAGGTGGGATGATTTTGGATTGCATGGCCCCGCAGGGGCATATTCAACTGAATGCAACCACATTCAACTTTTTTTTTAAGGTGGGATGATTTTGGGTTGCATGGCCCCGCAGGGGCATATTCAACTGAAAGCAACCACATTCAACTGAATGCAACCACATGCAACTAAATTTCTGATTTCAAGTTCCATTTTTCAGTTGTCATTTTCGACCTTTTTTACGAACTATATATATATATATATAGTTCGTAAAAGAGGTCGAAAATGACAACTGAAAAATGGAACTTGAAATCAGTAACTGAATGCAACCACATGCAACTAAATTTGCAACTACATTCAACTGAATATAATTTTCGTTTTTCAGTTGCATTAAGTTGAATATGCCCCTGCGGGGCCTTGCAATCCAAATCCACCAAAATCACCCCACCATTTTTTTATTAAAAAAGTTGAATGTGGTTGCATTTGGTTGAATATTGCCCCTGGCGGGGCCTTGCAACCCAAATCCACCAAAATCACCCCACCATTTTTTATAAAAAAAAGTTGAATGTGGTTGCATTTGGTTGAATATTGCCCTTGGCGGGGCCTTGCAACCCAAATCCACCAAAATCACCCCACCTTACAAAAAAAGTTGAATGTGGTTGCATTTGGTTGAATATTGCCCCTAGCGGGGCCTTGTAACCCAAATCCACCAAAATCACCCCACCTTTTAAAAAAAAAGTTGAATGTAGTTGCATTTGGTTGAATGTGGTTGCATTCAGTTGCAACCAAAATATCACCCCACCTTAAAAAAAAAAGAGTTGAAGTGAAGTCGATGTGGTTGCATTAAGTTGCAACCAAAATATCATCCCACCTTAAAAAAAAAAAAGTACACAGGCGAAGGAATGTCGGTAGATAGGGGAAAGGGGGGAGGGTTAGGATTAGGGTTGGTATTTTTGCAATTTTGAAACTTAGGTTAGTAAAATTGCAATGAATTGAAGGAGATGGTATTTTTGCAAATAGAAACTTTAAAGCTAGTATTTTTGGTAAATACCCTTTATATAACCTTTTTTAATGATATTTATTTAAATATTAACACCTAAAAGCAATAAAAAGTAAATAAATTTACACAATTTTTTTAATGATATTCTTTTTAGATTATAATTTCCTTTTTAATATGATATAATTTTGATAATCTATTTTTAAAAATATTACACAACCTTTTTTAATGATATCCTTTTTATATTATAATTTCCTTTTTAATATGATATAATCTTGATCGTCTATTTTTTAAAATATTAGATTCGACGGTTGAGATTATTTTGGTAGTATAGTGATATCCTTTTTAGATTATAATTTCCTTTTTAATATGATATAATCTTGATCGTTTATTTTTAAAAATATTAGATTTAACGGTTGTGATTATTTTGGTAGTACAGTAATATCCTTTTTAGATTATAATTTCCTTTTTAATGTGATATAATCTTGATCGTCTATTTTTAAAAATATTAGATTCGACGGTTGAGATTATTTTAGCAGTACAGTGACCAAACCAAAGTTATGGATAAAATCTCTCTTACACTTATTATATATAAGGATATAATGATATGTATATAAATGGTTTCATAAAATATTATGAAAAATTATTGGAAATTGACATATACACATCCTATTTTTATTAGAGTAAAGTGCACTTTGTATACCTGAACTTTGGCGAAGACACCACTTCGCATACCATAGTTTCAAATCTGTCACGGGCAATACCAAAAAAGCTAACTACTTAAAATTTGTGTACTACCGTATAATTTCCTCTAACGGCGTCAAATGCCCAGGGGTATTGTTGTCTTTTACTCCTGAACCATAATTCTTGAATTTACATGAATTATATTTCAAATCTGGGAAATTAGGGTTCTTGGTGTTAAAATTGGGGCTTTTTATTTCCAGTGATTGTTTGATGATTCTGATGGTTTGTATAGATTCCAGAGGATATATTCAACTCGTATATGTAGTTAATTACATCAAATGTTCCCGATTATGTGATAAACGAATTTGAAAGTTTTGACCGATTATAAAATTGATTCTTTCATAGCTTGTGTTAATCGCTCGTATGTATAATTGTTATGGGTAGATTATATGTGCCTTTAAGCTTCGATTTGACACCTTAATCGCTAAGTTTGGTTAAGAAATGACGAAAAACGAATTTGGCCGGAGTTTGATCGATTTTTGGCCGAAATCGAGTTTTTTCTACAGATTTCTTATTGTTTGTTTGGTATGTTGGCAGTATAAGGCTGTCAAACTGGTAACAGAATCGATTAGCTGCAAAAACCTTGTAAAACGGCTGAGAAACGAGCTTGGTGGGGGGAGTGGCCGGAATTTCTCCTGCCGGCGACGGCTGAGAAACCTTGTACTTTGAATTATTTCTGAATAATGTATTTAGTTTTTTATTGTGTCAATACAGATGGATAGTATCGAAGATGATCCATATTCTGATGATGAATCCATGTATTATGATGAATCAATGGAGCCATTGGAGTCCGCAAGTTTCAAAATTAATGGAGCCAAAGACTTATAAAGCTTTAACGAAAGATGAGATAAAACAAAATCAAGAACATGATGTTGCACTACTTTCAACTGCTCTTTCTGTGCCAAGAAGTTCTGCTGCTATATTACTGCAAAACTACAAATGGAACATCGAGAATGCGCAAGATGCATGGTTTAATGATGCATTGTTAGAAATTATTTTTACTTTTAATTCTAAAATGATTAAAAGTTAAATACTTTTAATTATTTTAATTAATTTCAGTTAATAATTTAATTAATCTAATTATTTGATAAATGTGATCATTTAGTGAATAATTTTATTAATTAATTATTAGTTGATTTTAATTAATTTAATTAGGATTATTTAATTTTTAATTAATCAATTTTTTGCTTTAAATATTCTTTAAAATATTTTGACTGTGAGTTTATTGTTGTTTTAATTGCTACTGGAAAAGACAACAATACCCCTGAGCATTTGACGCCGTTAGAGAAAATTAGACGGCAGTACACAAACTTTAAGTATTCAGCTTGTTTGGTATTGTTCGTGGCAGATTTGAAACTATGGTATGCAAAGTGGTGTCTTCACCAAAGTTCAGGTACACAAAGTGCACTTTACTCTTTTTATTAATGCCCACCTTTTAGCTGTTAAGTGACTATTTTACCCCTCTTTCATAAAAGAATGGTAAAATTGTATAGTGATAATTAAATTTGTTTAAGTGTTCACATTTATTCCTAAATTTTTAGCCTTAGTTATTTTAGAAATAGAATGCGTAATTTATTCGGCCTTCATTATAAGACGGCTCACTAAAAATTGTGTAAATGTTAAAAATAGTAGTAAGATGATGCATTTCAACAGAAAACAAAAGTAAAGAGAAGACGTTATGCATTAAATTTTGTTTAAGTGAAAAATTTCATGCTCGATTACAAAAGTTAGGATAAGGTTGAAGGAAGTAAAAAAAAATAAAGAAGAAAAGTATTATTGGTATTTTTTTGTAGTCAATTAATTTATTAATAAAAGTTATACAATATTTATAAAAATAATTAAAATTGAACAAATACGTATTAAAATAAACCAAATTAGAAATAGTTTCATCAAATCTACTATTGTTGATCAAATATTCTACTATGGTACATATCTCGCTTATATCTATGAAATACATACAACAGATTTATCGAAACGCATTCGAATAATTGACAATAATCACAATTCCATATAACTCAAATCAATGCACCAATATAATAAAATCTTGCAAATTTATGATCCCAAATAACAAAAACAACTAAATTCTTATTAGAGGAGAGAATAAAATCCAAAATATGGATAGCAAAAGTCACTAAAGAACTAATAAAACTTTCATTAAAATGAGAAATTTATTTGAAAATGAAAAAAAGATAAAAAAATTTAAGGAAAAAGGGGCTTATTATCAACCGTTACAATTGATAATAGGAAAAAGGGGCTTATCATCAACAGTTACAATTGATAATAGCCTCTAAAAGAGAGAATAAAAATTAGAATTTTCTGGGAGGAAGCGGTGTTAAAACTTAAAAGTATATAATTGTACATATATTGTTAGAATAAATGATAATCTATTATTTTCGTAAATTTATTTAGTATAATATTAATTCTCGTAACTCTTAATCTCATCAAAACTATACTTTTTGTTGTGCCCAAAATTCGCCTTGGGCTTAATTTAAGGCCCATTAAGGTCACGAGTTTGAGTAATGTGGATATGGATGGATAGGCTGGAGTAGGTATGGATGTTTTGGCCCAATATGCCTTGAAAATATACTGAGAGATGAAGATTTTGGCATCTGCTTCGGGGTTCATTCATGCAGGGGTTCAGGTGTCTGAACCCCAGAAGGAGGTACTGCTGTGTGGGAGGCCTGATAGGGGTTCATATAGGTGAAGGGCTTCCAGGCAGGGGTTCATACTCGTACCCCGATAGTCCGTGGGAATTGGCCCAGCAGCCTCCTAAATTGTAGGAGAACGGATATATATCGCTCTAACAGACTTGTGGATAACTCCTAAACATCAGGGACGACCCAACAACTTCTGTTATGATGGATAATCATTATATATACATGGATTATGTATATATACGTGGATATATGATGGAAAATCATATAAATGTGAAGATAATTATGGATTCATGAAGGATAACTACTGGATAATCATATCATATGGGATAATTAACTGGATTAGTTCAGTTGAGGAAGATAATTATAAAACATATATGATATATACACTGCGTATATATATATAGGCGGATGTACAACGGAAGGCTAGGGTTCAGGCAGTGTCCTAAGGGAACTAGGACTCTTCTTCATCAACAAAATAGCAAATGGATCAACATGGTCAGGAGGATAAGGCTTATCAGAACGTGGCTGGGCTATCAACAAGGAATCCAAAACCCTAGAACTACATGGGACTTGATTCCTATAAATATAGGATATGTAGGCACTTTGCAAGGGTTGAATCTCATTTCTCTCTACATGGATCATGTAGAAAACTTGAGCAATACACATCTCTGGCAGCTGGGATCGACTGAGTAGGAATTACTCCGTCCTTGCTATCCGGTGACCTTGCAAACTCAGTCCCAAAATCATTACAAACAACCGCCCACTCTGGCAGTTCAACGCCGGGCTGTAAATGCTTGAACGCCAATTCTTCAGCCGGAAATCAAGCGATTCATCCGTTATTCCAGCGATATTCTCTCGAAGTGTTGTACCAAATTCCTCTCACAACATTTTTTGCGCTAGAAGGAGGGGATTGGATGATCTTTTGAGAGGAAAGATTGCGAAAAGCTCCGACGATGAACATACACTGAAGAACAATGGAGGTGACCACGAAATTGAGATCGAGGAAGGAGGTCACCAATCGATATATGGCGGATTATATCATGTGGATGGACTGGAAAATCGAGTCTCTGAAAAAAAAATACAAAAAGATGAAAAAATGGAGGAAAAATCATGGCTTATCGAAAAAAAAAGGATGAAGAAGAAGGAAGGTTACCCATAACCTTTATTATGGTCATTTGGTGGTAAAATGCATAAAAGAAGGGATGTGGCTTTGAGGTCTTGGAAAGAATGGCTGGAAAATAACTGTTTTGGATGCTAAATTCCGATATGAAGGGTCCAGAATAGGGGTTCAGCTATGCGGGGTTCCGCGATCCAGAAACTCTCATATCAAGAGTGTGTTAATGTATAACTGAATGTATGAGGAATTGAATGTCCACATGTTGATGGAGATAATGACCATCTGGAGAGGTACCAGTTGAGGGGTTCAAGGGCAAAAGGCAGGAAGAACCTCAATCTGGAGGTCGCACCCATGATAGAAGGCACTCGGAACCAGATGAACCCCTAGTTTCTCAGTCAAGAGGTTCCTCGCAGATGAACCCCCAATTTCTCAACCAGATGGTTTCTCGCAGATGAACCCCCAAATACATAATTTTGGCACTCGACAAATAGGCTTTTATAGTCGGAAGGTGGAGAATATCAATCTAAGGGTTCAACTAGTTGGAGGTTAAGGTCTATCAACGCTCCCCTTCAACAATTTTGGGGTTAAATAAGTCCAGGGGTTTCCGTTAAAAATTGTGGAGCACAACACTAGTTAACAGCACAGCTAATCCATGAAGGAAGTAAATAGTTGAACTTGAATGATAATGGGGGTAGGAACACCATGATTTATGAGCTGTAGGTGAACCCCGGTGTAGATAAGGGTGCGAACCTCCTGATAGAGAGTAACAGGCGAACCCCAATGCAGACAAGGGTGCGACCCTCCTGACTTAAGGGGTATGGGTGAACCCAAATTGAAGCAGGGATACGAACCCCATGATTAATGATCAGTCTGTAAACCTGGATACCCCTAGATAAGGGTGCGAACCTCCTGATAGAGAGTAACAGGCGAACCCCAATGAAGATATGTACTCCCTCATTGGTGAGCTACCGGAAACATTTGCATTCTTCTCTTAGATACCTCTTGTTTCTTACAACGAGCTAGCTCATGTAAGCTTAGAGGTGTCTTACTAATAATTCACACATTCGGTCCGAAGGTTTCCCATCAATATTGATCATGAGAACAGGAATGAGCAAGAAGATAAAGCTTCCATGAAAAAGAGGTTTATTGGTGAGAGGAACCCGGATAGGGGTTCGATGATGACAGGTTCAAGGAAGATAAGCCCTGGAACCCTGAGGCTTCACTTAACAGAATCCCGAGTATGTTAAATAGACTGGGCAAGAAGCTTATTATGAAGCTTGTCAAACTAAAATGTGGAAAAGATTGGTAAAAAGGACTCCCCTGGAAAAGAGCTTCCCAGAAATGGGGTTCGTATACGATAGGTTCGATGATGGAAGGCCCCTTGCTCATAAGCAAAAAGCTGAATAATGAGAAGGCCCGTAATAAGCAAGAAGAACCCGGAAAGCAACCTGGAAAAGGGTTTAAGCATGGAAAATCCCATTCAAAGGTTTTAAGCCAAAATGGAAAATATCGGAACTCAATGTAGGGGTTCCACCATGGTAGTTGTGTCACTCGACATGAGGACCCCAAAAGAATTAATTAGTGCCTAAAGGGGATTCATCAAGAAAAACAATCTTGGCCATGTTTGGCCTCTTATACAACAAATGGGCGTTACACAACTGGTATGGGATACTCAAATGGTTAAATCAAGGAAATGGTTAGAAGTGGACACCTCACTGTACGGATACTATGGAAGCTCTGTTCAGGATACTTGGGGAATCATGTTACCAGTAGCCCTACTGATGGAACCCCATAAAGTGGTTCCAGTTTTTCAGGGGGTAGCACCACCCATTACGTTGATGTAAATGGCTGCTCTAATGGAGGATTATAAAGGCAGAATGCAACATGTAGAAGCAATAGTTGAGAAGCTTTTAAAAAAAATGAATCAATGAAGCCCAGAGAAATGAGCTTGCCCCACTAAAGGCAAAAGCAGCTTATAAAGGTTCTGATGGTGAAAACTTCACTAACAGTGGAAGGGGAAATTTGAAATATATATCCAGCTAAGAGCGTTGGGTCCCAAGCAATGACCTAAATGATGCTCTAGAAAAAAAGCTTATCGTGGAAGTTGAAGGTGGACTCGAATCTCTCACGAACTGAAAATATCACTGGTAGTATTGAAGGATGAACCCCTCTTATCCACCCCCTTGGATGGAGTTATGGTTGAGAGCGTATTCTACAACACTATGGTAGGATGACCCGTTCTGAAGGAGATGCAAATGATGGACTTAATTTATATTATGGCTATGAAGGTTCTCATACTGTAAACCCCTCAAGCACCAGAAGCTAGAAGGTTTCCCACATTGGGGTTCCTCTGCTATAAGCCCCACAAACATCAGAAGTTGGAACATGTGGAAGCTTCAAGGAAGGAATTATGGAAGCTAGTGAAGGATTGTAATCTCGATGAAATTAGGGAGAAGATGCTACTAGACAAGGAACAGGGTATGAATGACCTCTCGATCAATAAAGAGGTAGGTGTGAGGTTCATATGTGAACCCCTTAAAGGAAATACTAGAAGGTGCAAAATCTAGGGAAAATAGCAAAGCTAAGGATGGAATCTGGGTTGGAATAGACTTGGATCCTCATACGCTAGGGCAATGGAAATGAATCATGGGTAGCTTCCACCAAGACACTATCACTAGTGGCTTCCTCACCTAAAAATGGAAAGAACCTGAAACACTCGGTAAAAAGCATACTGGGGGGTACTGGTTGAAGCACCTAAGCGGAGGCCAAAGAAAGGAGGTTTTATCATCTAGACAAAGAAAATGGTTACAGACTTCACATTTATAAGGAGGAGCATGGCTTCCCACACGGATTAAAAAAGAGGTTAAAACTACGGTGAGACGTGTATAGCCAGCTTCACGGATGTCCATTTAGACTTCTCCTAAAAAAGGATGAGAAGTTGAATATGATTCAATATTGGCCATGGACAAACTACGCCGAGGAATCGGGGGTAGAGGATGCAAGGCTACATGGAAGATTTCTAAATGCACCTTATTTTTTAATGAGAAGATGTATGAAGGAGGTTGAGGTTCGTGAACCCTTGGCGGCCTTCAGCCTCAAAACTCCTTACTGGGTTATAGTGACAAAACTCAACGTAAAACACAATCTTCAGCAATCAACATGGTTGGATTTATAGGTGGTCACAACTATATTCACGACATACACCTGGAGTAAGGTCTTAAAGGTAGGCGTACCTGAATCCTATGGAGGGAGGTTTAGTTAATTAAACTCGGGGAAGCTTAATTCATGTGAATTTCTGGTACAAAGGAGGGTTATGAAATATGGTTTCGAACTTGAAACATGGAGAAGGTCATTGGAAAACCATATCGGGTGGCATGGATATAATCATCAGAATGTAAAAGTGTGTGAAGATGGCGAGTATGTATGGGCATACGCGTATTAAACGTAAGCTACCAAAGGTTAGCTGAGGCAATCACGACGTAGGGTACGACCTCGGAACCTTGGAGGGTCAAGAATGGAAATTATTGAATCATCATCGGGGAAAAATAACATGGTCTTTCTTGGAAGGAATATTACAAGCAATAGTCGCTTCACCTATAATACCCCTTGTTTCTTACAATGAGTACGCTCACGTAAGCTTAGAGGTTCAGGGTGAAGGTTGATTGAACCTGATGGCGGATTACATAAGGTTCCTCTTGCATGTAATGGCTACAAGGAACCGGGGGTAAGTGGATGGTATACTGCCGTGATGGTATCTTGAAAATGGTAAATTTTTAAGCAAACAAAACTTTTATACAATGAATGGGTCAGGACTCAGGACCATGAGATTCTTGAGGTTCTGATATGCGAACCCCTAATGGAATCTAATTCGAGGTACCCCTGGAAGATAGATCAAGGACCATATGCAGATTGGATTTCATGAATTAATTTGGAAAGGATTTCTCATGTATGGATTATGCATGAGCTGGATTTACCATGTATGGATTATGCATGAAGAGGATTTCTCATGTATGGATTATGCATGAGCTGGATTTATAGCATATGGATTATATGCTAAAGGAACGTGTATGGATTATACATGAATCGTTTGTGGATTACTTGCGCAAGGCAGGATTGGAAGCACATGGATTATGTGCTAATTGACTACACGGACTATATGGAAAATGTATGGATTATACATGAATCAAGGCAGACACAAGTATGGATTATACATGAATCAAGGCAGGCACATGTATGAATTATACATGAATCAAGGCAGGAACATGTATGGATTATACATGCATCACATGTGGATTGCATGTGAATGGATGGGAACCCCAAGGCAGGCTGGTCCTAGGGACGCTAGGGCCATAAGGTTCACTCATTTGAACCCTGAAAAGGCGTAATGCCGATAAACTTCCGTGTAATCATGTTGGTGGACAACCAACCCCGTTATGGGACTTATGTACAATTGTGGAAGCTACGTACAATTTGGCAAACGACTTCACCATGACCTTAGGGAAACTGGGTGAGTGAGGTCTAACTCTTGGAACCCTGAGGCTTCACTTAACAGAATCCCGAGTATGTTAAATAGACTGGGCAAGAAGCTTATTATGAAGCTTGTCAAACTAAAATGTGGAAAAGATTGGTAAAAAGGACTCCCCTGGAAAAGAGCTTCCCAGAAATGGGGTTCGTATACGATAGGTTCGATGATGGAAGGCCCCTTGCTCATAAGCAAAAAGCTGAATAATGAGAAGGCCCGTAATAAGCAAGAAGAACCCGGAAAGCAACCTGGAAAAGGGTTTAAGCATGGAAAATCCCATTCAAAGGTTTTAAGCCAAAATGGAAAATATCGGAACTCAATGTAGGGGTTCCACCATGGTAGTTGTGTCACTCGACATGAGGACCCCAAAAGAATTAATTAGTGCCTAAAGGGGATTCATCAAGAAAAACAATCTTGGCCATGTTTGGCCTCTTATACAACAAATGGGCGTTACACAACTGGTATGGGATACTCAAATGGTTAAATCAAGGAAATGGTTAGAAGTGGACACCTCACTGTACGGATACTATGGAAGCTCTGTTCAGGATACTTGGGGAATCATGTTACCAGTAGCCCTACTGATGGAACCCCATAAAGTGGTTCCAGTTTTTCAGGGGGTAGCACCACCCATTACGTTGATGTAAATGGCTGCTCTAATGGAGGATTATAAAGGCAGAATGCAACATGTAGAAGCAATAGTTGAGAAGCTTTTAAAAAAAAAATGAATCAATGAAGCCCAGAGAAATGAGCTTGCCCCACTAAAGGCAAAAGCAGCTTATAAAGGTTCTGATGGTGAAAACTTCACTAACAGTGGAAGGGGGAAATTTGAAATATATATCCAGCTAAGAGCGTTGGGTCCCAAGCAATGACCTAAATGATGCTCTAGAAAAAAAGCTTATCGTGGAAGTTGAAGGTGGACTCGAATCTCTCACGAACTGAAAATATCATTGGTAGTATTGAAGGATGAACCCCTCTTATCCACCCCCTTGGATGGAGTTATGGTTGAGAGCGTATTCTACAACACTATGGTAGGATGACCCGTTCTGAAGGAGATGCAAATGGTGGACTTAATTTATATTATGGCTATGAAGGTTCTCATACTGTAAACCCCTCAAGCACCAGAAGCTAGAAGGTTTCCCACATTGGGGTTCCTCTGCTATAAGCCCCACAAACATCAGAAGTTGGAACATGTGGAAGCTTCAAGGAAGGAATTATGGAAGCTAGTGAAGGATTGTAATCTCGATGAAATTAGGGAGAAGATGCTACTAGACAAGGAACAGGGTATGAATGACCTCTCGATCAACAAAGAGGTAGGTGTGAGGTTCATATGTGAACCCCTTAAAGGAAATACCAGAAGGTGCAAAATCTAGGGAAAATAGCAAAGCTAAGGATGGAATCTGGGTTGGAATAGACTTGGATCCTCATACGCTAGGGCAATGGAAATGAATCATGGGTAGCTTCCACCAAGACACTATCACTAGCGGCTTTCTCACCTAAAAATGGAAAGAACCTGAAACACTCGGTAAAAAGCATACTGGGGGGTACTGGTTGAAGCACCTAAGCGGAGGCCAAAGAAAGGAGGTTTTATCATCTAGACAAAGAAAATGGTTACAGACTTCACATTTATAAGGAGGAGCATGGCTTCCCACACGGATTAAAAAAGAGGTTAAAACTACGGTGAGACGTGTATAGCCAGCTTCACGGATGTCCATTTAGACTTCTCCTAAAAAAGGATGAGAAGTTGAATATGATTCAATATTGGCCATGGACAAACTACGCCGAGGAATCGGGGGTAGAGGATGCAAGGCTACATGGAAGATTTCTAAATGCACCTTATTTTTTAATGAGAAGATGTATGAAGGAGGTTGAGGTTCGTGAACCCTTGGCGGCCTTCAGCCTCAAAACTCCTTACTGGGTTATAGTGACAAAACTCAACGTAAAACAC
Source organism: Kitagawia praeruptora (assembly GCA_037693485.1). NCBI lineage: Eukaryota > Viridiplantae > Streptophyta > Magnoliopsida > Apiales > Apiaceae > Kitagawia > Kitagawia praeruptora. The sequence continues at coordinate 112,797,467 of CM075344.1, forward strand.
AATCTTCAGCAATCAACATGGTTGGATTTATAGGTGGTCACAACTATATTCACGACATACACCTGGAGTAAGGTCTTAAAGGTAGGCGTACCTGAATCCTATGGAGGGAGGTTTAGTTAATTAAACTCGGGGAAGCTTAATTCATGTGAATTTCTGGTACCAAGGAGGGTTATGAAATATGGTTTCGAACTTGAAACATGGAGAAGGTCATTGGAAAACCATATCGGGTGGCATGGATATAATCATCAGAATGTAAAAGTGTGTGATGATGGCGAGTATGTATGGGCATACGCGCATTAAACGTAAGCTACCAAAGGTTAGCTGAGGCAATCACGACGTAGGGTACGACCTCGGAACCTTGGAGGGTCAAGAATGGAAATTATTGAATCATCATCGGGGAAAAATAACATGGTCTTTCTTGGAAGGAATATTACAAGCAATAGCCGCTTCACCTATAATACCCCTTGTTTCTTACAATGAGTACGCTCACGTAAGCTTAGAGGTTCAGGGTGAAGGTTGATTGAACCTGATGGCGGATTACATAAGGTTCCTCTTGCATGTAATGGCTACAAGGAACCGGGGGTAAGTGGATGGTATACTGCCGTGATGGTATCTTGAAAATGGTAAATTTTTAAGCAAACAAAACTTTTATACAATGAATGGGTCAGGACTCAGGACCATGAGATTCTTGAGGTTCTGATATGCGAACCCCTAATGGAATCTAATTCGAGGTACCCCTGGAAGATAGATCAAGGACCATATGCAGATTGGATTTCATGAATTAATTTGGAAAGGATTTCTCATGTATGGATTATGCATGAGCTGGATTTACCATGTATGGATTATGCATGAAGAGGATTTCTCATGTATGGATTATGCATGAGCTGGATTTATAGCATATGGATTATATGCTAAAGGAACGTGTATGGATTATACATGAATCGTTTGTGGATTACTTGCGCAAGGCAGGATTGGAATCACATGGATTATGTGCTAATTGACTACACGGACTATATGGAAAATGTATGGATTATACATGAATCAAGGCAGACACAAGTATGGATTATACATGAATCAAGGCAGGCACATGTATGAATTATACATGAATCAAGGCAGGAACATGTATGGATTATACATGCATCACATGTGGATTGCATGTGAATGGATGGGAACCCCAAGGCAGGCTGGTCCTAGGGACGCTAGGGCCATAAGGTTCACTCATTTGAACCCTGAAAAGGCGTAATGCCGATAAACTTCCGTGTAATCATGTTGGTGGACAACCAACCCCGTTATGGGACTTATGTACAATTGTGGAAGCTACGTACAATTTGGCAAACGACTTCACCATGACCTTAGGGAAACTGGGTGAGTGAGGTCTAACTCTTGGAAATTGGAACGCTAAGGATTTTAGCGGTGTGAGAAAATCACATTGGATTGGCAGAATAACTTCGCCACGACCCCTGGGAAACTGGGTGAGTGAAGTTTAACTCTTGGAAATTAACATCGTGAGGAAACTAACATCGTGAGGAAATTAACATCGTGAGGGAATTAACATCCTAAGGAAATTAGCATTGTGAGGAAATCACATGGAACCTCATTAATGGGAATTCTTCATGCACTCTAGGTCTGATCCCGAAGACCGGTCTAGGATTAGGGGTTCAGTCGGTAAGAGGTTCTATCTTATATTAGTGGAAGCCCGGGGGTAAGGTATGAGCGCTTATCTGTGAAATAATTTTTATGACTTGATTAAAACTATGATCACTTTATCTTTGCCTTTATTTGCTTAACTGCTGTGAATGACTATGTGTACTTATATGCTTTGTGTGCTATGTGTACTTATGTGCTTCATGTCTTATGTTCACATGCCTTCTTTATGTGTTCATGTGTTATTGTTTACGTGAACCTAGTTATTTACTATAAAGATAGGTTATGCGAACGAACTCTAGGGGGCAGTACGTGTATGGACCTATTAGGTAGGAACCTTTTAGATATGAACCTCTTAGGTACGGGCTTCCTTTAGGAGTATGGATTGGATCTGGATTGGATTTGGATCTGGATGGCATTTGGATCTGGATTGGATTTGGATTGGACTTGGATTTGGATCTGGATGGGATTTGGATTGGATTTGGATTGGATTTGGATCTGGATTGGATTTGGATTGGACTTGGATTTGGATTGGATTTTGATCTGGATGGCATTTGGATTGGATTTGGATTTGGATTGGACTTGGATTTGGGTTGGATTTGGATTTGGATTGGACTTGGATTTGGATTTGGATTAGATTTGGATTTCATGGATTGGATTTCTCATGTATGGATTATGCATGAGTAGGTTTTAACATGTATGGATTATGCATATCATGGGTTCGCGTCAATCCTAGGGACACTTGGATAGCGAAACTCCCATCAACTTAAAGCCCACATAAGCCCTTGGCAGGCAGTGTGGTTAGGCCCACGTGAACCCTTAACAGGTAGTGGTGCCCTTTCACTACTTATGTCATGGGAATGCATTAATGCTCCCATCAGTCTACGACCTACGTGAACCCTCAACAGGTAGTGTGGTCAGGCCCACGTGAACCCTCAACAGGTGGTGGTGTCCTCTTATTATTTACATTATGAGTACCCAACGATGCTCATATCAGCTTCAAGCCCACGTAAGCCCTCGGCAGGTAGTGTGGTGAGGCCCACGTGAACCCTTAACAGGTAGTGGTGAACAAATATATACAAGTTAAGGCTATTGCGTGAAGCCTGGATATTTATAAAACATTTAAGGGTACAACTGGGTGAACCCCTAGGGTTTGAACGTACCCCTAAGCAGATTACTGTACACATGGCATACGCACGAACAAAGGTTCAAGGATTCAAGTGGAGGAAGGCCTACTTATCGTACGTGAAGAAAATCTAATCCTCGGGGGGTAATTCAACATCTCACCATGGAAGGGCTTACATAATGGAATGAGGTCCTCATCTTAAGCTCAAAGGGTGGCATCCCCAACCTTATGGGTTCAATGGTTGAACCCTAACTTGGATTGACGTGCTAAAAGAAAAGATAAGTTCTATTTTCATTCTTTTACATATTCTCTATCACACATGTTTTCTATGCATACAAGGAAATTTATATAGCATATAGCCAAAAACATCATTGCAAAGTTCATATTTTCAAATTGATCATTATCTTCTATCACACATTAATTCATGTTCATCTGGATGTGCGTATCACATGATTTCACACTTGCATGGATTTATACACAAAGGGTCATCATGATATACATTTACTTACATTATGCATGAGTTTCAAAATTATTTTCGAACTTGCTGGCTGATAGGTACTTAGGCATACTATATGCCTCATAACGTAACCACTTAGAAAGACATAGTTACAATTGAGGAGGTTTCTATAGCCTTACCTTGGTCCCTCTTGGGGTACGCATATAAGATCATCTGCATCATATGGATTATAGGTTCACTTGGGAAAAGCCCCATAGTTGATGGGCATGGTTTGGCAAAGTCCCATGGTTTATGGGCACGGTTTGGAAAAGTCCTATGGTTTATGGGTAGATGTTCATGAAGTCTCGGAAAACTTAACAACATTTTGAGAGGTCCATGGTGATGGGTTCATGGAAATCTCTAAATGTTGTGGCATATGTCTTGAGAAGTGCGTTCGCCAAGGTTCCACATGAGTGTGAAGGCAGTAATGAGTTTATATATACAAAATCATATGCACTCGCATAACCATATATGCATCTATGCATTATATATATATGCACTATGTGCATCATATATGTGAGCTGCTTAGCTCATGCTACTAATCACCTTTTCTTTTAGTTGTCTTGATAGTCCAGGCATATGGAAGATTAAAGCTTATTTTTCAAGAGAAGGAGTTTCATAGCATTACTCACGGGGCATCTCACATGAAGACCAACTTCGCAAGGAAGGAACATCTCGAGGATTTAGGTTATAATTTTCAAGGGATAAGGCTGGAAGCTAAGAAGTTCAGGTGACAAGGTTAGGATGCTCAAGATTGAAACTGGCACTCCATACGTGGTCTAAGGAATTTGGAAGACTCCATTTTAGGATTCAGAAGGGGTACGTATGTGGAAGCATTATGTTTCCTGTTTCTTACGCCGAGTTAGCTCATGTTAGCTTGGAAGCATGATGTGGAAGCTATGTATTTCTCTAAGGAAGATAAGGAAGGATTGGGCCTCGACTTATTTCGGTTCCTTTTGCATTTAAAAGCTACAAGGAACCGGGGGGTAGTTGTTGTGTCCAAAATTTGCCTTGGGCTTGATTTAAGGCCCATTAAGGTCACGAGTTTGAGTAATGTGGATATGGATGGATAGGCTGGACTAGGTATGGATGTTTTGGCCCAATATGCCTTGGAAATATACTGAAAGATGAAGATTCTGGCATCTGCTTCGGGGTTCATTCATGCAGAGGTTCAGGTGTCTGAACCCCAGAATGAGGTACTGCTGTGTGGGAGGCCTGATAAGGGTTCATATAGGTGAAGGGCTTCCAGGCAGGGGTTCATACTCGTACCCCGATAGTCCGCGGGAATTGGCCCAGCAGCCTCCTAAATTGTAGGAGAACGGATATATATCGCTCTAACAGACTTGTGGATAACTCCTAAACATCAGGGACGACCCAACAACTTCTGTTATGATGGATAATTATTATATATACATGGATTATGTATATATACGTGGATATATGATGGAAAATCATATAAATGTGAAGATAATTATGGATTCATGAAGGATAACTACTGGATAATCATATCATATGGGATAATAAACTGGATTAGTTCAGTTGAGGAAGATAAATATAAAACATATATGATATATATACACTGCGTATATATATAGGCGGATGTACAGCGGAAGGCCAGGGTTCAGGCAGTGTCCTAAGGGAACTAGGACTCTTCTTCATCAACAAAACAACAAATGGATCAACATGGTCAGGAGGATAAGGCTTATCAGAACGTGGCTGGGCTATCAACAAGGAGTCCAAAACCCTAGAACTACATGGGACTTGATTCCTATAAATATAGGATATGTAGGCACTTTGCAAGGGTTGAATCTCATTTCTCTCTACATGGATCATGTAGAAAACTTGAGCAATACACATCTCTGGCAGCTGGGATCGACTGAGTAGGAATTACTCCGTCCTTGCTATCCGGTGACCTTGCAAACTCAGTCCTAAAATCATTACAAACAACCGCCCACTCTGGCAGTTGAACGCCGGGCTGTAAACGCTTGAACGCCGATTCTTCAGCCGGAAATCAAGCGATTCATCCGTTATTCCAGCGATATTCTCTCGAAGTGTTGTACCAAATTCCTCTCACAACACTTTTTATACCAATTTTATATTTTTTTATTGTCATAAAACAATTGGAATTTGTATTTAATTCAAATGGATTGAATTGAAAATGTATAAATTTAAAATAAAAATAAGTCAATTCCTATGAACATAATAAATTAATGTCCAAGGACCATAAATGTGGATTTTTAATTTGATTAAGAATAAATTAATGTCTAACTACATGATTAACATAAATTACATGTTCCAAGAGAGATCTCTCTCCCCTTTTCCATGCCCCCTACTCTTTTTGTATTAAAAGAGAGTCCCGATGGGACTCATTTTAAAAAAAATAAAAATAAAAATATTATTTTTATTAAAATGGGCCATGTCAGGACATTCTTTTAATAAAAAAAACAGAGAACACAAAAGGGGATATGGAAAAGGGGACAGAGAATCCGTACTCATTCCAAGATGAGTTGCAACTTGCATTTTATAGTTGTGTTAATCTACAGTTGTGCTCTATGCGTGCACGCGGTTCTGGTTGATCGCCAATAATTTTATTTTAGTTATTTATCTACATAGAGTTCGTTTGGTTAAATTTAAAAATATTATTTATGATTTATGTCTCGTTTGATAAATTTTAACTCGGACTTTTAAGTTATTTATTTCGGAAATTTTTTTGTATTTACATACTTTGTTTTAAGAAAAATATGTATAGGGAATTTAATATTCGTTATCTAGCAAAAATAAGTTACTTATTTCAGAAAAAAGTACATATTTACGTACTTTTTTCTAGAATAAGTAACTTATTTCCGAGAAATAAGATTTTCCAAACGGGGCCTTAAAATTGCTTAAAATGATAAGTGAAAAATAAAATTTTAAGTTAATATCTGTTTGGGTAATTTTTATTTTGGGTAACTTATGAATTATTAAAAATGTTAAAATAAAATAAAGTTTAATAAATAATTAATTTGGAAGATGTTATTAACTTTTATCAAATAAAAACATCAAAATAAAATAAGTCGTTCAAAAAAGTATCTCCTACCAAATTCTGGCTTTAAGCTATTTTTTTAACTGTAAGTCATTTTCTGACTTATTACACAAACAAACATTTTTAAACTTAAAGTCAAAATCACTTTAAGCCCGAGCCAAATAGCCTCATAATTTTGTTTCCCTCCGGCCCTAGATACTAAAATTTCATATAAATACAATTTTGATAAGGATAAATGATCTATTTCATCACTGTACTATTGCGAAACTTTTAGTTGGGTCACCAGGTCAAAAAAAATTTCAAACGCATTATTAAACTTAATATACCTTTCAGTTGGGTCATTAAACATTAAAATATTTCACTACCATTAAATTTTCGTTGACTTTAACGGCAGTCTGTTAAATGGTTACAACTCAACAGCCAGCTAATTATCCACGTAATAAATTATGCCACATATGCGTGCCACATCAAGAATTGATTTAAAAAAAACTGAGCCCAAAATTGATTAAAAAAACCAAAATTGTTAAAACAAAAAATAATAATAATAGAATATAAGATATAACCACAGCCAAGACCAGATCCTCAAGAACCCGAAATTAATGAAGAACACAACCCAAAATCATAAAGAACCCTAAAATTTCAAAAGTTCTAAAGTTTCCATAGTTGTGTTGAATCCTTCCTTTTTTCTTGTACATAGAAGTTCTAATGCTTCTACTCTGCCTCCACTGCTTGCCTCTTCTAGATTGTTTCTACATATTACAGAGAAAATCTTCGCCCGCGGCGATTTCTGGCACACCGCCGTCGCCTCTCGCCGATTAGAAACCCAAAAATTCGCAAACAATATCTCAAAACGATCCTTAATCGATGACCTACACTACTATAACCAGTGTTGTTAAACGCGATATGCGCACAGAAGCGCAAAAGCCTCCTGGGGCATAAGCGCAACGCGCAATGCGCGGATTCATCGAAAGCAACTAAATATTCATATATATATGGTATTCAATGCAGAATATTATAAATTTATAGATAAGAAGCCATTTAAAAGCCTTTAGCATTTCTTTTTCCTCCAATAAGATGTTCCTTCATCCTAAATACTCCTCCAGTTGTTTCTTTTCCACAGAAATTACAGCGAAGTCGAACCGAACTACCCTCGTTCACTGCCTGTGCATATTTCCATGCCACATCTTTTCTATCAGCCATCACTTACTGCAATTAAACGAAGAGTAGCTGTAATTAGTATGTAACTACATACTATAATCAGTTAATAAGTTAAGTAAAAAATCATATGTATATATACAAGAATCGTATATATACAAGAATCATATATAACTGTGTATGTGTATGTATATGTGAGTGTACGCATGTATATATGTGTGTATGTGTGTGTATATGTGTGTATATCTGTGTGTGTATGTGTGTGTGAAGATAAAAAGATGAGAAGATAATTACCACCAAGATTTCTTTGTCTGCTGTTGCTCTGTGGGTTCTCTGCTGCTCTGTGGGTTCACTGCTGCTGCTCTGTCTATTTAGGGTTGTTTTGACCCATTTCTTATAATTTTTTTTATAAAAATGACCCGGTCAATGAGACCGGTCAACATTTTAACAAAGGCGCGCTTTTCTTGCGCATTTCGCACTGCGCATAATCGATAGAAGCGCACAAAAGCGAGCGCATCACTGAAGGTGCATCGCATCTCCAAAGCGATGCGCTTCAGGTGCGCATCGCGTCGCTTCTCGCATATGCGCGCGCATATGCGCGCATTTAACAACACTGACTATAACATTAGAATTATCAAATAATCAACCCATAGATCTCGATTCGTAGAGCCCATATATGCTTTAAAAATTACTGAAACTATTGTGAAACTTTCAGTATCTTTCCATCTATGCATCCAGCGAAGTTCTACTAGTACCAACCAAAATTAAAACCCCAATTTCTCCCTCTGTGGTGCACCATATCTCTCCATCCTCCCTATCTCTCTCTTTCTCATTTTTCTCTCTCTCTTTGCCACACCACCGTGTCGCCTCCGTTCTTCCAAGTTCCATCGCAACACCACCATCATCAATTGAACCCAACCAAAATCAGGCCAATTTCTCCCTCTATCGTATCTCTCTTTCTCTCCCCTCATCATCCTCGGTCTCTCGTCTCCCTCCTTCTCTTTCTCCCTATTCTCCCTTCTTATCGCTCTCTCCCCCTCCCTTCTTCTCTTTTCTTTTTAATATATAATTTAATTTGTAATTATAATTAAATTTTCCATGTCATTTGCCACACAAGCTGCCACACAAGCATTCCGTTAGTGTAATTAACGGGACTAACGTTGGAAACCTATTTGAAAGATTTTAGTACTTCAAGTATTTGATTGAAAGTTTTTTTGGGTTGATGACCTAACTGAAAGTTTCAATATAGTACAGTGATGAAGTAGACCATTTACACATTTTGATACTTACAATTTCATTTAAAGTACACTTACTCTTTTAAGGTAAATAAACCTTAAAAAATATATGTTTCTGTTCTCTTAAACCTCCAATCCTAACTAATCACCTCAATAATATTCAAATCTATCCTTTTTTTTTTTTTTTTACCAATTAAGCCTTCTTACTTCTCACAAATTTACTTTCATCTTCCTTTTGTCATATGTTCACCATAGTTTTTAATTTTTCTTCAATAATCATCCTTCTTTTATGAGAATGGTTGTCCCCAAATTTTTTGGGTGTTTTGTTTATGAGTAATTAGCATTTTGCAACCCTTATGTTTGGGCGCTTTTTCGATTTGGTCTCAAATTATGTTTCACGATAGTTTTCACCTCTAGATTTCAAAGTCGCTTCGATTTGCACCCTTTTGACCAAACTCCGTCCAAATTGATTGTTACCGTTGGTATAAACAGGGGTAAAATCGGAAACATATATTAATTTTTTACATTTTACTTTATTTTTTTCATTCCCCTCATCTCTCTTCTTTCATCCCTCATCTCTCTCGTATTTCATCTCTCATCTTCTCTCTTCTTCTCCCAAATCTTTATTGTAAATAACCAAATTGATCCCCATCCTCTACAAAACCATATTCTTAATTTTCGATTTGGTAAAATTCTCAAAATTGTGAATTTCAATTTTTGTTGTGTATTTGATCGATTTGAAGGTGAATTGGGTGTGAATTAACCCTAAACCACCATTCCCCTACCCTTCTTCTCCATTCCTCCTTCCATTCTCCGTTTTCTCCTCTTCTCCAAAACAAGAAGAAAAACAAAGGGGGCTGGGGTAATGTTGGTTGTTGAAAAAGGTAGAGGAGGTGAACGGAGGGTGAAGGGAGAAGAAAGGAAAGGAACGGGGGTGGGAGTTAATTGAAGACTGTAGATGGGGCAGTGGAGAGTAGAGTGGAGGCGGTGTACGATGGTGGTTGGTTGGAGAGGTAGGGTGAACGGAGGAGACGGTGGGAATGGAGGAGGGCGGTGAAGAGGGCATCTGTTGGAGGTGGAGCAGTGGTGTTGGCGGGGAGCAATTAAGGTGGAGGTGTGGCTGTGGGTCGGAGAACGAAGGGGAAGGCGGTGAGGTGAGATGGGTGGACTGAACTGGTGGTAAGCGGAGGTGGGTTGTGAAATTGGTGGTGATGGTGAAGGTAGAGGAGGTGAAGAATCAGAGCAGCGGAGGTGGTGGTGAGTTGGGCGTTGAAAGAAACAGCAGTGGCTGTGGGCAGCGACAGGTGGAAGAAGGTGGCGGTGAAGGATAAAAGGAGGTGATGATGGAAAGGAGATGGGCTATGGTGCCGAGGGGAGAAGGAGATGTGAAGATGGGTTTGTTGTGCGGAGAAGGGTTGGTGGTTGTTGAAAAGAGCTGTTGCAGGTGCCGAAAAATGAAGGAGGAGAATGGAGGGGCGAGGTGAGTGTTGGTGAAGGAGTGACTGCGAAGGTGGGTGTTGAACGGCATGGAAAGGAGTGAGAGACAAGATTGTTTATGTTCTGTTATGTTTTTTAAGAGTTGTAAGTGGACTGTTAAATTACCCATTTATCCCGAACCTTTTAACGTTAACGGTCAAGTATGATGGAACTTGGTCAAAGAGGTGCATATCAAAGCGACATTTAATGTTTTAGGTGCAAAATACCAAAAAAGATAGTATAGAACCAAATTGAAAAAGCGCCCAAAGATAAGGGGTGCGAAATGCTAATTACTCTTTGTTTATTCTCCTTTTGAAGTGGTTGATATGTTTTTGGTATTTTTGGTTTGTTATTTTGTCTCTTTAGGAATGATTCAATTGGTGTTTTGGGTGATCTCAAAAGCCCGCGTCGAGGCTGGGTCGATGGTGGATATCGCAAAATCTCACATTTCACAACGGAAGATTGTTCATATTATGAGGGCACCTATTCCTCCAATTTAAGTTGGTTTAATTGAAAGTTCTGAACATTGGACTACAACTGGAATTCATTGTGTGCAGGTCAGTTGTGATGCTACTGGCTTTGGGATGCCATTTTAATCTTTTTTAGTTCAAATTTTTTTTATTATGTATGTTAAGCGATCTGAAAACAAACCGACTATTTATTTAGCTCATTTAATTGTTTCTCAACCAGATTGTGTTACCATTTTGGGAGTTTATCCCATTAAATTCAGTCTTTTCAATAAAACGCATAATATTTTATCAAAAAAACCTTTCTAGGGACAAATTAGCCGGCTAGCCTAACAAACGGGTCCATGAATAAGTTTGATTGTGCAAAAAAAAAACTAGTAACTGAAATTTGTGAAAATTTTACATGTTATAGACATTTTTTTATTAATGAAAAATAATTTAATAATGAATTTTGAATTATTAATTTGTGATACTAATATTTTGGAACGGGTTGAGATTATTTTTGAGGATTCTGGACAAGTCGGGTCGGTTATTTTGATTCTTTAGAAGTTCGTAACGGGTTATTTTGATCAATTATATGCTTATACTTATTATACATGCAAAGAAATAATAGAGTTCTAATTAGTCAACTAGAGTAAATTTCCACCTCTTTATTTTATAAAATAAGAATCTTAAATGTTTTGGAAGGCGGTAATAGATTTGTAACAAAAAGTTAGAATTTTTTTTTGGTAAAAATAATGTGTAATTAATATTTTTATATGAAAATTTAAACCATAATAATGGCATTTAGTTGTTGTTGGTCAGTTTTTAGAATATTTGTACGAATTTGTTTTCGCATAATCACTCAATATTCGTCCATAATTATTATATTTCTTTTAAAGAAAAAGAAAAATAAGAAAATTAGAGATTTCAGCAAGATACACAGCAAGTTGATTACTTTCCTCGTTGATGAGATGAATCTCTGAGTGAGAGAGTCTTGTGTTGATTTGACGAATCACATATTGGAGCTCCATTCTCACTCCGTCTATCCCTGATCGTTTCCAATCCCAATGAGCACCACCATGATCTAGTTCCAACTCCAAGAGATTGTAATTTTCAAAGAAAGCTCTTCTAAGAGCGAAGAGGATTGAGTAAAGTTCATTGAGCCTTCTTTCTAGAATCCTTAATGATCCAGCAATCATACGCACTATAGTTCCTCTATCATCGTGAAAAACTATGCCAATACCAGACCTGTTACCATTTTCCAGCGGCTCATTGGAGAAGAAGCTATGGACATTTATCTTTATGAACTCCTCTTTAGGAAGAGTCCACAAAACTCCAGCGTCAACCATTGTAAATAACTGAGAAAATAGTTACTAGGTGGCTACAATGAAAATAATGAGTATGCATATATAGGCCCTTCATAAGTACCTACAACCCTAAAGGACTTCCCAACAATGACTTTCCGCTACCCAATGCCACTACTGAGAAAATATACCGAGGCTTTAAGATAAAACCCCTTCGTATTACCTCAAAAAAACAATGAACTAAAACGAGTCAAATAAGAATTAAAACTGAAATAGGATCACTAATGATAGGCCCAATATATTTAAAAGATGAGCCCACTACTAGGATAATTAAACTCAGACTTACTTGGACTCTTGCGTATTAGTACCATGCAAATAACATTTTATCTCTAAGCCTTCCTTGTCGAGCCAAAGAGTCCGCTGCATGAATGAAATCCCTGCTTTCTTTCACTAGATCAAGGCTTAAACCTTGAAGCAAATCAGCAAAAGGCCTCTCAACAAACCAAGGGATTTTTAGGGAGAATTTGATGTGGTTTACTGACTCAACAAGTTCTTGACTGTCTGTGAATACTATGAGTTTTCATGTTTCATGGAACTAGCAACCAATTTCTCAACTAGAAATACTAGTGCTTTATACTCACTAACAAGTGGACATGAAGCAGAAGAAGGGCCAGAGAACACTAGCAAGAAATTCATGTCACTGTCTTGCAAATATCCTCCAATTCTTCCTGTTTGATTATGACAATTGGTGTTAGTCCATGCCCCATCAATAAATCCACACAAGCACTTGAAATTTCGATAGAAGTTCGATCTTGCGATTTTGTTATGCATCGGAACCGATCCTGCTGGGTTTTTGATCCAACTAGTAGTATCGATGTAGGATATGATTTTTAAAGATTCGCACCATCTTTGAGTTCTCAGAATAAGAGTAGCTTCAATATCTTTCCTCGAGGTTTTTATTCCTTCAAACACTAGACGGTTTCTTGCCAACCAGATTGTCCACAAAGATGCAGCAATAACAATACCCCAAGCTTCTCTAACAGTGGGACTTTTGAAAGATTTTAAAGAGTTCCATACTGTTAGTTTTGTGATTTTAAAACTCCACCACAACTGTACGAAGTCCCATATCCAAGAAGCAACTTCACAATCCTAGAAAATATGGTCTGAAGATTCCTCCATTGAGTTGCACCACTTGCAGATTTCTGAGTTAAAATTGACACCAATCCTTTCTTTCAACAGTTTGGCAGTAGGTAATGATTTTGACAAATGTTTCCACAGGAAGAATTGAACTTTTGGCGGTATTTTAAGATTCCAGATGAATCTGAATTCCCATTTTGGTATATCAGGATGATCTTTCAACAATGTGTAGCAGTCTTTAACTAAGAAAGGTTTGCCACTATGTTTCCAAATCAACTGATCTGAAACATTTGAAAGCTGTTGAGAAGAAATGAAATTCCAGAACAACCCAACTTCTATCTTTTCCCATTCTCTTAGGGGGCGTTTCCAGTGAATTTTGCTGAAGATACCGTTTGACAAACAAGAATCTGTGAAACCTTTCAGAGATACGAATTGACAAAGAGAAATGTTGAATAACCTTGGGAATTTTGAATGCAATGGCAGGTGAGAGTTCCATATGTCGAACCAAAGCAGAATTTTAGATCCATCACCTAGAATCCACTTAAAATCAGAGTGAAGAAAACCAGCCCCAAGATCATTATTACAGGTTATATCGTAAATGTTTGACATCAAAGATGAAAGTCTTTTCCCTGATAGACCTTCTTCAAAAGAAGCACCAGTATCACAAAGATATTTAGCTCTTAGCCATTTATTCCATTTCGAGTCTCTCTCATTATATACCACCTTGGTATCCATTTACTAATAAGAGACAAATTCCTCAAACGAATATCTGCAATTCCAATCCCTCCTTTCTCTTTAGACAAAGTAATTTGTTTCCAGCTAGTGAAATGCATCTTCCTAGATGATTTGCCTTGACAATTCCTTGAACCCCAGAAAAAGTCTCTTCTTATTCTCTCCAGTTTCTTGCAAACTCCTACTGGAATTTTAAAAAGACTTAACCAGTAGGTGGGAATGCTATCAAGGGATGCTTTCACTACTAGAAAATATGGATTAGACATCGGGCCTTTAACAACGGTTTGAAAAGCCACCGATGTTAAAAGAGTTTTCAACATCAGTTATTTAAAAAGCGATGTTAAACAAATTTCTGGACATCGGTTGCTTAAATAACCGATGTCTAAAAGTTTTTTCTCGAAATAAAAAAAAACGTGCTGAGTCATTTCCCCCCATTTCTCATAAAACATTTGCCTTAGAAAATTTTAATATCCCGCCTAAGTAACATTTCCCCCAAGTTAGTATCCCGCCTTAGTCACTTTCCCCTAATTTCTCTCTACACAGCAGCCGACTCTCATTCATCTCTCTCTCACTCATCTCTCTCTCTCTCTCTCTATCCCACACACACACACACACTCTCATCTCTCTCTCACTAATCTCTCTCTCTCTCACACTCTCATCACTACTCGACCCTATTTCTGTCTTTCTCACCGATGTTACGATTTCTCTAAATCGAAATAGAGGATAGGAAGCTCAAATTTGAGAGAAGAGGAAGCTCGAATCGTAAGTCATTTTCCAATTAATAGTTCGAATTAAGCTCGATTTATTTTTAATTGAACATTTTTTTGCAGATTAGTTGCTCTTTTTGCTTGGGTCATCTTCAATTAGTAAGTTTTTTGTGTTAATTACTTGTTTTCTTTTTGCTTGTATCTTTTTTTTAGGTATTCAATCTTTAACTGGTTTGGGTTTCAATTTAGAGATTTAAATTAGGGTTTTATATTTGGATGTTTGGGTTTTTGTTTCGGTTGAATTCAAATTAGGATTAAAATTGGTGTTGTACTTGGTTTTCGTAATATTTGGTTATTACTGATTTGATTTTGTACTTGGTTTTCATTTATATGCTTGAAAGATTTTGACTCTTTTCTTGCTGTTTATGAAGGCTTCTGCAACTTGAAACAGGTTTTAAATTTTTTATCTTTTAATACATGTATTACCCTCTCTCTTTTTTTCCAAAATTTGTTTACTTTTGGTTATGAATTTGTAAGTTGCATCGGCTACACAATCTGAGAAACTTTTGGTAAATAGATTGATTAGTTATTGGGTAAGAGTAATGTATGCGTACATGTTATCCTCCCACCTTTCGATCACAACACATTGGGTATGATTTGATTTACAAAGCAGAAGTGTTTTCAAATTGGATTAGTGACATGAAATTCTTGGTTTATACTTAAAGCAATTTGTCTTTTTAAGTCAGATTTTCTTTCAAATAAGTGTTTTGGGATTTTTGTCATTAATTACTTTCAAATAAGGAAAAATTGCTCTGTACTTGCTATTAATAATGGAAAAATTGCATTTCATAAAGAAACTTCATCGAGATCTAATGTCGGTGCTGCAAAAAGGTGTTTACTTAGTTTAGATGTTTACATGAACCAAATGCTATACTGTTGTTTCACTATTTTTATTCATTTAGTGTTGTTGTGTGTTTGGTTTTTACAAAGATATGGTGCGTAACTCTGTTGTGATAGACTGGTTATTTGCTGGATTCTTGTGAGAATGTCAAAATTCAAAGACAAGTTTGTTTGTTTGAAATTAGGATTTATTAAATTACATCCAGAGAGTTTCTAGATCTGTCCTGTATTTCTATACTTTTAAAAGAAATTGGCCCTCTTTCTTGTCTCAACTCTCGAGGGATGTAGATGACCCTAGCTATAGGGATGTAGATGACCCTAGCTATAGGCAAATTTTTAGACTAAAATTGACTTGTTCTGTCTCTTGCAGGTGAACGTACCTAAGACAAAAAAGACATACTGCAAGTCAAAGGAATGCAAGAAATGTACCTTGTGCTTGCACAAGGTGACATAGTATAAGAAAGGCAAGGATAGCTTGGCTGCCGAAGGAAAGAGGCATTATGATCGCAAACAGTCTGGTTACGGTGGACAAACAGTGGTGATGTTATATCCTTTACATAATTAATTTGAAAGATTAGAACTTAGATTAGCCTTAAATTATTGTGGTGCTGTCATTGTGAATTCAGAGTTATAGCACTGTAACCTTTATAGTTCATGCATTAACTCAATTGTTAGCTTTTATGTTCTTATGGTGTATAAGACAGTATGTCTTTAACGTGCTAAGAACACATTTTTTTTTCAAGTATTATCTGGTCCTCGATAGATGATATAGAGTTAGGCCCAAAATGGTTGTAGTTTTGACCTGTTAAGAATTTTCGAACGCGGTTAGTAGTAGATTTCTTATCCTACAATAAACCGAAACATACTTTATATTTTCTTTTTTTTTAAACAAGATGAAAGTAACATTTTTCATAGTTACTACTTAATAGTTCGAGTAGTAACAGTTATTATTGTGAATACTTATGTACTGTAGGCATTAGTCTGAAAGTCAGAGGTAGTTCAGTTACTAGCTCAAAGTTTTGTGCAATAGTGACACCATTTTGAAAGTTGAATTCTATCACACTATCAATAGTCATTAAACACTTATAATGGGCCCAAGTAGTTTCATAAGTTCTACTCTTATGAGATTATTTTACCTATTAGTTAGGAGTTTAAAGGTTCTTTACCCCTACTCCCATTATTTTTCAGGTGCCACCAAAGCTGTTTATGCTCCATATCCATTTGATGTGGGTAGAACTTTGCAATCTGATATTACAACGGACACCTTCACACTAACATTGACAACTACTGGTCCTATTGATCCAGGTTGGTCTCCTTTCTTGTCCTACTGGATATCTGAAAAATCCTAATTCAAGTGCTCAATTTCTGTGGAGTACAATATGTTAACATTCTTCTCTATGATACAAACCAGTAATAGAGTTAATGTAGTTATTTTCAGTTGTTACAATGGCTTTTTATTTGCAAACTTTTCAGTACTATACTCTAGGTCTTTACTTGTACATTTAAATATAACAGTTGCAGGACTCGGAAACTTTGTGGAAGCATTGGTGCTTAGGCATGACACCGAGTTCAATGTAAGCTGCACCAAACAGAGTAATATTGTGAACTTTTGGGTTAAAATTTGAAAGTATGATTAATTTTGATGGCGTGTGCTATACTGGGTTACTTTGACTCATTTGTAAAATTTTGAAAGTGTAGTTGTCCCATCTCCTCTGCAGGTATTTGTGTCTATGTAAATAAAAATAGTAGTCTACTTATGTAGAAAATTTGAAAGAGACCAAGTCTAATTATGTGAACTAAATAAGATGATATAGTGATTACTAATTTCATATAAGAAGTAATTCTGGCTATATGATTATTCACCTGCTTTGAAGACTCCACATGTACATAAGGTTATAAAAATTGAGCATAAAATCAAAGTCTTTATTGGCTAGGCATATGCCCTTGTTAGTGATTATCTATGCTTTTCAGGTAGTTGTTGTCCAGATGAATAGGTCAGAGCATGCATCGGAGTCAATTCATGTACTTCATGTTGGAAAGATGGGAATAAAGCTGTGTAAAGGAAATACGACAGTGGCTAAAGAATATTATTCCACTTCAATGCAGGTACTACTATTTTATAATGTATATTGGCTATAGTCACCCGCTTTATGTTCTATGTTCTTATGCATCCAACTGGTATTTTTTTCTCACCTAGAAATTACTTATAATACTTGCAATTAATTATGTTTTTAACAAGCTGGCTATCTGTGATAAAATCACGTGCTAAGTCCCATGCCTTGCATTTATGGGCAACAGGGATTAGAAAATATTTAGAATTGCAGAGTATGCAATCTGGCTGTTGGTGACACTACTCATTCTATAGCTATGTATTACTTATAATTTTATTGACAAGATATCTGATTTTAATTTTGTGAAGCTCTTTGGATATGTTGTTGAATCATTTCTTTTATAAATGCAAATGTGATTACAGAGCTTATGATCAAGCTACAATAAAATTTCGAGGTGTGGATGCTAACATTAATTTCAACATTAGCGATTATGAGGACAGTATGAAGCAGGTCACTTCTTCTTACCAATTACTTTTTTTGTTACTTGAACATATAGAAAATCAAGAGATTTTGAGTCCATATAATAACTTGTATCTGTATTTCAAGATGATCGAGTTTTAAATTCCCTTTTAAATCATCCCTTGGAGAACCTCTCTAATCAAAGTTGGAGGGGTACAAACAGATGGTCCTGCCACCAATAATTATTGTAAAGGCAAACAATGGAGAGCCCTCCGAGTCTCAAGTTTCAACGGCTTGCTTGTGCGGACCTCTCTGAAAGATTAAAAAAGAAGAAAATGAAGGCCCTTATACCTTAGATATGTTTGAACTTGTCTAACAATTGGTTTGCTTGTCTTGCTTGTCGAAGTACATGCAATTTGGTTTGTAAGCTAGTTAATTATGATAGCTAGACATATTATTTTGGTTATGTTAGTTGATGTAAAGATTGGATATTTTGTGTTTGGTAAATGGCAAGTGCTTATAACTGTTTTCGTATTTTTGTATTTTGGTTTGATTTGAGGTTTTTTGGTGCATATAAAAAGAATATTGTATACTAATACCTGAACAAGAGACATCGCTTTTTAACAAATAAACCAATGTCCAAGAAATGCTAATACATCAAATATTTTTAAAAAACCGATGTCTACTGGAACATATAACATCGATTTTGTTAATGAACACGATGTCTAATAACACTATATAACATCGGTTTCACATACCAACTGATGTCTCAGATAACATAAAACATCGGTTTTTACCAAGAAATCGATGTATATGTCATTATTTACCTTGTCCGTGCTATGTTTATGTTGATCTAATGAACATAATATATCATAATTTAAAAAGAACTACTGCACATAATGTATCTTAGACATCAGAAATATTTAAGAAACCAATGTCTAAGTCGATAATAGACAACGGCTAAAAACCGATGTCTAAAGGTTTTGACCTTTCTCTGCACACGCATAGACAATGGTCTGATTTTTTTTTAACAACGGCCAGAAACCGATGTCTATTGACATATTTCTAGTAGTGTTTGATCAAAACTGTCTTTCCAGCTTTATTAAGAGAATTTGATTTCCATTTTGCAAGTTGATTAGCCATCCTCTTAATAAGCGGTTCCTAGAAAATTTTCCTCTTATGAGAAATGCCTATAGGTGCACCCAGGTAGATTAGAGGCCAAGAACCAATTCTACATCCCAAGATTCTTGCTCCCTGTTCGATCAATTGGGAATCTTTAGACAAAAATTATAAACTACTTTTATTGTAGTTTATTTTCAAACCTGAGATGAGTTGAAAGCATTATAACACTCTCTTAACTGCAGACAAGGAATTTAGATTTCCTTCTAGGAATAGGATAGTGTCATCCGCATATTGCAAATGAGTAACCTGATCCCCAGAATTTGAGAAAGAAAAACCTTTAAAAAGTCCCAACACATTTGCTTTGAGAAGCATAAGATTTAGAGCCTCAACAGCAATGTTGTAAAGAAGGGGAGAGAGAGGATCCCCTTGCCTGAGACCTTTCCTTGGAGAAAATTCTGAGGTGGGAGAACCATTGAGCAGCATTGAGGTTCTGATAGAATAAAAAAAGTCCTTGATCCATCTAATCCATTTACCACCGAATCCAAGCTTATTGAGCATTTCTAACAAGAAATCCCAGTTAACGGTATCAAAAGCTTTTTCGAAGTCCAATTTTAAGATGAAATCCCCTTGATTCTTAGATTTCATAGAGTGAAAGACCTCATGTGCTAAGATGATACTATCTGCTGCAAGTCTGCCCTTAGTAAAAGCAAACTGAGTACTATCAATCAGCTTGTTCAAAACACTACTCAGCCTGATTGATAGAACTTCCGTAAATAGCTTAGATGTAGAATTTATGAGGATAATTGGCCTAAAATCTTGTACCACCATGGGGAAATTAACCTTTGGAATCAAAGTGATGAAGGAAGAGTTTAAACCTGATGGGAGAGGCTTGCCACATGAAGTTCTTGAAGCACTCCAGCACTTTGAATTTTATGTAAGGCCAGAAATCCTTTATATATCCAACATTGAAGCTGTCAGGTCCAGGGGCCTTGTCAGAAGGCATTTGTTTCAGGGCCCATTCGATTTCTTTGAGCGAAATATCCCTTTCCAGCCAATCTTTCTCATTTTCAGACAGTTTTGAAGTCACCAGACTACCCAAAGTAATACATCTGGTTTGAACATTGGTTGAGAAGAAAACTTGGAAGTGTTCAAAAAGAGCATTTTTAATTGCATGGGGAGAATGCAACCAGTTTTCATTCCACCAGAGTTTCTTGATGTTGTTTTTGTGATTTCACCTCCGAATGGACTGATGGAAGAATTTAGAGTTTCTGTCGCCCTTCAAGTCCCATCTAATTCGAGATTTTTGCCTGAGAATGTTATCTCTTAATTTGTAAAGGTTCACAAGATCAAATCTCCATTTATAAATCAAATGACTTGGATTTGATTTTTGTTCTTCAATATCCAACATATCTTCCAAGTATCTCAATTTCTTGTCAGAATCAGACATGAATTTTTTTGACCATTCTTTTATTACCGATTTTGTATCTTTCAAGATATTCTGAATATTGCCACCTTTTTCTTTGCTATTGTTCCAAAAAACATCCAGAATCAGCCTTAGGGATTTTTATTCCAGCCAACAGTTAAAAGATTTGAAAGGTTTGGGCCCCCAATTAGCTTGATTTAGCTTCAGGAGAAGACTCTTGTGATCTGAGGTTTTCCTAGCCAGGGCTCTAAGGAACCAGTCTCCCCAACTTGCACAAACATGATTTAGTAAAAATCTATCAAGTTTGCTCTTTTTCCCTTTGGGACCAAACCATGTGTATTGACCATCTCTAATGTCTAAATCAAACAGATTATTCTGCCTTATGAAGTTGTTAAAAACTTCACTATCTCTCTTCCTGTAACTGCAATTCAAGCACTCCACACTATCTCTTATGCAGTTAAAATTGCCTAATAGACACAAAGGCTCATCACCAACACAACTGATAATCGTACTCAATTGCTCCCACAATGATTTTTTGTGCGAAGAAGATTGAGGGGCATACACATTGACTATGTTGGAAAAACCCTTTCCTAATGTCAATTCTAACTGAACCCATATATAATTCCTATCTTGAGCATAGCTTACACATTTGAAATCAGAGAGAGACCAGGAAATTGCCAGACCTCCCGATAGACCCAGAGAACTTTGTGTAATCCAACCATGCGTATCCAAATCCCAAATGCATGCTTTAGTTATGTCAGACCATAGCTCACATTTTGTCTCTTGTAAACAAAGAATGCCCACTTTGTGTGCACTAACCACATCCCTAATTGATCTTTTAGCTACTTTATTTTTAACATCTCGAATATTCAAAGATAGTGTGCAAAAATCCATTTTAAACATAAAACTATGAATACTATACTTCTAAGAAAGGAATCAAAGATTACCTTCTTTCAACCTCTTTGAAATCATCTGATTACCATGCTCAACACCCAACGGAAAATCCAGACACAATAGTTGAGCAGTTTCTACAATCAAATCTGCCTCCTCTGGCACTTTTGTCAAATTTGACTCTGTGAAATGTGGTATGTGTGCTTTGTCAAGAGCTATGCTCCTTTTGACTTTAAACTTATTCTTAGTGTTAAGTTTATATTTACCAAAGCCCAGATCAAAAGGGTTTTTGGCCGTTCTGGACTTTTTCCTAGGTCGCCCTTTGCTCTTACCCATTTGAGATCCTTTACTTCATTGCATAGAGTACCTTGCGAAGCCAAAGACAGGACAGGATTTGGGTCCTCAATAATAGGTGGGCTTATGGTATCAAGTACTTCTAAATTTTTACCATCCTTTGAAGAACTAATGCACGATTCCGAAGGAGAAGGAGCTCTGAAGTTATTCCAAACATCCCTATCTTCTAAACCATCAACCCTTAAATTTGAACCAGTGAGTGTAATTATACCATTAACTTGCCTATCTTATACTACTTCCTCCCTTGATTCTGAAGCGGAGAGAGTATCAACATCATTAATTTCTTTTTGATCACAAAAAGATGGTTCCTTCAAGATTGTCTCTGAGACCCTCGAGCTAGATATATCATTTCCTTTGATAACAAAGTCTTCACCATCTTTTGGCTTTTGTACTACATAAGCTTGGGTTACTATGAGAGATGAATCTACTTGGCTGGAGATTACTTTTGCATCCACAGTTCTCTCCATCTTATTTAGCATTTCCTCTGAATCTGAAATCAAAGGATTACCTTCTTGGAAAACTTTAATATCCTCAACTTCCTTGAACTTTATCAAAAATTGTTTTCCTTTGACTAACACTTTAAACATCGATTCAATCTTTTTCCAACTAGTGGTTTCCACACAGACCATAGGATTAACGAACGTATTCCTTTCTTCTACTTGGTAAGACCATGAGATCCATTCTCCAAATTTCCTCATGAAAGCCTTCATATTTTCCTCCAACCAGGCGTTCATTGGTAGCCCTAAACACTCAATCCAAGCAGTTCTCGGTAGTATAAGATCATCCTCCTTAAATTTTCTGATTTTTGAAAACCATTGATCCAATTTACCAATTTGTCCTTCTCCCCATGGATATTTACTTTCACTTCTCAGTAGAAATTTCCTCTCTGTTACTCCAACTATTACAATGTCCTTCAGACCTGCCTTATGCAAAGTTTTTGAAGCGAATCCGATGTCTCTTCTTTCTAGGAAAAAGCTACTAAGCTCTCAAAAAGACCCTCTTCCACCTCTTCATCTGTTTCTGCCTCCGTGTATTCAAACATTTTAACACTTATGTCTTCTTCCACTTTGTTAGTATGTATATTCCTTCCTTCTGTAGTTGTTTTACCTGAATAGGACGTCTTTGGAACATTTTGAGGCTTCTTAACCCACGGGGTCTTATCTTGCCGCTTGATCTGATTTAACGACATGTAGATCCTTCTTCCCCAACCACCCAATTCCTTAGCGTTGTTGATGTCTTGATGATTCTCCCTGCTTCAGATTCCAACTGCGTCTTAATAAAACCAATTCTTTTGTTGTTTCTATCCCTTTTTTTAGGAAGGGTAATATCTCTGATTTCACCGCAACGCTTAAAAAAATCCCATAAACTGCTTGCCTTTGCATCTGAAGGAATGTTAACCATAAAAATAGTACTCTCTGAACCCTTATTTTGACTAAAAGAGCTTCCTTCTCCTTTGATTCTTTTTTGACTCTTCCTCGATGTAACAATTGTCCAACTAGAATCCTTATCCTTTAAATGATCTCTGGTAACAAACCCGGATCCTTAGACGATGAATTACCTGTTATAAAGCCTCGATCATTCTTCAAACTTCTCCAATGAATTTGATTTAGTGCGTCTGTTATGGCCTGTTTATCTCCCTGCTTATACCTCTGAATAATTTCACCATCCACCACTTCTGCGTGTGCCATGATGAAATCTCCCAAAATATGATCCCCATCTTGATCTTTCTTGACTCCTCTCTTACCTGTCGTTGCCGACCCACTAGTCTTTTCCGGCTGCCTTCCGATTGGATTCAAATTTGAAATTTGAACGGCTCTCTCCATTTTCCTGTTAGTAGTTTGAAATTATCAAATTGTTGTTATAGTTGAAATATTAAAGTTTTGCTATCTATTTATTGGGGGTGAAAAACCAAAATACCCACCATTTAATTCTGGGTACCCAAAATACCCATCTGCGGAAACGTCCGCCCAAAATACCCACGGACCACGCATTACACACATGCGTATTCTTCCTATTTTTTTTTAGAAAGCAGACCACGCATTACTAACATGCGTATTCCTTTTTTTTTTAAAAAAAAAAACAAACCACGCATTTGGATTATGCGTGTAGTTAAAATTTCTGAAGAATACGCATATTAACCATGCGTATAACTCCCTGAAATTTAAAAAAAAATGAGGAGGAGGTGTCCCTGCGGGCCAACAGAAATGACAAATACGCATAACCTATATGCGTATAGGTTGTAAGAAAATGAAAAACACAAATAGTACATGATTCAGGACCCACTACTATGCTGCCAATTTCTAGTTTGATTTTACCTAATAAATTATTATTATAGTCTGCGCGCATAATTCTTAAATGTGAAATACGCATAATTGTTATGCGTGTTTTGTATAATTTTTTTTTAAATCCT
Organism: Kitagawia praeruptora; assembly: GCA_037693485.1. Lineage (NCBI taxonomy): Eukaryota > Viridiplantae > Streptophyta > Magnoliopsida > Apiales > Apiaceae > Kitagawia > Kitagawia praeruptora. Next base: position 112,821,560 of record CM075344.1, read on the forward strand.
ATATACATAGTTAAGATGCGTGTTTTTCAGAAATTCTTACTACGCATATCACACATGCGTATTTGGTGGGTATTTTGGGCGGTTGCCACCGCCTACAGACATTTTGTGCAATGTGTTCCCAAAAGTGGTGTATTTTGATCATTTTTTCATTTATTGGTAATTCGTATTTTTATTTAATTATTTTTATTAATATGTTAGTACATTTTTACGTAAATACCGTTATTTGTATTTATCTATTTTATTATATTAAAACCAAAATATTGAAAGATATAAAATAATGTAATTATTTTTCTTGTAAAGTATGTTATATTTTTTATTTTTTTAATAACTAATCAATACAAATGAATTAAAAATTATATAATATTAAAAATTTCACGGATTTTAAATTAATAAGAATTTATTCTCAGACAATGCATTCCATGTAGGGCTGTCAAAAAAATCCGAAAAATCCGATATCCAACCGAAAAATTCGATACCGAATTCGAAAAAAACGGATAATATCCGTATTCGAAAGAAAACGGATATTAATCGTATCCGAATTCGTATCCGAAAATAGCGGATACGGATATAGGCACATCCGTATTCGAAATATGCGATATCCGAAAATTTATATATATATATATATTTATTTATTTATTTATTTACTTTTTAGAATATATTATTAATAATTTAATATTTATAATATATTATTTATGTATTAAAATTTAATTATTTAATTCATTAATAAGTAAAGATATTTACATTAATAAGTAAATTACACATACGTACGTTGTCATTTGCTTGTGAAATGCTTAACCCAAGTGTTTATTCTATTTTACTATGCTTAAATGGAAAGAAATTGTTATTTTTTAATTTTTTTTAAATGATTCGGATATTCGGATATTCAGATTTTCGGATTTTCAGATATATTCGGATTTTTTATAAAATCTCAAAATTCGGATATTCGGATTCGGATATTATCCGTATCCGGATAATATCCGTCGGATTCGAATTCGGATATAATTTTCTAATATCCGTCGGATTCGGATACGGATTCGGATAATGATTTCGGATTTCGGATTCAGATTCAGATATTGGCAGATCCGTATCCGAAATATCCGTTTGACAGCCCTAATTCCATGATTCCATTCGTCCCCAGTTACTCCTTCAGTTTCCCTTTCCCTTTTTATTTTTGGAGATTAGTTTCCCGTTACTTTTTAGTTTGCTTTTATACACGTATTTTATATAGCAAGGTAGTTTCATAAAAAGAAATCAATTTTCTTTTAAAAATTAACGTTTAAATGCTAAAATTTTACACAGTGTTTGGATTTGTCTATTAATCTCAATTCTCACCCATCGCTCTTACCACTTGTTGTATTGAGCTTGGCTAGGTCTATGCAAAACATAAATTATCTGTAAATCTAGCTACATCATTCTGTATTTGTCACGACTTGATGATCACCCTTTATTTTGTTAGATGCCCCATCAATTTTAATTCCATGTAGATAGTGAGTTAAAGCCGCCTCTCCCTGACCTTGCAACAACCTATTGTTTCAAATACATTGTCATGGTCCCTAACCGAAGATATGTTCATCGAATTTCAGTGGAGGCATGTGTCTCACCACGAAGATCTTAGGTTCCGCAAACGCATTGCTTATTTTCCAAAAAAATATGAACAAAAAATCTCGAAGCTTAGCCCTCTGTGGTATGACCTACATAAGATTTTCATCAAGACAATGATGTATAACAACTCAGATGACTTGTATAATACCAACCTAATATGCATGCGCAATAAAATAGAAATTGTGGATTATTCGAATGTAATTGCTTTTCTGCGGCTAATATAAAAATGTTCTTGACAAAGCCTTGAGAGTAGACCTTGTCTTATGATGTAACTATCCATCCAAGTCGTGCCAACCATATCTTAACAATAACATATTTTTTGCACTTATATAGGCTCCTATTTCATAGTATTTGTTTGTAAGCAAACAGTTTTGTTTTTTGGCATCTTTGATCAAATGGGTTTGAATATATGGCAACAAAATGAGAAGACGATATTTGGTTCTAAAACTTTGATCAAACAGTCTTTCCAAATTCTCACTACCACCCTCCTCAGCCTTTTGCTACCACTCTCATTTCTCCTTGTTGCCCGGCTTACAACAGCCCGGTATCTGCTAGATTTTGATTCAAGTTCGACCTCCCAACCTTTGTCAACTCTGTTCTCTCTTTTTTTATACACCAATCCAACTCTTCTACATGGTCTTGTGTCAATTGTTTGTGTCCTATCTCTTGGTCATGGTTTGAGTAAAGAGCGGATCACCATCACACCTCCAAGTGAGCCTTTGGAGCCCATTCTACGTCCCCGGTTATACACAGCCTGGATTTTCCTATGCACATTGCAAGTTTTGGTTGGTTTGGGAATTGAGGGGAGCATAGGGTCAGGAGCTGATGGTTTTAATTTTGGTTACGAGAGAGGTTTGTTGAGTAAAATTCTTTTCTTCATCGGATTACATGAGACGATGCTTTACTGGTCTAGAACGGTTGTGAAGCCGGTGGTTGATGATACAGTTTTTGGTTCTACAAGGGAAGAAAGGTGGGTTGAGAGAATGATCATGGCTGCTAGCTTTAGTACTTTATGGTGGTGGAGATTGAACGACGAGGTGGTGTCGCTAGTGGTTGTGGCTGAGGTTAAGAAAGAGCTGCTGATCAATGCTAACTTGGCTGATTTTGTTAGCTGGTGGTTGTATTATCTAACTGTTACAATCGGAATAGTTAGGTTGATTAGAAGTTTTTTATGGATTGGTGTGGTGTTCCTTTCCAGTAGGGCTGAAAAATTTGCTGATGACTCCTGTGGAAATGATGAAAAGGTCTAAATTCTCAGACGTTTTCTGGAAAATGTATCTATGTCTCTCGTTGTTTCGTTTATTGTATAGCATATAGGAAAATTCCTAAGATATCGCATGACCATGTAAACACAAAAGTTGTAAAGTACTGTCCATAACAAAAACAGAAAAAACTTAAGTACTCATGTAAACAGAGAAAGTTAATACTTGATAATATTTGCACTTGATGTATGCACAAAACAGAAGCAATCTAATCAAACGTACGTACCTACTATATCTTAATCGAAAACGGGAAAGTGTTCTTGCTGAAGCAATGGGACAATCGAGAGGTCACGGTTGTAATACTACTGTCTCCTAATTCCTAAACATGTTTAAATTTTGATGAGATCTGATGCATTAGTGTTGCTATGATCACACCAAAAGTCATCCAGACACCTTCAAATTAAGTCTAATGATAGTTAATTTGAAACATGTTGAACATCTTGTTGTTCTAGTGTTCGTAAGATCTATAAATTGAACTGATCTATACTCCTGCCTTCCTCAGTTCCTCCTCGAGAAAAAGAAAAAACATATGTGCTGCTGATTACATAGTGTAGATATCTGCTCAAAAGCCAAAACATCAAATATTTGCTTTGTGCTCAGCTGCGAAACCAACAGCCCTTGTACTTGTACAGCAGCCTATCTTACCCTTCTGGTGCATTGCTCACTGAGCATCTGCAGAAGTAGGAATAAATTCGCATAATTTGAGACAATATGAGTTGCTCGAGTAGGAGTTACTCCATTTAGTATGAATAATATTTAACAGAATGTCATGACTCAGAAGAAACTGAATCAGGTGTATTTCGAACATACAGATACGAGGTTGATAAGGTAGTACTGGATCTTTTCATGGCAGTTTCCTCCTTTAAGTCCTACATAAGATGGTTCCCTAATTGCAAACCTGCATTTAAATATCATATCTTCAGTTCACAAAAACTATCAATCTCAGTATAGTAACTTGATTGTTGTCGCTTCTGAAAAACTAGATACGAAACAACAAAGATACTTTGCTTTTGTCAAATAGCAGAGGACAAATCAGTACACATCATTTTCTGTATGCATGCTGATGGCAACATCAATGTTCACTAGCAGTACCAACGCATGATCTATGTACTAGAACAAATATTGACATATTCAAGAGAGAATTTTATTTCTTTCATTGTTCTTTTCTGTTCAAATCTGGAGGTAATTGACATGCACCATGCATCTTATGTTTTTGTTTGTTTGTTTCTTGTTTGTTTATTATTTGAAAAATGCTAGAGGTACCAAATTGGGTACCAAAAATTGTTACCAAATGAATGTGATTGGTTATAATTATAATGGGCCCGCCAGAGCCATCCAATTAAAACATTACAATTTGCCAAATCACTCATGCCATGTCATTTGGGGACTAAATTTGGGGTCCCTAGCACTACTCTTATTATTTTTGTACTAAACCAAACATATCCGGTATATCTCACTCGGTCACCCTATGTGAACAAAAATGGATTATTATGAGATCCACGTAGATAGACTGTTTCCGTGAAGATATATCTGTTACCCATTATAATTTTTTCAGTTCCAATTCTCAGAAATCAGTAATATCACTTCAGTAGTTTTTATGATTCTTTTCTGTCTTGTAGTCTGCCAGACCCTACTTGGCTAATTAGATCTTGGAAACGTAATCGGATTATTCCTTTCATAAAACATATTGTCACATGACCTAAAGCTAATAAAACAAAAAAAAAATTATAGAAGTGAATATGAATGTTCTGATATAAATAAGACTCAGACAAAGTAGAAGGCTGAATGACATAGGTTAACGGAGCAGTTCAGCTTGTCCAATGCATTTGGCTTTAGGTTTATTCACTTTGTCCCTTAGAGTTTGTCGAGACGTATCCTGGCTGAGCTTCTCAGGAACTTGAATATATACTAGTGCATAATGACACGCTCAAATTGACAAATGTTTCATTCCCCTCGTCCAAGAATCCACAATAGTAATAGATAACACATATATCTCTTACAAAACAAAAATATATCATTCTGTCTACTTGCACTAATATAAAACTTAAACTCGTCTTGCATTAATACAACGAAACAACTATTACGATGGCTTACAATTTCCTTGCAGATGGAAACAATCATATTCAAGGAAATTACAGGCCTCTTGCCAGCCTTGAACAGAAAGAAGGACGAAAATTATCAACAGCAGAAATTATGAGGGTTGCCGGAGAAAGATACATCCAGTTCTCCAACAACCACCTTGACGCCATCACCATGTTTGTCCACCCTTACAGTTCTTCCCTATCAGCTTTGTCAACAGAAGAAGCAAATGGGGCAGATCTTGCCTACCTTTTGTTGACTGCTGCTGAGAATGTGACCTACAAGCACTATGATCGAGCTAGCAGATCGCTTACTCAGTCCGAGTCTATGGCATCTGATACAGGTAATCCAGTACAAAGAGTTTCTTATTATTTTGCTGCAGCTCTACGTGAAAGGATAAACAGAGAAATGGGGAGATTCACTGACCAAGAGAGAGACTCCAAATGTCCCACCTCAAAAACTAACTTGGATACGTTTTATTCCTCTGATCAAGAGCTTCCTCTCAATAAGGTTACGCAATTTGCAGCAGTGCAAACCGTAATTGATAGTGTTGCAATGGATGTCAGGGTACATATAATTGATCTCCAAATTAGGAGCGGAGTCCAGTGGACAGCATTGATGCAAGCACTTTCAAAACGAAATAGTTGTCCACTTGAACTTCTTAAAATAACTGCTATTGCAACAACAGATAGGGAGAACATTGAGGAAACTGGAAAGAGATTACAAAGATATGCCAAGTTCCTAAACATTCCATTTTCATTTAAAGTGGTGTTTGTTCCAGACATGATAGATATCAAAGAAGAATTATTTGATATCAAAACAGGTGAAAGTGTGGCTGTTTACTCTCCAACAGTACTAACGACAATGATCTCGAAACCTGAACGCGTGGAAGCTCTAATGAGAGTCATACGAAGATTCAAACCATCGATTATGGTGGTTATAGAAGTAGAAGCTAACCACAACTCACCTTCATTTGTTAATCGCTTCATAGAGGCACTGTTCTTCTACAGTGCATGGTTTGATTGCTTGGAAGATTGCATGGATCGAAACAATCAACACAGGGTGATACTTGAAAAAAATCACTTCAGCAAAGGAATCCAGAACATTGTTGCAACTGAGGGAGATGAAAGGGTTACAAGAAGTGTGAAGATAAATGTGTGGAGAGCATTCTTTGCAAGGTTTAGAATGGAAGAAACTGAAGTAAGCACATTATGTCTATCTGATGCAAACTTGGCCCTTCAAGCACAATGCTCCAAGGAAAACTCGTGCACCCTTGATAGTAATGAGAAGTCTCTAATTGTTGGATGGAAGAGAACTCCTATTTATTCTGTTTCAGCATGGAAGTTCAACTGAGGAAATTTGATGACACCCCTTCTCTTCTCAATAGAAGAGAATAAAAATCCAAAGAAGTTAAAAAATAAATGCAAACTTTATAGAAAGAGTTCTTGCCATTTGTCATACCAGTTGCATGAAAATGTGAATTCGACTTAGGGTCATATCTACCTGCTATCTACCTCACTTCAATGTAGTATCCATTTGTCAGTTGCCATTGATAATGCCATACGGGAAGGGCTAGCGGTGCAACATGTTGCTCGTTTGCCTTACTTTGTGGTGTAATTATTCGATATATTCATTAACACCATAAAGACAGTGACATATTAAATGTTGCATATAAAAAGCACATTAATTATGATTTTTACTTGCTGGCTTTGCATAACTAGCTTTGTAGCCCGTACAAGGCACGGACATGCTCTAGATTACAAATTTATGAATTATTCGTAATCACGTAGGATTGATTTGTTGATATCTTCGATTGTTCATATCTTTGTACTACAAGAAATCTGGCAATAGACGACACGTATCAGACAACACCCATGGAAAAAAGTGTTGCCCGAAATGATCAGACAACTGTTATTTTCCTTCTCGAGAAAGTATTGTGTAATCCGACATTCACACAATGGGCCAAAACCGTTGTGTGAAAAATCTTATCAGACAAGCATTTCTTGACCAGGGGTGTTGTGTAAATGCATAAGTATTTTTAAAATTAGACAAGCGTTAGCAAATAAGTGTTGTGTAAATGCCTGCAACACAATATCCCGGAAAACTATTGTTGTATTCAGACAAGTGTTTTTAGGTCTGTTATCTAAGTAGCCGTCATACAATATGTTATCCATAGTGTTGTGTGACAGTGAACCAACACACAACATTTTTTAAAAATATTATGTGAATGAAGCATGGACAATACTTCGTAAAAAGTATTGTTAGAATGAGACAAGTGGTTTCCAATGTGGTATTGTGTCATGATATTTAACACAAGTGCTTTACATAGTGTTGTATGAACTTAATCCAACACACAACAGGTTCTGGCCTATTGTGTGTTTCAACTCATACAAGTGTCTTCTGTTTAAAACTATTGTCTAATGAACTGTACATGAAAGAGAAGGCATGGCTCCACATAATTCCTATCCAGATCTGAATATTTATCTGCCATGTTTCATGCCTGAGACTTGACAACAGAAAATACTTGTTCTATCTTGCAGCAAAGGTTATTATAGAGAAGAGCGTGAGAGTTGCCTCAGTGGAAACGAGGCCTAGCGTTGATTCAAAGGGTCACGGGTTCGAACCTCACCCGCCCCCTGCGTGTAGCCGTGTTGGAGAGACAGTGGAAGGTTTGACGAAGGTAACCGTGGATTACTGAGCGTATCACTTAAGTGCCCGACCACTGGGTCTTACCGCACGGTTAGCATGATTTACCTGCCGGTGTTGACCATGGGGCTGGTCGGCCGGTCCTGGACAAAATAATCCCAGGCAGGCTAACGTGTTCTGAAAATACACGTTTTGACGAAGGTTATTGTAGAGAACTTTCTTTGATCTTACTTTCTATTTTGTCCTTATAAGTTGCCCTGTTTATGTTTTTCTTTGGCTTTTTGCTTGTTAATGTAATTATATTGTATGGTTTTTTACTTCGATATATGTCGTCCTAATTATTATATTAATGGATTTGTTGAATACTTTATCACCAATCAGTATCCGTGGATCCTTTGCAAGGAATTTACTACTGGGTTCATAATCCATATGGACTCGGTAATGGGCATAGTCAGTTTACTGACCTTGAAGAGGTCATAGCCTTTGTGGTATACTGAACCTAAAATGTTTCAACTTCTGCTGCCATATATAATTATACAAGGCATGGGGGAGTGTGGCTGCTTCACAATATAATCAAATTCCTGTGCTTATTTTTCTTACTTATTCGAGCACATCTGCGCCATATAATAAGCTAGAAAAGCATCTAACAAATAATATCTACTTTGTCACTTGTCTGTACGTACACACAGACTTGAGCATATATACATAGACGTACATATCATTCTTTACCAATCCCTTTTCCCAGAGCAGCCTCCAGAAGTGGCCCAGATTTTGGAGCGAAGGAAATGCATGTGGGTTTATGACAATGTCCGGAACTATGCCTTGCCTCATGAAAGGGAAATTTATGACAATATAGTCAATGTATGCCATTGTTTTTGTCCATGTACAAAGAAAGCATTTCAAAGAGGTGAACATCAAGGGTGCAGAGGAAATTAAAAGCCACGAGAGTATCATTTATCTTTGTCTCATTTACATATATTTAGATGCCAACATCTAGCTAATATTGGAGAATGCAAGCATGTTGACTAAAGTCGTAAAATCTTCGGCAGCTATAAGATGAAACAGAATACATGAGAACTACATACAACAGTTGAAACTAATCGTTTAAGCATGTGATGACTGATGAGACAGAGAGATTAAGCATCAATTGTACTTGTATGCTGAAGAACTTATTATAAAAGAAGATATCTAAAAGAATTTCGAGGATTAATATGTATGTGGATTGTGGATTATATAAATGCATTAAGCTTAATTTCTGAAAACATACGATGAAATGCATCTTGCAGGCATATACTGGTCTACAGGTTTGCACCAATAAACGGAAAACCGTCCACATCTAAGCTGTCAAACCGACCAATTTTACTTGGGATCTTTCCAAAGTTTATTGCATCCTCTATTTTCTGCTTCTTTGGAGGGGTTCTTTATTGTTAACATCAGCCTTGTAACTTCTGATGTGCTCTGATCGAAACATGCCCCGCTCTAGTAAAGAACGATTCATAACCAAGGAATCTTTGTTGTTATCATCATCTCAGTTCCACTTCTCACACTTTACCTGACCATTAACTGCAGAGTAACAAAGAATTTCTTGAAGTAGTGAGTAAATAATGTTTATCAAACTAATGCAAAAACGCCTCAACATAGGCAACTAAAATATAAAAACTTCTCCAATTGACCGAATTGTGAATTACCAATTAAAATCCCCAAAAAACAAAATCTTTATACTATCAAATAATTTGTCTCAACCATCCAAATCCGAAAAGCATAATCCAAATTCAAACCATGTTTATACTTTAAAACTACGGATAAGCGTAAATGAATAAGGAAAAATCAAAGATATGAAGAACTAATAGAATATCATCTATTGATATGAAGGATAAGTATAGATACAAATACATACATACATGTCTTTTGTGCGAGAGAGTGAAGAGCTCACCAATTCAATTTAGGACCCGTGTTCATGATTTTGACTTGAATATGTGTGTTTTGTTTTTGGTGTGTGATTTGGTTGTATGGAAATAAAAAGGACGGAGTCATAATTTATTGAAGGGAGAATTGAAATGAGGGGGAAATGAAATATTGACAAGGGGGAAATATTTACAATAGAAGGGGGGAAATGAAATGAAAATTTGATAAAAGGGGAAATTCAAGAACCCTAATTTCGAATTTTCAAATTAAAAATCATAAAAATTCAGGACATTAATCGGGGTGATTTCTGATGGTAGATTATGATTCTTGGCTTCGAGAGCTTCGATTCGAGTATTTGAGCGTCGAAATCGGAGTCCGAGAATGTTTCCAAATAAGCAGTCAATTAATAAATATTCACATTTATTAAATAATTAAATTAATTAATCATTATTTGAAATTAATAAAATAATTAAAATTATTTAATCCTTAATTGTTTCCGATTAAAGTAAATAGGTAAATGATTTTTAAAAACAAATAATCAAGTAAAATAAATTAGTAAAAGGTCGGCTTGGAATAATATTTTTTATAATTGTACGAGATTTTATTTTTTATAATCCAACCGTACGGATGTTAATATCTAATAATTTGAGTGATGTGTATAAAAAATCAGAAAAAATAAATCATTCTTGTACGTGTTTATTATATAAATCCGTCAAAAGTACTACTTCCTCTAACAAGTATCGTAACGATTGAACACGATCTATTTTTTAAAAAATATTTTTCGACGATCCAACCGTACGGATGATGTTATATACTGATTTTAGTGATGAGTGAAAAAAATTAGAAAAAAAGAAATCATTCTTGTACGTGTTTATAATATAAATCCGCCAAAAGTACTACTTCTAATTAGTATCGTACAGATTGAACTTGATCTATTTTTTTAAAAACATTTTTCAACGATCCAACTATACGGATGATATTATATACTGATTTTAGTAATGTGTGAAAAAAATTAGAAAAAAAGAAATCATTCTTGTACGTGTTTATAATATAAATCCGCCAAAAGTACTACTTCCTCTAACTAGTATCGTACCGATTGAACATGATCTATTTTTTAAATTAATTTTTGGAAGAACCAACCGTACGGATGTGAAAAACTACTTATATTATTGGTAAACAAAATTTTTTAAAAAAATCTAAATTTATCTTGTACGACTTTATAACAAAAATCTAGTGAAAGTCTACTTCCTAAAACGGGACACGTTCGAGATTCACTGAATAATTTTTTTGAATGATTTCTTCGACGATCAAACCGTACGAATGTTAATAAACACTCATTTTAGTGTTGCAAAAAAATAATCTAAAAATAAAAAGGACATGTTGTTCGAGATTTTAACAAAAACGTAGTAAAAATGTTAATAAGCACTTTTACTATGTTTTTGTTAAAATCTCATACAACCCGACCTTTTAATTTTTTGATTATTTTTTCCCAACACAAAAACGAGTTTTTATTAACATCTGTATGGTTCATCATCGAAGTAATCATTCAAAAAAATTATTCAGTGAATCTGGATCGTGGCCCGTTATAGAAAGTACCATTTTTACTACGTTTTTGTTAAAATCTCATACAACCCGACCTTTTTATTTTTTGATTATTTTTTCCCAACACAAAAATGAATGTTTACTAACATTCGTATGGTTCGATCATCGAGTAAATCATTCAAAAAATTTATTCATTGAACCTGGATCGTGCCCCGTTACAGGAAGTACCATTTTTACTACGTTTTTGTTAAAATCTCATACAACTTGACCTTTTTTTATTTTTTGATTATTTTTTCCCAGAACAAAAGTGAATGTTTATTAACATTCATACGGTTCGATCGTCGAAGAAATCATTCAAAAAATTTATTTAGTGAACCTGGATCGTGCCCCGTTACAGGAAGTAGCACTTTTACTATGTTTTTGTTAAAATCTCCTACAACTCGTCCTTTTCATTTTTTGATTATTTTTCCCAACACTAAAATGAATGTTTATTAACATTCGTACGGTTCGATCGTCGAAGAAATCATTCAACAAATTAGAAAATTTAATATTAATCTTGTATAATTTGTGAATATAAAACCTCCCAAAAGTAATACTAACTCTAAATAGTCTCGTCTCGATTAAACATAATATTTTTTAAAATTAATTTTTTGATGATACAACCGTAGGATGTTAATATCTAATTATTTTAATAATGTACACAAAAAATTAAATTTTTTAAATTTATCTTATATGATTTTAAAATGTAAATCTTATTTTCATTTCCCTCGTATTCTCTCCCTCCTTCGTTTCTTGAAATTTCACTAATCCAAAGTTCCCCCGTTTAGCCAAATTTCCCTTCCCCCTCTTTTTTTTCCAAGGCCTGTCCAAACTCTGTGTATCTCTCTCACAACCACAAACACAGACTCACCTCTCTCAAACATGAAGCCTAAGTGTTCAAAACTAAACCTAAATTTCCCACCAGCCAAATTTCAGTTCCCCCTCTTTTTTCTATGACTCTATCTCTCTATCCTCACACACACACAGACACAAACTCATGTCTATCAGCCTATGACACTCCCCTTCTCTCAATTACTCACCTCTCACAAACATGAACCCTAATTGTTCAAAATTAAGCTCATAGTTAGGTTGATTAGTTAAGACCACTACTGAAGGAATTTACGGACGAGTGGAAGCGTGGTATAACAATTATTCCGTAAAAACCATGTATCGTGCATATAGAAAATCATATAAAAATGAATAAACGAGGGAATCGAAACCGTACCTTGAAAATCGAAGCTTTATAAGGCTCGGTTGCTAGCAGTTGCTTCTCAGAGTGTGAAGCACTCTACCGGTATCCACCAAGAATAATCTTCGATGAAGCTTTTATAAAACAAGCTTTTATAAAAAAATGGTGTCTTGTTCTTTTGAGAGAGAGAGATGAAGAAGAAGAGAGGTGGCAACTAGGTTTTCACAAAACCACTTTTTGCATACTAAACACCTCTCATCTCTTTCTATTTATAGGGCACATGTAGGTTTTTATTATAATTAATATATCATATATATTATTATATAAATCCCACAAAATGTTTAAATAATAATTAAACTATTTTAATCATTATTAAAAACAACTTCTCTCTCAAAATACCTTCATCAATAAATTAATCTTTTTATGGTGTGACCCTGTAGGTTCAATATTAAGCCGGTAGTAGAAATAAATAATAATAAACATTTTATTTATTATTTATATGAATTCTAATAATTCATTAAATATAATTAATTGATTAATTATATTTATTCTACATCGTGAGTGATGCTTCTCAACATATCGCGACTATCCGGATAATATGAATTCACTGCTTAGAATACCAAGAACCTGTCAGTGACTAGTTACCGTACAATCAATTCCTTCTACCCTACAATATCCCGATTAAATACAAGGCATGGAACTCGTGTCAAGCCTATCAAATTTAATCATATGATTTCTTATTCATAATGCAAAGTTCATATTAATGCAAATTAGAAACTCATTTCTAATTTCATACACTCTGGCCAGAGATTCCAGAACTCGCATACTAAGAATAACATAGGATATTCACTTCCTTACTGGAAGGGGTAGATCCTTTATTGACCGTTAACTATCTCCATACACAAATCCCTATGCCCAGAATAGACCTAATGGATGTCCTTGAGACTAAGGACTAAACCAAAGCACAGTTCTTTATATACAAGATTACTCTAACGATCTCAAGTCTAAGGACACTTGTACAACTATCACTCAATGAACAACTATCGACACGTGAGTAAACTCCATTAGTTGTTCAACTTATCGAGTCATGTTCAGTGAACTTATTCCCTAATAAGCACCTACATACTAGCTATAGTGTCACCACACAAATGCCTATGAGAACAGACATCCTCCTGAAGGGAGCAAGCACAATATGTACCAATCTTTGCGGATTCACTAACTTCCAATTAGTTATCCTATGATCAGGAACTGTTTAGGTCTAGAGTTATCATCTTCTAGATCTCACTATTATAATCTCATTATAATTCTAGAAGCTTTACTTTAAACCATGGAATATCTTATTTAAAACACTTTAAATAGATAAAGCCCGTAATAAAAACAAACAAGTCTTTTATTAATATTAATGCAATCAAATAAGAGTACAAGAAAGTTCTCCTAACTCATCATATATGATTGGATTTAGGACAAACTCTTTCAATCTCCCACTTGTACTAAAGCCAATCACTCTGGAATCTAATACCCATTCACTTATTATGACGATCGAAGTGAATCTGAGATAACGGCTTAATGAGTAGGTCTGCTATGTTGTTATGTATGTCAACTTTTCAATGTTGACATCTCTACTTTCAATGATCTCCGTAATCAAAAGAAAGCGCCACAAAACAATTTTGCAACGTCACTTACATCTATAAACTCTGCTTCCGCTATTGAGTCAGCCGTTGTAGGCTGTTTGGAACTCTTCCAACTAATCGCTCCACCCTTCAGAGTAAACACGTACCCTAACATGGATTTGCTATCACTTTCTGATTGAAAATTATAGTCAGTATAACCCTCTATTTTCAACTCAGATCCACCAAAAACAAGAAAAATATCCTCAGTCCTTCACAAGTACTTAAGGATGTTCTTCACTGTTTTCCAGTGGTCTTCACTGGATCCGACTGATATCTGCTTGTCACACTAATTGAATAAGCAACATCAAGCTTAGTACATAACATCACGTACATGATAGATCCTATTGCTGAAGCATAAGGAATCTTACTCATATGCTCTCTTTCCTCACGTGTCTCATGAGACATCTTCTCGGAAAGGGATACTCCACGGCTCATCGGTATGAGACCTATCGTGGAGTTTTCATGCTAAACCTTTTAAGCACTTTCTCGATGTATGTACCTTGGGTAAGACCTATAATTCTTCTCGATCTATCTCTATAGATCTTCATACCGAGAATCTAGGATGTCTTTCCCAAGTCCTTCATAGTGAAGTTCATTGATAACCACACTTTGACTGATTGCAGCTTCGGTATGTCATTTCCTATAAGAAGTATGTCATCCACATACAACACAAGAAATGTTACCGCGCTCCCACTAACCTTCTTGTAGACACATGGTTCATCTATGTTTTTGATAAAATCAAACTCTTTGATTGTCTCATCAAAATGGATGTTCCATCTACGAGAAGCTTGCTTCAATCCATATATGGATCGCAAGCAAAATCTGAATTGATTTGAGTAGGGCTACATGCAAAAAGTTTCATCAAAGTCAATCCTTTGCCTTTGTCTGAATCATTTTGCCATGAGCCTAGCCTTGTAGGTCTCCACCTAGCCATCTACTCCAATCTTTCTCTTGTATACCTATTTGCACCCAATAGGCTTCACATCCTCTGGTGCTTCAACCAAGGTCCATACTTGGTTGGCATACATAGAATCCATTTCGGATTTCATGGCACTCTGCCATTTCTCTGAGTCAACACTATGCCACATAAGGTTGTTTAGTTTGAACAAGTGTTTCCTCTTGAACCGTAGTAGTTTGTGTTTCATGAACTTCTTTAAGTTCTATTTTGCTCCCACTGTTCCCTTCAAGGATAAACTATTTTTCTAAGAAGGTAGCATGTCTGGAGATAAACACCCTATGATCGGTGTAAAAGTAATACCCTAAAATCTCTTTAGGATATCCTACAAAACTACATTTTACGGATCGAGATTCCAGCTTATCAGGGTCAACTTTCTTGACATAATCCGGACATCCCCAAATCTTAACGTGTTTAAGACTCGGTTTCCTTTCTTTCTATATCTCATATGGAGTTTGAGGAACATATTTGGAAAGCACCTTATTCAGTAAATATGCCGAGGTTTCCAATTCATAACCCTAAAGTGATACTGGAAGATCTGCATAGCTTATCGTGGATCGAACCATGTCTAACAAAGTTCAATTTCTCCTTTCAGATACTCCACTCAACTATGGAGTGTCCGGATGAGTCCACTGGGAGACTATACTATTTTCTTTGAGATAATCTAGAAACACACCATTCAAGTATTCATCTCCTCGATCTGATCGAAGAGCTCTAATACCATGTTTGGTTTATTTCTCTACTTCATAACTGTATTCTTTGAACTTTTCAAAGGCTTCAGATTTGTATTTCATCAAATACATATATCTAAATCTAGATCAATTATCTATGAAAGTCACAAAGTATTAAAATCCTGCCATGGCTTGCGTAGACATTTGTCCACATACATCTATGTGTACCAATACCAGCAACTCTCTAGCGCTCTCTCCATGTCCACTAAATGGAGATTTGGTCATTTTACCCAAAAGACAAGACATGCATGTAGGATATGATTCAAAATCAAAGGGTTCCAGTAACCTTCCCTTATGCAATGTCTGAAGTCTATTTTCACTAATATGACCAAGTCTGTAGTGCCATAAGTAGGTAGGATTTTCATCATCCTTTTTTTTTTTTCTGTTTAATATGAAGTAAAACATATTCTATGTCACATACATACAGACCATTATTTAAAGTTCCACTACCATAAAGAACATTATCTCTGAGGATTTGATGTTTAATATTCTGAATAATAAATGAAAATCCATCCAAGTCTAACATTGGAATAGAAATAATATTCCTCACAATCGAGGGAACCAAAATAACAATTATTTAAAATAATAGTCTTGCCCGTAGGCATATGTAAATCAAATGACCCTACAGTTATGGCAGCAACTCTTGCTCCATTGCCCATCCATAGAATCGCCTTCTCTTCCCCAAGAGCTCTACTTTTCCTTAGTCCTCGCAACGAATTGCAAATGTGAGAACCATAAGTAGTATCTAATACCTAAGTAGAAGTTTGATTTAGTGACATGTTTACTTCAATCATAAACATATCTGAATCAGAAACGGTAGTCTTACTAGCCTTCTTCACGTTCAGTTCTGCAAGGTAAACCTTACAGTTCCTCTTCCAGTGCCTCACCTTGTTACAGTGAAAACAAACAGCATATCCCAGCTTCTTAGCCCTTGAGAACTTTTCTCAAGCTTCGAAGCCAGTCAGCATAGTTGGGATCAGTCAATATGTGAGCATCTAGTATGCTACGGAGTGATTGTGCAGAAGACCTAGTGTATATATCTATATATGTTAAGTCTGCAAATGATATACACATAACAACACTTAGCAAATATTCAATTTCATTATTAAAACACTATATGAATCGGGTCTTTATTCATAAGTGGCTCCCACTAGTTTATCTAATTTATACAACCCCCTAAGTGAATAAATAAGCATTCAAAATGCTAGTGGGAATAGGGATCCTACATTCCATCACACAACCCCGGCTGTGGCACGAAACGCCATGTGATGTTCAATAGGCAGACAACTCTTGTCAATTACATCTCATGTTATTCCCTAATAAAACTTTAGCCTCTTGAATAATTGAGTCACGGCTGTGGCACGACAAACTCAATATTCTAAGTCAAGTCTAACCCAACATTCTGTACAATTGAATCAGTCTCCAATAGCCCACGGCTGTGGCACGTAACGACCATTAGATTCTAATTCATTGTACACATCTCTATGTAATAGACAAGTATTTCTTATTTCGAAATCAAAGCCCTCGGCTGTGGCACGAAACGACAGTGATTCAAAAATGAGAACTACTTTCTACCATGTTGGAAGGCTATGACCGACACAAGCCCGTTGTGTCATTGGCCAATTACTACTTGATATTTATAAAAGAGGTTTTTTTTAAGGTCACGAAACATTTTCGTATAAACCTATAAGTCTAACGTGTTTTAAGTTGAATAGATAATCTAAATCTATAACAAAAACACGAAAAATCTCAATATTATTAGTCAAGTCAAATCCAACATTTTGTACAATTAAATTAGATTCCAATAGCCCACGGCTGTAGCACGTAACGACCACTAAAATCTAATTTTGTACACATCTAATGTAACAGACAAGTATTTTCATATTGATCGGTAACAAAGTCCTCGGCTGTAGCACGAAACGACAATGCACCGAAAACAAGAAATACTTTCTGTCATGTTGGAAGACCATAACCGACACAAAACTTTTTGTGCCTATGGCTAATTACAACTTGACATATATAATACCTAGATCTCATCTTCTTTGTTATTAACCAATAATTAAAACTCTTTTAATTATTAATTCTATTTCTAAACTCCTTAGAAAATTAATCTCTCCCTTAATTTAATTTCTTAAATTAAATCAATAATTAATAATATTAAGATCACATCTTAATTATTTTATAATCAATTAAATCTTATTTAATCAATTAATAAAATTGCTAACTAATTATTCATTTCATAAATAAATAATTATCAGCCATTATTAATTAACTAATATTATTTAACAATCATAATCATATTATAAAGAAATTCTCTTTTCTGAATTAAATATTTCAAATCAATAATCGATAATCGGATGATTCCCAGATCGGGGGGAGCATTGTCAAGAGGCATCACTTAATACCCCTTTCTTACAGATCAAAACCTGTTTTTGACAGAATCATCCTTTCTCTCAATATTGAAAATTCATATTTAATCATGTGTTTCACAAACACAAGAATTTCATGATTGTATTTATAATATTAATATTAAGGTAAGAAACGATTCCTATTCCAGATTTTCTAGAGCACGCCTTATGTTGATTTAAGTTCGCCTAAATCTATCATCGTATGGTAAACATAGGCATATATCTCATATATAAACATAAATAAATAATTAAGCATGCAAGCAATATCACGTCACACATTGATATAATGATGTATGGATTTATCATAGCATTTAAAAGCAATTTAAAACAATTAAAATATGCTTTAAAACACTTCCGGTAATATAAATATTTCAAAAATATTATATAAAAAATATTTGACCACTCCATTAGATCCGTATCGGAAATACGAATCCAACGATATATTGCACGCCCAAAACGGAGTTACGAAACTCCCAAAAAATCAAATTTAATTCGGACAGAAGGGATGTAACGCATTTAAGATATGCGTTACAAAAATTAAAAGCTATTTAATTGTGTAACGCATTACAGTAATGCGCAACAGACCTACCACGCATTTCCCAAATGCGCGACAATCCCTTTTCCCGCGTTTGGGCGACACGCGCCCGACAGCAGTGCCACAACAGAGTTTTTTTTTTTTTTTTTTTTTTTTTTAGTCTTCGACCGTTGCTGTCTACATCAGGTGGCCAGGTGCACTTGATTAATGACTTGCCTTTTATAACCCAAACAAAAACTGCCATCATACTGTAACGCCACTTTAATAATAATAACTATTATTATTATTATATTTTTTTTTTGTTATTAATAAATTAATTAACAATTAATTAATAAATTAATAAAGAATCAAAATTATATGATTTCTGAAATCAAACAGCAGCAACAATTACAAGGTCACCCAGGGGTCCTGATGCAAATTTTAATTTCATAATATTCACATGCATGATTATTTTATGAATTTTAATTAAAACAATTTAAAAAAAAATTCATAACAAATAATCTAAACATCACAAAAATATGAAAAAAATACCTAGATGATCCACAACACTTGTAGAATCCAGATCAGTGGTCAAAATCGCATGCAAGCATTATTTCGAATTAATTCATAATTAAATCTAAATAAACTTGCAAAAATCATAATAAATCCATACATGCATAAAAAAATCTGAAATTTTTTATATGAATCTCTATATGCAGAACCTAGCTCTGATGCCATTGAAGGAATTTACGGACGAGTGGAAGCGTGGTATAACAATTATTCCGTAAAAACCATGTATCGTGCATATAGAAAATCATATAAAAATGAATAAACGAGGGAATCGAAACCGTACCTTGAAAATCGAAGCTTTATAAGGCTCGGTTGCTAGCAGTTGCTTCTCAGAGTGTGAAGCACTCTACCGGTATCCACCAAGAATAATCTTCGATGAAGCTTTTATAAAACAAGCTTTTATAAAAAAATGGTGTCTTGTTCTTTTGAGAGAGAGAGATGAAGAAGAAGAGAGGTGGCAACTAGGTTTTCACAAAACCACTTTTTGCATACTAAACACCTCTCATCTCTTTCTATTTATAGGGCACATGTAGGTTTTTATTATAATTAATATATCATATATATTATTATATAAATCCCACAAAATGTTTAAATAATAATTAAACTATTTTAATCATTATTAAAAACAACTTCTCTCTCAAAATACCTTCATCAATAAATTAATCTTTTTATGGTGTGACCCTGTAGGTTCAATATTAAGCCGGTAGTAGAAATAAATAATAATAAACATTTTATTTATTATTTATATGAATTCTAATAATTCATTAAATATAATTAACTGATTAATTATATTTATTCTACATCGTGAGTGATGCTTCTCAACATATCGCGACTATCCGGATAATATGAATTCACTGCTTAGAATACCAAGAACCTGTCAGTGACTAGTTACCGTACAATCAATTCCTTCTACCCTACAATATCCCGATTAAATACAAGGCATGGAACTCGTGTCAAGCCTATCAAATTTAATCATATGATTTCTTATTCATAATGCAAAGTTCATATTAATGCAAATTAGAAACTCATTTCTAATTTCATACACTCTGGCCAGAGATTCCAGAACTCGCATACTAAGAATAACATAGGATATTCACTTCCTTACTGGAAGGGGTAGATCCTTTATTGACCGTTAACTATCTCCATACACAAATCCCTATGCCCA
Source organism: Kitagawia praeruptora (assembly GCA_037693485.1). NCBI lineage: Eukaryota > Viridiplantae > Streptophyta > Magnoliopsida > Apiales > Apiaceae > Kitagawia > Kitagawia praeruptora. The sequence goes on from CM075344.1 coordinate 112,841,837, forward strand.
GAATAGACCTAATGGATGTCCTTGAGACTAAGGACTAAACCAAAGCACAGTTCTTTATATACAAGATTACTCTAACGATCTCAAGTCTAAGGACACTTGTACAACTATCACTCAATGAACAACTATCGACACGTGAGTAAACTCCATTAGTTGTTCAACTTATCGAGTCATGTTCAGTGAACTTATTCCCTAATAAGCACCTACATACTAGTTATAGTGTCACCACACAAATGCCTATGAGAACAGACATCCTCCTGAAGGGAGCAAGCACAATATGTACCAATCTTTGCGGATTCACTAACTTCCAATTAGTTATCCTATGATCAGGAACTGTTTAGGTCTAGAGTTATCATCTTCTAGATCTCACTATTATAATCTCATTATAATTCTAGAAGCTTTACTTTAAACCATGGAATATCTTATTTAAAACACTTTAAATAGATAAAGCCCGTAATAAAAACAAACAAGTCTTTTATTAATATTAATGCAATCAAATAAGAGTACAAGAAAGTTCTCCTAACTCATCATATATGATTGGATTTAGGACAAACTCTTTCAACTACTACAATTCACCTATTTAGGTTGTATCTCTCAATCTTCATCTTTCTCTACGGCTATTCTCTCTCCTACTACTCTCTCCCTTGCCGCTCTGATACAATTTGGCATTTGGGTATTTTCTTCGATTGGATTGGTTTTGTCCTTCGATTCAGAACTCACCTTCAAACGGTCTCTCTCTCTATATAGATATATGTATCACAAAAACTTTTGCTGACACTAATGTTTCTTTTATCATTATTCAGACAAAATGCGACTTTCACAACTCTTTAAAGCTGAAGGCTTGATGCCATCAACTAGTGATCCAGAGCATTTTAGTTTTTGGGTATGAAATTATATGTGCTTCGGTTGATCTTTATGAACTTTTACAGTTGAGTGTACATTTAATCTCTATAAGTTGTTTCTGTTGGATGCCTGGATGCAGCTTACAACTCTAAAAACCGGGGCCCAGTTGAAAGATTGAATGTACTTCGTATGAGAGATAAAATTGAGGTATCCCCTTTTATATTAGTCATGACAGTTTGTTACTATGTTGACTACATTGAACTCGAGCAAAGTCCTATGCCAGTAGATGAATGAACCACCCTACAGTTTGTTTCTTTTTCTACTTCTTGTTTTACTGTATTTTTCTTGGGGGTAGAAATAGCTAGAGTCGACTACTCTCAAATTCAATACCACTGACACTAATCATAGTATTCTGAAGGCTCCAGTCAGTACAATTAAGCCAGAATGTCAGAGGAAATGCGGAAACCTGACGGTACCATATCCGTTTGGCATTGTTTCAAAAGGTTTCAGTTGTTCCATACATCCTTCCTTTGATATTACTTGCGACAATTCATTCAAGCCTCCCAAGGCCTTTATACAAACTAGTAACCTTAAGGTGTATGATATATCCAACACTGAGTTAAGAATATCTACTTTCATGTCTCACAAGTGCTACAATCAGTCGGGCACGATTATACCTGGAGGCCAATCTTGGTCTGTTGGTTTATCCAATACATCATATTGGTATTCCGACGCAAATGTGTTCACAATCGTTGGTTGTGATGACTTTGCCAGCATTTACAACGATCCAAAGTCCAGGTACCGTAAAGGATGCATGACAACAATCAGCAACTCTAAGGAAGTCACTAAAAACGAGTGCTCCGGAAGTGGTTGTTGTCAAGTATCCGTCAATCTTCAGAAGTATTTTGAAATCTATCTTTCTAGCGATTTTAACCATACATATGGCGTCTCATCATTTAACCGGTGCGGTTATGCATTTTTGGGTGAGAAAAGTAGCTTCAAGTTTCGTGGCACATCAGATCTTAATGATCCAACCTTCATAAATAGGACTCAGGCTATTGTTCCTATTGTACTAGACTGGGTTATTGGGAATAAAAGTTGCAATGAAGCAATTAAAGACCAAGATTCTTATGCTTGCAAAGACACAAAAAACCACTGCATCAATGATATTCGGTCTCGCGGATACCTTTGCAGTTGCAATGAAGGTTATGAGGGCAATCCATATCTCAGTTCAGGGTGCCATGGTAATTAATTAAGTGATCATTCTTTCTAATTCTAAACATGTTAAGTGACTAATGTGATGATCTAATTTATTTAGAGTTTGTTATTTTGTTAGATATCAATGAATGTAAACAAAATCATGACTGCGAACAAGTTTGCATCTGGGAAATAAAATTGCTCTTGCAAACGTGGGTACTATATTGACAAAAATGATTTCAGAAGATGCATTCTGAAAAAATCCAAGTCCCAAGTGATCATGTATGCATTCGGTAAGTAATTCTCCCTTGAAGGTCCATACATTTACACTTGGTGTATTAATGTACATAATACTTGAATTGTTGTTTTGCCTTGTATCCAGATATTTTCTTTTGATAGATCTATGGGTCGATAATGCAGGTATAGGATTTTGTTGCCTTTTGGTAATCATTGGAATGAATTGGGTTTATTGCATCATGAAGCACAGAAAACATTCCCAATTAAGAGAGAAATTCTTTGAGTAGAACGAGGGTCCCCTCTTAAGACAACAAATTATTTCCGAGGGTGGCTTTGTTGAGTCAGCAAAACATTTAACCTATGAAGAACTGAAGAAAGCAACCACCTGACAGAATAGTTGGACAAGGTGGTTATGGTATAGTTTATAAAGGAGTTTTACCTGATCAACGATTATGCATGGTACGTTTGTTGGTGGTGTTGGCATTATAATTAAGGTGAAAAATTGCTTCTGTAGTTTTGGTTGATGGTATGGTGAATATTAGTCGTAATGGATGGATGGATCGAATTGGTTTCTATTGTTTGTTTATGATATTTTAATTTTATAGTGTAGTTTGATTTTCTTTACATGTCCACAACCATTGTTTAAGATACTTTTAGCCAATGTCCACCAATGATTAACACTTGTTGTATTATATATCAAGCAATGCTTTTATTAAAATCCCTTGTGAGAAAATTACTCACACAACAGGAAAATAAAAATTACCTAATGTTAACAGTTGTAAAAAATGCAATCAAACAACATGTACCATTTAGCAAAGTAATGTGGGAGAAGAATACACACAGCAGGTTAAAACCCACAAAACTGTTGTCTCTTTTAACAAATAACAACATGTTATACTCTGCAAAACCATTGTTTGAAATAATTTCAAACAAGAGTTATATAATAAGAAAGTGTTATCCTTCCTAGTGTACAACAACATGCCATATGAGATAACATGTTGTACAACTAACCATAAAACAAATGGTTTTTGCTAAGAAACCATTGTCTGTAGTGACATACAACAACAACCCTGATCAAGTAAAGGATTGTATCTTTTGCACTTAAACAATAGGCTTTCTTTTAAAAACCATTGTCTTTACTGCTTAATAACAACAATATATTCGTTAAAACGTGTTGCGTTATTGGAGCTTTGACAAGAGGTTTCCATAGAAGTGTTGTTGTTTCTGGGTATCAGACAACACTTTTCAGGTGGCTTTTACTTGTCTTTCAACTTTCACACAACAGTTTGCTGTGTGTTGTCAGAGGTGTGTATCAGACGACTTCTCAATAGTCAACAGTTTTTGATATATTCAGACAACACGTTTTGCCTGTTGTCTGAAACAAAAATCCTACGTAGCAATTGTTCTGAGTAAATAGAATTTATGCAATACCCGATCGTGACATGCAAATTATAATTCTGGGTAAATTAAATCTATTTTTTATTTTACGCTATGTTTTGTTTTGTTAAAATAAACTTGAACGATATGTAATAAATTGGTCAATGTTAAGATCAAAACCGTACTTCGAAATATAAATATATAGAGTTAACATGGATGGATACAGAGATACATTCAAGTATTAATTACATAATAATAAATGCATATTAGTTCATATCAGTTATTATTATATATGTAATAAATATGTTGGTGTTGCAATACCTAAATAGCCCCCGGAAATATAACATAGATATAATTAGTAGAGGTAAATATGACTTTTTATATCAATAAATTTGCTCATGGAACCCCCCATTTGCTCTATTATATATATATATATATATATATATATATATATATATATATTTGTTATATTGTTTTATGCGTTTACGTATTAAAGATGTGATTGATGAGTTTTACGATAGTTAATGTTAATACAAGTTTGTATTATTCTTACATAGGCATGAAGGTTTTTTTTTGTATTGGGATATTTTTTGTAATATTTAATTCGTAAATAATTAAAGTAGATCTAAAATGATTAATAAGATATGGTATATGTTAGTGAATATTATAGTACATTATAACATATCCACATAAATTTATATATGTATTTATGTTTGTACAAGTTTATGTATGTATAATTATGCAGTAATTAATATATTATAAATAATGAAATATTAATAGATTATACAACATAAATGTATATATGTATGTATGTATGTATGCTATATAGTATGTATGTATATATGTATATAATATTATAGTAGATTATTTTATATGCACATAAATTTATATATGTATGTATTTTTTTTTTTTTTGCTAAGCATGTATTTATGTTTGTACATGTGTATGTATGTATGTATAAATATGCATATTAATTATACAACAATTAATAGATTACAAATAATGAAATATTAATAGATTATACAACATAAATGTATGTATATATTATATGTATGTATGTATGTATGTATGTATGCATGTATAATTAATAGTTATGTTGTATGTATATATGTATGTATGCATATATACATACATACACACATATATACATACAACATAACTATGCATGCATATATGTATGCATGTATGTATGTATATATGTATATATGTATGTATGCATGTATGTATGTAACTATGTATGTATGAATGTATGTATGTATATATGTATATATGTATGTATGCATGTACGTATGCATGTATAATTAATAGTTATGTATGTATGTATGTATGTACGTACGTATGCATATATAATTAATAATTATATACAAATACTAATTAATAATTATACATTATCTGAGTTAAGCCAACTGAGATTTATCTACAAATTAATACATATAAACAAAAATATGTAGTATGTGTATGTATATAATATTATAGTACATTGTTATATATCCACAAAAATTTATATATGTATGTATTTATGTTTGTACATGTGTATGTATGTATGTATAAATATGCATATTAATTATACAACAATTAATAGATTACAAATAATGAAATATTAATAGATTATACAATATAAATGTATGTATGTATGTATGCATATATGTATGTATGTATGTATGTTATATAGTATGTATGCATGTATGTTTGTATATAATATTATAGTATATTGTTATATATATATATATATCCACATAAATTTATATATGTATGTATTTATGTTTGTACATGTGTTTGTATATATAAATATGCATATTAATTATACAACAATTAATATATTACAAATAATGAAATATTAATAGATTATACAACATAAATATATGTATGTATGTATATAGTACTTATGCATGTATAATTAATAATTATGTATGTATGGATGGATGTATGTATGTGTGTATGTACATATGCATGTATAATTATTTATGTTTATGTATGTATAATTAATAATTATGTATGTAGTGTATGTATGTATGTATGTATGTATGTATATATGTATGTATGTATGTATGTATGTGTGTATGTACGTATACATGTATATTTATTTATGTATGTGTAGTATAATTAATAATTATGTATGTATGTATATATGTGTTTATATATGTAGATAATGATTTTTAATATAACCTCAAATGTTCACATAGCTCAATTGGTTAAGGTGTTGCATTAGTTATGCAAGGTCATGGGTTCGAATCCTTTGAATAACATTATTTTTACAAATATTTAGAGTTAGGTTTGGAGTGAGGTTCGGAGGGTCCGAGCCTATGAATAAATTTGCTCCGGGAAACCCATGTTGGTGTATTAGATATACTAGCCTATAACCCGTGCACGGGCTATTTTATATTATTATTATTATTATGAATTAATATATTAATTATTTGATTTAATATAAAAGTTTAATTTATTTTAATAAATTTTATTATTAATCTTGAATTTACATATATTCCACACTTTTTTTTGACAAACAATTAAAAAGGATTCACTAAAATAGTCGGAAAAACCCCCGAACTCACAATACAATCTGATTGAGAAATAAAAAATGACTTAATTTCATGACATAAATAAATATCATTAATTTAACACTTTTTAAATTTATTGTTAAATTTCTTAAGAATTTAATAGATATTTTTAAAAATTATTAAGTCTAACCTAAAATCGTCGAAGAAAGAATTGTTGGAAGAAGTGTGTGCGGACGATGATTCTTATCGGGATATAAGTGAAAACGTTTATAATTTTGTAAAACATTTGTTTTATTAATTAATATAATTTAATTGAATTTGTAAATTTTAATAGTATTTTTTTTATTTTTTAAAAATATATTTTTGTGCATTATTGGTAAATTTTGTTGTTTATGATGAATAAAATAAATTTTTTAATATGTTTTTTTAACTTGTTATTTTTAGGAAGGTATTAACAATTTTTTTTAAAAACGTTAACAACCAACGAACTAACCAAATATACCTTACTTGTTTTGCTTATAATAGTATAATACAGATTTAATAAAACAAAATAATAATATTATAATTACTAATACCTACCCACTTACTTTTTTCAACTAAAACACAATACCTTTTCCATTTTCTCTAACTAAAACATCTTCTTACAAATAGTATGACAGATGATTTAAAATAAAATAATAATATTACATTTACTAACTATACTATAATAAGAAAAATGGGATATATTTTGTGATTTGGTTAACCCCTCATTTTTCGTTATCACCTCATTTTTTGTTATCCCTTTCATTTACAACCGTTAGATCTTCGATCAATTCAAATATACGATCACCGTTAGATATATCAATACTAAAAGTTGTTTTATATAAAGGTCTAAGGTTCGATTCTGTGAATAACATATTAATTTATATTTAATATTTAAAATTGTTATATTTAAAGGTGTAAGATTCGAATTATCCTAACAACATATTAAATTAATTTTTATATTATACTACACTACAAGCAAATTATAAAAAATAAAAGTAACCTGTCCTTTTTTTAAGCTAATATTTACTAATACATAATTTTCTAAATCTATCCCCTTCTCCGCACTTATATTTGATAAAATAAAATAAAAATATTATAATTACTAATAATTTACCAATTATCATTTTCAACTAAAATGTATCGTATTTTCTATATTTTTAATTAAAATCCTCAATTTTTTAGAAATATCACGGATAACATATATATAATTAATATCAAACCATATCATTTAAAAATTAAGCTTACAAATTTCATATCTTAAAAATTTTAATTTAATTTAAAGAACAAAAATCATATAATAATATTAAAGATCTGTGCAATGGACAAATTTTAAGCTAATCTATACTATCATATAATAGACGAAACATTAAAAGTTTGGTTGGTCGGTACGGTACCCGCTGATTTTACTTATTTACCCTAATTTAACGGTACATGTTAATTTTACTTAATTATTTATAGTTTCTAACAATTAATAAATTTCCTTTTTCAGGTAAAATATGTTACCTTTTCGTTTTTTTAATAACTAATCAATTTCCTTTTTCACGTAAAATACATTATCTTTTATATTTTATTAAAAAAATACACTATCTTTTAATACATTATCTTTATATTTTATTTTTTATTATCTTTTTCTTACCTTTTTTATCATTTATATTTTATACACAAAATGCCGGCAATTTTAGGTAAGATATCTAAAGTTAGCTATTTAGCTTTAGTATCATTTTTCTCTTTTAGTTAAAATGTATCATTTTTTCTATATTTTCTTACTAAAATTCATCATTTTCTAAAAATATCACGGACAACATATATATGATTTTTATCACATCATATTATTTAAAAATTAATCTACAATATTTCTATTTAAAAAAATATAATTCAAATTAAAACAAATCATATAATTATTAAAAAAATCTGTGTATCGCACGGAGTTTAAACTAGTACAATATTATTTTAGTTTAATTATAAGTTCGGTGCGTGTGAAGAATTTAAATTGGAGTATAATTAAAAAGAATATATAATTATGTAAGAAATTAGTCCAATTTCCTTAAAAAAATATGCATTGTACTTTATTTATTAGATTTATTTTAATTGTGTAAGCGCTTGATTTCCGTTTTCTATGCGCAGGAGAGAGGTGTCAGTGGGCAACATGGATTCTATGGGGGGAGACGGTCGTTGAATTGATATAGAAAACTACTAACAACAATACGTGCATATATGTTTTTGTTTTTTATTTTTTTTCTTTTTAAATTCTTTTTAATAATGGAATAACAAAAAAAAAAAGGATAACCAAAAAGAGGGGATAACCAAACTACAAATTATACCCCTTCCTTTTGCTTATTATAACTAGCTTATAACCCGTGCTTCGCACGGGTTTCTTTGGATATGTTATAAAATTTATTTAATAAAACATATTATATTTTAATAATATATAATTATAATATTGTTGTGGAATAAAAACTAGGTTACGATTTGTATTTAATGCAAGGGTGGTTGAACTTCGAGCTTTAATGGCTGTTTCCGTGTTCGGGACTAATCGGTCCTCACAGAGTGCCTACGTATCTCGTTATTGAGAATCAAGCCAAGACGTAGTTCTGAGATGAGGGGTTAGACCCTTTATATAGGCTGAGAAGCCCTAGAATTATGGTAGGAGTCAGAGACTTGGTGGACAAGTCTTCCTTGAGGAAGGTTCTAAATCTCTTCCTTATAGGAATCAGTTTCCATGTTGAAATATGTATCTTGGAGGCTAAGTAAGGCAAGAGTAATATCCTTGTTTGACTCTTATTTGCTGAGCTGTTTATTACCCTTAATATTAATTACGAAATTAATATTATAAATAGGGTTTGGGCCCATCTGGTGGGCCCCACGTTTGGACCATTCCGGGTCTAATTAATGCCACATTAAATGTGTCTTTAGGGCTTACTTTTAGCCCATATCATTTGCCCCCCAACTTCTAGGAAAACTGATCAGGTTTTCCTTGAAGTTTTAACGGCCTTTTTCGAGACTTGGGTCATTGTTCATCTTTGTACACTAGTGTTTCACGAGTATTGTCTTTATGTAAAGCGTGGAGCGACCGACGCGTTCACGACAATGTTAATTCGATGCTAATCGGCACTAATCAGCCTTAACGATGCTTAAACAATGTTTAAACGACGTTAAACGACATAAAACGGCACTAAACGGCACTAGACGGCGCTAACCAGCCTTAAACAATGTTTAAACAGTGTTAAACAATGTTAAAAGGGAGGATAAAATGGCACTCACGGTGCTAAACGACACTACTCGATGATAATCGACACTAAACGGTGCTTAAACGACACTAATCGGTGCTAATCGGCACTAAACGGTGCTTAAACGACACTAATCGGTGCTAATCGGCACTAAACGGTGCTAACGACATTATCGGTGCTATCGGCACTAACGGCGCTTACAGCACTAACGGTGCTATCGGCACTAACGGTGCTTATAGCACTAATGGTGCTTACAGCACTAACGGTGCTATCGGCACTAACGGTGCTTACAACACTAATAGTGCAATCGCCACCAACGGTGTTATCGGCACTAACTGCGCTAAATGGTGATCGGCTGACGTTTTCTGAAAACGTTGAATCATCATTGTCATGTTTGAATCATCACTAACGTGTTTCAACTTTCTGAACCACTTTAGTGAGGTATGAAGCGAGTCAGGGGTGTTCTGAATATCAAAGTGATTTTTCAAGATTGACGGACCATTAGCATCCACTTCCAATTAGCTAAGGCCCTAAAAAAAAATGAGGTGGTCGGCAAAGGATGGTCCAAGACTATAGAAAATTCAATTACCTTCGTGTGGACTGTAATATCATCCGAATCTGACATCCGGAGCTTAAGATATGGCCCAAACAGCGTTTGAAGGATCGCATTGAGTTCCCGGTTGGCTTAAGGGCTTCAAACTGCCTCGGTCGGCCAGTACCCAGTCGGACAAGAGTCTCCAAGACTGTAGAAAATTCAGAGAGCTTTGCGTGGACTGTAAGATCGTCCAAATCTGATACCCGGAGCTCAAGATATGGCCCAAACAGCGTCAACAGTCCGTATAGGACTGAAAATCAGTCTTGGTCGGCTGACGCCCTCCTTGGAGCTTGGCCGGCCAATTAGTGGTCGGCTAGTGGTCTCCAAGACTATAGAAAACTCAGAGATCTTCGCGTGGACTGTAAGATCGTCCAAATCTGATACCCGGAGCTCAAGATATGGCCCAAACAGCGTCAACAGTCCGTATAGGACTGAAAATCAGTCTTGGTCGGCTGACGCCCTCCTTGGAGCTTGGTCGGCCAATTGGTGGTCGGCTAGTAGTCTCCAAGACTATAGAAAACTCAGAGATCTTCGCGTGGACTGTAAGATCGTCCAAATCTGATACCCGGAGCTCAAGATATGGCCCAAACAGCGTCAACAGTCCGTGTAGGACTGAAAATCAGTCTTGGTCGGCTGACGCCCTCCTTGGAGCTTGGTCAGCCAATTAGTGGTCGGCTAGTGGTCTCCAAGACTATAGAAAACTCAGAGATCTTCGCGTGGACTGTAAGATCGTCCAAATCTGATACCCGGAGCTCAAGATATGGCCCAAACAGCGTCAACAGTCCGTGTAGGACTGAAAATCAGTCTTGGTCGGCTGACGCCCTCCTTGGAGCTTGGTCGGCCAATTAGTGGTTGGCTAGGAAACCCGGACCTGAAAATCATCCGTGGTCTTGAGGATCGAGAAACTTGATCTTGATCTCAAGTCATTCGTGATCTTAAGGATCAAGAAACTTGATCTTGATCTTAAGTCATCCGTGATCTTAAGGATCAAGAAACTTGATCTTGATCTTAAGTCATCTGTGATCTTAAGGAGAATCATCCAAGATTCGATAAAAAATTCAAGTTCTAGGTCTGAAAACTACCCGAGGTTCGCTGAAAAAGTCGGGATCTAGGACCACAAACTACCCGTGATCGGCCGGATCAACGGGTAGCTCGTGGTCGGCTAGCCCGTGATCGGCCGGAGGGGCTCAATTCACCGTGGTCGGCCACACGGTGATCGGCCGGAGGCCTCCCAGGCACGGTGGTCGGCCACTTGGTGGTCTTCTAGCTCGTGGTCGGCTGGCACACCCCCGGGTGCGGTGGTCGGCCGCTTCGTGGTCGGCTGCTGCTCCTTCGGGCATGGTGGTCGGCCGCTTCGTGGTCGGCCACTCCGTGGTCGGCTGAGGCTTCCCAAAACGCCATGGTTGGCTGCATGGTGGTCGGCTATGGCCCTCCGGGTGTCGTGGTCGGCCACCTCGTGGTTGGCTGGGAAGCCCGAACCTAAAACCCCTCCGTGATCTTGATCTCAAGTCATTCGTCATCTTAAGGATCAAGATTCTTGATCTTGATCTCAAGTTATTTGTCATCTTAAGGATCAAGATTCTTGATCTTGATCTCAAGTTATTTGTCATCTTAAGGATCAAGATTCTTGATCTTGATCTCAAGTCATCGTTTTGGTCACTCATGACTTCTAATGATATTAATCTTTAATTTATGATTAGCACTGCTAATCTTGTGCTTAAGGCTGAACTTGTTACTTAACTTCTTAAGCGCAATCATATGTTCAGCAAATATATCAGCTATTTCTTCCTTGGCATATATGAATTATAACGATTCCTTCCGTCTGTAATAGATAGTTTTAGATCGAAGATCCACTTTTTCAGATTGGTCTTCGAGTTTTGACTTGAAGTTTCAGTCTTTGGATCTTGATTAGAGATTCATGACGACCTCATCAAGTTTGGCCTTCAGAGCTAATCTTGGCCTTCATGGCTAACTTTGGCCTTCATGGCTAATCTTGGCCTTCATGGCTAACTTTGGCCTTCATGGCTAATCTTGGCCTTCGTGGCTAATCTTGGCCTTCATGGCTAACTTTGGCCTTCATGGCTAATCTTGGACTTCATGGCTAATTTTGGCCTTCATGGCTAATCTTGGCCTTCATGGCTAATTTTGGCCTTCATGGCTCATATCTCGTGTTTCTCATTCCAGGATTCGAGGTTGATGTTCTCAGGTTCCACGTCGATGTTCTGGATCAGAGACCCGGGATCCCAAGTTGATTTTTCAATTTCCAAATCGAGGTATCAACCTTTCTTGTTAGCTTTTCTAATAAGCGTTCTTAATCAACTACCAAAACATTTATCAAGTTGGGGGTGTTCTCGACCACCAATCACGTGGTTTCAGGTCATTAGGAGGTGTTTGCCATGTCTTGAAAGGTTTCGTGAACCTTGAATTCAAATTACTTGTTTCCTAGCTCTCGTGACCTTCCGGGCCTTAACTTGTTTGCTGAATCCTTGTTTTTAAGGTTATCACCAACCCATGATTCTCATTTTAAGATGTAGGATCTTGTAACGAAGTTCTTTAGTTCTTGCCTTCCCCTTGTTTCTCATGGAGGAGGTCTTCCTTTCCGGTTGATCATTCAGATAGTTCATTTGCTTCTTAGCGCTTGACCTTAGGCCTGGTATGCCTTTGTTGGTTTTCAACCCTTTTCTTCAGTCCATCAAGGATTATACGATTAGCTACCTCAGCTTGTCCATTAGCTTGCGGGTGTGCTACTGAAGTAAAACGAAGATCAATAGCATTTTCCTCACAGTACTTCTTGAACTCTTCATTGTTGAATTGCGTCCCATTATCCGTCACAAGGATTTGTGGGATTCCATATCTGCAGATCACGTTCTCCTAAAAGAACTGGGCAACTTGCTTGATGGTTATCTTGACTAGGGGTTTGGCCTCAATCCACTTAGTGAAGTAGTCGATGGCTACTATCAAAAACTTTCTTTGTGCAAATGCTACGGGAAAAGGACCAAGTATATCCATTCCCCACATTGCAAACGGAATAGGAGAGCTGATCGGGGTCAACATCTCAGGCGGCTGCTTTACAATCGGAGCGTGCTTTTAGCACCTCTCACACCTCTTGACATAATCTTTTGCATCAGCCAACATCTCTGGCCAATAGAATCCTAGACGAGTGATCTTGTGAGCTAGGGCCCTGCCCCCAAGTGTTGTCCACAGATCCCTCCATGAACTTCTTCCAACGCTTCTCTTGCCTCATGGGGCCTAAAACACTTCAAGTAAGGGATGACAAACGATCTCTTGTAGAGAATGCCTTCGATCAATGCGTATCTCAATGCTCTCATTGACAACTTTCGTGCCTCCAAGGCATCGTCAGGGAGCCATCCAGTTTCAAGGTGAGCTTTGATGGGATCCATCCAACAGCTTCCTAGATTAATCGGTGCTATCAACTTAGAGTTGATGAACGGGGCCTTCAAGACCTGGAAGTAAACACTCCCTGCGTAATTCTCTATCTCAGAGGAAGCAAACTTGGACAGGGCATCAGCCTTAACGTTTTCCTCTCTTGGGATGTGCTCCACATAGCATTCCTTAAATTGGGTCATAATACCCTTCACGATCCTTAGATACCTTGCCATGGTTTCATCCTTGGCCTCGAACTCGCCATTCACTTGTGATACTACAAGCCTTGAGTCTCCACAGACTTTGAGGTTCTTGACCCTCATGATTCTTGCCAAGCCTAAGCCAGCTATCAACGCCTCATATTCAGCTTCATTGTTGGTAGTAGGAAAGTCTAACTTCAAAGCATATTCAACTGTGAACCCATCGGGGCTTTGCAACACTAAGCCCGCGCCACTAGATTTTGTTTTTGATGCTCCATCAAAATAGAGCACCCAATACTCCTTCTGATCAGGTACAAGTTCTTCATCTTTATCTCCACTCTCAAGGGTGGTTACTATCTCCTGCCCCCCGACTTCTTGGTTGCCTATGGTACATTCAACCACAAAGTCAGCCAATGCCTGAGCCTTGATGGCTGTTCGAGGCTTATACGTGATGTCAAACTCTCCAAGTTCGATTGCCCACTTAATCAATCTTCCACTTGCTTTTGGACTGTGCAATATGTTCCTCAATTGCTGGTCCGTCAGGACCTCGATTTTATGCGACTGAAAGTACGGTCTTAGCTTTCTTGAAGCTGTCACCAACGCCAAAGCAAATTTCTCGATGGATGAGTAATTTAACTCGGCTCCGTGGAGCACCTTGCTTACATAGTAGATAGGTTTCTGAACCTTGTTCTCCTTTTTGATGAGGACGACACTCAATGATTGCTCAAACACTGCCAGATATAGATAAAGAGTCTCTCCGGGACTTGGCTTGGCCAACAACGGGGCTTCAGCCATGTACTTCTTCAATTGTTCAAAGGCCTCTTGGCTTTTATGTGTCCATTCAAAATTTTTCACTTTCTTCAATGCTTGAAAGAAAGGCAAGCACTTATCACCAGACTTGGAGATAAATCTCCCTAGAGCGGCCACTCTCCCGGTTAGCTTCTGTACGTCCCTCACGGAATGGGGTGGTTCCATGTCTAAGATGGTTTTGATCTTGTCGGGGTTGGCCTCTATGCCTCTTTTCGAAACCATCAAACCCAAAAACTTTCCAGACCCAACGCCAAAAGCACACTTGGCTGGATTCAACATCATCTTGTGGTGCCTCAGCACTTCGAATGCCTCTCTGAGGTGCTTAATGTGATCTGCCTTGAGTAGGCTCTTCACTAACATGTCATTAACATAGACCTCCATGGTTTTTCCAATCAGATGGGCGAATATCTTATTCACCAGTCGTTGGTAAGTAGCTCCTGCATTCTTTAGACCAAAAGCCATAACAAGATAGCAGAAAACACCAAAGTCAATTATGAAAGATACCTTAGGGATGTCATCTTTGTGCATCTTAATCTGATTATAGCCGCTGAGCCCATCCATGAAACTCAACATCTCATGCCCAGCTGTGGCATCTATCAACATATCAATCCTTGGCAGGGGAAAACAATCCTTTGGACATACATCATTCAGATCAGTGAAGTCTATACACATCCTCCACTTCCCATTCGCTTTCTTGACCATCACAGGGTTTGCTAACCATTTAGGAAACTGAATCTCTTCAATAAACCCAGCCTCTAAGAGCTTGTCAACTTCTTGTTTGATGGCCTCCTGCCTTTCAGGAGCAAAATTCCTATTCTTCTGTTTTATTGTCTTCTGTCCAGGATCAACATTTAGCTTGTGAGTAATGAGTTGGGGATCAATCCCTGGCATGTCAGCTGCAGTCCAAGCGAACACATCACTATTTTCTTGCAAGAATGCTATCCACTTGCCCTTCAAGGGTTCTTTTAAAGACGCTCCCACATAAGTTACTTTCTCAGGGTTGCCCGGCTCTAGAGGGATAGGAACTAAGTCCTCTGCCGGCTTTCCTCAACTTGCCCTTCAAGGGTTCTTTTAAAGACGCTCCCACATAAGTTACTTTCTCAGGGTTGCCCGGCTCTAGAGGGATAGGAACTAAGTCCTCTGCCGGCTTTCCTCGGTATTCATCATCACCACGGACATCCATGTCTTCGATTGGGAGTACTGCCCCCCAACTCCATCAGATCTCAGTGCGGAGACATAGCAGCTCCTTGCCATTTTCTGGTCACCTTTCTGTTCTCCAACTCCATTCCGGGTTGGAAACTTAATCTTCATGTGATAGGTAGAGGCAACAGCCTTGAACGCATGAAGTCCAGTCCTTCCCAGGATTGCATTATAGGTCGAGGATGCCTTAATCACCAGAAAATTCAGCATCTGAGTAGCCTCCTTAGGTTCCTGTCCAACAGTCATAGGTAACTGAATTGTTCCTTCAACCTTGGACTCAACTCCATTGAATCCATAAATCGGCATGTTGGTCGGGGTCAACTGAGAGTCAGTGTACCCCATCTTTATAAATGCATCATGAAACAAAATATCAATAGAAGCTCCATTGTCTATTAAGACTCGCTTCACTTCCGAGTTCCCAATCACAGGGGTTATGACCAACGGGTCGTCATGGGGAAATTTCACCTCTTCGAGGTCTGAGTCTTCGAATCCAATTGCTATCTCAGTCCTGGCACCCTTCGGGGCTTCTCCCACGATGTGCATCACTTCTCTGGCATACGCCTTTCGAGAGTTTCGTGTTGTACCAGCCGCTGTCGGGCCTCCCCATATCATGTTAATAACTGGCCCTCGGGGCTGTGGGTTACGATCTCGGTCCCGATCATTATCCCTTCTATCATTGTCTCTTCTATCATATTCCCTTCTTTGAGTTACACGATCATCTCCCTTAGTAAACTTGTTCAGTTTTCCTTTCCGGATCAAGAATTCAATCTCGTCCTTCAACTGCCTACAATCATCCGTATCATGCCCCGCATCGCGGTGGAATCTACTGTACTGATCTTTGTTTCTCTTTGCGGGATCACCCCTAAGTGGCTTCGGCCATCGAAAATCTTTATCTTTCTCAATCTCCAACAGGATCTGACTCCTTGGAGCATTCAGTCTTGCATAGTCATTGAATCTTGGTCCGAAACTCTTCTTCGGTGGTGATTCAGAATCCTTGCTAGTCCGGGGATACTTGTCCCTAGCATCATACCCTTGTTCTTGCTTCCGTTTCTTAAAATCATTAGAGCCCTTGCCATTGCCTACAGCAGCTTCTTTTTCCATGCTATCCTCTGCCTTGATATACTTATCGGCCCTTTGTTGGAGCTCATCCATGTTCTCAGGAGGATGCTTTGCCAAAGACCTCTTGAAAAAAGGGTCAGTGGTTCCGAGTTCCAAGGCTACCATGGCCACTTTGTTTTCCAGGTCTGTGTTATTCAATGTTTCCTTGGTGAATCGCTTGAGATAATCCCTTATATTCTCGTTCTTCCCTTGTACCACATACATGAGGGATGCAGAACTCTTTTCATGAACTCTTCCACTAATGAATTGGCTAATAAAGGCACTTTTCAACTCTTTGAAAGAGC
Source organism: Kitagawia praeruptora (assembly GCA_037693485.1). NCBI lineage: Eukaryota > Viridiplantae > Streptophyta > Magnoliopsida > Apiales > Apiaceae > Kitagawia > Kitagawia praeruptora. The sequence goes on from CM075344.1 coordinate 112,858,829, forward strand.
CAATCGAATTTGCAGGTAGCCTGCTATACCACCTTTGAGCCATACCCGACAGGGTTTGAGGGAACGCCCTACACTTTAAGGCGTCACTAGCAGGTTGCAGCAGTAGTGCAGCGGTGAACGTCCTGACATGGGTTTTAGGATCGCCTGTTCCTTCATAGGCCTTGATCGTCGGCATCTTGAATTTTTTTTTTGAGATGCGGGCATTCATCACCTCTTCAGTGAACGGAGGTGTTGGATCATCAAGATCTAGCGGCATCAGATCCCTGGGGTTGTTTCTGGCGACTTCCGCCCTTGCCGTTCCTTCAATTGAGGCATCGGCCCTTCTTCGTCTCCTAGACGACCTCTCCAGATCTATAACAGGAACACTTCCTGAGATTGGAGGAGGTCGATGCAGACTTTGATTCTGCCTTGCTTGCTCCCTAGCGGCGTCATCTTTCGGCCTCTGGATCTCATCCTCATGAGCCTTGATCCTTTCCTCAATTGTTTGCGGAGGTCCATCATGGATCCTTCGGGGCCTCCTTCGGGGCTCTCTACTAGCACGTCGCCTCCTTGAGGCTTCGTCACGATCATCATCATCATCATCAGATGTCGAATCAATAGTATAGGGACCGGAGTAGTCTAGATACTCGCGATCTCGGATCTGCAAAGCATGACCACTTGGTCCAGGTTCTCGGACAACGGGTAATTGGGAATCCATACATGGGGTTAGTATTCACGGGGAGATCCGTAGTATGGATCTGTACCCCAGATGGAGGGCGGTTAGGATCGATCAAGGGAGAGACCACCATCTGAAGAGAGTTGGTTCCCTGATCTGGATGGACAACCATAGGCAGCGTACTCCCAGCAGGGGGATTCGTCCCTGGAGGCTGAGAAACTTGATTTTGGGGTATCGTCCCTTGTTCTTGCGTGGTTGTCCCAGAGGTAAGAGGTGGAGCAGAGCTGATTGGTAAAGCTTCGGTAGAGCTTGGTACAGTTCTTCGTGTGTTAACCATGGTTGATGTTTTCTTCCCACAGATTTGTATTTAATGCAAGGGTGGTTGAACTTCGAGCTTTAATGGCTGTTTCCGTGTTCGGGACTAATCGGTCCTCACAGAGTGCCTACGTATCTCGTTATTGAGAATCAAGCCAAGACGTAGTTCTGAGATGAGGGGTTAGACCCTTTATATAGGCTGAGAAGCCCTAGAATTATGGTAGGAGTCAGAGACTTGGTGGACAAGTCTTCCTTGAGGAAGGTTCTAAATCTCTTCCTTATAGGAATCAGTTTCCATGTTGAAATATGTATCTTGGAGGCTAAGTAAGGCAAGAGTAATATCCTTGTTTGACTCTTATTTGCTGAGCTGTTTATTCACTAGTAGAAAAATGACCTTATACATCGGTTAAATAGGCCTTATACATCGGTTAAATGGCGATGTATGGGCTGGCGACGTATAAGGTCAGAGTCTTTTACATCGGTTAAAAAGGCGACGTATATTGTTATCTTTTACGTCGGTTCTTCTAAACAACCGACGTATATTGTTATCTATTACGTCGGTTCCTGTAAACAACCGACGTATATTGTTATCTTTTACGTCGATTCTTCTAAACAACCGATGTATATTGTTATCTTTTACGTCGGTTCGTCTAAACAACCGACGTATAAGGTCCAAAAAATTAAAAAAAAAAATATTTTGTTTTCCCAGAAAATTAATTAAAAACCATAATTCCCAAAAAAAATTGTATTGTTCCGTAAATTGTTTTGTTCCGTAGTTTCGTTTTGTGTAACACAATTCTTTCTCATCTCATTTATTTATTAAAGATAACAGAATTCTTCCTGGTTGTCGAACTTGATCTATCTGACTAGCAAGGGGAGAAAAGAGCTTAATCTGTCTAAATTATAATGCACCATACATTAAGCATATGAATAGTAATTGCTAAAATATCAAATAATCAGCTTTACATAGAATTAGTAATTTTAAAACTAAAAGTCATTCAATCAAAATCTTGAGTAAAGGATCGAAAATTGCAATGTAGAGTTTCACAGCCCATATAGCACTTCCAAATCCCTCCTCTTACGGAAGAATATAATATACTGTAGAATCAATACCCATTATCACTGTGTCAATAAGGTTTTAAGCTATGTGGACAATCCTTGGAATGTAAAGGGAAAGTGCAGGGTGGCTTCACTGTGTCACTGTAAGCCACAGATGATTGGCCTTTGAACATGGTCTCACATCGATAGTTACATATGGAAGATCAGTCACGCAAGTGTCACATACTTGTGGTGACTACATGTTGGTCAATGGATGTTAGCCAGTGCCATGAAGACACAGAGAATTTGTTTGAACACATTGGTCTTCACTCGAAACCAACAGTTGTTCATCATGCCCTGTATTTTTAAACACAATCCAAAATTAGGCATATATACAAGGAAATTGACTTGATTACAAAACATAGATGCTCATACCACTGTTTGCAGTAATCACACTGTGCCATTATATCATCTGGATTGTAAGGCATCTCGCATTTGCAGTACCTTCAATTTAAAAAAATGCAAAAAAGTTATGACCAGTTTCTTCCAATAATCAAACATATACTTAACAATCAGGAAGATTGACACAGTACTCACACTGGAACAGAATCAGGTGCGAGTTCATGAGTACCAACTTTGTACTCGAAGCGAGAGTAGTAATCCGCAGCACCTATATTTCCAAGCTTATTGTAGTCATCCAACGAGTGAACAATGCACTTTCGCACAATTCTGTTGGCACTCCGAGTCTCATACTTATCAGTCAAAAGCAACTCCTTGGCCCCATGAAATATTCTCCTCTTAAAACTTGTCTGCTCTGGCCAATAGTACCATCTCACATTAACCGTAATGTTGCCTACCATATCAGTTTCTAATTTTTTGACAAGAGCAACAGAGGGTCGTCTATCATGTTCAGATGATTTCATGAGCACGAAATCTCCAGCTACAAAACATGAGCAATATAATTAATATACGTAATAACTAATAAAACAATTTTCCATCCCACCATACAATCAGTCCATAAATATATATAGGCATTTCCATCACCAAGATATTCACCTAAAGTAACTCAACAATATGATATTAATTTTTCAACTCAATTCAGGTAATATGAAGTATAAATGTACCTACAGATTGCGAAGGGTCTTCATATATCCCTAAAACAAATATGGCCTACGACATGAAATATATAAACAAAATAAATTGCATATTGAACTGGTTTATCAATGTCGGACTATCTTAAGCTTAGTCTCTTTCCAACAGCTCAACTTTAACATACATATCAATCAAACTAACAGAACACACAAACAAATTGGATAGTAGAGATGTTGATTTTACCTCTGGATAAACAACTAATTACTCACATCACATCACACCACGAACTCGACCCACGCAGCACACAGTTTGCAGTACATAATCATCTAGTGACAAGAGCTGCAACACATAGTTCGATTAGAGAGAGTGATTTGTGAGTTTGAGAGGGATATATTGATTTTGAGTGAGAGATTAGAGAGATTTAGAGAGATTTGTTAGAGAGAGAAGTGGGAGATAGGAAAAGTGGGGAGAGATTAAATCGAGAGATTATCAGAGAGAGAGTTCTCGATAGATTGGGAGATTGAGAGAGACAGAGGCTGAGAGAGAGAGAGAGAGATTGAGGGAAGAGAGTGGAGAGAAAGAGATTGAGACGGGGGAGAGAAATTAAAAGAGAGTGAAATTGAATAATAATAATAATGGAGTAATTAAAATAGAGTTAAAATGGAAAACAAAATGAACCGTCGAGATTCAATAATAATGAATCCGTGTGCTTAATCCAACGGCTGACAATAATTTAAAGAAGCACAATCCGTGTGCTTCCTCAGCACCCAATAGTAATGTGACACGTGGCGATATAACACTCACTTTTTTAAAGGTTTTATACGTCGGTTATATTAAGAGCGATGTATAAAGTAGTATTATATACGTCGCCTTTTTTCAACCGACGTATAAAGTAGAACTTTATACATCGCCTATTTTCAACCGACGTATAAAGTAGCATTATATACATCGCCTTTTTCTCAACCGACGTATAAAGTGGATTTTTATACGTCGCCTTTCCCTCAACCGACGTATAATATGACCTTATACGTCGGCGTTTTATTCAACCGACGTAAAAAATGTTAAAAATTGACATTTTACATCGCCTTTATGCGGAACCGACGTATATAACTACTTTATACATCGCCTTTGGCCGGAACCGACGTATAAGAGGCGATGTATAAGGTCAGTTTTGTACTAGTGATTACCCTTAATATTAATTACGAAATTAATATTATAAATAGGGTTTGGGCCCATCTGGTGGGCCCCACGTTTGGACCATTCCGGGTCTAATTAATGCCACATTAAATGTGTCTTTAGGACTTACTTTTAGCCCATATCAAATATATATTATTAAAATGTATAATTATATATATTATTAATAATCTATATAATCTCCTTTTAATTATAATTAAAGGCACTATATACCTTTTCAAATATGGATTTTATCTATAATTAAGTAAGGATAAATAAGTAAAATCAATAGGTACCGTACAAACCAAACACTACATCTTTATTATAATAAAAAAACACTGCATTTTTATTATAATAAAATTTTTTTGGTGCATCTTTATTTTTGGTACCTAATCTTTAGGTAGTAGGGTTGTTATTGAGTATATTAAAAAAAGTATGTACTAAACTGACAATAAAATATTTCACTTATAATAGTATAGTATACAGTATAGTACAACTATATATAGCCTCGGTAGTTGATAAGCTGAATTTAAATTTTGGATTATTTAGTTAATGTAGTTCAGATAATCACATAAAAAGGATATGTGTTCGTAAATTTTGAATTTCAAGCCTATCGAAACTCTAGAGACAAAGGATATTTGAAGACAAAGTAAGGTTTCACGGGAAGTTGAACGAAGACGATATGATGAGTTAATATTATTTTTTTAATTCTTTTTTAATATTGGGATAACCAAAAAAAGGATAACCAAAAAGAGGGGGTAACCAACTACAAATTATACCCCTTTTGCTTATTATAGTATAGTATAGATAGTATAGATAGTATAGATATATAGCTTATAGCCCGTGCAAAGTACGGGTTACTTTAAAATACTTTTAAAATTATATTATATGATTAAATAAAATAGAATATAATAATTTATTAATAATATAATTTAACTTTGTAATATTCATTAATAAAATTATTAGTAATAATAATAGCTATTTAATAAATGATATGTATTGATTAGAACTAATAATATAGATTTGTTGTTGACGTGGATCTTCAGAAGAGAGATTTAAATATAGAATATTCCTTATTATTAAATATAATAGCTATTATCTATTTACTAAATATTTAGCTATTTAATAATTTAAATAATTTAAATATATGTTGTGTTGGCTCTTATGCATTTTGATATGGGCTAAAAGTAAGCCCTAAGACACATTTAATGTGGCATTAATTAGACCTAGAATGGTCCAAACGTGAGGCCCACCAGATGGGCCCAAACCCTAATTATAATATTAATTTCGTAATTAATATTAGGGGTAATAAACAGCCCAGCAAATAAGAGTCAAACAAGAATATGATTCTTGCCTGACTTAGCCTCCAAGATACATATTCTAACATGGAAACTGATTCATACATGGAAGGAGACTAGAACCTTCTTCTAGTCGGTGACTTGCCCACCAAGTCACCAAACCCTACTACGATTTTAGGGCTTCTCAGCCTATATAAAGGGTCTGACCCCTCATCTCAGAACTACGTTTTCTTGGCTTGATTCTCTAATACAGAGATACGTAGGCATTCTGTGAGGACCGTTAGTCTCGAACGCAGAAGCAGCCATAAAAGCACGAAGCTCACGAACCCTAGCCTTAAATACATAAACCCTAGCCGCAATAATTTAAACCTAGTTTTTATTCCACAACATTTGGCGCCGTCTGTGGGAAGAAGACATCAACCATGGTTCAAACACGAAGAACTGCTCCAGGCGCTACAGAGCCAATCGCTACCGAGGCCCTACCTCTTAGCTCTGCTCCGCCCCTTACTGAACAAGTACTTCCGACATCTGAGCAAGTACCTCCGGCATCCGGAACTATCGTTTCGTACCAAGTTTCTCAACCCTTAGGGACGACTACCCATGTTGAGAGTACGCTACCTCCGATCATCCACACAGTTCCAGGGACTAACCCCCCTCAGACGAGGATTTCTTCTCTGATTGTAGGTCCCAACAACCTTACACGAGGGGTTCAGATCCATACTACGGATCTCCCCATAAGCACCAATCCAACATATGGGATGTCCAATTACGGAGCTGGACCGAGTGGGCATGCTCTGTATATTCGTGATCGAGATTATCGCGATTTTTCTGGTCCTTATTCAGATGAATCATCTTCTGACGATGATTACGAGCGTGATGAAGCCCCAAGGAGGCGACGTGCAAGTAAAGAGCCTATGGGGAGAACTCGAACTATCCATGATGGACTCACTTCAACAGTTGCTGAGAGGATCAAGGCTTATGAAGCCGAGATCTTAAAGTTAAAGGAAGATATGGCCAGGGAGCAAGCCAGATCAAATCTGACTTTGCCACCTCCCACGTCAGGACCGATTCCCTTCATAGATCTGGAGAGACCTCTAAGGAGGCAAAGAAGGACTACCATCCCACCTGAAAGAACTACAAGGGTGGAAACCCCTAAAAGCAACCCTAAGGATCTGATGCCACTTGGGGACCCTGATGATCCCACACCTCCGTTTACTGAAGACGTGATGAATGCTCATATCTCAAAGAAGTTTAAGATGCCAACAATCAAAGCTTATGATGGAATGGGTGATCCTGCCAACCACGTTAGGACGTTCTCAAACGCACTGCTGTTGCAGCCTGCAAGCGACGCTTTGAAGTGTAGGGCTTTCCCTCAAACTTTGTCAGGCATGGCTCAAAGATGGTATAGTCGGCTTCCTGCAAACTCGATTGGTTCCTTTAAGGAGTTGAGTGCTGCCTTCATTAGTCAGTTTATTAGCGGAAGAACGCATGAGAAAAGCTCTGCATCTCTTATGTATGTGGTACAAGGGAAGAGCGAAAGTCTGAGAGACTACCTTAAGAGGTTCACCAAGGAGACTCTGAACATCACTGATCTGGACAATAAGGTTGCAATGGTAGCCTTGGAGCATGGTACCACTGACTTATACTTTAAGAGATCGTTGGCAAAACATCCCCCGGAGAATATGGCTGATCTCCAACGAAGGGCTGACAAGTACATCAAGGCCGAGGATAGCACGAAGAAGGAGGTCACATTAGGCAATGGTCAGGGAAACAATGATACAAAAAAGCGTAAGCAAGGGCAGGAGTACGATGCTAGGGACAAGTATCCCCGAACCAGCAAGGACTCTGATTCGCCACCAAAAAAGAACTTGGGGCCAAGGTTCTCTGACTATGCAAGGTTGAATGCCCCTAGAAGTCAAATCTTGTTGGAAATTGAGAAGGATAAAGACTTCCGATGGCCGAAGCCACTCAGGGGAGACCCCGCAAAGAGGAATAAGGATCAGTACTGTAGGTTCCACCGAGATGTAGGACATGACACGGATGATTGTAGACAGTTGAAAGACGAGATTGAATTCTTGATCCGTAAAGGAAAGCTGAACAATTTCACAAAGGGTGGAGATCATGGAACCCAAAGAGGGGATTACAACAGGAGAAACAATGACAGGAGGGATAACGATCGTGACCGCAACACGCAGCCCCGAGGGCCAGTTATCAACATGATCTGGGGAGGCCCAACAGCGGCCGGTACAACCCGCAATTCTCGAAAGGCATACGCAAGAGAAGTGATGCATATTGTGGGAGAGGCCCCGAAGCGTGCTAGAACAGAAACCGTGATTGGTTTTGATGACTCTGATCTGGAAGGGGTGAAATTCCCCCATGATGACCCATTAGTTATAACCCCTGTGATTGGGAACTCGGAGGTAAAACGAGTCTTGATAGACAATGGGGCTTCTGTTGACATTCTGTTTCATGATGCGTTTGTGAAGATGGGATATACCGATTCTCAGCTAACTCCGACTAACATGCCTATTTATGGGTTCAACGGGGTTGAGTCCAAGGTCGAGGGTACTATCCAGTTACCCGTGACAATCGGGCAGGAACCTAAGGAAGCTACTCAAATGCTAAATTTTCTGGTAATTAAGGCAGCCTCGACTTATAACGCAATCCTGGGAAGGACTGGACTTCATGCGTTCAAGGCTGTTGCCTCAACATATCACATGAAGATTAAGTTTCCAACCCGAAACGGGGTTGGAGAACAGAAAGGCGACCAGAAGATGGCAAGAAGTTGTTATGTGTCCGCCCTAAGAGCTGATGGAGTCGGGGGGCAGGTACTCCCAATTGAAGACATGGATGTCCGTAGTGATGATGAACAGCGAGGAAAGCCAGCAGAGGATTTAATACCCGTCCCTCTAGAGCTGAGCGACCCGGAGAAGGTTACATACATAGGAGCATCTCTGAGGGAACCCCTGAAGGGCGAATTGATAGCATTCTTGCAAGAGAATAGCGATGTATTTGCTTGGACAGCAGCAGACATGCCAGGGATTGACCCCCAACTTATAACTCATAGGTTGAACGTCGATCCTGAACGGAAGAAAATAAAGCAGAAAAAGAGGAATTTTGCTCCTGAAAGGCAAGAGGCCATTAAGCAAGAAGTTGATAAGCTTTTGGAAGCTGGGTTCATTGAGGAGATTCAGTTCCCTGAATGGTTGGCTAATCCCGTCATGGTCAAGAAAGCGAATGGAAAATGGAGAATGTGCATCGACTTCACAGATTTGAACGATGCATGCCCAAAGGATTGTTTCCCTCTACCAAGGATTGACACCCTAATAGATGCTACAGCTGGACACGAGATGTTAAGTTTCATGGATGGTTTCAGCGGATACAATCAGATTAAGATGCACAAGGACGACATTCCTAAGGTATCTTTCATAACCGACTTTGGTGTTTTCTGCTATCTTGTTATGGCTTTTGGTCTAAAGAATGCAGGAGCTACCTACCAACGATTGGTGAATAAGATATTCGCCCATCTGATTGGAAAAACCATGGAGGTCTATGTTGATGACATGTTAGTCAAGAGCATACTCAAGGCAGATCATATAAGGCACCTCAGAGAGGCATTTGAAGTGCTAAGGCACCATAAGATGATGCTAAATCCAGCAAAGTGTGCTTTTGGTGTTGGATCGGGAAAATTTTTGGGGCTGATGGTTTCCAAGAGAGGCATAGAGGCCAACCCGGACAAGATTAAGGCTATTCTGGACATGGAGTCACCCCGCTCAATACGAGATGTACAGAAATTAACTGGCCGGGTTGCGGCCTTAGGAAGGTTCATCTCCAAGTCTGGTGACAAATGCTTGCCTTTCTTTCAGGCATTAAAAAAGGTGAAAAATTTTGAGTGGACCACAGAGAGCCAGGAGGCCTTTGAACAGTTGAAGAAATACATGGCTGAAGCCCCGTTGTTGGCCAAACCTAATCCTGGAGAGATTCTCTACCTATACCTGGCGGTATCCGAACAAGCATTGAGTGCTGTTCTAGTTAAAGAGGAAAAGAAAGTTCAGAAACCCATCTACTATGTGAGTAAGGTGTTGCATGGGGCGGAATTGAATTACTCTCCCATTGAGAAGTTTGCATTGGCATTAATCACTGCTTCAAGGAAATTGAGACCGTACTTCCAGGCTCACAAAATCGAAGTCTTGACAGACCAACAGTTGAGGAGCATATTGCACAGTCCGAAAGCAAGTGGAAGATTGATCAAATGGGCTATAGAACTTGGAGAGTTTGATATCAAGTATAAGCCTCGGACAGCCATCAAGGCTCAGGCATTGGCTGACTTCGTGGTTGAATGCACTATTGACAACCAAGAAGTCGGGGGGCAGGAGATGATAACCACCCCTGAGAACGAGGATAAAGGTGAAGAACTTATAACTGGTCAGAAGGAATATTGGGTGCTCTATTTTGATGGAGCATCAAAAACAAAATCTAGTGGTGCAGGTTTAGTTCTGCAAAGCCCCGATGGGTTCACAGTTGAGTACGCTTTGAAGTTGGACTTTCCAACAACCAACAATGAAGCTGAGTATGAAGCCCTGATAGCCGGATTAGGCTTGGCCAGAATCATGAGGGTCAAGAATCTCAAAGTATGTGGAGATTCGAGACTGGTGGTCTCACAAGTGAATGGCGAGTTTGAAGCCAAGGATGAGACTATGGCAAAATACCTGAGAGTCGTGAAGGCTGTTATGACTCAGTTTGAAGAATGCTATGTGGAACACATTCCGAGAGAGGAGAACGCTAAGGCCGATGCCTTATCTAAATTTGCTTCTTCTGAAATTGAGAACTATGCAGGTAGTGTTTACTTCCAGGTCTTGAAGGCCCCGACCATCAACTCTAAGTTGGTAGCACCTATCGATGTGGGAAGCTGTTGGATAGATCCTATTAAAGCTCATCTAGAAACTGGATGGCTTCCAGACAATGCCTTGGAGGCACGAAAATTGTCAGTAAGAGCATTGAGATATGCCTTGATTGAAGGCATCTTATACAAGAGATCGTTTGTCATCCCGTATTTGAAGTGCCTAAGGCCCCAAGAGGCAAGAGAAGCGTTGGAGGAAGTTCATGGAGGGATCTGTGGGCAGCACTTGGGGGGCAGAGCCCTAGCTCACAAGATTACCCGCCTGGGATTCTATTGGCCAGAGATGTTGGCGGATGCCCAGGACTATGTCAAGAAGTGTGACAGATGTCAAAAGCACGCTCCAATTGTAAGGCAGCCGCCTGAGATGTTAACTTCGATCAATTCTCCCATCCCGTTTGCAATGTGGGGAATGGACATATTAGGTCCTTTCCCTATGGCTTCGGCACAGAGGAAGTTTCTGATAGTCGCCATTGACTACTTCACCAAGTGGATTGAGGCTAAACCTTTAGCCAAGATAACCACCAAACAAGTTTCCCAGTTCTTTTGGGAGAACATAATTTGTAGATATGGAATCCCGCGAATTCTTGTGACAGATAATGGGACACAATTTAACAATGAGGAATTCAAGAAGTATTGTGAGGAAAATGCTATTGAGCTTCGTTTTACCTCTGTGGCACATCCGCAAGCGAATGGGCAGGCCGAGGTGGCCAATCGAATTATCCTGGATGGACTAAAGAAAAGGGTCGAGCGCTCAAGAAACACTTGGGTGGATGAGCTGCTACCTATACTCTGGGCTTATCGCACTACTTGTAAAGTAACTACCGGAGCAACCCCGTTTTTGCTAGCTTATGGAGCTGAGGCTGTTGTGCCGCTGGAAATCATGCAGGCATCACCTCGAGTTGAGGCATATGAACCTGAGGCTAATGAAGAAGGCATGAGGCTCGCTCTAGATCTGATTGATGAAGTTAGAGATGAGGCAAACGCCAGAAATGCGGAGCATCAAAAGAAAGCGTCTTTCTATTACAACCACAGGGTTAAGGAGAGGTTCTTTCAGCAAGGCGACTTGGTTCTCAGGAAGATTGAAGCTTCTGGAGTTGGCCAGAAAGGGAAATTAGCCCCCAACTGGGAAGGACCATATCGAGTCAGAAGGACTCTAGGACGAGGATCATACAAGTTGGAGACCTTAGATGGGAATGAAGTGCCCCGAACTTGGCATGCTCTGAACTTGAAGATTTATTATGTATAAGCCTTCCTAGTAAGGACTTGGCTTTTTGCTGTTTATTAATAAAAGTAGAAATAAGGTTCGATGAAACCATTCCAGGGACTAGTACCCCGAGTAGGACCATAGTATCTATGTAAGGGTTGAACCCTCTTTCGAGATATCAATGCAAATTTGTTTTCCATTCTATGATTCTATGTTTTGTTTATGTACCAAGCACCTGTTGAGTGCAAGTCTGGAAAGATCAAGTACTGAAAGTAAATAAGCATATGAATAAAGGAAACAGATACATAAATAAAACGCCCTGAAGGGCCATGGTTTAAGTTAAGTTACAACACACGAATAAAAGTTAGGTCCCGAAGGACATTGACTGAAAGATGATAAAATAAAGCCACAAACGGCTAGATAAAGGCCGTGCAAGGCCATAGGGGAACCCATCCTACTTAGTTGGGGATTCTTCCTCGCTGCTCTCCTCGCCCGACTCCTCCTCGCCTGAATCCTCTTCTTCGCCGGACTCTTCACCTGAAGTTTCTTCCTCGGCTTGATCAACGACCGCCATAGGTTGAGTAGTAGTCTCCACATCTTCGGTTTCCTCCTCCCCGGAGGATGAAGTCGAACTGTCTTCGTTACGGATCACCCTCTTGCCTGGGATCGGTTGTCGAACAACTCCAACTTTCCTGGCAGGCGGGGGCTTCTTTCCACGGGATCCCGAAGAACTTGAGTCTTGACTAGCAGCTGGAGGACGCCTCCTGGATCCCGAAGATCTACGGCTACCTTTAGAGCCTGAACCTGATGCTTGGGGAACAATCCTGGTTCCCGATCCAGAGGCAAGGTTTGCACGGTCCTCGTCACCCGCAGTCCAGAAAGGGCAAGGAAAATCAGAGGGGATAACCACTGAGGGATGTTTGCTACTTACAGCACTGATTGCCTTGTCCCAACCAACAGACATGTTGTAAGGACGTACCTCATCATCATGATCATCAAAGAACTTTAGAAACTCTTCAGATTTATGATATGCCTTAATCAATTTATTTGCATCATTCATCTTCTTTTGAGCCAAGGAGGCAAGTTGCTTTCGGGAGGATAAGGCATCCGCTTCGGCATGGGTAACTTGAGAATGCAGGTCATCAATCTCTTCTTGGAACCTAGCTGAGTCAGTCTTCAAGGATATATTCTCATCCCTGAAAGCCAGGCCTTGGGTACAGACAGCTTGGAAGAAGGCATTAGCCTACAATCAAAGTTCACAAAGCATAAGGAGTGTGAAAGAGGTAAATCATACCAGAATTGGTAGGAAAAGTATCTCACCTGATACAAGGCTTGGGAGCCCAGAAGTTGATTCTCATTCATTTTGTCCCCAGCAAGTAAGGACAGTCTATCAGGAGGAGTAACAGAAAGCTTCGACCAGTCTAGGGATAGCTCAGGACTCCCAGAAACCGAGTCTTGTTCGCATATACCCCAGGATGGCATAAAGGGGGTTCTGATGCTTCCACGGGATCTCTTCCCGCCTTGAGAGCAACCTTCCAAGAAGTTGGGGATCCGAGGCTTAGCGGGATTCAAAAGCTCCTCAGCTTTTTTCTTCATTCTTTGAGTCATAGACGGCTGATTCTGAGGACGGCTGTCAATTTCCTCCGCAGCTGAAACACAAAGAGAAAACACAGATATAAGAACAAACAGAGTTCATAAGAAGCTTAAGTAAGGAAATTACCCTCAACGGAAAGAAAGCTAAGGCCAGCTTCGATAAGGTTCTTTTCATTCAGAAACATTTTATAATGGGTACTGCCATCATCGGCCAGAAGCCAATCCCGATCCTGTAACTCCGAATCATCAAGGTCGCAAATGAAGTGTTTACTATCTTGCACAACTCCGAATCTCTTGACGAAAAAGTTACCCCAATCACCGCCTTTCCATTCAAGAATTACAAACTCTCTCTCCCAGAAATGTTGGGAATCTGGTAAAGAATAAGGGTTCACCATGTGTGGAATTTTGGCCCTGTGCTTGAGACTGACCCATCCTTTCTTTTGGTCGGAAGAGTTACTGGCTATGAAGATACTTCGAAATAGTGTAGTAGTCGGGTGGATCTCCAATTGACGACATCTTATTAAAAACATAGAGATATATCTCCAAGAGTTGGGATACAACTGACAGGGATGAATCTGATACTCTGCCAGCAATCTTATGATGAAGTTATCAACGGGGAATCTGAACCCAGCATCCAGAGCACCCCAGTGGACGCAAAGCCTCTCGGGGTGCCAGTTACAGGTCCTGTCTGATGGTTTTGCGAGACGAACTTTGATAGCACTCGGAAAGTGATATGAGTTCTTTATTTTCTGAACATCTTTTTCGTTTAACTTACTGGGACTGCTAAAAGCATCTAAACTAGCACAGTTCGGGAATGTGTCCCTCATAATATTAAGAAGATCTAGCAAGGATTCAAATTTACGATCAACGAATGAAGAAGGTTTGATTTCTTCCTTACCTTTAGCTGTCCTCATCTTACTCCTCTTTGCCATGGCTTCCATCATGGATACAGGGGGAGCCACTGGCCGGTTACCTTCTGACATCTTGATTACAAAGCTGGAACTTGATCTTGAAACTTGAAGGCTAGAGAGCTTAAGAATTTGAAAACCCAGAAATGAAGAAGTGAATGAAATGAAAGCTACCACACTTCTTTTATAAAAGAAGTATGACCTGCTGTAAAAGGTTGAAGTTCGATCTGGTTCGCGTTTACAGGTCATCTATCGTTTAAAGATGAAAAAAGGACAGAAATTGCTCGTTTTATACAGAAAGGATCGTTAAAATTCAAATATGCCAAAGAAGAAATAGCTGATGTTTGAATAATATCGTCGGAAGTCACGAATGACCAAACTGACGATCCAAGATCAAGGTCAAGTTCCTTGATCCTGAAGATAACAAAGTCATGAATGGCCAAAATGATGGTTTGAGATTCAGATCAAAGTCTTTGATCCTCAAGATCATTAATGATTTTCACGTCTGGGTTAACTAGCTAGCCAAGAAGCAATCGACCGCGACGTACAAGGGGCCTCAGCCGACCAGGTCCCGGAAGACCAGGTCCCGGCCGATCAACCTATTTCAAGGAGGGTCAGCCGACCAGGTCCCGGAAGACCAGGTCCCGGCCGACCAACCTATTTCAAGGAGGGTCAGCCGACCAGGTCCCGGAAGACCAGGTCCCGGCCGACCAACCTATTTTAAGGAGGGTCAGCCGACCAGGTCCCGGAAGACCAGGTCCCGGCCGACCAACCCATTTTAAGGAGGGTCAGCCGACCAAGTCCCGGAAGACCAGGTCCCGGCCGACCAACCTATTTTGGAGGGGTTCAGCCGACCAGCTTCTGAACCTGGATCCCCCCCAGTCCAGGTTCAGTTCTTGGTCCTGGATCCCTACTTTTTCAGCAAATAATTTTGGACATGGTTCTCGACTTTTTCAGCGAATATCAGATGATTATCAATGTTAAAGAGAGGCCAAGGTTAGCCATGAAGGCCAAGATGAGTCATGAAGGCCAAAGTTAGCCATGAAGTCACTAGCGACTATACTGACGATTCGTAATCAAGGTCAAGACTATGGATCCTTAGAACCATGGATGGTTTCTGGTCCTAGATCCACACTCTCTATTGAAATCAAGAAGGAGTCTAAGTTCAAGTTTTTTAGGCCAATTACTGACTAGTTAGCCCTAGAAGAGGAATTTCAGCCAACCAAGTCCCGGAAGACCAGCTTCTGGCCGACCAGCTCCCCCGGAGGAGGGCCAGCCGACCAGCTTCTGGCCGACCAGGTCTCAGCCGACCAGCTTTTGGCCGACCAGCCCATTTTCAGGGGGTCCAGCCGACCAGCTTCTGAACCTGGATCCCCCCCGGTCCAGGTTCAGTTCTTGGTCCTGGATCCCTACTTTTTCAGTGAACTTTTAAACCCAAATCTCGACTTTTTCAGCAAATCTTGGATGATTGTTAATGATGAAAAGAGATTGAGATTAGCATAGATTAGTGCCGATTAGCACCATTTAGTGCTGTTTAAGCACTGATTAGTGCCGGTTAGCACTGTTTAGCGCCGATTAGTGCCGTTAGTGCCATTTGATGCCACTTAACATTGTTTAACACTGTTTAAACATTGATTAAGGCTGATTAGCGCTGTGTAGTGCCGTTTAACACTGATTAGTGTCGTTCAACGTCATCGTAAATGCGTCGGTCGCTCCACGCTTTACATCAAGATGATATTGTTGAAAATACTCGCGTAAGAGCAATAAACCCTGACCCAAGTCTCGAATAAGGCCGTTATAACTTCAAGGAAAACCTGATCAGTTTTCCTAGAAGTTGGGGGGCAAATGATATGGGCTAAAAGTAAGCCCTAAGACACATTTAATGTGGCATTAATTAGACCTAGAATGGTCCAAACGTGAGGCCCACCAGATGGGCCCAAACCCTAATTATAATATTAATTTCGTAATTAATATTAGGGGTAATAAACAGCCCAGCAAATAAGAGTCAAACAAGAATATGATTCTTGCCTGACTTAGCCTCCAAGATACATATTCTAACATGGAAACTGATTCATACATGGAAGGAGACTAGAACCTTCTTCTAGTCGGTGACTTGCCCACCAAGTCACCAAACCCTACTACGATTTTAGGGCTTCTCAGCCTATATAAAGGGTCTGACCCCTCATCTCAGAACTACGTTTTCTTGGCTTGATTCTCTAATACAGAGATACGTAGGCATTCTGTGAGGACCGTTAGTCTCGAACGCAGAAGCAGCCATAAAAGCACGAAGCTCACGAACCCTAGCCTTAAATACATAAACCCTAGCCGCAATAATTTAAACCTAGTTTTTATTCCACAACACATTTATTAATTAATTTTATTAAAAAAATTATGAATAAATATATTTTTGAGCTTTTAAAAAAAAATCGAGTATTTGAAGGTATGGATTTCATCCAAGTTATTTAAAATCTGATTTCAAATCCAATTTTTTCAGTTTTCTAATTGAGTTAGATTAAAATTGTTTAAAATCGATTACAATTGTATAATATATATTATTGAAATAAATTTGTAATGTATGATAATATGACTGTGATTGACTTTATATTAAAATAGTGGTTGATTAATGAATGAGTAGTTATGAAATTTAATTTAAAATATTAAAATAGTGGTTGATTAATGAATGAGTAGTTATGAAATTTAATTTAAAATATATAATAGTGCATATCGTGATCGATTTCAAATTAAAATAGTGATTTTTTAGTAATTTTTAATTTAAAAATATGTATTTATGGATATGTTAAATAAAATCATTATTGTATTTAAATTAGAAGTGAACTAATCATGGTTAAGTTGGTATGGTGAGAATGTAAATAAAGAAAATTCTTAATATAACATGATTGGTCTAGGATTTAGAAGTCAGCTCTGATTCATAGTTTTCTGATTGGTTAACTGCACATAGGTAGACTCGGATATCATAATAAAGGATTTGAGAACAATTTTAAAAATAAATGAAGAAGAGGATTTGAGAACAATTTAAAACAAAAAAAATGAGTGAAATTGAACACTAATGTCTTAGTTGTAGAGGAGTCGGTTTCCGAGGGAAGTTTCGTGTGATATGAACAACTTACTTGCTTGCATATTAAAGCATGAGTCTAACTAATGACGTGGTTAATTAAAAATCAACTAATTCTTTTTTAGTAGTGGGAAAATCAAAAAAAGGATAACCAAAAAGAGGGGTAACCAACTACAAAATATACCCTTTTGCTTATTATAGATAGTATAGATAATAGATTTGGTAATAGGGTTGTATGTATTCCCATTCAGTGTCAACTACATTCTACAATCTCACCTGGCCTATGGAGTTGCACCATTATTTTTTACTAAATTCTCTTTCTTTTAAGCTGCTGCAGTAGTTGAATGGAAACAGTATCGTACTGATCTTTGACACCATCTCTTCTATGCCATTTAAGTTTGAGGAGCATGGTTCTAAAAGTTTATTCTAGGGGAGATGCAAACAAGCAAAGGATTTTTCATGCCAACAGTAAATTCTTGATTTTCAGAAAGATCAACATCATAATTCCCAACAGCAGGCTTCCATTCAAAATGCAAGACCAAATTAGCCACGAGGTACTCCAAGTGAAGCAATGCCATTGTATAGCCAGGACATATCCTCCTCCCTGCCCCAAAAGGCATCATTTTGATCTCCCTTCTACATGTTATATCAAACCCCTCTTCTCCTCCATTCCCATTCAAGAATCTTTCAGGCACAAACTCTGTAGGATGTTCCCAGACCTCACCATCCCTTCCCATTGCAGCAACCATAAAATTCACCTCAGCATTCTTCGGAATCAAATACCCATCCAACTCCACCTCCTCAGTCACCGAATGTGGGACCACTAAGTGAGTAGGCGGATGAAGCCTCAAAGTTTCCAAAACAACTGCTTTTAGGTATGGCATTCGCTGCAGCTCCTCCTCTGTCACCACTAACGCTTGACCTAGTCCTACAACCGTAAAAATTTCTTGAACAAGCTTCTCTTGAACTCGAGGATACTTCACTAAATTAGCCATAATCCATTGCAGACTAGTCGTAGCTGTATCAGTCCCTACATTAAGAAACTCCTCACACAAACCAACAATCTCTTGATCACACAATTTTCTATTCCCTTCCTCTGGCAACTTCAAATCAATCAAACTATCGACATAGGCCACCACATCTTCTTGTACTTTATGTTTCATCACTTTTTCACGTCTAGCGTTTATTATTGGAATCAACACGCTATCTTGATCATCACGAATCTTTGTAAGCTCCTTTCTTTGCTTCCAAAACACGATCCTTCCTAGTTTAGGCCAAACATAAAGAGCACCAAACTTGGCCACACTCATCAACACTTTTCTATGTACCTTCTCTATTTCTCTAATTTTTTCATCTTCAATCTTTTCTCCAAAGCACATGAGACCTAATAAAGAAAACATGGCATGGTGAAAGTGATCAACAACTTTTATGCCTCCCGACTCGGACTCTGATAATAATCGCTGGAGGAGAATGCCGAGCGCCCATTTACGGCCTCCTGAGAAAGTTTTAAGACGAAGAGAATGAATCATGTTCTCAGCCATGTTACGGCGGAAGAGACGCCAGGTGGGGCCGTAGGAGGCAGTTAGGATATTTCGATGGTCACTGTTGATGATATGACCTGTGGAGAGTTCTCGAGGCCGATCAGAAAAAATTGCACCAGCTTGAACAAGTGCACGGTGAGCGGAAGAGTGGTTAGCAATGTAAATTACAGGACGTGAGCCGATTTTGAGGGTGAAAATAGGCCCATACTTGAGCTTGAGATCATGGAGGATCGGTTCGAGGTTGAAGTATGATTTATGTAGCCATATGAAGCTGCCTATAATTGGAACTTTGGTTGGTCCAGGCGGGAGTTTCTTACTTGTGCTTAAAGATTGGATGATTGTGAGGATAGATTTGATAACTAATGATAGGCAAACTGATAAAATAATCATCAACCATGACTCCATTTTTTATTTTTTTTTTGTGTGTGTGTAATTTGTTGCACTGCAATATTTTGGTTAGTCGTGCGTGTATTTATGGATGTTAGTGCCTGTTTGGCTAACCTTATTTTTAAGATTTATAAATTTATTTTCGGGTAAAAATTTTATATTTTGATAATTTATTTTTATATAAGTATTTAATCATTTTAATGTATGTTTAAGATTCAATAAGTTGCAAAAATAAATTTGAAAATAAATTGAAAAGTTAGGAACCTGTAACTTTATTTTAAAATAAATTGATTTATTCTCGAAAAAAGTTTCCCCAAACACCCAATAACCATGTCATCTTTGAGACAGTCAACTCTTAAATGTACTTTTAACAAGTCATAACTCTGACTTTGCCGAGATATTTATAGATTTGGAAGTTAATCGATCGTGAGGTTGGTATAGTTTGAGTGTTGTAGACTGTAGTACTCCGTAGTTTTTTTCTGCTCATGTGTTGACTACCTTGCGCTCTTAATAATTACACAACGATGAATTAATTGTACCAGCTTTTGTTGTTTGAATCTTGCACTCGAATATAATTGGTCATGGAAACCAAATTCTAGAAGGCAGACTAATTCTATAATAAATCACCGCATCAGATATGTTCACATACAACACAAGGAAAATGTTAGAGTTAAATAAAATTTCATAAAAACTTTTACAAAATGATAAGTGTTTTAATTTCATTGGTTATAACTTATAACATAATGAATTCCCTGTATTCACATTAATATCAAACAATAAAAACATTTATTAGTGGAATCCAACTCATTCTGTAAATGTTTCCGTACAAATTTTATGTATACTTAACACTACTCCACAATAATAATAAGAGCATCATATAGCTGCAGAAAAAATGATAAAAATAACTAATTTTTAACAATCTTTTACGAAACTGACCATTTTCAAAATAATGAACAATTATAACCGTTTGATTACGGATTTTATATTAAACGGGCCACTGATCTCATATTATGTGTTTCAATGTTTGTTAATCCGTACCACACTACCACTGTTTGTTTACAGATAACAAAGGCATGTAAATTATAAAGTGGCAGGGACATCGATCACCTAGAATTTCACAGTCGAGGGGTATAGGCTAAAACTGTTGGGTATAATTTGACTATAACAACAATGAGGCATTGATATATATTAAACAAGAACAGACAATTAACCAAATAACCAAACAAAACACGAAGGCATCAACAAGAGTATAATCAGAGACCATAATTAACAAGAAAGTAAGAACACTTATCTCTCACAGCAGCTTAAGCCAAGACAACAAGAGAGAAATAACACAGCTGAGTCACCAAGCCCTTCGAGAAGACTTGGCTGTTCTTGAAGAGAATATTGCCCCACTTACGTTGTGATTGGGTTGCAGCAATATCACTTACAGGATAAAACAGCACCGATCAAAGGGTTCACAAATACTCCAGTGATCAACAGCGACCAGCACCTCAGTTCGCCTGAGAATTGTGTATCTAACTGTATGTGTTGAGGGAGAACAGAGATTAATTGCAACCAAGGGTTTTTCCTTAACGTATATCTCACATTCTCAACGTTATATCTTAGATATATAAATACCCAAAAAATAAAACGTAAGAGATATGCCTTGAAAGGAAAGTAAATATTCTGATTTAATTTCAATAACTGCAGCAACATCAGGATTTATTTCAGTTACAGAAGCATCAGTATTGACCTTCATCAGGATTGGTCAATATCAGGATTTGATTGAACATCAGTAGCATCAGGATTTGGTGTCCGTCAGGATCAGGATTCAGTGCTCGTCAGGAACTGATGTCCATCAGGATTTAGCCCATCAGTATCTGATGTCTGACTAAGTCCATCAGGACTTGTTCCAAGTACTGATCCAGTCCAGGATTTTATCCAATACTGATCCATTCATTTCCAGTACTGCTTATAACAAATAAATCTGAAATCTATTCTGTTAAAATAAATCAATATTCCAGGTAATAAAATTCCTCGCTCAGGTCGACTCGCGTACGCGAGACGCCGAGACATTCGCCCAAATCGCCCTTCGACCCGACACGACCCGAGTCGTGTCGTGGCGTGGCGTGGCGAGGCGGGCGGCGGCGGCGCGTGTGTGTGCGCGCGAGGCCCACTCTACATCCATGCACACCCACATGCCTTAGTAGTTTTGCACTACACTTGCACATGGAGCTATATAAAGCCACCAACCTTTCATTACCAATTCTATGTGGGACTCAAGTTATTTCAACTAAATAACTCACATAACCCATTTCAAGCAAGCAACTTCAACTCAATTTATTTATGGATTCCACTAAGAAAATGCCTTAGATCCAAACATGAAAGTTTAAGTGCTCATTACAAGGAACAACTTCCACTTGTTAGTTTCCGGAAATTACATCAAGAACATATTGTAAATATGTCTCAAACTTTCCATTTTCTAACAATCCCCCACGAATCCATACAGAAATGCAAATACATATATATCCTCATCATGACTTGTTTTTCAGAGTAGGTACCCTTCCGGGTTTGAACCCTCCTAAGTCCTCTATTTCGATGGCTACCGGATTCAGATGGAATATTTCACCTTGAATCTTTATCCGTTTGGTGTAACCACACTCCATAGACGACGACAAGTCAAAGGCTATGGTGCCAATCTACGGCTTTGAGACGTTAATGGTCATGTCTCGATCCTGTTCGTCGAATGTTTCAAGGAATAACCCTTTCCTCTAATTTCGACCACACAATTACATTCGCTTAGCTGGGCATCTCCAGAGATGTACTGCTAGCATCTCGTCATATGACTTGACCCCATTCAGAGTTCAAATAACTCTTGCTATTCTGGCAGTTACAATACCTTATAGGTTTACAGGGGATAGACTCCAGATACGTAAGTATCAATCTATGTAGTTAAAGGTACAACCAATTCACCCTTACAACTTGTTATTACCACATTGAATACACTTTCGAGGGATCTCCTCTCATGTGTATTGGGTTCCCGCTGTAGATGAATTATTATGGGCTATCAATCCCATCCCCAACCTAGACTTAAGGACTACAGCATGCTCAAGCCCCTTAGTCAAAGGATCAGCTAGGTTTTCTTGAGTTCCAATAAACTCAACAGCCATGATCCTTTCAGACATTAGACCCCTTATAGACTTTAGTCTAACTTGGATATGTCTCTTTGTTTTCACATTATACTTCTTGTTGTTTATCTTGTCGATAGTTGTACGGCTATCACAATGAACAGCAAAAGCAGGAAGTGGACGACTTACTACAGGTAACATTGACATAAGTCCATGTAACCATTCAGCCTCAGTCCCCGTGGCATCTAATGTACACAACTCAGCCTCAAAGGTAGACCGAGTTATAATAGTCTGTCTAGAAGACTTCCAAGACACTGCTCCACCCGCAAGAGTAAACAGATATCCAGTCACTCCATTGGAACCAGACTTCTTAGCTATCCAACTTGCATCACTATATCCCTCTAGCACTCCAGGAAACCTCCTTTAATGCAAACCAAGATATATGGTGCCTTTTAGATATCTAAGCACTCTATCAAGAGCATCCCAATGAGTCTTATTTGGACAGCTTGTATATCTTGCTAACTTAGACACTGAATATGAAATATCCGGCCTAGTACCATTAGCAAGATACTGCAAACTCCCAATAATCTGAGAATACCTTAACTGAGACATAGGTACACCTGAAATATTCTTGACAAGGGCAATTTTAGGATCATACGGAGTACTTGCGATTCTACAATTTGAATAACCATACTTCTCAAGTATAGATTTCTCTATATAATGAGATTGTGACAAGGTTATTCCATCAGTTGACTAAGTCAACTTGATACCAAGGATCACACTAGCCTCTCCCAAATCCTTCATATCAAAATGCCTTTTCAAGAACCTTTTTGTCTCGTTAATAATCTCAATATTGGTTCCAAACAACAAAATATCATCCACATACAGGCACACAATAATACATTCATTTCTTTTAACCATGTAATAGACACACTTGTCACTTTCATTAACTACAAAATATGATTCTAAAACATTTTCATCAAACTTTTTATGCCAGTCTCTTGGAGCTTGTTTTAAGCCATATATAGACTTGATTAACTTACATACTTTCCTTTCATTTCTAGAGGCAACAAATCCCTCAGGTTGATCCATATAAATCTATTCTTCAAGTTCACCATGAAGAAAAGCTGTCTTTACATCCATTTGATGGATGATAAGACCATGTATAGAAGCCAATGCTATAAGCATCCGGATTGTTGTCATTCTAGCAACTGGAGAGTATGTGTCAAAATAATCAATGCCTTCCTTTTGCTTAAAACCATTAGCTACCAGCCTAGTCTTATACTTATCTATTGAGCCATCAGGGTTCATTTACCTTTTGAATACCCATT
Source organism: Kitagawia praeruptora (assembly GCA_037693485.1). Classification (NCBI taxonomy): domain Eukaryota; kingdom Viridiplantae; phylum Streptophyta; class Magnoliopsida; order Apiales; family Apiaceae; genus Kitagawia; species Kitagawia praeruptora. Next base: position 112,882,447 of record CM075344.1, read on the forward strand.
TACATCCTATAGTAGAACACCCAGGAGGTAGATCAACCAACTCCCATGTTCCATTAGAAACAATAGAGTCAATTTCACTTTTTACAGCACCTTTCCAGTACCTAGATTCTGAAGAATCCATGGCTTGTCTGAAAGTTAAAGGTTCATCCTCGATATTGTAAGTGATAAAATCACTTCCAAAATCCTTGACTACCTTAGCACGCTTACTCCTTCTAGGTTCCTCTACTTCATCAGGAATAGAGCTACTATCAGGATCTGCCCCCACATTTATCATCCTTTCCACATGATCAGGAATGGACCTCGATGTGTGAGTGGGATCATCATCAGGAATACCCTGAGGTATACCAGTCTTCATAGGGAACACATCCTCAAAGAATGTTGCATCACGAAATTCAACTATGGAATTAGCCACTATTCCGTCTATGTCAGATTTTAACACTAAAAATCTCATAGTCGTAATGGTTTCAATATAGCCTAGAAAGATGCAATCAATAGTTTTAGGCCATAGTTTCTTTCTCTTGTGTTCAGGGACAAGTACCTTTGCAAGGCACCCCCACACACGAAGATATTTTAAACTAGTCCTTTTTTCTTTCCATAATTCATAAGGTGTCTTGTCCATGTGTTTCAGAGGAACTCTATTCAGAATATGGCAAGCCGTATTCAGAGCTTCTCCCCACATGTACTTAGGCAACCCAGAATTAATCAACATACTATTGATCATATCCTTAAAAGTTCTGTTCTTTCGTTCTGCCACCCCATTAGACTCAGGTGTGTATGGTGGAGTTACCTCATGAACTATACCATTGCTCTTGCAAAATTCATTAAACGAGTTACTCGTATACTCACCACCTCTATCTGATCTCAAACGTTTAAGTACTTTACCAGTTTATGTTTCAGATTCAGTTTTGAACATAATGAATTTATCTAGTGCTTCATCTTTATGTTTAAGCAAATAAACATAACAATATCTACTACAATCATCTATAAAGGTAATGAAATATCTATTATGTTCCTTAGTCAAAACACCACCAAATTCACATATGTCAGTGTGCACTAAATCTAACACATTCGAATCCCTAACCACATTATGAAAGGGTTTCCTAGTTTGTTTAGCAGTCACACATACTTGACATTTAGATTTCTTATCAATGGCATGTTTTGGAATCAACTCTAAGTTCATCATATTCTTTAGAGCACCAAAATTCAAGTGACCAAGACGTGCGTGCCACAAATCAGATGATTCAACACAATTAACAGAAGGAGCAACATTATTATTAATAAAACTACCCAAAACAGGCTCAACATTTATTAAAAATAATCCATACGACAAGTAACCTTTGCCAAAAAATACACCAGTATTTGTAATAACCACTTTATTACATTTCAAAGAAACTTCAAAACCATTCTTAACTAAACAACTTCCACTTATTATATTTCTACGAATATCAGGAACATGGTGCACTCTAGTGAGGGATAGAACACGCCCAGAAGCGAACTTCAAGTCCACATTTCCTATTCCAAGTACTTGAGCTGCACTAGCATTCCCCATCGTCACCGTCATTCCATGAGTCTGTTGATAAGATACAAATAGAGTAATATCAGTACAAATATGTACATTATCTCCAGTATCAACCAACCATTCATGAGACGAATATGTGGAAAGAAGTACAGGGTTGTAGGTCACATACCCGTTGTCAGTTTCAGAAGCAACAGCCTCACCAACAACCATGTTAACCGTAGGCCCACCAGTGGTACCAAGCACAGTGTTAGCTTGTGCTCCCACAATAGGTTTCTTAGTTTTCTTTTCAGGACAGTCCTTGCTCCAATGACCAACCTGTCCACAAGACCAACATGGTTTGTTTGCCTTTGGTTTCTTAGCCATGTTCTTGTCCTTAGACTTAGTGTTTTCCTTCTTAGTGATATACTTTCTTTTCTGTCCTACAGTCACTACATTCACCTTCGAACTCCCAGCATGTTCAGTAGGCATCACATGTCCTTGCTTGGACTTGTGTTGCTCCTGCATAGAGATGTCCAACATCAGGTTTGTCCAAGTGATCTCTCCTTTCTGTCTTTTCAGGGAGAGTGCAAACTCTTCCCAAGACTTAGGGAGCTTTTCAATCACAGACATAACCTGAAACTTTTCAGGTAGGTCCATACCAGACTCCTTCAAAGCATGCACCAACATCTCAAACTCATGCACCTACTCAGTCATGGATTTAGTATCCACCAGTTTGAAATCAAGGAACCTAGCCTCAGAATACTTTTCCAACCCTTGCGAGTCAGTATTATGTGCTTAGCCGTGTAGGAGTCAGATGAATAAACATCAAATAGAGTGTTCGCTAAAGCTGCCAGAATAGCAGCCCTAGCCACCCCATCATTTTCCTCCCACATGGTATAAGCCTTAACAGTTTCAGCTTTCTCCTTAACCACAACTGGTTTCTCATACTGCACCACTGGCCATAGACCCTTTACCGTTAACCACAGTTTCATCTTTTTCTACCAACGAGAAAAACTAACACCCCCACCGAATTTATCAGGCATACCTGACAAATCGATAGGTTGTGGGAAACGGTACGTAGTCCAATCAATAGTAGGGGCAGTAACACCAGACCCAGAGCTAGTCTCAACAACAGGAGTTTCAGTTTCGTTAACCATCTTGTTAATTAACAATATATAACACAAATATTCTCTTCAAGATTGTTGGGTATAATTTGACTATAACAACAATGAGGCAATGATATATATTAAACAAGAACAGGCAATTAACCAAATAACGAAACAAAACACGAAGGCATCAACAAGAGTATAATCAGAGACCATAATTAACAAGAAAAGTAAGAACACTTATCTCTCACAGCAGCTTAAGCCAAGACAACAAGAGAGAAAGAACACAGCTGAGTCACCAAGCCCTTCGAGAAGACTTGGCTATTCTTGAAGAGAATATTGCCCCACTTACGTTGTGATTGGGTTGCAGCAATATCACTTCCAGGATAAAACAGCACCGATCAAAGGGTTCACAAATACTCCAGTGATCAACAACGACCAGCACCTCAGTTCGCCTGAGAATTGTGTATCTAACTGTATGTGTTGAGGGAGAACAGAGAGTAATTGCAACCAAGAGTTTTTCCTTAACGTATATCTCACATTCTCAACGTTATATCTTAGATATATATAATACCCAAAAAATAAAACGTAAGAGATATGCCTTAAAAGGAAAGTAAATATTCTGATTTAATTTCATTAAATGCAGCAACATCAGGATTTATTTCAGTTACAGAAGCATTAGTATTGACCTTCATCAGGATTGGTCAATATCAGGATTTGATTGAACATCAGTAGCATCAGGATTTGGTGTCCATCAGGATCAGGATTCAGTGCTCGTCAGGAACTGATGTCCATCAGGATTTAGCCCATCAGTATCTGATGTCTAACTAAGTCCATCAGGACTTGTTCCAAGTACTGATCCAGTCCAGGATTTTATCCAATACTGATCCATTCATTTCCAGTACTGCTTATAACAAATAAATCTGAAACCTGTTCTGTTAAAAAAAATCAATATTCCAGGTAATAAAATTCCTCGCCCAGGTCGCCTCGCGTACGCGAGACGCCGAGACATTCGCCCAAATCGCCCTTCGACCCGACCCGGCCCGACCCGAGTCGTGTCGTGGCGTGGCGAGGCGGGCGGGCGACGGCGCGTGTGTGTGTGTGTGCGCGAGGCCCACTCTACATCCATGCACACCCACATGCCTTAGTAGTTTTGCACTACACTTGCACATGGAGCTATATAAAGCCACCAACCTTTCATTACCAATTCTATGTGGGACTCAAGTTATTTCAACTAAATAACCCACATAACCCATTTCAAGCAAGCAACTTCAACTCAATTTATTTATGGATTCCACTAAGAAAATGTCTTAGATCCAAACATGAAAGTTTAAGTCCTCATTACAAGGAACAACATCCACATGTTAGTTTCCGGAAATTACATCAAGAACATATTGTAAATATGTCTCAAACTTTCCATTTTCTAACAAAAACTACCTACTACTACTAGTTTAGTGCTATATACAATACCAATACACATTCTGAAAATGCATATTGTATTCTGAAAATTTAATATTTTAAATTTTTATTAGTATTTTTTTCGGTTAAACAGTTTTTATTTTGGGGTTAAATAATTTTTATTTGGGATTCAACGGATTCCGGTTGGGATTTAGAAATATTCAAATTTTATAATTAATTTTTTTTAATTTTATCTGTATTTCCTGTATAAGTGTTGCAGATTTTGGAAATCGGAACTATTCGGTTGAGGTACCGATTTACGATTTATCGGGTGATTCGGTTGAAAAATCGGTAATTTATCGTCAATTTTTGCAAAATCAGCCGAATCGGTTCTGTTATGCTAATTTCACGCAAGCGCACGTAGTCACAAGTAATACAATTAAAGTTCGTTCCACAGAGATCTGGTTATAGTTCTATTCAGTAAATATGCCTATGCAACAATGTATGGTTTTAACTCACTGCTAAGAAAAGTAACAATTTGGGTTTGATTATCTAATTTATACTAAGATGCAATAATTAAACTAAGAATTAACTAATTAACAAGAATTAAAATCGAATTACTTATATGAGATAAAACATGGAATCCTAGTTTCATCATCTACTTCACTTAGAGTTGCAGCCTTTAATCACTATGTGCAATGGTTTTGATATATGATCGGATAACACGAAACAAGTATACGCTACCTGTCAGCATACGCATACCAAACTAAACATACATCCACAAAAGAGATAGAAGATGAATAGACACCAATTATGCTTAGACCCTATAGACAGACCCTATATGTCTATAGAATTTGAAAACATAATGGTTGAAGAACAAGTTATCCATAAAGATCACATAGGGCGGTATAAGTATTTTCATCTCACACCACAATCATATTGATAACAATTATGAACCTATGCTAGCATGGCAAGTTCTAAATCTCAAGATCCGCTTTCACTTCACAAGAGATTAACAAATTAGATGTTCGCGACGCATCTATCTATTAAGCATAACCATACGAGGATATCAATTATACACCACACACAAATCTTTAAGGCATGCAAACTACTAAGCTACATAGATAAATCCACTAGGATCCCATGACAACGATTAGCCCATAATTGAACCGTTCATCGTCATGGGATTTGATGAAAACATGATATAAAACAAGATATGGAAGAAAGACGTAATAATATTATAAAAATAAAGAGTTGAGAAAACAAATCTATAATCCAACGTATACAAAAGATGAAGTAGATCTAGATCCTTGCTTGTCACGAGCGTTGAATCCTTCTCTCCTTTTCTCTCTTGCAGATCTCAGCTGGTTACAATAATAATGCTATGATAATCTGTATATCTATTACAATGCTTAGATGTGTTTTTATAGGCTCTAGATTTCTTGCCCAGCAATAATTTTATCTTCTATTACAATTAGAATTTAATTAAGGTGCTAAAACCTGCCCGGAATATAATTAGAACTTGAAAAGGGCAAAACAGTAATTTCCAGGCCATGCTTCACAAAGACTGCACGCGCGAATTAATTCAGTACTTTACTTGCACGTGATTCCTATCTCAGGTTGTAGAAAATCTCTCAAGCTTCGCGTGGGCAGTAAGATCGCTGAAAACGGACTTACAGAACTCCAGATATGGCCAAAACAGTATAAGCTGCGCAGCCTTCCCAGAAAATCCGAATTTTAATCAATTAATTCCCAAAAAATTATAGAAGCATCCACCTTAATCAACATTCTCTTAAACCTGCACAACTAAGCAAAACACATCAAAACTACAAGAAACTTGAGTCCAAGACAATCAATTTAAGCCGATTTAGAATGCTCCAAGTGGATATAAAAGCCACTTATTAGGTTCCAAAATTTTGACCGATTTTTGGTCGATTTATCGGTGATTTTTCAGAAATCAGCCGATTTAAATATAGAGCCTGTATTTCCTTAGGGGATCAACAATTAACCTTTGGGATTCAACGTTTTCATATTGGGTTTTAGAAATATTCAGAATGAAGAATAAACCGTATAAGGACTTATGGTTTAGGGTTTAGAGGGTTGTTTACAATCCTAAACCCTAGACCCAAAACCCTAGTTTATTCTGATTTTCCTCGATTTTTTAAAAATCAGGCCGCCGGACTCTGTAAGAAAAAATATTTTTAAAAAAAAAATGATGTCGCCAGAGTAGGTAAGAAAAAATAATTTGAATTGACCGTATTTGAACAACCATTGTTGAATATGTTGACACTCGATGCACGGTCTGGTTCATGAGTGACCGTAGTGACTATTCTTCATATATTGACTTTAAAGTTGTGGTTCCTATCTTCCTATTCTTCATAGTTTTTCAAACCTTTATAACCTGTATTCTGCCACTGTAGAATCCACTTGTCACTATAAATAGAATCTACTGTCTTGACTACTCCACTGACGCTTAATCAACTGAATGAACTTCTTCAAGTGTAGTATACCTTAAAACGGTAGATTGTCTTTGTCTTCTTTCTCTTGACAGTTATGCATTTGAGATCCCTATGACAGTACATATACTATTTACTATTACATTCTTGTTTGAGTTGGGTTAAATCCTCCATGTTTACAAATAGGGTAAACATGTGACTTTCAATATTTTTAAAACCCAAAATGGAAAAGTTGAACCCCAAAGATTAACTGTCGAAAAAACCCTAAACCCTAAGTCCATATACGGTTTATTTGTCATTCAGAATATTTCTAAAACCCGAAATGGAACCGTTGAACCCCAAAGGTTAACTGTAGAACCCCTATGGGAATATTCATAAAATTTAAAAAATTTTAATTAAAAAATTGAATATTTCTAAATCACAAATGGATCCCGTTGAATTGCAAATGGAAACTATTTAATCTCAAAGGAAATAGTAGACCTGGCAATTCGTTCGTTTTGTGTACTTTCGTGTCGTGTACTTTCATGTTTTGTGTACGTAATGTCAAATCCAAAACCGACCCGTTAAGGATTCGTTTCGTGTACTTTTATTTCGTGTACATTTCGTGTCGTGTTTCGTGTAATTTTTGAATAAAAATAAAAAAATTAAATATTAAATTTTTACTAGTCGAGTCTTAAGTCACTATGTCATAAAGAATCAAGTGTGCTCAAGTCTTGTAAAACTAAAACTTGAAACTATGTTGTATTTATTTTATGTAAAAATTATATATATAATATTATTTTAAAATATGTATTCATATAATTTTAATAAAATTATTTAAATATTTATTTATTTCGTGTATTTTCGTTTCGTGTCGTGTACCCAAGGGTAAACCCAAAACCGACACTAAATTCATCCGTATGTTCGTGTACTTTCGTGTTCGTGTACAGCAAAGGTCAACCCAAACCCATAATTTTCGTGTCGTTTTCGTGTCGTGTTCCAAATTGTCGGCTCTAGGAAATAGTAATAAATTTTTTAAGTATTAATTGAAAAAATAAAAAACAAAATTTTATACAAAATTTACGAAGTACGCATTTCACAGCAATATATCCAAAGTTTAATATTTTTAAAATTCAGGATATGCATTTAATATTGGAGTGAGAGCATCTCCAATGCAATAAAACCCGTAGCTAAAATTTTAAATAAATTACCAAATTTGAAAATTATACATAACATGTTAAAAGTTCATCACTCCAATGGGGCATTCTCCTTGTTTAAAAATTTAGCCAATCCTTTATATTTTTTTAATATTGGCCATATTTGTTGAAGCACTAGGGATCTGTAGCAAATGCCATGTCATTTCCCGCCCATTTTCTTCCCATAATTGACCAAAAAAATTAATAATAATAATAATCATACCTTTTTTGAAATATAACCAATCATTATAGCTGATCCCCATTGGAGTAAAATACTCTACAGGTTCAGTAAATTTTAGCCAACTATTATTTTTTTGAAATTTAACCAATGTACTTAGCCAGTACCATTGAAGATGCTCCGATAAGAATGAAAGACAAAAATATGCATTCCATGAATGCATATTACTAGGGGTGAGTATCGGGTGAAATGGTCGGGTTTGGACAACAAAACCACCCTAACCATAAATTTCGGTTTTTCAATCCGGCTAACAATAACCATAACCATAACCGTTAGTACATAGCCGTAACCACCCAAATTATAACGGTTCGGTTTGGGCGGTTTCGGTTTTAAACCGTTAAAATAAAATTTATATTCACTTGCAAATAATTACCAAAAATCGATGAGACTTACCGTACCAATGTTAACAAAAGATAGAAAAACACACAAGAAAATGACTGTTGATGTTAGTCTGTTACAAACCCAACTATGCCAAATACCATACTATTCTGTTACAAACCCAACTATGCCAAATACCATACTAGCTTGACTGCTTGACTACTGACTACAGAACATAAATAAAAAACCAAATTACAACCAAATATAAAAGTACAGAGTCTTTAGCATGAGTCCATCACACAAGTACACAACCATGAATCTGCATTCTTTAACAGACTGTTCCATCTCCATCTACTTGTTAACTACCATCTAAATAATGGGCCGGCCCATATCTACTATATGTCTAATGTCTGTATGAATGTATCACATTGTCACTTAAATATATTAATATATAATATATATTATATATTATAATATATTTGGGCGGTCTAGGTATAACGGGTGGTTCGGTTATATCGGTCGGTATAAAATATAAAACCAAACCAAACCATTATTTTTCGGTTTTTAAAAAAATGAAACCATAACCAATCCAAACCGTTATAAAACCGTAAATTTCGGTTTGGACGGTTTGAAACGGGTGGTTTGGGCGGTTTCGGAAATTTTTGCTCACCCCTACATATTACATGTACTCCCTCCGTCCCAAAAAGATTTACACACTTTCCTTTTTGGGAAGTTTCAAAATTAATGAACCTACTATACTTACTATTTTTGAACACTACTTTTCACTATTACATTCACTAATTTTATTAAACAAATACTATAAAACACTATTACATCCACTACTTTACTCAATATTCATAGGTCCCACCACTTAAATCACTTTTCATCCAACTTTACTCATTTTTTTAATAAGTCAACTGTAGCTTTCTTAATCTTCGTGAAAATCAAAGTAGCTCAAACAAATTGGGACGGAGGGAGTATTATTCTTCCAAGTTGTCAGAATGTATATATGTATACCATGTATGTGGTCCACTAATGATATTCAAGCCTCTCGGAAATAGTGCACCACCATCAATTTCTTTTTTTTTTTTTTTTTTTTTGCTAGCTAATAAGTCTAACACTAGCACTGAATACGCATTCCTCTGTGGTGTATTGAAAAGGTTATAAATGACCACTTAAACGAAAGATGCTAGTATTTCCTTTGAAAAGTTTTTAAAAAGGGTTATTCTTGTCATTATTTCCTACAGTATATCAGATATAGTAGCATTCCACATATGTAAAAGCGTTTTGCAGATATGTCCCTAAACAGATAGATTATTGTGTATTATACTGTAGATGGTAGAAAGAAATATGATACTAGGAGCCCGTTTGGGTTAACTTAAAAATTGTTACTTATCACTTAAAGTGTAATTTAATCACTTTAACTGAAAAGTGATAATTTTACTTTAGGGTTGTTAACGGAGGAATTTGGGAAAACAAATTCAGGGAGGGTTGCTGGAATTGTGGTAGTGGTTGATGACGGTGAGCGGCATAGGATGCTTAGGGTTAGGGTTGGTGATTTGGGGATGGCTGAGATTGTATGTGAGAGTTATTGCAATTTAGATCGAATATTGAATTCTCTCTTTTTCGCAAGGGTTGCATCATGACATACAATGTGCCTACGTATCCTATTTATAGGAATCAAGCCAAACGTAGTTCTTGGGGAACAAGTCACCGACATGGGTTAGGTTTCCTTGTTTAGGGAAGTCCCTCGGATTGGGCCACCGCCATTAGTGGAATCATCATGGGCTTTCTAGCCCAACTATTTTCTCGGAGCGTGGCGGTTAAGTCATTGACCCGAGATTGTCGGAGTCAATGCCCACCTTGAGCCACCAATGGGAGAATAACTAGTTATAGGGCTAGCCCTCGGGATCACTAAGGGGCGACTCCTCAATGGGGAAATTCCTGATAGCCTAGGCAAAGCCATATCTTCCTTTTAGTTTCTTGGGGAAATCCCTCTGTCATCACTAGAGGGCGAGACCCCTTATCTTCATATAAGGTTATTTAGGGGAGATTCCCTTTTCCAGTGATGCGAGGGCGAGGTCCCTTTTAAGGGCGAGATCCTCGTCCTGACTAACCACGGAGAAAGAATAGCTAGTCAGAGGGTTAGTCCTAAGATTGCCAAGGGGCGATGCCCTTCGACCTCCCTAGCAGGGAAATGCCTGCTAGCCTGGATGAGGCCTAGTCCTTCTCCATAGCTGAGATAATAGATGACTTGGGTTATGATCCAAAGTCTTTAGTATCCTCCATGTAACTGTATTGGGGAGATTCCCCCATTCTGATGCCCGAGAGGGCGAGGCCTCTTTATAAGGCGAGGCCCTTTTGGAGGGCGAGGCCTTCATAAAAAGTGAGAGGCTTGTCAGGGCTGAAAGGCATGTCTTCTGTTCTGAATGTTGATTCCCTTAAAGGGCGACACCCTTATTGAGTGGGCGAGGCCGATTCCATCTCCTTCCTTACTTAAATATAGTAGTTACCTCCTTGCTAGTTTGCTACGGGCGACACTTCAAAAAGGGGCTACGCCTTTCATGAATGTGTGCTAGGCCCATTAAGATTGTACTTCTGAGATTTCTTCCTTTATATAAGCTGTGTCATATTTCTCCGATCCTTGAGGGCGATGCCTCCAAATAAGGCCACGTGTCTTCCTCCATAGTAATGGAGATGTCTCCTCATCAGACGAAACCCAAGGGCGATGCCGTTTAAGGAAAAGGGCGACGACCGAGGGCGAGGTCGTTTAAGGAAGAGGACGACGACCGAGGGCGAGGTCGTTTAAGGAAGAGGACGACCACCGAGGGCGAGGTCGTTTAAGGAAGAGGACGACCACCGAGGGTGAGGTCGTTTAAGGAAGAGGACGACCACCGAGGGCGAGGTAGTTTAAGGAAGAGGACGACCACCGAGGGCGAGGTTGTTTGAGGAAGAGGGAGACAACCCGAGGGCGACTCGCAGTAGATATATCCCTTCTTCTTGTTCATGGCTTGTGGGCCGGGTCGTCCCCCTCCAGCCAATCAAAGGGCGACGCCTCCAGGTAAGGCGAGGCTGATTTTTTGACATAACAAGGGTATCTGTTTGGCTACTTTACTTAAAGTAATTTTTTTATAAAAAAAATTAATTAAGAAAATAGAAATTTATATTTTTTAAACATAATCTAAAAGTATAAAATACAAATATATGCAAAGAATATAATGTGAGTTAAAAGGTGAATCGAATATTTAAAAATTGATAGGAGAAAAAAAATAAGTTGGAAAAAAGTACCTCAAAGGTACTTATATTTTTTGAACTAAAACTTATTTTAAGTTAAAAATTTTAAGTGCAGACAAACATCTCATTTTCACTTTAAGTGGAACTAACAATCACTTAAATATTAACCTTTAATGTTTACCCAAACGGGCTCGATGTTGCATATAATTAAGAAGACACATACGCCTGCGGGAGGAGGTTCAAAATCCCAACTAAAATTACTTAAACAATTGCTTCCTAAAAAACCAAAAGAGATAGTAGATGTTTATCAAGGTTAGAAAACATACCAGTTGATGATTTCAATCTGTATTCATCAAAACCAGGCCACCAACAAATTGGTGTATAAGTAAAGGTAATTGTTGATGGAAGAGGCCATCATTTCCTAGGGTGGACCAATCTTGAACAAAATCATTTAGCTTGTTACTCTCAGGCCGGATATCCTAGGAAACCAATTAATTTACGCATTGATTCCAGTTCACCATTGTTCCTTAAACCTTTGGCTCTTGTAAAGATAGGTTTCTGTAGACTAACACTAACCTTCTTCTCCTAAATGAAATCATTTATCAGTAAATCTTGCTTTAATATCCACGTGTGAAAATAGTTGAACTTATCGTCAACAAAGAGAGCAATTGATTCACCAAATTGATGTAGACAAGGATAATCACCCACTGGAGGAAAATCAATGATATGCAGTGAGTAATTCATGGTATCAAAGCATAGAACTTTATGTACGTACAGTCCTGCTATTGTCGATAGTGAACATCCCGCATGCAATACGTACCATCAACAAAAACAGATTCATTTTCATCATTGATTCGGATAAATAATTTAAAAGCTTCACAATACTTTGTTATAGGAAGGTGAAGATGTAGATGCATAATCTTTACGACCTGATAATTGTTGACAGAAGAATTTGGGAACAACAAATTTTGAGGTACGTCGTCGGAAACAAGATTTGAGACGGTGGTTTTTTGCCGGAAAAAGCGGTGGTGCGCGGTGGCTTATGGTTGTTGATTGTAATTGGTGGCTGAGATTGATAGGGTTAGTGGCGGCTATTCAGAGCTCTCGACTTCTAACCCCTCAATCGGCCTACGTACCCTGGTATTTATAGGGATCAAGCCATACGTAGTTCTTGGAGAGTAAGAAACCCAAATGGGCTTGGATTGACAATCCAGCTTCCAGAATGTTCTACTATGAGGCCTAACCACAAAGGCCCAAGGTTCATCCAAGATCTCAAGACTTCACAGATAAGGAAACTTCCCCCGTCGAGGACTAATCCTATCCACTACCGCTATTTCTTGATTTCAATGATGCAGGTATAGCCATGGTTTACCCCAAGTGCAGAACGCATCCCTGTCCCCCGAATGAGAAGCACCCACCAGATAGCAGGACAGGTGATCTAGAGCTTTTGGGTGCAAAGTGCAGGACTACTCCGAAGTTCCTCAATGAGGACGCGCCCATTGGCTACAGGAACAGAGCTCCCAAAGCACACACCAGAAAGTCCCCATCTTTCCACCTTAGAGCGCGCCCTTAGTGTCTAAGAAGGGTCCTTTTATCCAGGCAAACCCCTCGAGGCCTTCTGCGACGGACATCCCCCTCCTGAGATACGACAGGAGGGAATTCTTCACTAAAACCTATAAAAAATAACTCCAATGGACATTCCCAACATAATTCACACAAAGTGGGTGCGCCCTCCTCTAATATAAGGAGAGGGCGCGGCCTTATTTCTATAAAAACCAATCAAAACCCTAATTAGTTCATAACATCCCCAAATATTTCCCATTATTAACCCGATTCCATCTTGAAAATACCCGAACCGAATTTTGGCTATAACAACTACCCCCCAATTTCACATGAAATCAAAGATAAGATGTGAAATTTCATTTAAGAAACTCCAAAATTTTCTCTTAACACTCCCAGGGCGCGCCCTAACATAAGGCACGTCGTTAGAATTTTAACCGTTTCCTATTTGTAACAGCTGTCATCCAATAATCACCTCTTCTCTCTTCTCTATAAATACCCCCAATCACTTTAACCTAAAAAAAATTTACTCTACTCTCTCCCCAGAACACTCCACTGGCGATTGTCTTTTTCTCCGGGCAAAAACCGATCAGACGATCGTTTTCAGCACTTCTTTTCCACAGATTTCAATCGGGAACTCTCAAGGTATATCTCCATGCCTTAATTTTATGTTGCCACCATGTAATTCATATGATATTGTCATATGGCTGTTCACTTCTTGCGTGTTCTTCATTTTCCATTGTATATATATACGTGTATGTATATGTGTTTGATCCATAATTGTTTAAAAATTTACTATCACAACTTGTTTATTGATCCGTTGACTTTCTAAAATGACCCTGAGTCAATAGATAGTAAGCGCGCCATGTCTATAGAACGCGTCCTTTTTTCTCAGTACATAAATTTTCTTTAAATAAATATTCCATATTTGCCTTTAATAACTCTTTGGATGCGCCCTCAGAAATTTCTTTTTACTCTTGCAGCTGGAGGACAAGGGCGCATCCTCTCCGTTTCATCCTTTCAAAGATTTCAATAGAAGACTCGGCATTTACTCACCTCCCTCTATTTCCTTTCCACTAGAGTATCCAAAACCTCTCTTTTCATCTATTTCATCTGAAGATATAACATACCTTTCAAATAACTTTTCCGAAATTATGTCAAACTCCTCAAATGATTCCTTCAATTCTCTCGATCACATTCCTATTCAAACCCGAATAAATACTCGTGCAAAGAAAATCCCATCTCCTTCTATCCATGAACCTGTCTTTGACGATTTCGACGACATAGAAATCGAACTTACCCCCAAACGAAGAGGTAACAAGATCATTTCTTCTGACGAAGAAAATTCGGATAAGGAAATTAATCACACCAATGAGGGCGCGGCCAATACCGAGGACGCGTCTTCGGACGAGGAAAACACCCAAAAAATCTACTCTCCTCCTGCTTCACCTATTCCCTATGTTCATCCTTCTATAATTTTTTTTGAAAAAGACTTAAACTGGAGCAAATATAAAGAAGAACTTTCTGAGACCGAAAAGAATGCACTTAGGAAAGAAGCCAACAAGGTGGACTGCATAGGGATGTCTAGCAAGGCAACTGTTGATGAGATTAAGTGGTGCATGAAATATTACAATATGAGTGGTATTTGGGGACGTCCTCCTTCCATGATGCGTCCTCACATTTTTAATTACGGCAAAGACTTCAAAATTCCACGAATGGTCTTGACTCCCAAACTAGTTGCCCTTGGAATAGGCGCGCCTTTACATTCATACTACCGACAGATTATCGAATGGTATGATGTAGCACCCATTCAACTATCCCCCAACAGTTATACCCTGGTTGCTGCTCTTTTTATTCTTTACCACGATGCCAAACTAGGAATTCCTACCATGGAGGAATTTAGCTATTTTTTCAGCATCCGTAAGACTAGTAAAGGTTACTTCTACTTGGTTGTGAACAAAAAACATAATAAGAAGGGATTTTCTGAAGGAAAGATAAGCAATGTAAAGAGATGGAAAGAACCCTTTTTTATGTTTGGGATGCCGAAAGTATCAGGGTGACCTTCAATTATGAGCCAAGTAAGAACGCGCCCTTTTTAATATATTTTTCCCTTTTCTTCTTACCTTTTTCATGACTTTTCTTTTATTTATTTACCTTAAAAGATAAAAGGGTAATAGACGAGCTTGTAGGCGCGCCCTTGCTACGAGTTCAAACCATCCTCAACCTTCCAAATGGAAGCTTTGACCATACCCTTCTGGTAACTGAGAAGAATTTGAAGAGAGCGAGACTTCTTTCAAAAGAAGTTGGCACAATCATCCCATTTCAACGTTTTAGAAACGGGGTTCCTATAAAATCAACCATTAGCGATGATTTAAAAGAAGGTGAAGAAGAGAATAATGTGGAAGAAAGTGTTCTTGCTAGCGAAAATATTCCTTCTTATGAGAAGGTTTTTTCTGATGAGGACGCGTCCTTACATGATGGCGCGTTCTCTGATACTAGTAGATTAATTCGTGAACTCCTTTTATGCTTGTTGTAAACATTTTTTTTATGTTATTCTAACTTGTTTCTCTTATCTTCCTTTCAGATATGGCTGGTCTTCCAAAAGGTTTTGGCATTAGCCTAGACGAGTCCTTGGGTGCAAAACCTACTAAGACGCGTCCTTCAAACAAAGAGAAAAAATCCATTCCTGCAACAAAGTCTCCTAAACGTAAGATTCCTCCTTCCAAACCACAAGAGGACGCGTCCCCAAAGCGTCAAAAATTGTCTGAAATTTTCGATCCTACCATACAAACATTCCTTGGTGCTGCTTCCTCTAAACATTTCAAGGAAGAAGAAATAAAGGGATGGTAAGCCCGTTCTAAAGAGAAAATTGAGGATGTACTGGTTAATGCTGCTGTCCAACTCCATTTTCACGCGAATCATGTTAAGGATCTTAATAGAAAAATAAGGACGCGCCTGATGGAGCTGAAAACTGAAAACAGCAATCTGTCCAAACAGTAAAAAGGGAAAGACGATCAGTTCAAAAAACTGAGGGATGCAAAGGATACCCAAATCGCCCATCTCAACAACGAACTGTCTACTGCTAAAAATAAATACAAATCTCTCGTCGAATCTACCAAGAAACTTCAACTGGAAAAAGATGCTCTTGAGGAGGAGAAACTAACTGGATGGGCTGCTGAGAAGAAAAGTATTAAGGACGTGGCCTTTGTTGATGGTTTCAAGAATTATGCTTCTAGTTTCCTAGCGGTTGATTCTGAGTACGACTTCTCAAAATTTGGAAAGGAGATCGTTGATTAGATCGAAGATTTTAAGGTGAAAGAAGCTACACCTATCCAAGCAAAAAGAATAGCTCTAGGTCTTGAACATCCTGAAGCTAATGAGGACGCGTCCTTAGGTGGGACACCTTCTCCTGAAGACAAAGTTCCCACACCTTCCACAGAAAAAGAAGGGAACCTCAACATCTCTCCTGCCAAATCTCCTACTACCCAGGACACTTCCCCTGCTAAGGTCACGTCCCTAGAGAAGGACGTGCCCTAAAGGTTTTTTTAACTATCCCGAAACAGTTGAACTTTTTGCCTCAGTTTGAATTATTTGAGGTGCAGGCCCTCTGTAAAACCTTGCAAGTTGTATTTTGAATATGCTCCTTTTAATTTTAATGCCTTTTGATAACATTTGATAATTTGTTTGCATGAATATTATTGTGCCATTACTTTTTATCATAGGGCGCGCATTTGAATAAGGGTGCCTCCTCTAGGATGAGAACTAATTATCTTCTACCTGCATACTCCCATAAGAACATCTTCAATATCTCTAACTTTTTTATGCACGTAGGCTGAGGGCGCGTCCTCTTATATTGGGACGCGACTTATGGATCAAAAACCAATTTCAAATACTCGTAACTCGTTAATATAGCAACTTTAATACTTGCAAATTCTGCAGTAATCAGGACATGGCCTTTTTATCTCATCATTCGATATTCCTTTCAACAATTCTTGATCAATATATAAAAAATTCTTGAAAACTATGAAAATCTTCAGTAGTCTCGAATTAGGGAAGGTGTATTACCCCTTAGCTAAGGAAAATAATTATTGTAAAGTGTAAAAAAGCAGTAACTCTCGACTAAATCTGAGGAAGGCATATATGTACTACCCCCCAAACTAGGAGAAGATTTATTTATACTAGTCTATAACTTAAATATAAGTCTTTATAAAAATAGGGGGTCAAAGCCGCACCCTACTGATAATATTTCCTCAGGTGCTCCGCATTCCATGCCCTTGGGATTGTGTTGCCATCCAAGTCTTCTAGGTGATAAGTACCTTCCCAAATAACGGACTTGATCTTATAAGGTCCTTCCCAGTTTGGACCAAAAACACCATGAGCCGCAACCCTAGTATTTGGCATAACCTTTCGAAGAACCAAATCTCCTACCTTGAAAGGCTGAATCTTCACCTTCTTATTATAGTACTGTTTGTTAGGTCGAATACACAATAGTTAATCAAATACTGTATGAGTAACTTAACAAGAACACACTGTTTAATACTTAAAAATTGTTTGGAATTAACAATTCCTCTCTCAGTGATGTAAAATATCACAGAGAGCTGCTTAGGTTACAATCAATGAATTTCTCAATGTTCGATTACCCTTCTAGGGTTAACCTAACTGTATTTATAGAACATACAGCTTCGTACAATCAGTAACTGATTCTCCTATAATCAAGCTATACAATTGATATCAATCACGATTGCTCCAGTCTTCCAAGTCAACTCAATCTCTTTGACAGCTTTCCAATCTTCAAAGATATTGCTTCCAAATTTATCTTGTATCAATCTTCAAACACTGTTGACTCTTCAGACAATACCGCTACAGAGTTTAAACAACCTCTGTTGCGCTTCCAGTCAGTGTTTAACTAAACTCTGACTGCTTCCAGCTAAACTCTGTTTTGTCACTATAGCTTCCAAACACTGTTCTCATCAATCATTTCTAACAATCTCCCCCAACTTGTCCATTAGCAAGAATGTACAAGTTTATAGTAAATGATGATGTCAAAACAATTACAAAGTTTACAGTGTTTAACATACAAACAGAGTTTAAACTTTTACTTAACAAACTTACAACTTTTGTCTACCTAACTTCCTCAAGATCTGGAGCTGTTCTGAGATAATCAATCAACAATCTTCTCTCAGCATGTTCAAGTTCAATCTCCATAGCTTCCTTGATCTCTTTTAAATCTGGATCATTCTCATTAGTTTGAAAAATAGCAGCTCTGAGATCATAGATCTTGTTTCTTCTCATTTCATTTCCCAACCTGATGTACTTCACTTCTTCAGACTTTACATTGAAATCCAGAACAGTAATTCCAAGATCAGTCTTCAGCTTTGAAGTCCCCTTCTCCATTTCTATCAGATTGCCATTCCAATCTCTGTACTTAGGAACATATCTTTCAGCAGACTTTGATCCTGTAACAACTTTAGCTTTCTGCATATACCCCCTTATAGAATTGGCAATAAGCTGTGTTTGACGATTTCTGACTCTGAAGATATGCAAGACATATTGAAGTTCCTCAAATAATTTTAGCTTGATTGCTTCTTCATTCACTCTATACACTGACCCATCTGCCATAAAGTATAATAGAAAGTGAATGTCTAAGCTCCTTTGACGAACTAGCTGAACTGAATCCAACTTATCTAGATTTTCTTGAGTAATACCAGAACCAAGAGATACAAGTGCAGAGGGATCTCTTGGACTGTTACTAAATCTCAAATCTCTTCTCGAACCTAAGCCAGAAGTATTCCTGCCTGGTGGCTTTCCTGAACATGAAACATTATGTTGATATCCACCAATCACTCCTGCTTCTTCTTGCACTGGAATCTTTGGCCTTGAAAAACCAGGTAAGGGTTTACTTTGTGTCTGTACAACTTGTGTGGCAACAGAGGTTGTAACAATCATTTTGTCTTTGTTCTCCTCATTCATTACCCCTTTTAACTTTAATTTAGCATCAAGAGAAGACTTTCTGATCAACTTTTCTTTATCTTCTTCTTCTTCTTCTTCTTGAATGCCAGTTAACTTCTCTTTAATTTCAATGCCTTTAAGAACAGGCTTTGCAGTTTTAACAACTTTCTCTCTCTTCTTCAACTTAACAGACTTTAAAGCCTTCAAATGCTTTTCTTGCAAACTCTTCTCTTCAGCTTTAGCATCTTCTATAGTAACTCCTTCTGCATTCTCTTCCATAAAAAGCTTAACAGCTAACTCCTCATCAGTCTTTGTATTTGATATTAATTCCAAACTCTTGGTTTTTGAAGTACCTTGAGTTTCAGTGTTTATTTCAACAGACTGTGACTTAAGAGATTTGCCAGATCTCAGAGTTTGCCTTTTAGAGTTTAAAACCTTACTCTTATCACTTGCCCCTCCATCTCCAGCATCATCCTTATGAGACAGAGACAGAGTTTGAGAAACTTTGCATTTAGACTTAGAAACTCTCCCCCCCTTTTTGACATCATCAGGAATGAGTATAGATGTAATGAGCTCCAAAGAGTTAGCAATGGAATCAACCTTAGCAAACAAGGCAGTTTGATTCTCTTCAACCTTTCCTAGCCTGGCAAAGAGAGTATCTTGAACTTTAGAAAGCTGTGCAGCTTTGATTTTGGACTCTCTTTCCATCTTCATTTCTCTTGACTGAATTTCAGTCTTCAAAGAAGCAATTTCTTGTTTTGTTTCAGCAAAATTTCCATCCAGAGTTTTAACTTGTACCACTGTTGCCTTTAAACATGATAAAATATTTGGATTTGAAATTTGCTTTGCAGTCTGCTTAACAAAATCAGCTGCTCTCCCTTTTGGAAAAATACAGTCCTGTTTATACCAATCAGCAGCATATTTAGCAAGGTGCTCTACTTCAATTGCATGAGATGGACAAGGCTGATCAAAAGGTTTATGTTTATTCCCAGTCTGTGCTGGTGCACTCAGAAAAGAATCAGAGTTTGCACTGCTGTCAGATTGATCTTCAGCACTTGCATCTTTAGCTTGAGCATCTTTTAAAGAACCACTGTGCTGAGCAGTGTCAGCCACAGTTTCTGCAACAACCTCTGCAACCTTTTCAATAGTCTCTTCATGTTGCACAGGCTCTGCAACAGAGTTTGTATGTGTTGCTTCATCTTGCATAGGTTCAACAGAGTTTACATCTTTAGTTGCTTGATCAACCTCATCACCCTTGTCAGGAATTTGATAACCCTCAGAGATTAACTCTGTATGTGATGCTACAGGCTGAACAGCTGTACCAGTTGCTTCAGAATGAACAACAGGTGAGATAGGATCAGAGAATGGTTCAAATGAGTCAAGAATATTATCCATTGGTGAAAAACCATCTCTGTTATCCTCTTCTGCAGGCATTTTATCCTCTGCAGGTGCTTCAACATTTTCAGGCATAGCATCCTCTGCAGGTATTCCAACCTCTGCAGGTATTTCAACATTTTCAGCAACCTCAACAGTAGGTGTTTGCTGTGAAACCACCTCTGGAGCATCAAAAACATTCTCATCATCAGATTCTGAAAGAATTAATCTCCTCTTCTTGACTTGAGGCACCACAATCTCCTCATCTTCTTCTTCACTAGAGCTCTCCTTAGGTGGTGACACTACTAGAAAAAATGCCTTAGACATCGCTTATTAGCCGATGTCTTTTAAAAATGCAAGCGATGTCTTTGCATGCGATGTTAAAAGTAGGGGCCTTAGACATCGCTTTTTAGCCGATGTCTATAAGCCTTTAAGACATCATTTCCTTAAAAGATCTGATGTGTTTTCCTTCAATTTATATCTTGACTATGATTTCAATTATGCTATACTATGACATCTATATCATTTCGAACATATCACATATACAATAAAATAAGACATTAACATCGAGTACTTCTTAGAAGCGATGTGCAGCTTAACATTTTACATCAGTCTTATATTAGTAGCGATGTCTATTATATACTTTAACATCGGTTTCTACTATCTAGTGATGTCTGTTATATACTTTAACATCGGTTCTTTTGTTTAAAATGTCATCTTTGTTTATATTTTACATCAGTTCTTTTGTTTGTAAAGTGATGTTAGTTTTCTTTTTATAATTCATGAATCCCTGTTTCAATGAAATGCCCAAAAACCAAACATTCATTCAAAAACTAAATTACCATACCAAAACTAAAGAACCAAACCAATGTCGCAAAACCAAACATTCAATAATTTACCAAAATTCCGACAACATCATCCACCAATCTAAATAAACTACATAAATCAAATCCAACTACTATACATATTTCGAAACCATGATTTACAGACTACATAATTCAACCCAAACATATTTCACCAACTACATTTCCCCATCTACATAAACCACAACTCTTACAGAATATAAACATAGAAGTAACACTTAGAAATTTAAACTATGACATCCCAAACCTATAAGGTGCAATTTCACACAATATCATACTTGTATCACTCGTGTCCACTGATTTCTCTTCTTTAAGATTTGTAGAGCCTTAGCTGCATGTATTAATGGAAACTCCGGTTCCGTAGCTGTCCATTTATCTAATGCTCCACAAATAGCCTCTTTCTCATTCGGGAGTCCTGATACCTAACACATGAAGGTTCACATGAGAATTAATTTGTGCCATTACATGTAGCCACATTTTAAGGAGATATAGATCCATCCCACATAAATGTCTAATTATATGCCTGAAGAATTGACTGCAGTAACTTAGCAAAAACAAAGAAGTATTAGGTAGCTATACTTACAATACGAACAAGGTTAAGTACTTTTTGTCCAGAACCTACAGAATCTCTCTTACTCCACAAGTGGTGCTCTTACTTTTTATCGAATTACCTATGTGAACCTAGACAGCCATATTCCACATTCTGCTCTCTCAAAGTTCACATCTAGCGTATACCTGCAATCAAACAACACACATATATAAAATGGTACCGAATGATAGAGATTGACATCATATATAATTTCAAGAGGTGTTACATACAAGTATAATGATGTCACTGGTGTGTCTATTTTCCCTGTTAATTGCCTGATCCATACTGTCCCCGTGATTAGGACTGCAAATTAATATTTTATAATACAGTTAAGCCATGGCCAAAATTCATGCCAACTCGGCAAGTTAATTAAAACTTGAAAGTACAAAAGAAGTATTACAGACCTTCTCCCAATGACAAAAATCGTGGAATGATTTCCTTCTCTTGCATCTTCGTTAAAGTTACACATGCAACAACAATAATCTGGATTTGTTGCTCTAAAATGAATCGACATAAGCAATTAAGTTGCCTCATACAGTTGGAGAGACAAATAACTATTCTTATGGATAAAAAGGAGTCACTCAAGGTGAGTCACTAATATTTTATGAAGGTAAAACAATCAGTGATTTATTATGTCCAATTAGTGAGTTATTACTAACATTTCATAAACAACCTATACTATAAATAAAGAACATTTAATAGACCCTTTACTATAAATAAATATTATGCTACATTTAATAGCTCCTTTACTATAAATAAATATTAAGCTAATAAATTTTAAGTTCCTGAACAAAACATAAATCAAGACAGAAAAACAAGACGAGAAAAGATATCTTCCTAGTTCCCATATAACTAATACCAAAGTCTTTATATAATCATCAATACCTACTAATACCAAAATCTTCCCAATATCACTTATACCAATATCTTTTTAATATCACTGATACCAAAATCTTCCCATATATATCCTACAACAAATCTTCTAACTAATTGGAAGATCTCCTAGCATAAGGGTCAAATTCCTGTATGCCAACAAGAAAAATGTTACTGGAACAAATCAAATAGAACAGAGGGAGTATATAACAAACTGTAGATGATATCAATGATCAGTGCTAAAAATTTATCCAATCAAAATTCAAACAGTGGAGATAATCTAATATACCTCCATCACTATTCCCCTCAAAGTTTCAGAGTGAACTGGACAAGAAACATATTAATTGGCATCCAATGACCAAGTTTGAACCTGGACAAGAAACATGTACGACATTAATATGCAGCTAATAATGATGGCATGCCTGGCTAGCTTTTAGAAGGCATAACCACATATTTGATGAAAACAACAATGATATAAAGATAAGATTTATACCTATTGTTCAGTAATTTGGAGAAAATCTATAGTGTAATACACTAACAATTAACAATTAAAAGATTTATACCGCCTCTGCTACGATTCATAATTAACAGTTGAGGGATATTTCGGCTTCTTTCCAGATGTATGAATTTTGGCTACTCCTCTATTTATACATTTTTATATAATCAAAACGAAGCAATATAGCAATATCATTTCAAATTAGCCACAGGAAAATGTCTGAAATGGAGGAAAACAATTCAGTAGCAAGGATTAAGCAAGCAAAACCATAGCATATAATCAATATACATCTATCATCACCATAAAAAGCAAATTAAAGGATAGATGTTACCAAAACAGTGATGAGTTTGAATCCAAGGGTTTTATAAAGAGGCTTTTTCAATCTGAGAATGAAACATCAAAACTAAACCATAGACAATATTCTTCTTGACAAGAGGATTACAGAAATGTAATCAAAACATACGTACGATGAGTATTTTGACCGGAATTTGAACGGAGACATTAAACTTTCGACTCAATAAAAGTAGGGCTGTCAAAAAAATCCGGATATCCGGATATCCGTCCGAAATATCCGAATCCGTATCCGATAAATTAGGATATTATCCGTATCCGAAAAATTAGGATATTATCCGTATCCGAATCCGACATATCCGTATCCGAAAATGTAATAACTGATATATATTTATATATAATATTTAAAATTTATAATATATTAATATATGTCTTTGTTCAATAATTAATATATTTTTGTTTGATATATTTAAGTGTAGACATTTTAAAAGATTTATATGTTATAAATATGATATATGAATATATTATTTTAATATATTATATTAATATATTAATATATTATATTAATATATTAATATATTATATTAATATATTAATATATTATATTAATAAATTATATTAATAAATTATATTAATATATTATATATTATATATCATATATGAATATATTATATTAATATATTAATATATATTATATTAATATAATATATTAATATATTAATATATTATATATTATATGACATATATTAATATATTATAATAATATATTAATATATTATATTATATATCATATGATATATTAATATATTAATATATAATATAATATATATCATATATTATATATCATATATCATATTATATAATATATTAATATGTCATATATCATATGATATATTAATATATTATATTAATATATTGTATTAATATATCATATATCATATTAATATATTAATATATTATATTAATAAACTTTAAATATGATATATATCATCATTTATATATTGTTGTAAAAAAATATCCGAAATATCCGAATATCCGTCCGAAATATCCGTATTCGTATTCGAAAAAATTAGGATATTATCCGTATCCGAAAAAAATTACCCGTATCCGTATCCGAAATATCCGTTTGACAGCCCTAAATAAAAGGTGAACACAAAATCAAACCTATTACATAGAATCGATAGAGAATGAGGAGATGATCAAGAATATGTGATCAATTTTTGTGAAGGATGAGTGTTTTGGCCGGAAAAGTGATTTTTCAATCTAGGGTTTCAACGAGAAAGGAAGAGACGAGAGAAAGGTCAATGCCCAATTTTTTCAGTCTAGTTTTTGTTTTTGTTTTGTATTATTTTAAATTGGGGGAGAGGGCCAGGGTAATGTTAGAAGCGCGGGTTGGGGGAAAATATGTTTAGGGGGAACTAAAATTGAAATTTTGGCTAAGGGCGGGGAGAACAGGGAGGGCTGGTGGTTTCATTTTTTTTTAAAACAGGGCTTAGACATCCCTTTACATATGAACTGATGCACAGCTATTAAAAATACAAAGGATAGCGATTTTCAATTTTTTTTAAAAGGGCTTAGACATCGCTTTACCGATGGACTGATGTACAGATATGCAAAAGACATCACTTTTTAATTAGGTGATGTCTAAAATGCTTTTAACATCAGTGACTTTTCTAACCGATGTCTAATGTGTGACGTCTATTAACAGTTTTCTAGTAGTGTGAAAGTGAAGGTCTGTTTGCCTTTTGTTTCTTTCTTCTAACATAAATAACTCCAGGTAATGTCTGTTTAGCCTTTGAGTGTTTAGTGTTTTGGGCGGTGTGGATTTTTCTTTTTGTTTTGGATTTGGGTTTTTCAGTAGGTGCTGGCTCAGAGTTTAAGGTTTCAGAGTTTAGTGGTGGAGAGTTTATTTGTTCTGGTTGTGGTTGATAAGATGTAGTAGGTACAGTGGTTGTGGGTATTGTGGGTGTTGGTTCAGAATGTATAGTGTCTAATGGTTCAGGCATGTGTTGTGGTGATTGAGAATCTTGAGGTTGGTTTACATAGTTCTGTAAGGCTAGTGGCATAAACATATCAGGTATTTGTTGTTTAGTAACATCTTTGTTTGTCAAATCAGAAAACATTCTTTTAGCAACTTGAAAAGGCTGAATCACATCAGCTTCATCAATTGGAATGTTAGGCACACAAGCAGTAAATAGCATTTGACAAAAACGAGCAAAATAAACAGAAGTAGGCTCATACAAACGCTCTCCCAAATTCATTAGCACTAGTCTACCAAAATCGAAATTACCTCCATATAGTAGAGCATGACCAATTTGGAGAGTGTCAAGAGGAAGTGCATCCCAATTTGTTGTCTTCTTTCCAAAAGCTCTTGTTATGCAATCGAAAAAGAAACTCCATTCCTTTCTCAAAAGTGGTCTTCTCAAAGATCCAATTTTATTCAAATCTCCTGCACAGCCAATTTGCTGCAACATTGTCCTCAAGCGGTCATGACCAACAACACTGTAAGAAGTGTGTGTCTCAAAATCCAGAGCATCCCTAACCGTAGTTGGAGTAATGATATACTCTGATTCAGCATGAGTGAAAGTGATTGTTGGAGTGCCAGACTCTTCTCCATCATCATACACAGAGTTTGTCCAAAAGGTAGCGATTTGTGAAGCAGAGAGTATTGGTGGTGCAGTTAACGCCTTCCCTATTTCAGAGTCTTTCAAGAAATTTTGAAACAGATGAAACGCCTCTGGAGCATTTGCATTTTCCAGTGGTGCTGCATAGTTACTAGGAAGAAACACTAATCCTGCTGCATCAAACGCTTTGGTTGCCATCAGAAGATATGATATGAAGATATTTAGAGAAAAGATGTGTATGCACTGTAAGTGTTTATCAAAACGTGAAGGAGAATGAATGAGAATTTTGAATGTGTAAGAGTATGCAAGTAACTGTGAGTGGGTGAATATGAATAGATGTGAAGTGAGAGAACAAAAACGATTAGAGTAAAACTAAAACTCAATCGTTTATTCAATAAAAGCGCACAACTGATTGTAGAGTAATGTGTGAGTGGGACACTACCATGGGACATGTGTCAAATAACCAATGGATCATTTAATAATTACCGCTGTCATTCTTATAATCACGACACTTTGACATATTTACACTAATTAACAGTTGTCAACTACCCCAATTACTCCAAAATAGTCAAATCATCTCAATGAAACATTACCTTAGAGTATTTAACACAACTCAACAGTGTTTATCAATTTTCCATCTTTATCACTAACAACCCTTTCAAAAATTGCACAGTTGTGAATATGAGTGTGTGTTAAGCAGAGTTTACTAAAATCAATTTTTAGAGCATCTAATATTTCATAAAATCCATAACTAAAATCAATAAACACTGAATGCACAAACTCTCATATTTAAACACTGATTGTTTGATGAATGCTAAACTCTGTAGTTACTGTAATACAGAAATCTGAAAACTTCCATTCCCTTTGATGTCCATGATTATCCAAGTAAGCACACAGTCTTTGAAGACAAAAAGATCAAGAGATAGAAATCAGAGCATCATTCAGTGAATAACAGTCATGAATTTGATAATCTCAGAAACTCTCTAAGCACACAAGTGTTTAGGTGAAGTGTTTACACTCACATTCAATCAGAAATAGCAGAATCTACCATATGCTTGAATGTCCACCAAAACTACACTACTTTGAGTACATGTATGAACAAATCAAAAGGACTTTATTCAGGGTTGTAATGGAGTAATGGAGTAAGATCAAACAGATGAGTAGAGATGAGTGAATTTCAAGCTGAACATTTTAATAGAGCAAAGTGTTCAGTCACTCTGTTAGTACATATTTGTACAAGTTCAGTATATATATGCCTTTTTTTTTCTTTTTTTTTCTTTTTTATTTTTTTATTTTTTTATTTTTTTTATTTAGCATATATACTGAGTAAACTTTTCTTTTCTTTAGAAACACTCACCTGCTTGATTGTTTTCAAAAAGAAATATAACTGCTCTGAATACTTCAGAGTTTAAGAAAAATGAGCAGTTAATTAGGCTCAAAGGAGTTTACTAAGGGTGGTATTTATGAACAGTGTTTATACAGTGTTTGAACAGTGTTCAAAAGAATTTTGAACAGTGTTTGAAGGAATGGTAAATCCTATTGCCTTTATCATTTTCATGCACACACATATCATGTAGTCTCAAGATGGTTTAATACAAGTTCTAGAGAAACATGCTTCCTGATGAATATCACACAACAATAAATACTGATTGATAGAAAATGTATCAATCACTGATTTGGCTCAAACTCTCACAAGGTGAAGACATGAATCTGAACTCACCAAACTAATCAATGACACATCTCAAGTTTTATGGTTTTCACAAGTACAAACAAGGAATCATCAGGAACCATACCTTTGGAAACAGAATGTCACTTATCAGAGTTTAGAGTTCATCAATAACAGAAATTTTCTTATGAGAGGCAATGCACACAATATTCATATACTCAGAGTTTAGGACTGAATAAACTAAGAGATGATATAAATATGAAACAGTATCATGCTGTGTTGATTTACCGCACAAAGTCTGATTAGATTACAGTAACTCAGAAAGAATCATGATTTAATTACTGAGAATCATGCTTCATACATTTTCTTCATTGGTGTTTTCATTCAGACAGTAATCAATTCTGAATTTACTGAGTGTATCCAACATATTAACAGTGTTTAACAGACAGACATGCTGACAGAGTTTAACAAGTTTTAAACATTAGCATGCAGAACAGAGTTTAATACTAAGGTTCACATAGCACTTAACAATTTGCAGAAACATGAGCAATATTTTAGAGATAAGTCTTTGAGTCTAACCAACATCTCTAGTCAAAACTAGAGACCATTCCTAGTTCATTGACCAGTCTTGTAAATGTAGCTTCACTCAATGGCTTGGTGAAGATATCTGCAAGTTGTTGTTCTGTAGACACAAAATGAAGCTCAATGTTGCCTTCCTCTACATGCTCTCTGATGAAGTGATACCTTATGCTGATGTGCTTTGTCATTGAATGTTGTACTGGATTACCTGTCATTGCAATAGCACTTTGATTATCACAGTAAATAGGTATCTTGGTATACCTTAATCCATAATCCAGCAGTTGATTCTTCATCCATAAAATCTGTGCACAACAGCTACCAGCAGCAATATACTCTGCTTCAGCTGTAGATGTAGATATTGACTTCTGTTTCTTGCTGTACCAGGAAACAAGTCTGTCACCCAGAAATTGACAACTTCCACTGGTGCTTTTTCTGTCTATCTTACAGCCTGCAAAGTCTGCATCTGAATAACCAAGTAGTTTAAACTCTGATTCTCTTGGATACCACAGCCCCAAAGTCATAGTGCCCTTGAGATACTTAAAAATCCTCTTTACTGCTGTTAAATGTGGTTCTCTTGGATCTGCCTGGAACCTTGCACACAAACAAGTGGCATACATGATGTCAGGTCTACTAGCTGTTAAATAGAGTAGAGAACCAATCATTCCTCTGTAACTTGTCATATCTACTGATGACCCTGCATCTTTGTCCAATTTTGTTGCAGTTGCCATGGGAGTTGTTGCAGATGAACAGTCAAGCATACCAAATTTCTTGAGAAGATTTCTGGTATATTTTGCTTGATTTATAAAAATTCCATCATCTGTTTGCTTCACCTGTAGGCCTAGAAAATAACTAAGCTCTCCCATCATACTCATTTGATATCTTGACTGCATGAGTTTGGCAAACTTCTTACAGAGCTTATCATTAGTAGATCCAAAAATGATGTCATCCACATATATCTGTACTAAAAGCAAGTCACTACCAGATTGAAAGTAAAACAGAGTTTTGTCAATAGTACCTCTGTGAAATCCACTTTCTAGTAGAAATTTGGCAAGGGTTTCATACCATGCCCTTGGTGCCTGCTTAAGTCCATAGAGTGCTTTGTCTAACCTGTAGACATAGTCTGGATGTTTTGGATCTACAAAGCCTGGTGGTTGTTCCACAAACACTTCTTCTTCAAGTTTTCCATTCAAAAATGCACTTTTTACATCCATCTGAAACACTTTGAATTTCTTATGAGAGGCATATGCTAGAAAGATTCTGATTGCCTCCAATCTAGCCACTGGAGCAAATGTTTCATCATAGTCTATTCCTTCCTGTTGTGAATAGCCTTTTGCAACCAGTCTTGCTTTGTTTCTTGTGATAACACCCTCACTGTCAGTTTTATTTCTGAAAACCCATTTAGTACCAACAATGGATCTGTTCTTGGGCCTTGGTACAAGGGTCCATACTTCATTTCTCTCAAATTCATTTAGCTCTTCTTGCATTGCTGTTATCCAGTCAGCATCTTTAAGAGCTTCTTCCACTTTCTTTGGCTCAGATTGTGACAAGAATGCATGAAACAGACATTCATTTGTTGTTGCACTTCTTGTCCTTACTCTTGCATCTGGATCACCAATAATCAAATCAGGTGTGTGTGACTTAGTCCATTATCTTGCAGAAGGCAGATTGCTTCTGTCATCATGTGATCCTCCCCCTTGATCCATGCTCTCCTGATTTTCTTGGTGCCTCTCTTCATTCTCTGATGCTCCCCCTGAATGTGACTGCTCAGAATTATCAACAGAGTTTGAATCAACAGAGTTTGATTCAACAGAGTTTGATTCAGAATTATCAACTGAGTCACTTTCAGTGTTTGAATTATCACTTTGATGTGATTCTTCATGCTCCCCCTCAACTGGTTCTTCCCTTGTTTCTGATTGAAGAGTTTCTTCAGTATTTACCAGTAGAGGTTCAGAGTTTAAATCAACAGAGTTTGTCAGATCAGTCTGATCAGAGTTTACTTTTTCAGAGAATAAATCTTCATTTTCAAAGTGGAGTAGATCATGTTCATTGACATCTTCAAGTCCAGTTATTTTCTTGTCATCAAATGACACATGAATTGATTCCATGATCACTCTAGTTCTCAGATTATAAACTCTGAATGCCTTTGTTGACAGTGGATAGCCAACAAAAATTCCTTCATCTGCCTTTAGATCAAATTTGGTCAACTGTTCAGGATGAGTCTTCAACACAAAACACTTGCATCCAAAAATATGAAAATATTTTAGATTTGGCTTCTTCTTTTTCACCATTTCATATGGTGTTTTACCATGCTTATTGATCAGTGTTGCATTTTGAGTAAAACAAGCAGTTTGAACTGCTTCTGCCCAGAAGTATGTTGGCAATTTTGCTTCATCTAGCATGGTTCTGGCAGCTTCTATCAAGGTTCTATTCTTCCTCTCCGCTACACCATTCTGTTGTGGAGTGCCAGGTGCAGAAAACTCTTGTTTAATTCCTTTACTCTTGCAAAATTCTTCCATTGATGAATTCCTGAATTCAGTTCCATTGTCACTTCTGATTATCTTCACTTGATTCTCTGACCCTTTGTCCAGTTGGATTATATGTTCTGTCAGTGTTAATGCAGTTTCATCCTTCTTTGCAAGAAAATATACCCATGTGTATCTGGTATATTCATCAACAATGACTAGAGCATATTTCTTCTTTCCAAGAGACATCACATTCACTGGTCCAAAAAGATCAACATGTAGGAGATGATAAGGATCAACAATTGAAGACTCAGATTTGCTTTTGAAGGAGGCTTTTCTCTGTTTGGCCTTTTGACAAGAATCACACAGGCCTTCTATATTCAACAAAGACCTTGGTAGACCTCTTACAAGATCATTCTTGATTAGCTCATTGATGTTGTTCAGGTTCAAATGAGAGAGTTTCTTGTGCCATTGCCAACTCTCTTCACTGGACATTCTTGTTGATAGACACACTGCTTTGCCATCAGTGTTTGTTGACAATGTAATTTCATAGATGTTATTGTGTCTGTTTCCAACTAGAGCAACTTTCCCTGTAGATTTACTAATCACTTGACAATATTCAGGCTGAAAATCCACATGATATCCTCTGTCACAGATTTGACTCACAGATAGCAAATCATGCTTGAGTCCTGGAACCAGAGCTACATTTGTGATGATGACATTTCCAAGATTAATGTTGCCATATCCCAGAGTATGTCCTATGTTGCCATCCCCATAGGAAACTTTTGGGCCAGCCTTCTCCTCATACTCTGATAGCAGGGCTTTATTTCCAGTCATGTGTCCTGAACATCCACTGTCCACGACTAGGGTACTCACCCTGGTGCCCTGCAATCACAAACAATCACTGATTGTTAGTTTTAAGGATCCAGACTGGCTTGGACCCTTTGGCTTTCTTAATTCTGTTAGCTTTTGCAGCGGAATTCACATTATCAGAGTTTAAGCTAACTTTTTCAGAGTTTACATTTGCAGAGTTTACTTTAACCCATTTCAAATTTGGTTTGGGTTCATAGTAATTATATTAAATAGCATGATAATCTCTGCAAGTGTAAATAGAATGCCATGTACTTCCACAGTGTTTGCATAAAGTCTGTGGTCTAATTCTCACATAATCACTCTTTACTGCAGTTTTAGAGGGCAAAGAATTAATGTTCTTATTCTTACTGCAGAAACTAGCAAGATGATTAGTGCTACCACAATTAAAGCATGTTTTTCTAGGAGCTAATGAAGCAAGCATTGGCTTAATTCCTGATGTTATGCCTACCTTTCCATTTTTGTTTTTCCTAGGCATTTTCTGTTTGTTGACAGATTTTATCTCCTTAAGCTTATGCTTGAGTTGTTTATCTGTCATTAAACCAATGTTATCCTCTTTAACAAAAGTCTTAGCATATGACTCTTTAACAGCCTTTTTCTCAGCTTCAGTCTTAGGTCCACCTGTTCCCATGACATTACCTTCAGATGAACGATGTGGTCTAACTTTAACCATATTTTCAAATCTAAGTTCATCTCCTTCAGAGTAACCTAGACCTACTGTATCTGACTGAAACACTTCTTGTGTATCTTTACCAGAGTGTGTCCAAGTTTTAATGACGTGTTTAGTATCCTCCAATTCAGATTCTAGTTGCTTATACTTACCTAGCAACTCCTGTTCAATAAACACTGCATCATCTCTCTCCTTCTGAATTTTATTCATGTTCTTAAGCTTTTCCTCAACTAGTTTGTTTCTGTCTTTGAGTTGAGAGCACTCAGTCTTTATCCTCTCATTTTCTAAAGTCTGATCCCTATAACTGATATGCAATGCTTTAAGATAAATTCTTAATTCAGTTATATTATCAGTGTTATAAGTATAGGTAGTTGGGGGTACCTTGAGATCATCATTTTCAGTCTGAGTAGTAGCCATGAGAGCATAGTTGACTTTCTCATCTGAATCTGAAGTGTCTGCCCAATCTCTGCCTTTGGTGTAGAGTGCCTTTTCAGTTTTACCCTTCTTGCACTCAGGAGCATAGTGACCCATCTCCTTACACTTGTAGCATTGAATTTCAGACTTATCTTTCTTACCAGATTTGAAGTCCTTTCCCTCAGATTTCTTGAAATTCTTCTTGTCAGACTTTGAGTAGTCCTTGGAGAATCTCTTTCCCTTCTTGAAGTTCTTGAATCCCATCTTCTTGAAGGTCTTTACCATCAATGCAGCCATTTGCATCATCTCTTCATCATCTTCAGAATCAAATGTTTCATCTGTATTTGAGTCATCATCAGTGTTTGATGACTCACTTTCTGAGTGTATGACTAAAGCTTTTCCTTTTGCCTTTTTCCTTGATGCTTCCTTCTTTGATGGTTTCTCCTCAACCTTAAGTGCAACAGACTTTGACTTTCTACTTGATCTTTTGTTTCTCTGCTCCAATTCCAATTCATGGGTTTTGAGCAGTCCATAAATTTCATCAATCTCTGTTTCACCAAGTTCATAATTATCTCTTATAGTGGTTGTTTTCACATCCCACTTTTCAGGTAGAGAAAGAAGAAACTTGAGATTTGAGTCTTCTAAATCATACTCTTTGTTAACCAATGACAAATCATTGAGCAGTTTACAGAATCTGTCAAATGTTTCTGTCATGGTTTCTTCAGACTTTGCCTCAAAGTGCTCATACTCCTGAGTGAGTATGTTTCTTCTGTTTTTCTTGATTGCAGGAGTTCCTTGACACCTAACCTCAAGTGCATCCCATATTTCTTTTGCAGTTGTGCAATTAATCACTTTATTAGACATAACATTGTCTAATGCACTGTGAAGTAAGTGTCTTACTTTTGCATCCTTTGCAATAGATGAAAGATCCTCAGCAGTTAGATCTTTCTTTTCTTTTGGAATGACCTTTGATTCCTCACCAGCAGCAGCAGCAGATAACTTTGTAGGTTTGTGAGGACCTTCATAAATTCTATCAAGGTATTCTGGATCTGTAGCCTCCAGAAACATGGTCATCTTCACCTTCCAAATTGCATACTCTGATGGCCTAAGTATAGGAACCCTAATTGTTTCATACCTACTAACAGTAGTAGGGGCTTTCTCAGATGGTGGAGGTATCTCTGCCATTGATTACTATTGTGTTTTTGGATCTTTAACTGTAATAAAGTAACAGATTGGCTCTGATACCACTTGTTAGGTCGAATACACAATAGTTAATCAAATACTGTATGAGTAACTTAACAAGAACACACTGTTTAATACTTAAAAACTGTTTGGAATTAACAATTCCTCTCTCAGTGATGTAAAATATCACAGAGAGCTGTTTAGGTTACAATCAATGAATTTCTCAATGTTCGATTACCCTTCTAGGGTTAACCTAACTGTATTTATAGAACATACAGCTTCGTACAATCAGTAACTGATTCTCCTATAATCAAGCTATACAATTGATATCAATCACGATTGCTCCAGTCTTCCAAGTCAACTCAATCTCTTTGACAGCTTTCCAATCTTCAAAGATATTGCTTCCAAATTTATCTTGTATCAATCTTCAAACACTGTTGACTCTTCAGACAATACCGCTACAGAGTTTAAACAACCTCTGTTGCGCTTCCAGTCAGTGTTTAACTAAACTCTGACTGCTTCCAGCTAAACTCTGTTTTGTCACTATAGCTTCCAAACACTGTTCTCATCAATCATTTCTAACACTGTTAATAGTATTTTTATGTGTTCGTTCGCAGGGAAGGACTGAATGTAATATCAAGTTCAAGTATCTTATCTCTCACAATTTAGAAGTGTAAAAGAATGTTTGGGTTGTTTATAAACTAAATTAAACTAATTATCAATCGAGAATAAAATATATAAGGAAAACAATCCAAGAACTGGGGTTCTTCACTTGGTTTCAATGCACATTCAATATCTATGTGACATCTACGTTCTTACTCTGCTGAAAACAATTCTTCTAAGGTTATAATGTTCCCTTCCAAGATACAATATAATGTCTACAACTACACCTTAATTGTCACTTCCATGATACAATCAAAGTACAATCATAAACTATTACGCACCAAGAATTATAAGTCTCACAACTCTCCTATTAATCTTCCAATCAAATATTCGAGTTATGTCTGTTAAATCTTGTACTAAAATTGCAACTCCTCTTCTAAGTTATTACAATCCCTAAAATCCAATCAAAGGTTCATGACGCCCCTAATTGTGTTAAGCCCTCAATAACAGATCAGCAAAGCAAGAAAATCACAGATAATTAAACACACATGAATACCAAGGAATACTACCCAATCCTCAGATTAGAGATTTAGTTACACATAATTAAATTCACAAAACAAGAATCAATAAAAATAGAAGAACTCATAATTATAAGATTATAAAAAAACCTTTAATCTTCAATCTTCAAAGAAAATAATAGTTCTCCCAAAAATCCCTCAAAAGAAAGTGTTTACAAATTTGTCTGCGTAATATATTTTTTCTTTTTTCGATCCTCTAAAAAAATACCCTAGATGTGTTTATATAGGCTCTAAAAGTCTTGCCCAGCAAGAAAATACCAAAACAGAATTATAATAGAATTTCTGCAAAATACGTTTCCTAAACTGAGTCTGTTTTTAAGGAAAATTCGTGGTTGACTTTTCTTCAGATATTCTGGAACGTTCCAATCGTAATTGGACCTCTGGACCACTTTAGAATGATAGAGAATCTCGTTAGCTTCGCGTGGACTGCTTACGGGCCTCAAACGGACTTCTGGAACTCCAGATATGGCCAAAACAGTGTAGACTGCGCAGCCTTCTCGGAAAATCCGAATTTTAATCAATTTAATCTCCAAAAATGATAGAAGCATCAACCTTAATCAACATTCTCGTAAATCTGCACAACTAAGCAAAACACATCAAAACTACACAAACTTGAGTCCAAAACAATCAATTTAAACAGATATGAAGCGCTCCAAGTGGATATAAATCCACTTATCAAACCCCCAAACTTAAACTGATGCTTGTCCTCAAGCATAAACAATTACAACTAACTAACTAGTACCACTTTCGTAGGTGATCACGGTTGCATTTGGCATATGCAACAAGCCCTTTAAACCCCTAGGCAGCCCTAGTGGACGAGTAAGGTCTCGTGAGGGCCTATAGCGAATGTACCCACAAAATCCATTTAACCTAATGCAATGCAATGCATGAATGCAACTAAATGAAAATGCAATTAATCTAGTACTAATATCATACCATACCTTCAAATCCTCTCATGCCATATCAACTTAAGAATCAAAGTAAATACGCAATGTCTTGGTGTCGAAAGTGCAAGTATTCACATAGTCTACTCAATGAACATGCATAAGTTCTCACAAGTCCATGTCAAGTGTAAGAATAAGTTAGTAACCATGCTAAGCCTACAAGAGTACATCTTTGAGTCAAGACCCGGGATCTCATACGCAAAAATAAGCAAACACTCACAATCCACTCACAAAAGAATATTCACTCAAGAACAAGGGTAAGTGTATCACTCAATTTCAACAAAATCATAAACATGCTTGACATTTGGTATCAATCTAACTCTTAACACAACATACATCAATGACAATAATCAAAAGGTCTTCATTCGGGTTGTAACGGGGGCTAGGGACAAGGTATGTCAAATAAGCCAAAACAGGTGAAGTGTCAAAAGCTAGTAAGCACCATAACAAATCATACACAACACCCTATTTTCCCCCCACATAAATTTTACTAAGAACACTCGACTAGTCGACTAAAGTAGGATCACAATAAACACAAACATGCTCTCATAATATATTTTTTTTTCCTTTTTTTCTTTTCTCTTTTTTTTTCGAGAGCTAAATAAAACCACTAGTACAAAACTGACCTTATACGTCGCCTCTTATACGTCGGTTATGGCCAAAGGCGACGTATAAAGTAGTTATATACGTCGGTTCCGCATAAGGGCGACGTATAAGGTCAATTTTTAACATTTTTTACGTCGGTTGAAGAAAACGCCGACGTATAAGGTCATATTATACGTCGGTTGAGGAAAAGGCGACGTATAAAATGCTACTTTATACGTCGGTTGAGAAAAAGGCGACGTATATAATGCTACTTTATACGTCGGTTGAGAAAAGGCGACGTATTAAATGCTACTTTATACGTCGGCTTTGTTTAAGTCGACGTATAAGATGTACTTTTTACGTCGGCTTTGTTTAAGGCGACGTATAAGATATACTTTTTACGTCGGCTTTATTTATAACGACGTATAAAATAATTATTTACATCGCCTTTTTTATTAACGACATATAAAGTAGTAACACATATACGTCATTTTTTTGATTAACCGACGTATAAAAGATATATATACATCGACATTTTATCGACGACGTATAAAGTTGCATGACATAAAACGGGTCACAGTTTTAGACTTCAATTTATTCCCCAAATTAAAACTGACCTCTGAAATTACTACTCCCTCTCCCTCCCTCTCTGGACTTTCAAGCCCTAGTTTAGATGTTGGATCAATTTTGGTCGTCGGATACAAAGCTCTCCTCGCCATATAATTCACCGGCGAATCACAGATCGCCGCCGCACGAGTTCGATCGATCTGAAATTCGAGTTGACTCACTCTCATACTACTCAATCTCTCGATTCCAGTTTCTTAATCTGGTAAGTTAAATATATCTGTCTTTCTCTCTCTCTCTCCCCCTCTCCCTCTCTCTCTCCCCCCCCTCTCTCTCTCTCTCTCTCTCTCTCTCTCCCTCTCTCCCCCTCTCTCCCCCTCTATATGTGTTTAATTTTCAATTTGTTGATTGTGCAGTCGAATCAGTGAACTGAGAAGCATGGATTTGAGTTCGGTGGACCTGAATGAGAAATTACTGAAAGAATGTGCTGATGAACTCGAGGTTGTTTTCGATTCTGTTTCGATTATTGTTTTAGTTTAGTGTTTGTTAATTTGTGAATTAGGTATTTTTGTATTTTCGTAATGTGATGAGTAATTTGGAACAGGGGAAATTGGATGAAATGATGGTTTGTTATTAGGATATTAGCGTGTTATCAGTCGATGATTTAGGTAATGTGACCTAGCTACTAAATGATGCAAGTACATTTACAGTTCCACATTCGAATACGTGATATCTTTGAAACCTGAAATTAATCTTGGCAGAGTGTTTATGATGTATGCTAACAGTACTTTTATAAGAGTCGTGTTGTGTTTGTTGTGTTTGTTGTGTTTAGAGATGAATGTTTTGTTCTTTCGAGGCTAGAAAGCACGGAGTTTTTTAGATATTGTATATACTGAATTGTTTTGTATAGGCAAGATTTGAGGTGCGGGATTTGACCTGGAATTTTTAGTATAATGCTCGAAGTGAATGTACTGATTTCAAAAGGAAAGTACATGTTCAACAAAAAGTTTTATTTGTTAGTGATTTCAGATAAACAATTCATTTATCTCATAGAGAAATATGTACCATTCAGCACTGATGATTCAGATTTAGCAAATAGTCCCAAATTAACCCTGTATATCTTGTTTGCTTTCAGAATTGCAAGACATTCTTCCAGGAATCATAAATGAATTGGGTATGGACTATTCATAATTATTATATTTGCATTATGTGGTGTTAAATTCTGGTAGAATTGACCGATTTTGTTTAAATTCTGATGTGCATTTATATTTAACAGGGCCTGACAACTTGGATAACTTGAGGAAACTCGCTGAGCAGTTCCAGAAGCAGACACCTAGCACAGATGCTGGCGTTGCTGCCATACAAGAAGATCATGATGATGAAGTCCCAGAACTTGTTCCTGGTGAGACTTTTGAAGCTGCAGCAGAGGAGACCCCTGCTCAGGCTTCGTAAAGTTTTGAATGGGTTGTTTCATTCCTTATGTTTTGAGGTGTCAGGTGTGCTTTCTATCATCTCATAGCTAATGCGGATTTGGCTTTGACATACTAAAAAACTGATTCTTTTATATTTTTTGTTTAATCTCATCCCAATTAATCAGTCAGTTGCAAGTTAGCTCGGTGTGGGCGA
The DNA here is from genome assembly GCA_037693485.1 of Kitagawia praeruptora. Lineage (NCBI taxonomy): Eukaryota > Viridiplantae > Streptophyta > Magnoliopsida > Apiales > Apiaceae > Kitagawia > Kitagawia praeruptora. Next base: position 112,921,232 of record CM075344.1, read on the forward strand.
GCAGAATCCGATTCTCAATTGGTAATCTTTATTTGTTGCAATTGATGCCATAACCTGATAAATTGATAATTGTTGGGTGAGAATGATAATCTCTGCGGAGGTGTGAACGGTAAAAAGTTGAGAATACTTATATTACTTATAAGAGAAAGGTATAAACTACCATAAAACAAAACTGATCACTAGTTTGGACTACGTTTTTTTGGACTAATGCAAACAGCTGAGCAATCAACATTTCACAACTTTTGTCAAAATGTTTTCACTTGTAGCTTGTTAAAAGAAGCAGCTACTGAAGATAAAAGTCTCCTGATATACTTATATTAATTCTTTTGTTGTGGCTTTAGTTAGTGAAGTTAGTTGTTTGCTAGATTTGTGAGGAAGATGCTGATAAGTTGTTGATATACTCCAATTATCACTACACCATAAACAGCCTACTGCAACTTAAAATTTATGTTGCGTTAGGGGCCAATTATGTTACCATAGACCCAAAAAAGGGCTAAGGCAACATCTTTTTTAAGTTAGCTTTTTCGATGTTGCCCTAGGGTATCTAAGGTAACATTTTTATTTGATGCCATTTTATGTTGCACTAGAATGCTATAGCAACACAAATTTGATCTATACCAACATAAATTTTATGTTACCTTTGGTGTCTTAATTTTTTTAAAAAAGTGGGACCCACTGTGGGCCCATCGAGGGGCCCACTATGGGCCCACTATTAATAATAATTTGGGGTTTTTTTTTGCAATGTTTTGGCTATATATATATGGTAGCTACTACAACATTTTACCAAGAAGAATTTGAATTACCACCACATATATATAATACATCCAAAAATGAAAATTCCAATAAACCATTCCAAATATAGGAATACATTACAACTGCAATACATTACAACACTACATTAAACAAAAAAAAAACACTAATCCAGCCTTGTCTTCAACATGTCCACCAGCCCATTCACCTAATCCAAATACAAAAAATTATTACAAAATCAAACTATAAAATGCCTAAAAGATAAAAATAATGACCACGCAACATTCTGATTCATAACAAAAGCAGATTCATAACAAAAGCAGGAGAAGGCATGGTAAATAGAAATACTAAATTGCAATAAATTAATATTTAAAAAGGAGATAATAACAATATAATTAATATTTAAAAAACGCAGAAAATAAATTACCAAACCAATATTGACCAATATTGTTGACCTGCATTTCCTAGACCAATATTGTTGGCTGTATCGGTACCATAGAATGCCTTTGCAAACACTATTGTGACAAATAAATTGATTATGAAGATGGTCAGCGCAATAGCAGACTCTATTGAGAAATAATTGAGAGCTTCTTAAACTCATCCTATTTTGCGACGATCAACTTCTCTGGACTGTACCAGAGCAGAATGCAAAAACAAATAATGCAACCAACTACTCCCACGGCCTGCTGTATTGTTCTTGAGCTAAGTTTTGGAACAAGGACACCTACAATAGGCAAACATGGATAACATTTTCAAGATCACTACAGCTACCATTTACTACTTCAATAAATTACTAATAAGAAGCACTAAAAACTAATAAAAACACAGAACCCAACATTACCCGGAGCAAGTTCCGAGCCATTTTTAATCACTAGAGTTACTACTTACTACTTCAGTAAATAACAAATAAGAAGCGGTAAAAACTAACAAAAACGCAGAAACCAACATTAAGAGCAATTACCTAGAGCAAGTTCAGAGCCATCAGGCTTAGTTTCCCCAAACATCCATGCTAGAGAAAGTATTGCCCCATTAGTCAATTTCTTCAAAACAATAACCATCTGATATGGAAAAACTCCAGATTCATGTGATACATTAAGACTGTGGGCACAAATTAATATTCAAATGATATAGGTGAGTAGTCAATAACCAACAATACCCACTCAGACAAACAAAACCATGCTCTGAGTCTGTTTTTTAATCGAAGACTGACAAAACTAATTCAACAAAAGAGTCTTAAATTAAAACATACCAGCAAACAGATACACAATCTACCAGATTCCAATCCAATTAGACAATGCAAACTAACGGACAGAACCCTGCGGGTTGGGACGAGCTCCATTTGATGAAACATCTTGCCTAGCAATAGGAAATTCAGATTAGGGTAACACATTACTAAGCAAGTAGACGGTGAAGTAACAGTTTTTACAATATTCGTGAAGCATTAAGGCAGGGCAATGGGGAACTGTTTAAAGTCCACTGTTCAGAAAAATGTACTATGTGATGAATTCTTGCCACAAGATATTCATTTAAACATGATAATACTTATATATGGTCTTAAAGATAATAATCTGAATTACATAGGTTCAGGAATCAATAGTAAGCTAAACGACATGTAGCAAACCTGATCAACATGGATGTCTAAGCTAGTATAGGTTCGTTGCAATGCATAAAATCCCTCTGTCTCTACAAGAAGCAGCTGATGATTTTGAATACGAAAATTTAGACAAGTTGAGCCTATTCAATATTGACATAATGTGTTTAATACCATGATTAAGCCTGGCAGACAATGTACATCGATTCCACACCGTACTACACCTCTGTTCAGATGGTTCCTAATTCTTTCTTCCTCTGTATGCTATACGTTAATCCGGAAAATTCCTTCTTCCTTATCACATGTGAGAAACTGTTCAAAATCATATCAAAATCAAACCAACCACGGATTAAGCTATAAATTGCGATGATTGTACCTGAAGGCCTCCTCCTGAATATAAATGCTTTTGCATCATTAGTAGTATAGTTGGCATGTTATTTCCCCTTTGATTATAAGACCATTGCATTGACTTGGCAGAAACCCCAAAAACACTGACACTGAATCAAAAGACAATTATTTAGAATATAATTCAATGAACCAGAGTAAGAATCCAACCAAATTAATGATTTTTAATATATTAGCTTCCTAACCATTAGATATATTAACATTTTAAGAAGTGTTACATAAAACACTACCTTAGAGCATCTCCAATGGGAGAGACCCCTTAGGTAAATTTTAAAATTAATTACCATAAATAAAAATTATAAAGAATGTGTAAAAAAATTTACACTCCAATGGGACAAAACTGTTATCTATAATTATAGATAATCTCTTGATGTTGGCTATATTTGTCGAACCTCTAGAGACCTGTAGTGAATTGCCACATCACTTATTTCTATATTAAAATTATATATTCCATTAATAACAACTTGAAATATTAATAACATACCCTTTTTAAAATATAGCCAATCATTATAGCCAATACCCTCGGAACACAATGTCTTACAGGTTCGACAAATTTTACATAATCAATATTTTATGTAATTTAGCCAATCATTTTTAGCTAACGCCATTGGAGATGCTCTTATATCCAAAACATAAGTATTTCCGAAATTAAATTCTACAAATTACATTCAAAATTTTCGATTTAGTCCTGAAAAAAAAACTAAAATAAGCACATGCACAACATATATACAACAAATATGCAACCAAATCATCAAAAAAAACTGTGCTATAAAATTTTTTGAAAAATTACCACAGAAGAATCATCAACAACAGCAAGAGGCTCGAGTTTCAAGTCTTCAGAAACATCATCGATTTTGTAGCTACGACTCAAAGCATCACTGCAAAATAACATCAGAACTGAATAAAAAAATGTCGTTAAATGCTAAAAACACGAGAATATTAAACAAAAATCCAAATTAAAGCCATAGCGAAAAGAACCCATATTAGTCCTTAATCGAAGCCCTAGATAAATTAATCAATTTAAACTCTTAAACTGAAACCAAATCGAAAATTAAAATAACTCAAATTGAACCTCCAAAGCTTCAAACCCACTGAAGAAGACCTGAATCAAAGAGATAGAACCCTAATTAGTTGAAATTTAAGTGAAGATACCCTAATTTGAACTCAAAATTTAGAACCCCATTTTAAGAAGCCCTAATTTGAAGCTTTCAAATCTAACACAACGGTGTGATGCAGAAATCAATTAATTAATCTGAAGACTCCTCGATCTAGTATGTACTTAATCTAAAAAGTAAAAACTGAGAACGAGTGATTGAGAGTTGGAAGAGAGAGAAAGAGATTGGGAGAGAGAGAAAGGGATTGGGTCGAGAGACATAGAGGAGGGCGGTATTTAGTAAATATAATAGCGGGTGTTTTGTCGCTTCAAAATTTCACCCCACATTTCACTCCCTCCTAAGCTAATATTCATATTTTTTCAGTTTTTTGAAAAAAATTATAAATTTAAATTTCATAGAATATAATTTTAATTATTATATAAAATTCTAATTTATTTATATGAAATTTTTTAATTTTTTACAGAAAAAAATGTTAATTACTTCTATGTAATTTAAATATTTAAAAAGTCAAAAAATTATTTAATTTTTAATTTTACATGAAAAAATAATACATTTTAAATTTAATAAATATCTTAATTAATTTTTAAAAATATTAATTCACTTTTACCAAACTCTTGCATTTTATAAAAACGTGGTAATTAATTTTATGCATTTTAAACATTTATAAAGTAAACTAATTATTTAATTTTAATTTTACATAAAAAATAAATAGATTGAAAATATTTTAATTTATTTTGAAAATTTTAATTTAATAAAATAAAGAAAATATGGAAAATAATAATAAATAAATATCTTAATTTTTATAAATAGTAACTCATTAATTTGATAAACTATTAATTTTCATAAAAACGAATTGATTTCATGATAAATTTAATTTTTAAATGATTATTCAGTTTTTAGTTAATAAATTAAAATTTGTGTTTATTAATGATCTAAGGCAACATATTGTACATGTTGCCCCGCATCCAACACTTTTCTAGCTAGAGCAACATTACATTTTTGTCTAAGGTAACATAAAATAAAAAGTGTTATATTAGGCTATATTAGGCCAAAAGTAGTGTACCTAAGGTAACATAATCTAGCAACACATGTGAGGAAAAGGTTGCGATAGCTTGTTTATGGTGTAGTGTATATGTTTCAGTGTTTTATGTTAGAAATGATTGATGAGAACAGTGTTTGGAAGCTATAGTGACAAAACAGAGTTTAGCTGGAAGCAGTCAGAGTTTAGTTAAACACTGACTGGAAGCGCAACAGAGGTTGTTAAACTCTGTAGCGGTATTGTCTGAAGAGTCAACAGTGTTTAAAGTTTGATGCAAGATAAGTATGGAAGCAATATCTTTGAAGATTGGAAAGCTGTCAAAGAGATTGAGTTGACTTGGAAGACTGGAGCAATCGTGATTGATATCAATTGTATAGCTTGATTATAGGAGAATCAGTTACTGATTGTACGAAGCTGTATGTTCTATAAATACAGTTAGGTTAACCCTAGAAGGGTAGTCGAACATTAAGAAATTCATTGATTGTAACCTAAGCAGCTCTCTGTGATATTTACATCACTGAGAGAGGAATTGTTAATTCCAAACAGTTTTTAATTGTTAAACAGTGTGTTCTTGTTAAGTTACTCATACAGTATTTGATTGCTTTTTGTGTATTCGACCTAACAAGTGGTATCAGAGCCTAATCTGTTACTTTATTACAGTTAAAGATCCAAACACAATAGTAATCAATGGCAGAGATACCTCCACCATCTGAGAAGGCCCCTACTACTGTTAGTAGGTATGAAACAATAAGGGTTCCAATACTTAGGCCATCAGAGTATGCAATCTGGAAGGTAAAAATGACCATGTTTCTGGAAGCCACAGATCCAGAATACCTTGATAGAAATTATGAAGGTCCTCACAAACCTACAAAGTTATCTGCTGCTGCTGCTGGTGAGGAATCAAAGGTCATTCCAAAAGAAAAGAAAGATCTAACTGCTGAGGATCTTTCATCTATTGCAAAGGATGCAAAAGTGAGACATTTACTTCACAGTGCATTAGACAATGTTATGTCTAATAAAGTGATTAACTGCACATCAGCAAAGGAAATATGGGATGCACTTGAGGTTAGGTGTCAAGGAACTCCTGCAATCAAGAAGAACAGAAGAAACATACTCACTCAGGAGTATGAGCACTTTGAGGCAAAGTCTGATGAAACCATGACAGAAACATTTGACAGATTCTGTAAACTGCTCAATGATTTGTCATTAGTTAACAAAGAGTATGATTTAGAAGACTCAAATCTCAAGTTTCTTCTTTCTCTACCTGAAAAGTGGGATGTGAAAACAACCACTATAAGAGATAATTATGAACTTGGTGAAACAGAGATTGATGAAATTTATGGGCTGCTCAAAACCCATGAATTGGAATTGGAGCAGAGAAACAAAAGATCAAGTAGAAAGTCAAAGTCTGTTGCTCTTAAGGTTGAGGAGAAACCATCAAAGAAAGAGGCATCAAGGAGAAAGGCAAAAGGGAAAGCCTTAGTCATACATTCAGAGAATGAGTCATCAAACACTGATGTTGACTCAAACACAGATGAATCATCTGATTCTGAAGATGATGAGGAGATGATGCAAATGGCTGCATTGATGGTAAAGACCTTCAAGAAGATGGGATACAAGAACTTCAAGAAGGGAAAGAGATTCTCCAGGGACTACTCAAAGTCTGACAAGAAGAATTTCAAGAAATCTGAGGGAAAGGACTTCAAATCTGGTAAGAAAGATAAGTCTGAGATTCAATGCTACAAGTGTAAGGAGATGGGTCACTATGCTCCTGAGTGCAAGAAGGGTAAAACTGAGAAGGCACTCTACACCAAAGGCAGAGATTGGGCAGACACTTCAGATTCAGATGAGGAAGTCAACTATGCTCTCATGGCTACTACTCAGACTGAAAATGATGATCTTAAGGTACCCCCAACTACCTATGCTTATAACACTGATAATATAACTGAATTGAGAATCTATCTTAAAGCATTGCATATCAGTTATAGGGATCAGACTTTAGAAAATGAAAGGATAAAGACTGAGTGCTCTCAACTCAAAGAAAGAAATAAACTTGTTGAGGAACAGCTAGAGAACATGAATAAAATTCAAAAAGAGAGAGATGATGCAGTGTTTATTGAACAGGAGTTGCTAGGTAAGTATAAGCAACTAGAATCTGAATTGGAGGATACTAAACACATCATTAAAACTTGGACACACTCTGGTAAAGACACTCAAGAAGTGTTTCAGTCAGATACAGTAGGTCTAGGTTACTCTGAGGGAGATGAACTTAGATTTGAAAATCAGGTAAAAGTTAGACCACATCGTTCATCTGAAGGTAATGTCATGGGAACAGGTGGACCTAAGACTGAAGCACAGAAAAAGGCTGTTAAAGAGTCATATGCTAAAACTTTTGTTAAAGAGGCTAACATTGGTTTAATGACAGATAAACAACTCAAGCATAAGCTTAAGGAGATAAAATCTGTCAACAAACAGAAATTGCCTAAGAAAAACAAAAATGGAAAGGTAGACATAACATCAGGAATTAAGCCAATGCTTGCTTCATTAGCTCCTAGAAAAACATGCTTTAATTGTGGTAGCACTAATCATCTTGCTAGTTTCTGCAGTAAGAATAAGAACATTAATTCTTTACCCTCTAAAACTGCAGTAAAGAGTGATTATGTGAAAACTAGACCACAGACTTTATGTAAACACTGTGGAAGTACATGGCATTCTATTTACACTTGAAGAGATTATCATTCTATTTACTATAATTACTATGAACCCAAACCAAATTTGAAATGGGTTAAAGTAAACTCTGCAAATGTAAACTCTGAAAAAGTTAGCTTAAACTCTGTTAATATGAATTCCGCTGCAAAAGCTAACAGAATTAAGAAAGCCAAAGGATCCAAGCAAGTCTGGATCCTTAAAACTAACAATCAGTGATTGTTTGTGATTGCAGGGCACCAGGGTGAGTACCCTAGTCGTGGACAGTGGATGTTCAGGACACATGACAGGAAATAAAGCCCTGCTATCAGAGTTTGAGGAGAAGGCTGGCCCAGAAGTTTCCTATGGAGATGGCAACATAGGACATACACTGGGATATGGCAATATTAATCTTGGAAATGTCATCATCACAAATGTAGCTCTGGTTCCAGGACTCAAACATGACTTGCTATCTGTGAGTCAAATCTGTGACAGAGGATATCATGTAGATTTTTAGCCTGAATATTGTCAAGTGATCAGCAAATCTACAGGGAAAGTTGCTCTAGTTGGAAACAGACACAATAACATATATGAAATTAAATTGTCAACAAACACTGATGGCAAAGCAGTGTGTCTGTCAACAAGAATGTCCAGTGAGGAGAGTTGGAAGTGGCACAAGAAACTCTCTCATTTGAATCTGAACAACATCAATGAGCTAATCAAGAATGATCTTGTAAGAGGTCTACCAAAATCTTTGTTGAATGTAGAAGGCCTGTGTGATTCTTGTCAAAAGGCCAAACAGAGAAAAGTCTCCTTCAAAAGCAAATCTGAGTCTTCAATTGTTGATCCTTATCATCTACTACATGTTGATCTTTTTGGTCCAGTGAATGTGATGTCTCTTGGAAAGAAGAAATATGCTCTAGTCATTGTTGATGAATATACCAGGTACACATGGGTATATTTTCTTGCAAAGAAGGATGAAACTGCATTAACACTGACAGAACATATATTACAACTGGAAAAAGGGTCAGAAAATCAAGTGAAGATAATCAGAAGTGACAATGGAACTGAGTTCAGGAATTCATCAATGGAAGAATTTTGCAAGAGTAAAGGGATAAAACAAGAGTTTTCTGCACCTGGCACTCCACAACAAAATGGTGTAGTGGAGAGGAAGAACAGAACCTTGATAGAAGCTGCCAGAACCATGCTAGATGAAGCAAAGTTGCCAACATATTTCTGGGCAGAAGCAGTTCAAACTGCTTGTTTTACTCAAAATGCAACACTGATCAACAAGCATGGTAAAACACCATATGAAATGGTGAAGAAGAAAAAGCCAAATCTAAAATATTTTCATATTTTTTGATGCAAGTGCTTTGTGTTGAAGACTCATCCTGAACAGTTGACCAAATTTGACCTAAAGGCAGATGAAGGAATTTTTGTTGGCTATCCACTGTCAACAAAGGCATTCAGAGTTTATAATCTGAGAACTAGAGTGATCATGGAATCAATTCATGTGTCATTTGATGACAAGAAAATAACTGGACTAGAAGATGTCAATGAACATGATCAACTCCACTTTGAAAATGAAGATTTATTCTCTGAAAAAGTAAACTCTGATCAGACTGATTTGACAAACTCTGTTGATCTAAACTCTGAACCTCTACTGGTAAATACTGAAGAAACTCTTCAATCAGAAATAAGGGAAGAACCAGTTGAGGGGGAGCATGAAGAATCACATCAAAGTGATAATTCAAACACTGAAAGTGACTCAGTTGATGATTCTGAATCAAACTCTGTTGATTCAAACTCTGTTGATAATTCTGAGAAGTCACATTCAGGGGGAGCATCAGAAAATGAAGAAAGGCACCAAGAAAATCAGGAGAGCATGGATCAAGGGGAAGATCACATGATGACAGAAGCAATCTACCTTCTGCAAGAAAATGGACTAAATCTCACACACCTGATTTGATTATTGGTGATCCTGATGCAAAAGTAAGGACAAGAAGTGCAACAACAAATGAATGTCTGTTTCATGCATTCTTGTCACAAACTGAGCCAAAGAAAGTGGAAGAAGCTCTTAAAGATGCTGACTGGATAACAGCAATGCAAGAAGAGCTAAATGAATTTGAAAGAAATGAAGTGTGGACACTTGTACCAAGGCCCAAGAACAGATCCATTGTTGGTACTAAATGGGTTTTCAGGAATAAAACTGACAGTGAGGGTGTTATCACAAGGAACAAGGCAAGACTGGTTGCAAAAGGCTACTCACAACAAGAAGGAATAGACTATGATGAAACATTTGCTCCAGTGGCAAGATTGGAGGCAATCAGAATCTTTCTTGCATATGCTTCTCACATGAAATTCAAAGTGTTTCAGATGGATGTAAAAAGTGCATTTTTGAATGGAAAACTTGAAGAAGAAGTGTTTGTGGAACAACCACCAGGTTTTGTAGATCCAAAATATCCAGACTATGTCTACAGATTAGACAAGGCACTCTATGGACTTAAGCAGGCACCAAGGGCATGGTATGAAACCCTTGCCAAATTTCTACTAGAAAGTGGATTTCACAGAGGTACTATTGACAAAACTCTGTTTTACTTCCAAACTGGTAGTGACTTGCTTTTAGTTCAGATATATGTAGATGACATCATTTTTGGATCTACTAATGATAAACTCTGTAAGAAGTTTGCCAAACTCATGCAGTCAAGATATCAAATGAGTATGATGGGAGAGCTTAGTTATTTTCTAGGCCTACAGGTGAAGCAAACAGATGATGGAATTTTTATAAATCAAGCAAAATATACCAGAAACCTTCTCAAGAAATTTGGTATGCTTGATTGTTCATCTGCAACAACTCCCATGGCAACTGCAACAAAATTGGATAAAGATGCAGGGTCATCAGTAGATATGACAAGTTACAGAGGAATGATTGGTTCTCTACTCTATTTAACAGCTAGCAGACCTGATATCATGTATGCAACTTGTTTGTGTGCAAGGTTCCAGGCAGATCCAAGAGAACCACATTTAACAGCAGTAAAGAGGATATTCAAGTATCTCAAGGGCACTATAACTTTGGGGCTGTGGTATCCAAGAGAATCAGAGTTTAAACTTCTTGGTTACTCTGATGCAGACTTTGCTGGATGTAAGATAGACAGAAAAAGCACCAGTGGAAGTTGTCAATTTCTGGGTGACAGACTTGTTTCCTGGTACAGCAAGAAACAGAAGTCAATATCTACATCTACAGCTGAAGCAGAGTATATTGCTGCTGGTAGCTGCTGTGCACAGATTTTATGGATGAAGAATCAACTGCTGGATTATGGATTAAGGTATACCAAGATACCTATTTACTGTGATAATCAAAGTGCTATTGCAATGACAGGTAATCCAGTACAACATTCAATGACAAAGCACATCAGCATAAGGTATCACTTCATCAGAGAGCATGTAGAGGAAGGAAACATTGAGCTTCACTTTGTGTCTACAGAACAACAACTTGCAGATATCTTCACCAAGCCATTGAGTGAAGCTACATTTACAAGACTGGTCAATGAACTAGGAATGGTCTCTAGTTTTGACTAGAGATGTTGGTTAGACTCAAAAACTTATTGCTCATGTTTTCTGTAAATTGTTAAGTGCTATGTGAACCTTAGTATTAAACTCTGTTATGCATGCTTATGTTTAAACCCTGTTAAACTCTGTCAGCATGTCTGTCTGTTACACACTATTAATATGTTGGATACACTCAGTGAATTCAGAATTGATTATTGTCTGAATGAAAACACCAATGGAGAAAAATGTATGAAGTATGATTCTCAGTAAATAAATCATGATTCTTTCTGAGTCACTATAATCTAATCAGACTTTGTGCAGTAAAACAACACAACATGATACTCTTTCATATTTATAGCATCTCTTAGTTTATTCAGTCCTAAACTCTGAGTCTATGAATATTGTGTGCATTGCCTCTCATAAATAATTTTGGTTATTGATGAACTCTAAACTCTGATAAGTGACATTCTGTTTCCAAAGGTATGGTTCTTGATGATTCCTTGTTTGTACTTGTGAAAATCATAAAACTTGAGATGGGTCATTGATTAGTTTGGTGAGTTCAGAATCATGTCTACACCCTGTGAGAGTTTGAGCCAAATCAGTGATTGATACATTTTCTATCAATCAGTATTTATTGTTGTGTGATATTCATCAGGAAGTATGTTTCTCTAGAACTTGTATTAAACCATTTTGAGATTACATGATATGTGTGTGCATGAAAATGATAAAGGCAATAGGATTCACCATTTCTTCAAACACTGTTCAAAATTCTTTTGAACTTTGTTCAAACACTGTATAAACACTGTTCATAATTTCAATCCTTAGTAAACCCCTTTGAGCCTTATTAACTGCTCATTTTTCTTATACTCTGATGTGTTAAGAGCAGTTATATTTTCTTCTCTCAAGCAGATGAGTGTTTCTCAAGAAAAGAAAAGTTTACTCAGTATATATGCTAAATAAAAAAAAAAGGCATATATACTGATCTTGTACAAATATGTACTAACATTGTGACTGAACACCTTGTTCTATTAAAATGTTCAGCTTGAAGTCACTCATGAATAAAACATCTCTTTTCATCTGTTTGATCTTACTCTATTTAAACCCTGAATAAAGTCCTTTTGATTTGTGCATACATGTATACAAAGTAGTGTAGAATTGGTGGACATTCAAGCATATGGTAGATTCTGCTATTTCTGATTGAATGTCAGTGTAAACACTTCACCTAAACACTTGTGTGTTTGAGAGTTTGTAAGATTATCCAGATCATGACTGTTATTCACTGAATGATGCTCTGATTTCTATCTCTTGATCTTTTTGTCTTCAAAGACTGTGTGCTTACTTGGATAATCATGGACATCAAAGGGAATAGAAGTTTTTAGATTTCTGTATTACAGTAACTACAGAGTTTAGCATTCATCAAACAATCAGTGTTTACTATGAGAGTTTGTGCATTCAGTGTTTATTGATTCTTGTTATGGATTTTATGAAATATTAGATGCTCTAAAAATTGATTTCAGTAAACTCTGCTTCACACACACTGATATTCACAACTGTGCAATTTTTGAAAGGGTTTTAGTGATAAAGTTGGAAAATTGATAAACACTGTTGAGTTGTGTTAAGTACTCTAAGGTACAGTTTCATTTAGATGATTTGATTATTTTGGAGTAATTGAGGTAGTTGACAACTGTTAAATAGTGTAAGTGTCGTGATTATAGGAATGACAGCGGTAATTATTAAGTGATCCATTGGTTGTTTGACACGTGTCCCATAATATTGTCCCACTCACACATTACTCTACAACAGTTACGCGCTTTTACTAAATAAACGATTGAGTTTTAATTTTACTCTAATCGTCTTTAGTCTCTCACTCCATATCGATTCACATTCACCCACTCACAGTTACTTGCATAATCATTCACTTTCAAAATTCTCATATACTCTTCTTCACATTTTGGTAAACACTTACCGTACATCTTTTCTCTAAATCTCTTCATATCATATCTTACTAATGGCAACTAAAGCGTTTGATGCAGCAGGGTTAGTTTTTCTTCCTAGTAACTATGCAGCACCACTGGAGACTGTAAATGCTCCAGAGGTGTTTCATGTGTTCCAAAATTTCTTGAAAGACTCTGAAATAGGGAAGGCTTTAACTGCACCACCAACATTATCTGCATCACAAATTGCTGCTTTCTGGACAAACTCTGTATATGATGATGGAGAAGAGTCTGGCACTCCTACAATTACTTTCACTCATGATGAATCAGAGTATATCATTACTCCAACTACTGTTAGGGATGTTCTGGATTTTGAGACACACACTTCTTACAGTGTTGTTGGTCATGATCGCTTGAGGACAATGTTGGAGCAAATTGGATGTGCAGGAAACTTGAATAAGATAGGGTCTTTGAGACGGCCAAGTTTGAGAAAGGAATGGAGTTTCTTCTTCGATTGCATCACAAGAGCTTTTGGAAAGAAGACAACAAACTGGGATGCACTTCCTCTTGACACTCTCCAAATTGGTCATGCTCTACTATATGGAGGTAATTTTGATTTTGGTAGACTAGTGCTAATGAACTTGGGAGAACGTTTGTCTAAGACTACTACTGTCTATTTTGCTCGTTTTTGTCAATTGCTATTTACTGCCTGTGTGCCTAACATTCCAATTGATGAAGCTGATGTTATTCAGCCTTTTCAAGTTGCTAAAAGAATGTTTTCTGATTTGACAAACAAAGATGTTACTAAACAGCAAATACCAGATATGTTTATGCCTTTAGCCTTACAGAACTATGTAAACCAACCACAAGACTCTCAATCACCACAACAAATGCCTGAACCAATAGACACCATAAACTCTGAACCAACACCCACAACACCCACAACCACTGTACCTACTACATCTCATCAACCACAACCAGAAACCTTAAACTCTTCACCAATAAACTCTTCACCCATAAACTTAAACACTTCACCATTAAACACTTCACCATTAAACTCTTCACCATTAAACACTGAACCATTAAACACTGAAACCTTAAACTCTGAGCCAGCACCTACTGAAAAACCCAAAACAAAGCCAAAAAGAAAGAAACACACTGCCCAAAACACTAAACACTCAAAGGCTAAACAGACACTACCTGGAGCTGTTTATACAAGAAGGAAGAAACAAAAGGCAAACAGACCTTCACTTTCACCACCAAGAGAGAGCTCAAGTGAAGATGAAGAGGAGATTGTAGTGCCTCCAATCAAGAAGAGAAGATTAATTCTTTCTGATTCTGATGATGAGCAAATTGTTGAAGCTCCAGAGGTGGTTTCACAGCAAACACCTACTGTTGAGGTTACAGTGAATGTTGAAATACCTGCAGAGGTTGAAATGCCTGCAGAGGATATTGTGGCTGACAAAGTTGAAATACCTGCAGAGGTTGAAATGCATGCAGAGGATACTGTTAATGTTGAAATACCTACAGAGGATAAAATGCCTGTAGAAGAGGATCAGAGAGATGGTTTTTCACCAGTGCATGATGTTCTTAATTCAATTCTTGATCCTATCTCACCTGTTGATCATGTTGAAGCTCATGGTGTAGCTAATGAGCCTGCAGTCAATGTTCCTGAAGCTGCAGCATCACACACAGAGTTGGTATCTACTGCTTCTCATATTGCAGACAAAGGTAATGAAGTTGATCAGGCAACTAAGATAATTTCTGAATCCATACCTGTTGAAGCTACAAAGGTAAACTCTGTTGCAGAGCCTGTGCAACATGAGATGACTATGGAAAAGGTTACAGAAGTTGTTGAAGAAACTGTGGCTGACACTGCTCAGAACAGTGGTTCTTTAAAAGATGTCCAAGCTAAAGATACAAGTGCTGAAGATGAATCTGATAGTAGTACAAACTCTGATTCTTTTGTGAGTGCACCAGCACAGACAGATAATAAGCATACACCTTTTGATCAGCCTTGTCCATCTCATGCAGTTGAAGTAGAGCATCTTGCTAAATCTGCTGAAAATTGGTATAAACAAGACTGTATTTTTCCAAAAGGGAGAGCAGCTGAGTTTGTGAAGCAAACTGCAAAGCAAATTTCAAATCCAGAGCTCTTATCCTGTTTAAAGGCAACTGTGGTACAAGTCAAGACTCTGGAAGGCAATTTTGCTGAAACAAAACAAGAGATTGTTTCTTTAAAGACTGAGATACAGTCAAGAGAATTGAAGATGGAAAGAGAGTCCAAAATAAAAGCTGTCCAGCTGTCTAAAGTTCAAGACACTCTCTTTGCCAGGCTAGGAAAAGTTGAAGAAAATCAAACTGCTTTATTTTCTAAGGTGGATTCCATTGCTAACTCATTGGAGCTCATTACATCAATACTCATTCCTGATGATGTCAAAAAGGGGGAGAGAGTTGCTAAGTCTAAATGCAAAGTTTCTCAAACTCTGACTCAAAAGGATGATGCTGGAGATGGAGGGGCAAGTGATAAGAGTAAGATCTTAAACTCTGAAAGGCAAACTCTGAGATCTGGCAAATCTGTTAAATCACAGTCTGTTGGAATAAATACTGAAACTCAAGGTACTTCAAAGACCAAGAGTTTGGAATTAATATCAAATCCAAAGACTGATGAGGAGTTAGCTGTTAAGCTTTTCATGGAAGAGAATGCAGAGGGAGTTACTTTAGAAGATGCTAAAGCTGAAGAGAAGAGTTTACAAGAAAAGCATTTGAAAGCTCTAAAGTCTGAAAAAGCAAAGAAGAATGTGAAAGTTGCTAAAGCTGCAAAGCCTGTTCTTAAAGGCATTGAAATCAAAGAGAAATTAACTGGCATTGAAGGAGAAGGAAAAGAAGAAGAAGATAAAGAAAAGTTGATCAGAAATTCTTCTCTTGATGCTAAATTAAAGTTAAAAGGGGTAATGAATGAGGAGAACAAAGGCAAAATGATTGTTACAACCTCTGTTGCCACACAAGTTGTACAACCACAAAGTAAACCCTTACCTGGTTTTTCAAGGCCAAAGATTCTAGTGCAAGAAGAAGCAGGAGTGACTGGTGGATATCAACATAATGCTGCATGTTCAGGAAAGCCACCAGGCAGAAATACTTCTGGATTAGGTTCAACAAGAGATTTGAGATTTAGTAACAGTCCAAGAGATCCCTCTGCACTTGTATCTCTTGGTTCTGGTATTAATCAAGAAAATCTAGACAAGTTGGAGTCAGTTCAGCTAGTTCGTCAAAGAAGCTTAGACATTCACTTTTTGTTATACTTTATGGCAGATGGGTCAGTGTATAGAGTGAATGAAGAAGCAATCAAGCTAAAATTATTTGAGGAACTTCAGTATGTCTTACATATCTTCAGAGTCAGAAATCGACAAACACAGCTTATTGCTAATTCTATAAGGAGGTATATGCAGAATGCTAAAGTTGTTACAGGAACAAAGTCTGCTGAAAAGTATGTTCCTAAGTACAGAGATTGGAATTGCAATCTGATAGAGATGAAGAAAGGGACTACAAATCTGAAAACAGATCTTGGAATTACTGTTCTGGATTTCAATGTAAAATCTGAAGAGGTGAAATACATCAGGTTGGGAAATGAGATGAGAAGAAACAAGATCTATGATCTCAGAGCTGCTATTTTTCAAACTGATGAGAATGATCTAGATTTGAAAGAGATCAAGGAAGCTATGGAGATTGAACTTGAACATGCTGAGAGAAGGTTGTTGATTGATTATCTCAGAACAGCTCCTGATCTTGAGGAAGTTAGGTAGACAAAAGTTGTAAGTTTGTTAAGTAAAAGTTTAAACTCTGTTTGTATGTTAAACACTGTAAAACTTTGTATTTGTTTTGACATCATCATTTACTGTAAACTTGTACATTCTTGCTAATGGACAAGTTGGGGGAGATTGTTAGAAATGATTGATGAGAACAGTGTTTAGAAGCTATAGTGACAAAACAGAGTTTAGCTGGAAGCAGTCAGAGTTTAGTTAAACACTGACTGGAAGCGCAACAGAGGTTGTTAAACTCTGTAGCGGTATTGTCTGAAGAGTCAACAGTGTTTAAAGTTTGATGCAAGATAAGTATGGAAGCAATATCTTTGAAGATTGGAAAGCTGTCAAAGAGATTGAGTTGACTTGGAAGACTGGAGCAATCGTGATTGATATCAATTGTATAGCTTGATTATAGGAGAATCAGTTACTGATTGTACGAAGCTGTATGTTCTATAAATACAGTTAGGTTAACCCTAGAAGGGTAGTCGAACATTAAGAAATTCATTGATTGTAACCTAAGCAGCTCTCTGTGATATTTACATCACTGAGAGAGGAATTGTTAATTCCAAACAGTTTTTAATTGTTAAACAGTGTGTTCTTGTTAAGTTACTCATACAGTATTTGATTTCTTTTTGTGTATTCGACCTAACATTTTACATCTGATTCTTTAATTGGCATTTCTACTTTGGTGGTTTGTTGAGTATGGCATCTCATAATATCCATCTATATATTGTTTTATTTTCCAAGTCAAGGGGACTTTGTCTTTTTTATAAATATTAAATTTACGCAAACCGTGTGTAACCATGTTCCTTTTTTGTTTGATTCTGCAGCATAAACTAAGGCGTGGTTGATATGTAAGGAGAAGCAGGTGAAGGGGATCAAGGCTGCATAAGTAGTGTAGTTGGATTATGTATGTGTACTTCTTGTACTCCTTGGATTATATATGCATTGTCTACATTTTCTTAAGAATTTGTCAACCATGTCATTGTCTAAATTATAGAAAATCATTACAGCAAAGGAGCACGTTATTTGTTTTTCATTATTTGCATGATGAAAGTGCAGTAGATGCAAAATGGAATGTGTCTGAGTTACTTAAGGTACTGGTTTCTTAGCCTCAGTGTATACACCCTTCTAATTTGTTGATATCCTATGGTAAATTATATTTAATCATCAAAATCTCGTTTAAGAATATAACAGAAATCAAACCTCCTTGAAGGTTGGTCGAAATATCTTTAAACTTGCCACATGGTCTGAACAGAAAAAGGTAAGTTATATCAGTTATAATCTTGTTCTTGCTCTTATATTTTATTAGTTGCCTGATATTGACTAGTAGTAAATTTTGGTGTACAGATGAACTATGAGGCATTTTCTAGGAGATGGATTTAAGAAGCACATTGTGGTGGATACTCTCATTTAAATAGAGTGATTGTCTATATTGTATTCACATTAACTGCTGAATGTGATTTTATATTTTAATCTGTTTAAACAGGATAACAATTTCCTTCACAATGTCTTCGATTGTAATGTAGAAGAATACAGAGGCCCGACTTTGTATGTGCCTGAAGAAAAGGAGGTAACAATCTGACTTGTAGTTGTCAGAGTTTCTTTTCAGTTCACAGATTTTCCCATGATGCTTAGTGATGCTATAACTTTTTAGGTTATGGTTAAAATTTGCATTCCAGGAGATAGAGATATCCGTAACCGTGAGGTACTATACAATTGAAAGGGTTCCGATTGTTATTGTTTACATAGATTTTTTCTCTAGTCTGTTTCATTTGACAAAAGCTTTCTTCCAGTGTAATTAACTATCAATTTGACATGTAATGCAACAATCTTCTTGCAGAGGCTAAATTAATAATTCACGTAATTCTATAATGAGCAAAGCAAAGACTCAATTTAGAAACAAGCTTCGCATGATAGCGCAGGTAAATTCTCTCTACCAGCTTTCCCGTTGTGTTTATTGTCATAGCATCCTTTAAATCGATCAAAAGAGTCGTTATTACTAAACTGATTTGTTTTCTTGTTCACAGCTTTTGACACTCGTGCTGGGTTGTCCAATAACGTGAGAGAGAAATTGTAAAGGATTACAATAGAGTTGGATTTTGGCACAATTATTATTTGGGAATCAGATGCATGTTATCTTAGTGTATATAGGAATTCTTATTGTGTATTGGACTTGAATTTTCTTGAAGTGTGGTGTACTGGTGTTCAATAAATTGGTGTACTGAATATTTGTGTAATATTTTCTATTAATAATATCTTGTTAGTAGTCAGTTTTCTTTTATGGCTTTAGGGTGCTATTTTTATGAAATGGGATACTGATACAAAGTGGATGCAGCTGGGTATTGCTATTTGAGAAATAGAAAAAAAATAAAAATTTAATTTTTTTTTGACAATATACGTCGGTTTTTATATTTAACCGACGTAAAAGGTCATTTTTGTACTAGCATTATACGTCGGTGTTTTGAACATTATACGTCGGGCTTTTTTTACATTATACGTCGGCTTTTTCAACATTATACGTCGGCTTTTTAGCGACGTATATTTAGACTTTATACGTTGGCTTTTTAGCGACGTATATTTGGACTTTATACGTCGCCTTTTTAACCGACGTAAAAGACTCGTGATTTTATACGTCGCCCCTCTATACGTCGCCATTTAACCGACGTATAAGATCTATTTAACCGACGTAAAAAGCCAGTTTTGTACTAGTGAACAATAATATAAACAATAACAATGATCCCACAATTTATTACATATGCCGACTATCAAGTAAACAAACCCAATTTCAATATTTCCCCCAGAAGTACGACCAACAATAAACCCCTACTTGCACACCTTATTACTCCCTTAAGCACTATACTAGCCTTTGACAATTGGGTTCAAGTTAATGTTAGGCCAATACAAGAAAAAGATATAGGCAAGTAATGTGGTGTGTCACCGAAAGAATAGGATTAAGCTCAACGGGTAACTAATTGATCATGTAAACATGGTATGGTAATATGGGAAAATATGCGGTTATTCCTATTGCCTTTATCATTTTAATCGTCAAATAATGTGATGCGTTTCAAGAAAGACCTCAAACAACTGCTAGCAATGCAAACAATCCGTGGACACTCAAGCAAACGAATAAATTGCAAAAAATATGCAATATGGCTCAAAATCTCACTTGGTGGAAAAACATACTCAATCCCAAGCAAAAATCTCTCTAATGCACCTACTTGTATTCAAAGCATGCAAACTAAATCAACTTGCACATATTCATGTCCTTCTAATTACTTACAACATTCAATAAGTCTACTAGATTCAACTTACTAGTGTATGTGTGTGCACAAGAACAAAGCATATCACTTCTCAATCAAAAGCATCAACAACACAAAATTCCTATCAAGCATGGGTGCAAATGCAAACTATTATGAACTCACATGATATACTGTACTAAAAAAAACAGAATGTCCTATATGAAACAAACGTAGATAACACGAACATAAATGCATAATTTATTACTATTAATATGCAAAGCATGAAATCCTACATGAACACATAATACAACAACAACTACTAATCCCTCAAACCACCCCCAAACTTAAAATATTCAATGTCCTCATTGAATGGAAGTAAATATAAGGGATAGCAGAAACATACCTAACCATCTGAATCCTCATCCTCCTCGGTTGAATCTGGTGGAGGGTATTACGTACAAGCTCCATAGACTGGCCACCTTGCCTGAATACTACAAAACCCCCAATTGACAAGAACACAAATTCGTAATAAAAATAAGATTAGAGAAAAAGATTTACCCAATACGAATCGAATAGGTGAACTTGCAATTAATTCCTCTTTAGAATTGAATTTTTAGAGATTTAAAGAATTAGAAGATGAATTGGATTTTTATGTATAGGTGGGTATATAATAATAATAAAAATAATAATAATTAAAATAAATATTAATAATATTAATAATAATAAATAATAATAATAATAATAATAAATAATAAATATGAATAATAATAATAATAATAATAATAAATATGAATTAGAATAGAAATAGGTTTAGAATTTTGAAGAAAAGATGGGGGGTTTTGAAATTGAAATAGGAAAACAATTAGGTAAAATAGGGGTATAAATAGAATGGGAGTGGAAAAAGTTTTTTTTTTTTTATATATAAACAGGTGAGCACAGCGCACAGCACAGGGAAACAACACTGAAAATTTCTGATAAACACTGGATCACGCGCCAGCTGCGCGCGTCTAACGCAACCAGCCCCAAGTGCATACACGCATGCGCAGACTGCGCATCAGGTGCGCAAACTGCCCCCAATACAGTAACGCAGGCGCAGCCTGCGTTACACAGCGGCAACCTGCTTCGAGACCAGTAACGCAGGCGCAACCTGCGTTACACACCAAAAATTCGATTTTTTTTTCTGAACAGTTTTTTTTTTCTACACTAATGCGTGGGTTGCCTCCCACGAAGCGCTCCTTTAACGTCAATAGCTTGACGTTACTTCCTCAACTCATGGCGGTTTCAAAAGAATAACTGAACCATCTTCAACAGACAAACCATTCATACGAACGTTGACATCCGGTTTGCTTGATTTCCACAAATCTCTTCTGTCCGACTTCAACTTGATTTTACTACACAACGGCCTAATCTTATTCTTTTTCTTCTTCACACCTCTAAGGTGCTTTTCCGACTCGACCGGCTGAACAAAACTTTCTTCTTCCTTAACATCGGTTTTCCACCTTCGCAACACGTTATCATGCCCCTCTTCAAATTACTAGCTCATTATTCAAAAGGACATACCTCAAATTAGCATGTAGAGGTTTAAGTTCAACCTGTGGTGCCTCTGAAAGTGTAAAAACCATCTCAACTTCTGTGTCTCGAACAACAAGTGCTTCTTCTTCTACTGCATCATCTAACACCCGTTCTGCTCCCACGAAGTGTTCATTTTCGAGCTGCACAATTTCATCAACTATGTCAACAGTAAAACAAGTTGCTCCAAAAGGAGGCATCTTCATTGCTTTGTTCAGATCAAATTCCACTTTGTCCTCGCCAACATTCAATGTCAATTTTCCAGCTTTAACATCGATAGTAGTGCCAGCAGTAGCCAAGAATGGCCTTCCCAAGATAATGGGTATCTCGACATCTTCATCCATCTCTAACACCATAAAATCACAAGGTATGACAAATTTATCCACTTTGACTACCACATCTTCAATGACCCCCAACGGATACTTAACAGAACGATCCGCCAACTGAAGTGAAATCCGTGTCTTTTTAAGCTCTCCAAGATCAAGCCGTTTGCAAATTGAGTATGGCATCAAACTCACACTTGCCCCTAAATCACACAAGGCTTTCATGTTCTCCATCTTCCCAATAGTGCAAGGCAAAGAAAAACTTCCCGGATCTTTCAATTTTTGAGGAATGGCCTTTTGGATAACTACACTGCATTCCGCATTAAGAGTAATGGTTTCTGCATCCTCAAATTTCCTCTTCTTTGTCAACATCTCCTTAAGAAATTTAGCATAAAGTGGCATTTGATTCAAAGCTTCAGCCAAAGGAATATTGACATGCAACTGCCGGAACATAGTCAAGAACTTCTCGTACTGCTTCTTTAACTGCCTGTTGTGAAGTCTCTGTGGAAATGGAATAGGAGGAACATAAGGTGGTGGAGGAACATACGGCTTTTCTGGTTCTTCTTCCTTCTTCTCTTCATCTACTTTTTCTGACTTTTCTACATCAATCTCTACTATCTCATTTTCTTTTTCAGCATCCCTCTCTTTAGGCTCAAGAGCCTCAACCTCGGACAACTCTTTTCCGCTCCTCAAAGTAATTGCTTTGCATTGTTCCTTACCATTCTGGTCGGGTTGACTTGGAAGAGAACCTTGCTCAAGAACACCCATCTTGGAGGCAATTTGTCCAATCTGTGTTTCTAGCATCTTTTGAGATGATGCCATCTGATCTATTCTTGATTCCATATTAGCCAATGCCCCAGAAGTTCCTTGCATAATCTTATTTAGTGCAACCTCCCAATTAGCTGGTTTTTTCTTTGGCGGAGGTTGATACTGCTGCTGTGCTTGATACGGCGGTCGTGACTGAAAACCAGGAGGTTGATTCTGCCTTGGAAATGAATAAGAAGGATTAGCTGCATGATTACCACTGTAAGAAAGATTGTTGTTTGGCCTTTGATTTGGATTGTAGTAGGAGTTATTCTGAACAGGCCACGGCTGTCTTCCTTGAATAAAAGATGCTTCTTCTGGAAATTGTTGCACATAAGAGTTCTGACTAGCACCGTAATCATTATACCCTTCCATAGGTGAAGAAATAGCATTCGCATTTGCCCTTTGTCCTCGCATCTCCTGAGTTAGATTATCCAATTTGAAAGCTAGCATGTTGATCATCTCAGAATCTTGTGCTGCTTTTGCTGAGCTTGTCCCACTAGGTGCCCATGAATAATTATTAGATGCCAATTCCTCAAGGAGTGCTTTAGCCTGTGTAGTTGGTGCCTTCTTAAAATTTCCACCAGCAGCCACATCCAAACTCAAACGAATATCTGCATTCATGGCCCCATAAAAAGTACTAATGATCTTCCAATCTTGCAAACCGTGATGTGGACACTTCCTCAATAATGCCTTGAATCTCTCCCATGCCTAGGGATGGCAAAATAATCCGAACCGACGGATACCCGATCCAAAACCCGACTTTTTGGATATCCAAAACCCGACTTTTTGGATATGGATATGGATATGGATTTGAATTTCATACCCGAAATTTTTTGGATATGGATATGGATTTCATGTATACCGATCCGAAACCCGATCCGAAACCCGAAACCCGATCAAAACCCGAGCCGAACCCGAAACCCGAAAAATACCCAAATTTTATTTATTATATTTTATATTTTCTATATTATATATTATATATAAATGTATATTATAAATACATATTATACATACACTTATATATATATATTATATAAATGTATATTATAAATACATATTATACATACACATATCTTTGAGACATAAGATATGGAAAGATCGAGAAAATAAATTGTCATGGATGTAGCGGTATTTTTTAACTTACTTACACAATTTTTTTTTATTTTTTTGTTAAGCAACTTATTTACACTATTTTTAATTTTGAATACCCGAAAAAACCCGATCCGATCCGAAACCCGATGGATTTGGATTTGGATATTGAGTTTTGGATCCGAAACCCGATACGATCCGAAACCCGAAACCCGAAAATATTTGGATTTGGATTTGGATTTTGCAAAACCCGTGCCGAACCCGACCCGTTGCCATCCCTACCCATGCCTGATATAGACCTTCACCCGGTTGTGCTTTGAAACTCATAATCATAGTCCTCAATTGTTGCGTCTTGTCAGAAGGATAATATTTGGACAAGAATGCAGTAGAAAGACCATCCCATGTAGCAACCGTATTATTTGGAAGTTGTTGAAACCACTCCAAAGCTCTTCCCTTAATAGAGTAGGGAAACATATGGAGACGAATCTTGTCACTCGTAACACCATTGATTCTGAATGAGCCACACATCTGCACGAAACGCTCTAGATGTCTGTGTAGATCCTCTAGTTCAATGTCTCCTTCAAAAGCTTGATTGCTGATCATCTGTATGAAGCTCGGATTAATGTTGAACTGGGTTGCACCAACCTCTGGAGTTTTGTACATGCAATTAGCAGGATTCGGTGTCTCATGGTCCCAGATAGAAGTCTGATCAACATTAACAACTTGATTTTCCGCATCTCCCATCTTAGCTTTCTCTTTTCTGATCTTTCTCAAAGTACGCTCGATTTCAGGGTCAAATTCCAATTTTCTAACGCAAGATGAACGTCGCATACACCTGAAAATCACCAACAAAACAACTTGTGGAACCAATTAAAATCTAAACAAAAAGAAACAATTAACCTAAACTCAAATATACTGCCTTCCCCGGCAGCGGCGCCAATTTGTTAATAGTATTTTTATGTGTTCGTTCGCAGGGAAGGACTGAATGTAATATCAAGTTCAAGTATCTTATCTCTCACAATTTAGAAGCGTAAAAGAATGTTTGGGTTGTTTATAAACTAAATTAAACTAATTATCAATCGAGAATAAAATATATGAGGAAAACAATCCAAGAACTGGGGTTCTTCACTTGGTTTCAATGCACATTCAATATCTATGTGACATCTACGTTCTTACTCTGCTGAAAACAATTCTTCTAAGGTTATAATGTTCCCTTCCAAGATACAATATAATGTCTACAACTACACCTTAATTGTCACTTCCATGATACAATCAAAGTACAATCATAAACTATTACGCACCAAGAATTATAAGTCTCACAACTCTCCAATTAATCTTCCAATCAAATATTCGAGTTATGTCTGTTAAATCTTGTACTAAAATTGCAACTCCTCTTCCAAGTTATTACAATCCCTAAAATCCAATCAAAGGTTCATGACGCCCCTAATTGTGTTAAGCCCTCAATAACAGATCAGCAAAGCAAGAAAATCACAGATAATTAAACACACATGAATACCAAGGAATACTACCCAATCCTCAGATTAGAGATTTAGTTACACATAATTAAATTCACAAAACAAGAATCAATAAAAATAGAAGAACTCATAATTATAAGATTATAAAAAAACCTTTAATCTTCAATCTTCAAAGAAAATAATAGTTCTTCCAAAAATCCCTCAAAAGAAAGTGTTTACAAATTTGTCTGCGTAATATATTTTTTCTTTTTTTGATCCTCTAAAATAATACCCTAGATGTGTTTATATAGGCTCTAAAAGTCTTGCCCAGCAAGAAAATACCAAAACAGAATTATAATAGAATTTCTACAAAATACGTTTCCTAAACTGAGTCTGTTTTTAAGGAAAATTCGTGGCTGACTTTTCTTCAGATATTCTGGAACGTTCCAATCGTAATTGGACCTCTGGACCACTTTAGAATGATAGAGAATCTCGTTAGCTTCACGTGGACTGCTTACGGGCCTCAAACGGACTTCTAGAACTCCAAATATGGCCAAAACAGTGTAGAATGCGCAGCCTTCCCGGAAAATCCGAATTTTAATCAATTTAATCTCCAAAAACGATAGAAGCATCAACCTTAATCAACATTCTCGTAAATCTGAACAACTAAGCAAAACACATCAAAACTACACAAACTTGAGTCCAAAACAATCAATTTAAGCAGATATGAAGCGCTCCAAGTGGATATAAATCCACTTATCAAGTACCTTGCTATCCTCTATTGGTAAGTTGCCAAACGTAGCTGTGAGTTGACCCGTGTTTCTTCCAACAAATCGAGATTCAACCTTTGGTTTACCATGTTGGCTTCTTCATCATAAAAATCTCTACGAAATGAACCTGCCCCAATTTCCACAGGAATCATCGCTTCGCATCCATAAGATAACATAAAGGGAGATTCACCAGTTGTGGACCTTGGGGTCGTGTTATACGACCATAGAACCATGGGAAGCTCCTCGGGCCAATTACCCTTGCTTTCTTCCAACTTTGACTTCAAGGTATGCTTAATGATTTTGTTAATAGCTTTCGTCTGCCCATTGCTTTGAGGATGATAAACAGCGGCAAACTCCTTTTTTATGCCCAAATCATCACACAACTTCCCCAATTCCTTGCTATCAAACTGCTTTCCATTATCTTACACAAGTTTATATGGAATTCCAAACCTGCACACAATAGAGTTAAACACAAAATCTCTGATTTTCTTCGCGGTGATGGTGGCCAAAGGCATGGCCTCCGCCCACTTGGTGAAATAGTCAACAGCAACCACAGCATGCCTAACACTTCCCTTAGCCTTGGGGAGTTCTCCAATAAGATCTATCCCCCACATAGCAAATTGCCACGGACTCATCATAGAAGTCAAAACAGTCGCTGGACTAGTCGAATAATTGGCAAACCTCTGACATTTATCACATGCCTTGACAAACTCATAGGCATCCTTCTTCATGGTAGGCCAATAATAACCTTGCCTTAACACCTTCATTGCCAAAGAACCACCCCCCGAGTGATTGCCACAAATTCCTTCATGTACCTCTCTAAGGATATAATTGCATTCATCTCCATCTATGCACTTGAGAAGTGGTTGGTTAAAACCCCTTTTGTACAGGATTCCATCATACTCCACAAACCTAGCTGCTTGATATCGGAGTCGCCTTGCTTCGACTTTATCTGCGGGTAAGGTCCCTTTACAAACGTATTCTCGAATTAAGGTCATCCATGTAACCTGCGGAGTGTCTTCCACCTCCATGACTTCTAACTCCAGAATACTAGGCACTTCTTGAATTTGCAAGGGAACAGTTCCTAGCAATGTAGCATCTTTCTGAGATCCCAACTTAGCTAAAACATCTGTATTGCAATTCTCATCCCGAGGAATACAATCTAGTCTTACTTCACGAAACTTTGAGATCAAACATCGAACACACTTCATGTAAAGCTCTGTCCTTGGACCTCTACATTGAAATCCTCCTTTAACTTGTCCAACTACTAACTCAGAATCACTTAATACCACCAAATTTACTACTTTCATCTCCAGAGCCATCTTCAGCCCGTTAATCAGAGCTTCATATTCCGCATCATTCTTAGTTGCTTTGAACTTGAAGTGGATCGCACCCATGAGTTGATTTCCTTCAGGGGTAACCAAGACTATACCTGCACCTGCTCCTCCATTATTTACTGCTCCATCGACATACAACTTCCACCAAGGCTGGGGAACATCCTCAAGAGGGCGCGCCCTCTCTGAGGGAATTCCAGGTTCCACCAACACAAGCGACTTTTCTTCGGTCCTAATTCGATCGCCCACTTCAACATCCTCCCGGAAGCTTCAGGCTTGTGAAGAATACCCCTCAAAGGGTAAGCAGTACGAACCTCAACCTTATGAGCTTGAAAATAAGGACGCAGCTTCCTCGCCGCTAAGACCAATGCATAAACAATTTTTTCCATGCCAGTATAGCGAGTTTCCGCATCCAACAAACGCTTACTCACATAATAAATGGGAGATTGACGATCCGCCTCCTCTTTTACTAGCACGGCACTCACTGAATATCCCGACACAGCCAGATATAAAATCAAAGTTTCTCCCTCATTTGGTTAATTTTGCCAATAGTGGCGGCTTTCCCAAATGTTCCTTGATTTTCTGAAAAGCTTCTTCACACTCAGGAGTCCACACAAAATCACTGGATGCACCTTTGATCGCTTTGAAGAACTCTTTACACTTATCTGAAGATTTTAAGACAAAACGACTGAGTGCGGCTATCCTCCCTGTTAAGCTCTGAACTTGCTTCACACTAGATGAAGATTTCATGTTTAGCAAAGCTTTAATCTTTGCTGGATTTGCCTCGATTCCACGATGATTAACCATAAATCCCAAGAATTTTCCGGATTCCACCCCAAACACGCACTTCTGGGGGTTCAGCTTCATCCTATACTTCCTCAATATTTTGAACATCTGCTGCAAGTGCCTTACATGGTCCTCCGCCTTCAAAGATTTAACAAGCATATCATCCACATATACTTCCATGGTCTTTCCGATCAGATCCTTAAACATCATATTCACCAACATCTGATAAGTCGCCCCAGCATTAATCAATCCGAATGGCATTCCAATGTAACAATACAAACCTCTATCCGTGATGAAGGAAGTATGTTCTTGATCAGGTTCATACATAGGAATTTGATTATAGCCCGAGTAAGCATCCATGAAACTCAGAAGGGCGTATCCAGCCGTAGCATCTACCAATTGATCAATCCGAGGGAGAGGAAAACTATCTTTAGGGCAAGCCTTATTCAGATCTGTAAAATCCACGCAAGTTCTCCATTTTCCATTCGGCTTCTTGACCAGGACCAGATTAGCCAACCAATCTGGATAATATGACTATTTGATCAAACCAACATTTAATAATCGATCCACCTCTTCCTTCAGTGCTATAGCTCTTTCCCCACTCACAGGTCGATGCTTCTGACAGATTCCTTTCTTAGCGGGATCTATGTTCAAATGATGGCACAAAACGTTTGGGTCGATTCCCACCATATCAGCATGACTCCAAGCAAAAACATGTAGATTATTCAAAAGGAAGTTGGTGAGCATTCCCCTCAACCTAGGAGTCAACTGAGAGCCGATTTTTAAAACTTTAATTAAATCCGTCTCATCTACCACAATCGAAATCGTATCTTCTGCAGGACCAGTCTTCTCTACTGGTTGTGGTGTCCTTGGATTAAGATCAAAGTCAAAGCTTCGAGGATCTTCGATTGGAATTTCATCCTTGGAGGGCGCGTCCTCTTTAAGATGGAAGTCTTCCTCAACAAGGGTATGTACTAAGCCTTCAAGTAACATCCTCCTACCTTTAACTTGCTCACCTCCAAAGCTGATAGAGATTACTTCCTCTGCATCCTCCTCAATTTCTTCCAGAATTCCTTCTTGAAGACCATCAAAAACCGGGGTATCATCCTCATGGCGCGTTCTATATAACAGTGCCTCCTCTTCAGGTTCTTGAACAAGATAGTGGACTTTTACCTCTCCTGGGATAATGCTCATGACCCCTGAACTACTTTTACTGAGGGCGCACCCTCCATCATGCTGTCTCCTAAACCCTTTGATCGCCTTATTATAGCAATCCCTTGAGTCATGCTGAGATCCCCGTATTGTTCCCACACCATTTGGCGTAGGAAATTTCATTGCAAGATGATAGATGGAGGTCACAACTTTCATCTCCTTCAACAAAGGTCGTCCCACCAAAGCATTATGTGACGATTCCACGTTCAAAATCATGAAATCCATCATTTGATTCACAGAAAGAGTTCCTTCCCCAAGAGTTACCAGTAACTTGATAGCCCCCATAACTTTCACAGATTCGCCCGAAAAACCATAGATCCATCCGTTGTCTTGAATCATATCCTTGTCTAAGAGGCCCAGCTTCTTGTAAGTACTATAATATAGTATATTCACCGAGCTCCCATTATCAACGAAAACTCGGTGGACATTCTTCGAACCAATCTGAATTGCCACCACTAGAGCATCATTGTGTGGATGATGTACCCATCTAGCTTCTTCTTCAGTGAAAGTGATGTCAATGCATTCTCTCTTGAACAACTTAGGCGGCCTCATCTCCAAGCTATTCACGTTTGTAAGAGGTCTGTATCTTGCTTCTCTGGCATACCTTTCCATAGCATGGTTACTATCTCCCCCCAAGTGATGTCCTCCAAAGATAGTGTGAATACTTCCTTCCTTGATGAATTTTTTCTCTTCAGGCTTACCATCTCCATGGAGGGCGCGCCCTCCATCTCTTCAATCCAGATTTTCCTTGTGCTTCTTCACCTCCCTGACAATCCACTCTGTCAGGTATCCTTCCTTAATCAAATCCTCAATCTCCTCCCTGAGCTGACGGCATTCATGAGTGTTATGCCCTGAGGATTCATGAAATTCACAATATTTCTTTTTATCCTTACTCTGCCAAGAAGTTAAAGGCTCCGGCCTCCAAAAGAATCCTTTGTTTTTGTTCACCACGAAGATATTCTCAATAGAAGCTGCCAAAGGAGTATAGTTACCCGGCCTTTGATCGTAGGTATATGTATCTAGAGGACCCCAATTTCTTCCGGCTTCGATTAGGTTCACCCGATTAGCACCAGTTGCTATACGGCATGTAGGGCTAGGAGACCTATCCTTCCTCTTATTAACCTTTCCCTTAGAGCTGCTCTGACCGTCAATCTTTCGATTATCCGTTAGAGATTGTTCCACAATCTTGAAAGACTCAGCCTGTGCAAAAATATCAGCCAACGTAGGCGGATCTCGTCCTTGAAGGTGTTTCCAGAAATCAGTTCCCACAGATAATCCAGCTATTAGAAAACTCTTGAGGGTCTCATCAATCGCTCCTCTAACCAGTGTAGACTCCGAGTTAAATCTTTTGAAATAAGATTGCAAACTCTCCCCTTCCTTTTGCTTGATATTAGCCAAAGTTGTGACCGGAGGAGCATATTTCACTGCAGCCTGAAACTTAGTTAAGAACAAATTTCTCATTACCTGCCAAGATGTAATTACTCCTGGACCAAGTTTCTGGAACCATTGTTGAGCACCTTCCCTGAAAGTTGCTGCCAACAACCGACATCTAACCAGTTCTTTTACCTGATATACATCCATCTCGATATCGAAACGTCCCAGAAACTCCACAGGATCTGCATTTCCATGAAAGCGCAGATCATTAGTCATAGACCTATACCCAATAGGAAGTTGTGCCTCCCTGACCTCAGTCGAGAATGGAGAGGATGTTTGCGCAGTAGCGGATATTCTCCCTCCATCCAAATGGGCTAAAAGCTTCTTTAAATCATCCACATTGAATGTTCCCACTCCGGGAATATTCTGGATATTTGGTTGTGCCACAGTTTGAGTACCCCCCGGGGGTGAAGACGGAGGTGGAGCTGTTGTCTGAGCACCTCCTTGTGACTGAATCACAACATCCTCTTGGGTTTGAGTCTGAGTTTGTCGACCCTGAGGATTTTCATGAGGTTGTGGATTCCCTTGAGAACTCCTCTGATACTGTTCTCCTGAATGATGATGCGTCTTCGATTGGGACTCACTAGAAGTGCTTGAGGGAATCTGATGGATACGAGGAGATCTTCCTCCAGAGGGCGCGCCCTGATTACGGAGTCGCCCATCTCCTTGATACCAATCCATTCTTCTATCACCGTTATCACGATTTCCTCTTCTTCCAGTGTTGTCATGATGAGGAGCTTGTTTAAATCCAAGGGGCCGCGACCTGTTCTGAACAGGGGGCGCGCGCTGTGGATTATCATTGCGAGGAAGAGATCGCTCATGTCCAAGGGGCCTCAACCTGTTGTCAGGGCGCGCACGTTATGGATCATGACTCTGTGGAAGTGCTCGCTCATGTCCAAGGGGCCTCGACCTATTGCCAGGGGGCACGCGCTGTGGATCATGGGGCCTTGATTCCAAATACTTATCTTTCTTCTGGTGTTCAAGGAGTACCATCCTCAAATCATCATCATTGAGCCTTATTCCAAGTCGTTCCTTCAAGCTTGCAAAATCTCTCTTTTCACTTGCCATCCTTTCTTCATCCTGTTGAATTTCACTAGGAGTGCACCCAGACCGGTGTGGGTGAGGAAAAGGGCGCATTCTCTCTCGAGGATTCGACAACCTACGATCAGAGTTATCTTCACTAGGATGTTCAATAATAGGATCAGCTGAAATCTCTTCTCTTGCAATTCATTGCCTCTTCGAGAACCTTCCTCAATATGAAGATCTTTTACCGCTCGGTGATGATTTCGTGGGATACTCCAAGATTTTCTCCTTGATCCCCGATTTTCCTCCACAGAACTCAATCTTGCTCCAAAATTATTTATGGCATCTCCCATACGGTACAGCTGTTCCATTAATGCCGCGTTACTGATAAGGACAGGCGGCTAACCACCAATGGTGGCTGGAGTTTCATGGTGTTGTGGAGGAACATGGATCTCCTCCGGAACATAAGCTTCATGGCGAATCTTGTTGCCTCCCATGCTATCTTCAGAATCGTAATCATCTTCTCCCTGAGAACCTCTGCCTTGATTGTGAGACATCTTTTCCTCCTAAGATGAAGATCTTGATTGGCCCCCCTCCTTCTAGCGCCAATTTGTTGACAGAGGAATTTGGGAACAACAAATTTTGAGGTACGTCACCGGAAACAAGATCTGAGACGGTGGTTCTTTGTCGGAAAAAGCGATGATGCGTAGTGGCTTGTGGTTGTTGATTGTAATTGGTGGCTGAGATTGATAGGGTTAGTGGCGGCTATTCAGAGCTCTCGACTTCCAACCCCTCAATCGGCCTACGTACCCTGGTATTTATAGGGATCAAGCCATACGTAGTTCTTGGAGAGTAAGAAACCCAAATGGGCTTGGATTGACAATCCAGCTTCCGGAATGTTCTACTATGAGGCCTAACCACAAAGGCCCAAGGCTCATCCAAGATCTCAAGACTTCACAGATAAGGAAACTTCCCCCGTCGAGGACTAATCCTATCCGCTACCGCTATTTCTTGATTTCAAGGATGCAGGTATAGCCATGGTTTACCCCCCAGTGCAGAACGCATCCCTGTCCCCCGAATGAGAAGCACCCACCAGATACCATGACAGGTGATCCAGAGCTTTTGGGTGCAAAGTGCAGGATTACTCCGAAGTTCCCCAATGAGGACGCGCCCATTGGCTACAAGAACAGAGCTCCCAAAGCACACACCAGAAAGTCCCCATCTTTCCACCTTAGGGCGCGCCCTTAGTGTCTAAGAAGGGTCCTTTTATCCAGGCAAACCCCTCGAGGCCTTCTGCGACGGACATCCCCCTCCTGAGATACGACAGGAGGGAATTCTTCACTAAAACCTATAAAAAATAACTCCAATGGACATTCCCAACATAATTCACACAAAGTGGGAAGTGGGCGTGCCCTCCTTTAATATAAGGAGAGGGCGCGGCCTTATTTCTGTAAAAACCAATCAAAACCCTAATTAGTTCATAATATCCCCAAATATTTCCCATTATTAACCCGATTCTATCTTGAAAATACCCGAACCAAATTTTGGCTATAACAATAATCATTGGTCCTAAGGGAGACATCTGAATAGCTGATAGGAAATGTGGTAAAATATGTAAATGCAGAAAAGTCTTACATTTCTTTTTTTTAATAAGGCGAATACCAGAGACATTTATATGTCCACATTAAAACCTTTGGGAAGAATAGATATTATAAACAAACATATGAGACCGTTGTTATCTAAGCAGCCATAGCCATAAACATGGCATAAGGTACTAAAGGAGGATATTAGAGTTTGCGAAATTCTTCACATTGTTCATCATCATAACATAAATATAAAAATTTGTGTTCTTGAGGGGAAAGGAGCATTAGCTATTTCGAAGGAGGAGCAGCATCATATCATCGTAGTTATTATTTTGATTGTAATGATTAATAGAGTTAAGTTGATAAAAATGGAGTTTTGATGAGATGGTACCACAAAAATGCGTTTTCTTTACATTTTTTGTAATCAATAATTAATAATTAAATGCCACAAGAATTAACAAATATAGATAATAATAGCTACAATGGTTTTATAAAAAAAAATTAGATACTAAAAAAAATTATAAAGAACTGTATATAACTGATCAAACAGAAAAAGATGAATTCATGTACACAGAGAAAGTTAATAGTATTTGCACTTGATTTATGCATAGAACATAAATCCTCTTACCAAAGATACTTGTATATCTCGATCAAAATGAAGAAGTATTTTTGGTGCAGCAATGGGACTTTCGTGAGGTTACTCATCCTAATACTACTCTCATCTATATATTATCAATTTTATAGTTATTATGAGATATGTTGCTGTGAAATATTAGCAGAAATAGAAATTTTATGCGCAATAGAAAGGAATGATGTAACCGGGATAGGTGAACCCTC
The DNA here is from genome assembly GCA_037693485.1 of Kitagawia praeruptora. Classification (NCBI taxonomy): domain Eukaryota; kingdom Viridiplantae; phylum Streptophyta; class Magnoliopsida; order Apiales; family Apiaceae; genus Kitagawia; species Kitagawia praeruptora. Next base: position 112,955,566 of record CM075344.1, read on the forward strand.
ATAAGGTGTCCATATTTATAGAGTCAAGAGAGATATGGAATCCGGGGTGGGTGGTTCGACTTTTCCAGAAAAATGAAGTTCTTAAAGTTATTTTTCCAAAAGAAGTTCCGCTCTGACAGCCCGACAAGTCATTTACTTAAAAGTACCCTCTCCGTAGTGTGCCCTTTCTTGAATTTGTCAGTCATGCAATACTACTTATTGAATGCAAAGAACAAAATGCATTTCGACCCCGTCGTAGTTCTCAATCATTTTTTGGCATCGGGTATGGCTGAACGCTCTACAGTTGGGGAAGCTAATGCACAGGGAAGAAGTTTAGATAAGAGAACACGTTCTCGCATCCCTTTTTCTGTAGAAAACTTGATCAGAGAGAAAAAGCTGTTGGCCGAAGCCAAAAAGAGGTTGACCCGCTTAATTCTCTTGTCAAATGATCTTCACTTCCACCATCTTGCTATTTTCTTTCTTTGGTGCTACCTTTTTCTTTCCACGGGATGGGATTGGGGTGTATAAGAACCTTTTTATAGGATGCCTTGGAACCACTCCTAGGTAAATTAAGGAAAAAATGTTGGAACCTCATGAGTAAGAATAAGGTAATGGAATTGATAAAGAAATTCATAGACCTAGGCAGGATAGGAGAATTGATAAAGGGAACAGAGATGATGCTAGAGATCATACTGAGAAATAGAATAATTTCATATGGGTTCGACTTTTAGTTGAACGAAGTTAAAAAAACAATTTTTGTTGTCTAATAGAACAAATACTAATACCTAATTGAAAGTCAAGATAAAATCTGTTTATCAAAGTGCTTCTCCGATTACTCAAGACATCTCTTTTCAACCGAGAAATAAAACAAGATCATTTCGTTCTTTTTTAGTAAAATAGTGAAGGATATTTCATTAGTAATGAAAAGAGGGAGGAGGGGATCCATATATGCTGTTCAGGTCTATTAAAGGGTGCAAAAATAGCTAGAACTGAATGTGGAAAGTATGGAAAAACATCTCGTAATGTATTTGACCAGAAAATCGACAATGCTCCTGCGAAAGTATCTATTCGTTACAGAATCTCAGGTGTCAAAGTGTGGATTTCATCCGAAACGTACAAAATATAGTAAATATTGTAAAGGCAGATGTAGGAGGGGTTGCAAGCCGGACGGTACACAACTTGGTTTTAGAAGATATGGCACTAAAAGTTGTAGAGCGGACAATTCCGAAAAAATAATAAGATATGGATAAGAGTTCTCACATATCTCCTTATTACCGGAAACCTATAGAAGTCAGAATGGGAAAAGGAAATCCTACGAGTTGGATTGCTCGTGTGTCCATAGGACAAATCCTATTTGAAATGGATGGTGTGAGTTTGTCAAATGCTCGATAAGTCGCTAAATTAGTGGCGCATGAACCTTGTTCATCGACCAAGTTTGTTCGGTGATTGTTTAGTTAGTGGGGACAAAACTCATCGAGATTGGAGCCTGGAACAAAGGGACAGGGGGAAATTGAATTCCTAGCTAGGGTTGAGTGAGATATCAGACAACGCGACCCCGACTCTAACTATATGATTGAGATTTTAGTTGATAATGGGTTAACACTTTGCCTTACCTATGATTCTCCTTCGGACTCTCATTCTCATTTTTGTTTACATGTTATGGATCTTGGTTACCATAGTACTACGACCTTCGAGAACAAATATTGGACTAGGAATCAAAAAGGGAAAAATAAAGTAAAGCATAAGCACATACGGCATGAAAAGGAAATTCAATTTCAGTAAGACTTAAGAAAAATCGTTGTTAATCGGGTATTGCGACAAAATTAATGGGCGCCGAGGAGACTATTCAACTATGCTTCGTACACCTTAGTCTTGTTCTCTCGCAAGGCTATGGGGAGCGACTCTATTTAGAGTACCATGGGGGCGAGGCCATTTTGTTTGGTTTGATAACCTAAATGCCCTATAACGAGAATGGGAAAGGTGCCCTTACTTTTTGCAATTGGTGGAGGAAGTAATAAGGTTGAAGTTTTACCGATGACATCCTCTTTCATTACTTCATTCTTTTCATATCCCTATAAAGGGTTTCAGTCTCCTTTATTCTCATCAGTCTTTTTTATTTTGACTTGGTTAGCAGGGATAGAAACTTTCTCGCCGCGCGAGCATATCCGATTCTAAAGTCCTTTCCTAAATCACTTCCCGTTCAATTGCTTAAAGATAGAGATAAGGCATTCTAAATGAGATTGATTTCCACGAATATGCAGGCTAGAAAGATGTTATTTGCTGATATTCCATTTATTTGTGCATCAAGTTCGAAAAAGATCTCAGTCTATAATGAAGAAATGATAGTAGCTCGTTATTTTATAGGCTTTATCATATTCAGTAGGAAGAGTTTAGGTAAGACTTTCAAAATGACTCTCGATGGGAGAATCCAGGCTATTTAAGAAGAATTGAAGCAATTCCTTAATCCTAATAAAGTAGTTCCTCCGGAATCTAATGAACAACAATAATTACTTAGGATCAGTTTGCGAATTTGCAGCACCGTAGTAGAATCATTACCAATGGCACGCTGTGCGCCTAAGTGCAAAAAGATAGTGCAAGCTTTGTTATGCCGAAACCTAAATGTTAAGTCAACAGCACTTCCAAATGCCACTTCTTCCTGTCGCATCCGTCTTCAGGAAGATCTTGCCACAGGCTTTCACTTCTCAGTGAAGGAAAGATTTGTCCCCGGATCTACGTCAAAAGCTTCTACAGTAGAACTCATTTAAGAAGACTTGGTGGTCTTCAGAATGGTTCGGGTGGGAGGTTTCTCTTAAGAATAAAGAAGATGAATAGAATCTAATTCATGTTTATGCTAACGGAAGAACGGATCCAATACCAAGATGCCTATAACTCAAACTTATATATATAAATCTACATGGTTGAAAAGTGTTTCGTCCGGGAGGTATAGCTCATCAGTGCAGAGATCTCTGTGATTGGATCCCCTTGGTTTGCATCCTCATAGTTTAAATCCCATTAAAATTTTCACCCCTTTAACGTTTTTCAGTTAAATTTGGTTGTTACCATTAGTCAAATTCCATTTTGGTCATTATAATCAATAATTATTTTTAAAAATGAACTATTTGAATTATTATTATTATGATTTTTAAGATTTTTATATTTATCAAAATCATGTCTGTAAATTTACAAATTTTTCAAAATAAAATTTATATTTTACTGATTTTTCAATAAATAAATAAATATATAATACTAAATTATGTAAATTATTATTTGAAATATAAAATAGAATTACTATAATTTTAAAGTATTCACTATAAAATAGATATTACAAATTTTAAGATTTTTTTTTAAATATGCTTCGTTTCTTTTTTTTACTTTTGTCCAATTTTTAAAATCTTTTTGTTTAATATAATAATAAATAATTAAAATACCCCATTTTGATTAACATTAACGATCAAATTTAATGAAAAATTTACAAGGAAATTCAATATTGTGCAATACAAAATACATAAATTAAAATAAATGTACCTAAAATTAGGGCTGCACAACTTTCCAGTCTGGAACAGTAAATTAGACCGGACCGGGTCTATCGGTCCAAGGACCGGACCGGTCTCCGGTCCATAAAATCAAAAAAATCTGGTTTTGGGTCCAGTCCAAACCCTGAAAACACCTAGCCCGGACAGGATCGAACCGGATTTTATGTATACAGTTAATTTTACACTATTTTATCTTTTAAATTATATATTTTAATGATTAAATATTAACACATAATATATTTTAGTGATCCAAATTTGTAAATAATAAATTTATGAAATAATATATATAAACACTATAATATAAATGATTAAATTTCATATTTCATACTATACATAGTTTATAATTACGTTTACAAATTAATGTTACTTTACACATTTACTTATTTTTAAACTTAAATTAACTTATCAAGTAATTTAAATATGAACAAAAAATGAAAATTAAATTATAAAAATTAGCTTTTTTATAAAATATTAACTAACCGGTCCGTTTCCGATCTGATCTGGGTTTTAACAGTTCGGTCCGATCCCAAGACCGTTTATGATCGGTCCGATCCCCAGTTCATAAATTCAATAAAATCCGGTTTTTCGTCCGATTCGATCGGGTCCGATTTTGGACCTTTGTGCAACCCTACCTAAAATACAAAATGGTTGATGAAAATTAGCGGAATAATAATCTGCGTTTGTAGCGGACAAAGCAAACACAGCCCCCATTTTGACCAGAAAATGGGCTTTGGCCATAAATAACCCAAAATGCACCCCCACCGTTACAAGAATACCCCAAAATGATGAGGGTGGTCATAAATAACCCGCTATTACGCATTTGAAATAGGAGTAATAGGTTTTATACTAATTACGCATTTAAAAAAGGGGTAATAGGTGAAACAGTACTTCTCTATTACGCATTTTGAAAATGGGTAAATGCTATTACGCATTTTAAAAAGGGGTAATAGGAGAAAATTTTCTATTATTTACCCGCATGAGAAATGCGTAACATGATTTTTTTGTATTACCCTTCTGTGAAATGCGTAACTGCGGGGTACTTTTGGCTAGGGCTGTCAAAAAAATCCGAAAAATCCGATATCCGTCCGAAAAATCCGATACCGAATCCGAAAAAAACGGATAATATCCGTATTCGAAAGAAAACGGATATTATTCGTATCCGAATCCGTATCCGAAAATAGCGGATACGGATATAGGCAGATCCGTATCCGAAATATCCGATATCCGAAAATTTATAAATATATAAATAAATAAATAAATAAATAAATAAATATATACTTTTCAGAATATATAATTTATAATATAATACCTATAATTTATTATTTAATTCATTAATAACTAAAGATATTTACATTAGTAACTAAATTACACACAAGTGCATACGTTATTACGTTTTCACTTTTCAATTTTCATTTATACGAACCCTTAACCCTAATTCCTAATTTTCTCTGTGGCCGCCTCTCACTCACCTTCCTTCAGACCTTCACGACGAGTTCACCACTTCACCATCTCCAATTCACGACTTCATCTCCCTTTCACGACTTCAGCTCCACTCTCCAGACTCAATCTCGCGCTTCCTCGTTGGTAAATATTCTTAATCCAACTATATTCATTGATTAATCCTTATATCCTAAATAGATTTACCTGTTTTTTCTAATTAGGAAAATAATAATGATCAAGTTTATTTAATATTTAGGTTTATTTAATGTTATTGCTGTTTAATTAGTTGATTTTTTTCGATTGGATTTCTTCTTTGCTGTTGCTATATATGTGATTGACTTGTATTGTATTCTTTATCCAGAGCAACTGAAAGGAAGATTCAATGGAACAAGGTATTTGCTTCTTCGATTTTTTTTGTTTATATATATGTGTGTGTGTTATGATTCAAGCCCTGCTCAATGGGATTTAGATTTCTGATCTTCAGGTATGCCTAGATCTGTTAAGCTAGGTAATTTTCTGTTTGTATTCTGTATTCTATATTTTACTAAGCATACTCAGGTAAGTGGTTTTTCTTTTACTGGTTATGCTACTGGAATAGTGGAATTGCTGGCTTGCTGCATATTTACCAGCTCAGAAAATAGACAAACAAGCTTCTGTGTCATTTGATACATGTGCTCTGTCTTTGTCATTTGATTAGCCTTATCAGCAATTAGTAAATTTATAACATAATCTTATAACAATTAGCCGTTCTAGTGATAGGACTCCAAGACATGGCTAAGTGCATGGTTTGATGTTAGAGGAAGGTTATAGTCAAGTCACCTTGATAATATTATATGAAAGTGACTAATACCATATCATTAAAATATAAATATAGAATATTGGCGGAGCTGTCATATATAAATATTGAAGATTCTGAACTACATTGGTCTGGTTGGCTCTGAAGATCCCCTGCTCTGAAGTTGGATTTAGTAAACCCTTGAATTTTTAAGTTCCAGAACTTCTGGTATATATCTTCATGTTAATGTTTTCCTTTATATTTTTGCATCATGCGTCTGTTTACATGTTCTATATATCTTTTGAGACGATATTTTTATGATTGATACTTGGTTGTTAATACATGACGCGCAAATTATTTTTGAATTACATTATCACCTTGATATGGTGAGTGCTTGAGTGGTTCTTTAAGATCATGTTTTATCACATTTGTAATATCCTATTGCTATTTTCACTTTTAGGGACTCGTAAGAGGCTCATTACATCTCACAGCCTATTTTCTGGCATCATCTTGCAACATTTCTGTGGAAACTAGAATTATTTATCTTTGTAATTTATAACATAAATTAGTAAATTTATAACATAATCTTATAGCAATTAGCCGTTCTAGTGATAGGACAATAATCTTAGTATATACTTATTCTACATTCAATTTTTGTCAACATGATTTTTGCCAACAGAAAAGTTGATCAACATGATTTTTGTCACAAGTAGTCAGTACTGGATAAAGTTTCTATTAGAAAAGACATACTAGTATCTTACTAGAGTTTGTCTTATATCTCTTGTCTGGTTTATACCAGATGATAAAAATGTAGAGTCCTTCAATTTTTTAAGTGTACCAGATGTGTGTAAGAAAATTGAGAATTGCTAATTTGCTATGCATGACTGGGAAATATTGGTTTAGTAATTCTATCTTTTATTTGTGCTTGCAGGCATTACGTTGACACTGGAACATATTGCAGTGGAACATATTGCGGAACATGTGGATGAAATTGACAAAGTAGTTGCTGACGACAAGTAGCATGTAGTTTTATGTGGAACGTAAACTGAACTTAACTTATTGTAATCAGGCAAAATTGTTGGTTATTTTGTTGACATTTGTTTTGGGTTTGTAACTCTATTACTATGCTTGAATGGAAAAAAAATTGTTTTTTTTTGTTTTTTTATATGATTCGGATATTCGGATATTCGGATTTTCGGATATTCGGATATATTCGGATTTTTTTAAAAATATAAAAATCGGATATTCGGATTCGGATATTATCCGTATCCGGATAATATCCGTCGGATTCGAATTCGGATATAACTTTTTAATATCCGTCGGATTCGGATACGGATTCGGATACGGATTTCGAATTTCGGATTCGGATTCGGATATAGGCATATCCGTATCCGAAATATCCGTTTGACAGCCCTACTTTTGGCCACCGGTTCCAAAAAGTGTTATTTTCGTACAGATTGTCTGATTTTGGTGTATTATTGTCATTCTTTCCCAGAAAATAGTAGTAGTAATAATTCCCCTCTCTTCTCTGCGGTCTCGACGCTCCCGGCTAGGGTTTCGCTTTTCCTCACTAAAGGTCATTTTAATTCTACGTCATTTCAACTGCATAAAATCATCATTTTCCATTAATCATCGTCTCTGATTATGTAATTAGCTTCTTTATCCATTTATGTCTATGATTTTTCTTACCCCCTACTTTTACGTATATATGTTTCTTTATATACTCACAAGAGTTAAGTTTTTTTAGATTCTTTTTTAGGATCTTTCCTCGTGTTTTTTATCTTGATCGATTGGAATCTCAATTCGCTACTAACATGATTAATTGATTCTGTGTATTATTATTGTAGTTTTTTTTTTCCAGGTAAAGTGATCTGTGTTTTTACGTCTTGTTCGATCATGAATTGTACTGGAATTTGGTTCTTAACTGCTTCTTTTAGTGGATCTACAACCTCGTAGCTTGCTGTTTGTTGATATTTTTGTTTGACCTATATATACTTGCCTTAATTTCGTAATTTTAAGCATTTTTGTTTATTGTTTTCGGATAATTATTATATTAACAGTAGCAGATATTTAGTTGTAGGTTTTGATTGAAATGTATATATCTGTTTGTTGAATCAACTTTGTTCAACATGGGGTTATTCGTAACTGTTTCTTAATTGTTAGCTAGCTAATCTCCTAATGTAAGATGGCAGATGTAGTTCATCAGTTCATGAATTGAATAGTGTGTCATTATGTTGCACTTGTTTGTTCATTGTTTCCTGTATTATCCACCAGTATTGCGGATATTTTTGAGTAAGGCTGTCATATTAGAATAGAGGGGCCAGTGAGTGCAGTAATACCAGCATTTGAATGGAATGTTATGTTATTAAGAGTCACTCTGTCATGTGATGCTTTGTTGTACTTCGTTTTTTACAAAGTTTGTCTTGTGTTCCTCTGTCCTCCGCTGATGCTTTTGTTATTTTGTGGTTCAGTTTAATGGTCAAGATCTTGGAAATATAATGCCACATCATTTTGTATAAGGTTGTTCAAGTGTGTATAATTTATTCACTAATATCTACAAGCAGTTGAAGTATCACACAGCTCAGATGATTTATTTCGTAGTACTTTGGTGCTCTGATGAATAATGTTAGTTATTGGTTACTGTATTTACAGGTTTCTAATTGCGAAGTAAGATGGCAGGTGGCAGGGTTGCTCATGCTACTTTGACAGGGCCAAGTGTAGTGAAGGAGATTGTTATTGCAACTGTGCTTGGAATGTGTGCAGGTGGTTTATGGAAGATGCATCACTGGAATGAGCAGAAGAAAACTAGAACGTTCTACGACCTGCTTGAGAAAGGCAAGATCGGTGTGGTTGTGGAAGAATAAATACCTGACAATGTAATTGGTATTTCAAACATTGCCTTCACCGAGTCAATTAGCATATCCTCATTGAGGTTGAATAATAAATTCATTGTACTGTGCTTGATTGTTTTCTTAATATCGGTTGTGATTTTGAAGACTTTGTACAATGTTGCCATTGTGATACTATATTTTTGGAAACTTAAGCATTGTTGGAAAAGATAAGAAGTTATTTCACCAACATTGATGAGCATGGTTACTCAGCTTTAGTTTTTCAGTTTTATTGGTGCCAGTTTGGTCCACCTGGACCTGTGGGCTCTCAATTCCTTTATAAGTTTTAGCGAAAATACTCGTAGCTTATAACATATTCCATCTTAGCTTATAAAATATTCCAGTTACAATTTATTCTTCATCATAACCTCCTGATTTTTTTTGCGATTGCACAACAAATGTGTAATCTTGTAGGCGAAACAGTCTCTTGTTAACTCAGAAAATTTTCTATCGAACAAACAATAATACTATCGAACATATTTCTTGTCCGTATTCGAGTTTACCGAACATTTTGATTCCGTATTCGAGTTCACCGAACTTGAACATTTTTTCATATTTAGCCTTATTACGTAATTGAACCGAGCTTTTTATTATCAAACTCTAGTGAATAGTATTACTCTGAACATGTTTTCTTGTTCGAAATCAAGTTCAATAACACATCGAACCAAACTTATCGGATTCAAAAGGACTTGTCGAACAATTCCATTTTTACAGCCTCAGTTTTCACTTTGCATAATCTCAAATATGTATAAATGCATTATTGTTATTGCCTGAAGAATTGGCAAGCTCATTTGCAAGATTAAACGCCTATCGGCTATCGATTGTGCATGCCTCAATGAATATACGTATGAATATCAATATTTTGAATTTACATGACTAACAATAATCATGCCTCAATGAATACGCGTGTATGAATATCAATATTTTGAATTTACATGACTGACAATAATCCCAACTAAAATAAAATGAATTTACAGACCATTTCATAACAAAAAAAATTGCAAAATATTTCACCTTTTACGTCTGTAACTCTACTTTAATTTTTTTTTGCTAAGCTTAACTCTACTTTTTAATCATTTTAAACTTTAAAATTTAAAATCGAGTTCTCGTCTTTAAAGATAGTACTGCTCATTAAATTTCAGTACCTTCAATATCCAGACAGTTGCCTAACCATGATGAAATCATCTCTCAGTTTATTACCACAATCAAAGGCCACTGGCTTTTGTAAATGAGATATTCATATATTCAGACTAAATGATATCTGATGTTACAAAATCTTCTTGAGAGAAAATGTTGGGATGTAAAGAGGCCTGGCAGAATTCAGGCTCTAATATCAAATGGCTATTGTATACTATCTTTCCCTCTACTTTTAATACCAAAGATAGCAAGCAATGGTCTTGGAGGATGATGTTTTTTCCTTATTTAGAATTACATGCCTGAGAATGCTAAACGAGAAACTTTTTCTGCAGTAACTATACTTTTTTCCAGAACCCATTTGATGATGCACTAAAGAGCTCTATTGATGTGCCTTTTCTCCAAATCCTTGTAAATCTGCGAAATACAGTAAAATGAAATCAAATTTAACATACTTCAGAGATCAATGCGTGACAGAACAAACATGCACTTTATGTGGTAAAGGAAATGCATAAATGGCTATTTGAGGATTGAAGAACCCGCTTGGATTGAAGGACTCGTTTATTAACTTCTCTTGTCAAAAATACAAGGCTAAATGTTGCAGTTGCAAACAAATATATTCATGACACATAAACTGAAGGCTGAAGCTGCTCATGTATGTCGACAAAGATGATTTTCCCTGAAAATTCTGCAATATTTTATGATACCCCTTTCAACCTAAAATGAGAATCATAATGAGTAGCAGATCCAGATGGTAACCCATTTTTTATAAATGTTATGCTTGTATACTGGCATTTACTATCTAGAGGATGCTTCTTAACTTCGTTATCTTTTCCCTGTAATCATTTGCCCTTTCATTTACAAGTGTTTCTTCATAACATTGATCTCTTGCCGCAGATTAAATTTCGCATATATTTTTCATCAAGCAATCTAGCTTGACTCACTTGTCACCGTTACAGTTGAGTGTAGACTAACATTGGTCTAAAAAGTTATCCAGTATCCCAGCAAACCTCCCCCCCCCCCCCCCCCCAAAACATCAGATTCTATCACAACTTCATTACCACAATGTGGTAGCCTGGAGGCCCTCCACCACATCTATGGCTGTGTTTCCTTCCGAAACCTCTAACTGCTATTTGGCTTAGGAGCTTCACACAAGGGCCATCCTTTGGCATGTTTTGAAGAGTACTTACCAAGTACTCTAATACTCTAATATTTAAGAGGATGTCATTTGATTAATGTCTTAGTCTTCTAGTCAAATGCAAATATGTATCATATATAACTGGACAACTGATTTTACCATAATGATGATCTTCTGATCGACTGATATGTATCAGATTCAAGATTTTCAAGCTCCTTCACTCCTCCACCAGCAGGAACTGCTTTGCTTTCTGAATCGGTGGATTCTTTGCCTAGATCTTTACTTGAATCAGAATTTACAATTGCTTCGGAAGTGTTTAAAACGCAATATTTCTGAAGCCATCTATCAGACTCCCAGAGGACATGCATAATGCTCTCTCGCGCTGCATAACCGTGGCTTTCAAAAGGAAGGATCACCAAGCGGCAGAGTGCACCATGACCTTTAAGTGCGTTAAAAAAGCGATCTGACTGTACTTTTCAAAATTAAAAATAGCATATTAGTGCATCCCCCCATAAATTTAGGCCACTAAAAAATGTGGAAGCGGTTAGAAATTGAAAACAAGTCAAAGCACATACTGACACTAAGATCATATATGTGACCGAGTACTAATGTTACTTCATGAATAACATGCACTGATACGAAATTATACAAATGAAGTCCTAAAACAAGAGCTCTCTGTATTACCTGCATGGTAAGTGTTCCTGAATTATTGTCTTCTTCTCCATGGATAAGTAGGATAGGCTTCTTTATCTTGTTAGCCGACATGAATGGACTCATTTCAACATAAACTGAAGTAGCTTCCCAAAGTGTCCTGTCCTCATTCTACATGAATAGCAATCAATTACATAATAGCACAGTAACAGAGAGCCGATAATACTACCGTGCATTATTATCCTTCCACAAGCAGTTCATTAAACTTCAAACAAATAAAATACAATCTCCCTGCCAACATCGATATACATTTTTATAATTTGCTTTTTAAAATACAAAACTTTAATACCACAAAGGGGTCAAATTGTGCCCGAGATATAATGTTATAATTACGTTAATCAATCACCATCATGATGGACCGTACAATATTAAATATATGAAATCAAGGAACCAATTGAATATAAGCCACAAGTATATTTTATGTACTGACTCACTGACTCAACGGATCCTTGAAAAGTATTTATAACTAATGACTGGCATTTCATTCTAATTAAGTTTTATCAACAGCCGTGTAAGAACAATATCACATCAATATCAGTGACCATTCCTAAATTTGGATAGAATATGGTCTTCTTACTAGTTACTATGCAGATAGTAAGTCAAAGGAATAGTTTTCCCACGAGGGAGGATGACAATTTATGGTATTTAGTTTTGATATGTAACGGGTACAACTGTCACTTTTAGATAGATTGTAATAGCATTGTTGTGGTGGGAGCAGGATTCTGTTAAACATTAGATATATGACCACTACAAAATTATTATAAAAAATAAAGAGAAAACAATATTGAAAAGAAAGACAAGAAAAAGCATTTGACATCCATATTTCAATCCCGAGTAAAACACTACCTGAAATCCAAAAGGTGTAAGTGTTCTGTTATAGGCTCCAGAGCGAGCAATTCCACAACAGAAAAGATGAGGGGCATGTGCCAGGAGGTTTGCAGTCATGAACGCACCATAGGAATGACCTCCAACAGCAATTTTGTTTGGATGAGCCACCTACCAAAGTGTGGCACTGAATTAGGAAATCTTGCTGTCAAAATCAGAGTAACTAATTTTAAAAAACTGGGAGCTTACACCACGGCGTATAACTTCTTCTACTGCAGCCTCAGCACTTGCAACTAGCTGCTCAACGTACCTGATGCACACATAATTTTAATAAATTAATTTGGAAAATCCTGAAAAAAACAACAGGAAACTGGAACCCTGGTATTTCCATAGGATGAAATCATGAAAACAAACAACTCCCTCCCAGTATTAAAAGCCTACTTAATAAGAAATGTGCAGGCTCCAAAGTGGAAATGTTTGGTTACTGTTCATGTTTATTTTACTTATGCTGATCTTAGGCTAGATAATGGATAATCAATTTTGAGTTTACCCCCTACAAAATAAAGTGAGGTAAGAATTGACGATCCAGTTTCAAATATCTGTTTACTGTGTGTCAATATTATACAAGGGTACTGCTCACACTGTAGCTGTTCACTTGTTCAGACTTCCTCTTATTGGCAGCACAGTAGGGTTTGTTATAATGCCAACAAGAAGTCAATTCATTAAATGAGCACATACAAATCCATGCCATGAGAATTTTGATTTAAGAGGAAATCCACAAGCAACCAAAGATGGCAGTAATCATACAAATAATAAATAAAAATCAAATATATATATATATATATATATTTTTTAACCGGGAACTACCCCACACACTTGTATGTGGGATTTCAAACCCGGGGAGATATATCGCTGAGCCCTACCACCCAGTACTCCCACGTAAATCCGAAGCTTTCGCTCCGAGGTAGGTTCGAACCCCTGACCTTGGCTGAACCAGGGAAAGGGGAGCTCAGCTTTGATCCACAAAAAGAAAGCACTATTATATTATTAGAACAAATGAATTCATCAACGAAATTTTTACATACTTATCATTTGCCTCTTCTTTACCCTCACCAATGATGGGAATTGTCGGTCCGGACAAGATGGCAAACCTGTAAGACTAAGGCTTAATCAATATAATTGTCCACCAATATTCCACAAAAGGACGGAATACTGGAAACAGGGCCTTGAGAAAGATAACTCGAATCTACATAGTACATACAGTATTAGGAAATGGTAAAAGAATGATGCATACCCTCTTGCAAGCCAAAGCAGGGCCGATGTTGAACCTATGCCTGAAAACTCGTAAGGTGAACCACGAACTTGGCTTGCAGCCTCTTTGCTTTTAAATTCTCCAGGGTATGACCATACAAGACATGGAATAGGTCCATCTCTTGCGGGATCATATCCGGGGGGAAGGTACAAGGTTGCAGTAAGTTGCACTCCATCCTTCCTCTGGTACCTAATCATCTCTTTCTGTAGAGATGCTAACTGAGGGTATGGATGAGGGAAATTTGTAATTTGAATCGCCTTCTTTTCTGGCCAACTCTGCAAGTAATATTGGGTGTTTTCCGTTTTAGATTCTTTAGAAGTCAGTATTTTTAACTTGTTAAGGTTAATATCCCCTTCATCTTGATCAGACATTAACGCAACAACAGTCTCATAATATTTTTCTTTTGTGCTCTCCCATATCCGTTCTTTACTCCCTGTATTTCTGAAATTGAATGTGTAAGACAACTGTTCCCAGTAATTGAATTGTTAACATAAAAAAATATAATAATCACATACTTACATGTCAAACAAATCCACGAACGGGATGTTTCCTTCTGGTGTTGCACCACTTCCATTAAGCAAAACAAAAGTGCCATCGTCACCTTCTTTCTTTAGTTTGGCAATCACGTAAGTCCCAGCATGTGTTCTCCGCAACATAGGAGATCCTGGATCAGAATACACATCCTCCGAGGACCTATCGAATAGTATGCGTGGACTCACATCAACATTCCCAGGAGACAGAACCCAAGTTCTTATTTGTCGTGTTTTGTACCAGGATTCGTAAACTAGAGCGAGCGAATCATCACACCATGAAATTCCTCTGAAACGATTACAGGTCTCTCACATTACATACTGATTAGTGCTTTAAAAAAGTAAGAAATTAGCAGGATACAATTACATTGCAATATAGTCCTTCCAGAATTGCAATTACAGATTATGCATGTGCCTCATTCTTGACATTTAGTTTCCGCAGTCAATAGCATACACCAGTCCATGCGGGAACGAACACACACATACATATAAATCCATATAAAGAGATAGAGAGTTCTCGTTTGCATACCCATAGCGAAGATCAAGTTTGTGCATGATAGATGGCTTTTCACCATGAAGAGGCTCAGCAGGTTCAGAATAGATTATATCACGAGGAGACACTTCTACTTTAGCATCGCCACCGTCTTGTGTTTCCACCCTATCAATGATTTAACAACACATAAAGAGTTACTAGTAGCATGCAAAACAGCATGGAGTTGAGAATTTTACATGACTAAATAAACAAACCACCAAACGTAAGGATTGAGGTGCAGTACATATGTTATGTAACAAAGAAAATGGGAATTAATTTACAAATTAAAGAGTCCTGAATTTCTGCTGCTTGCATAGTTGAAGTTATATGATGATCAGCCATCTCTACTTCTGGAAACTAAGAAGACAACCTCAACCGCAAGTCAATCCTAGTAGTTTCAATATACACCGGCCTAATAAAACCTTCATTTAAGCCAAGAGTTCTGACTTCTGTCCATAGTTGAGACTCAATTAGGGAGGTTAAAGTTTTATTACAGCACAGTCAATGGTTAAGGCGATCTGACCAGGCCACTGTGTCTCCATCTACTGCTTGAAAGATGAGTTGTGTTGTTTCTGGGAGTTGCTTACATAATGGTGAGTTATCAACTTATTAAAAGTTAGCATGCGCACAATCCAAAATTTATAGTAAAAATATATAAGCACCTCCTCTTTAAACTTTGCCTTAACTAAACTGTATTTTGTGAAGCATACCATGTTCACTTACACCTCTAATAACCTTTAGTATTTGAATATAACATCATAACTAGTATAAACAGCTTCTAAAAATATCTATAGAAGACACAAAAGAAATCTGTACCAGAACTATCAAATTTAACACCTATAGTCGTATAGTATGAAGACACATTCATAGTCAAAAAGATGGATCTTCTTCCTTTGACGCAGAAAAGTCCAACTTATGATTAATGACTATATGATCACAGAATAATTAAGTATATTCTCATTTAATAAATATAGATTTTTGATGGAAAACAATGTACTACAAATTTTATTAATTTTAAAGAAAAAAAATCAAGCTCGGTAATCGCTGACAAGATAGATTAGTTCACATTTTTGTACATTGTCAACAGACAAGATACAGGCCATAGAGTGGACTTGACATCTAAGGTCCTTCAGAGAAGTAGCAAATAAACATCAGAAAGGAAAACAAAGAAGTGTAGATGTCCTACCAGTAGAGTGTTGAAGGCTTATCTGCTCTCCAATTAAGTGAGCGCATTCCTTTGCGGACACTACTGGATGTAATAGGAATGTCCTCAGCAAGGGGCAGATCACAAATTTCTCTGACGAAGTTACCATCAGCTGTCCACAAATCAACCTTCTTGGGAAATCTTCCACATGGAACTATGTAAGAGTAAGGTCTGTGAAATGAGGAAATTAAAATGTATTTCCTGTCAGGAGAGGGATCTATTGATGTATATAGAGCTGGTGGGCCAATTTCCTTCACTGTCCCATCTAGGGAAGCCAAAACAAGTTGTGACGTAGCATAATAATCAAATAAATCTTCATCATACTCATCTTTGAGCAGATCTTGGTAGGTTCTAACTTGAACGACACTTCTCTGCTCATTAGCTTGAATCTTTGGGCCAAAAGGTACCAAAGGTTTCTTTGGTGGATTGCCACGTGATAAAGGGATGGTGCAAACCAAGAGTGTCGTATCATCCACCCATACAAAACTGAAATTAGGAAAAGAGATGTTGGAACTGTCAACATCGCAAGGTGTAAAAGCATATACTGATGATTAAATATAACACTAGACAGTAGAGCATACTTATCGAAAATTGCATTTAGACATATATCTGGAGACTGAAACAAAGGTCTAGCTTTTCCTGTTTCCACATCAGCAAACCAAACTCTGAGCTTACTGGTACTATCATCTTCCTGTTGCATGAATTGGTTGTGAGAAAAGACAACTGAAAACGTAGGATTTTATAGAATATAGAGTGATAAGATGTCTAGATTCATTATCTTTTTTTTTCAAAATCACTTAAAAGTTTTGTTATAAAAAAAAGATGCTGAAACTTCAGCAAGAATATCTGAAAAGGTGAAATATTTCACATGGAATCCCTTTGATATAGTCATATAGCAGAGGTCAGAAGTCAGAACATTTTCAACTTAGATAACACTCATATTGCCATATCTCTATCGTCTTAACATGCATTGTGTTAACTATTTTTACAAAAATAATCTATCTTCTGCAGGGCTAATAATCTATATCATCACTGAAGTCAGCACTAACTTGCAAGTGACCTACTGAGTCAAAAAAACTTACAATTGCATCACTGAATTATATATAGCTTACAATTGCACTATTGAACATTGTAAACCTTACACGATAGTTAAAATTGTGTTGACTTTTGATGTAACTCCTTTAGTTTGTGCCACGTAAGACACCATAGCTGCATCCACATCATCAGATGATCTAAATTGACCCAATCCACCCAACTAACCTAACCCATAAATCTTATGCCTCTCTTCAATTTTTTCATCTCTTCCCACCTACATAAAAACCAGTAAGTGGGCGTTGGTGGATACATATTTGTGGGTGTGTATGTATGAATGGATTTACTTGTTGGGAGTGGGTGTATTTATAAGAATTTTTGTTGGTAAGGATATCAAAGAGGTAATAAATCAGCTCTAGATAGGTCTTACATATACATGTATCTATGTAACCTACTATGTTATATGCATGTATAACTCGTTATACATGTGTGTGCATTTTCATAATATTTAGGATAATTCAGGAAAAAATAATTGTTGATTGTTAATGAATTTTGATGGAATTTGACGACATTGATTGTTAATTTGTTATTGATAGGTTTTGTTGGAATTTTGTACATGATTTTAATAAATAGATGTTCTTTTGTTGATTTGGGACAATTTTTTGGAGAAGAAAATAATGGGACACGATTATGATTGGGAGGTCTTTTGTTCCTAAAGAAATGCATGAATTTATATCAAAACTCCATTATTATAGGTAACAAATATGAATATAAGTGACGAAGATGGGTGGAGATAAGTAATGAAGATGCATGATGAAGGAGAAAGAGAAGTTGGGTCAAGTTGTAATCTAAGGATTCAGGATGGATGGGTTTAGCCGTTGTTTAGGTTGAGCGGGATAAGATTCCGTCTGCCATGTAATTGTGACACATCAATATTCTGTTAAGGACAAAACCTATATGAGATGTTTAAAATATTCAGTTAGTTGACTGTAAGCTTTTTTAACTCGGTAGGCCACTTGCAAGTTAGAGCTGCCATCAGTGATGATATAGACCAGTAACCTATTTTCTGCACTAGTACTTTGTTACGCTCCAAAACAAAGAGGCCCATTACGTTGTCGATAACTATCTAGTGTGGAATGTCAAAGAATAATTAATAATTTCAAACCAGCATTTTAGTTTCCGTAAGTGGAGACATTACCTCACCCACTCGAATGCCAAATGATAAGTAACGGGCATCTGGTGACCTGGACAACATAAGACAAATATAATCAGATTACAGAAAATCTGTTAGCTTTACAGCAAAGTAACAATAAAATATAAAATCTTACAGTCCACGAAGACATTGGTGAATAAAAAAGTATCTATGAATAAAAGGAAATTTTTAAATAATCCGTAAGCAATAGGATTCTCCCATCTGTTACTTTTCTGTTGGGCACACTCTGGACGTGCACCAAATCGTCAGCCCTCCCCAAGCAATGCATTAAAAAAATTGCGTATATATCTTTCTTTTCTTTCTCCCCATGTTACTTTTTGAAACTAATTTTATAAGGTTTCGTAACAGTGACATATATGTGTAAGACACTATCTGAAATTCTGAATTTAATAAAATTTCCTTTACAAGTAATCTTTTCAAATACTAGGCTAAACAGAAACTGCAGTAGATGTGGGTTCAAGACCTGATAGGTTGGGCATGCTAGAACCGAAGGTGAAGGCTTCAGTTAAGTAAAAGGTCTTCAAAGCCAAAAGAGTTCATAAGATGAAAATAGGATAATATGATTTACCAGGTAACAAAGTTGATTTTAGCACCATCTGGAAAGCCATGAATCTCTTTCTC
The DNA here is from genome assembly GCA_037693485.1 of Kitagawia praeruptora. Lineage (NCBI taxonomy): Eukaryota > Viridiplantae > Streptophyta > Magnoliopsida > Apiales > Apiaceae > Kitagawia > Kitagawia praeruptora. The sequence goes on from CM075344.1 coordinate 112,974,433, forward strand.
TGGTCCAAGTGTATCATCAGCAAGCAAGTCATGGATTCCAATCCCAGTGTAAAATGACCTGTTCATAAATAGAAACTAAAAAAGTTTAACATAATACGGTCACAGTCCATGAGACCTAAAAGCAAAAATCAAGAGCAAACAATACATATGTAGGATTTGTCTTTGCCCCATACATGTCACTGAATTTACAGATAAGAGTTTAAGGTAAGAACTAGTGGCATAACAACATGCTCATAATATGAAACTTGGAAAATTGTGTTTACTGGAATTACCATCTACTGAAAGTCTTATTTTGGTACAAAATCTGTTTTGAAGTTGAAATGCTTTTGTAGAATGGAAAAAGTGCTCAATATTAAATATATAGATCCTTCTACAAATAGAAAGATCCTTTTACACTCGGAAGTAAGACGCAAATCATAGAAGGCATTGTTGATTATATAATAGACAAATGAAACCATATTCTGACATAAATTATTAGCCAAGGCAAAAAACCATAATCCATATGAACTTACATCCTACTCCGTGTATTACATTTCGCATCAATTCGTACACCAGCAAGCTTTTCCTCTGGTCTTGCCAAGTCCGATAGAGGAGGCAAAGACCTCCGCTTAAGAAATAGTATCTTATCACGCTTAGGAGAAAATGATAACGCGGGAAGAGGCGGTGCATCAACTATATCTCTAATTTCTTGAGGAGGTAACCGATATCCACCATCCAAAGCTGATTCCACACAATTATATATAAAGAATGAGACTTCCAACATATTATTATGTATCAAAGTACACAAAAAACATGTGCGTATGATAAAATATAACTTCATATGCTAAAGTACACAAGAATCAATTGTGGGTGTATGAAACTCCATAAAGATAGCATTTTTATTATTGATCAAGCTTGTAACTTCAAATTCTTCACAACCCTTCTCCCAAATTATCGAAAAGATCAAAATTTAGCACCAAAAAACTACAATTTCTTAAATTTTATAAAATCCAAGTGTACAATAAGTCCAAAAGTTCCAGCTTTACTGAAAATTACCTCCCTAAACAACCAAAACTTAAAAAAGAATCAAACAAATTAGGCAACAAACATATAAACAACACAAAATATATAAATACACACACACCATCATCTTCATATGTTGGAGTTGGGGGTAGAGCAGCAGAGCCATCGGAGCCCACATTTTCAGCAGCAAGAGCATTAAAATTAGAATGGGTGGACATTTTCTTGAAAAGTGTAGTAGTGGGCTTGAGTGAATTGTTATGAGTGTGGTGAATAGAAAGAGATGGAATTGGGATAGAGATATGTTTTTTGTAAGTAGAGAGAGAGTGATGAAAGGAGGGGAGAGGGGAAGAGGGGAGAGACGATAAGAGTGAAAAGCGATGATATACTTTGTGAAGTCGCATTACTGGAGGTCTTGGGAGAGGCCAGGTTTTTTATAATCCTCTGAAGCCAACTTCTTAGATTCCTTGTTTATGTAGTACAATCACTATGGTCGAATGTGGATTGTGGAGCCATTGCCTTGCATTTTCTTTTTGTCCCTTTTTATCCTCACTTTTTTAAACAAAATCAACTACAGAGATATTTCTATATTACATTTGGGATAGAGGGTTCGACACATATTTTAATGATAGTTTTACAATTTATTTTTTTTCTTTTGATGTTTAAATTTTTATTTAAAAAAATAAAATTTTAAAAATAAGTTATGGGACTATACTTTATATACACCTTAAAATGCGTACCAAACAATGCTGAAAACATGTAAATAAATGGGTGGGATGGAGGGAGTAATTTTAAAAAGATTGGAGAAAAATATTATAGAATTTATAAAAAATATTATATTTTCTATTTTATTTGGCAAATATACTATGTTCTCAAATTAATCTTTAACATACTATCTTAATTGCAAATATATTATTATACTAGAATGTATTTTTTTTTATTTAATGATTATACCATGCTAACTGTGCGCTGACTGTACCAATGTTGACTGTGCGCCACGTGGTAGGTGGATCCCACCCCCTACTAACGTGGCAGCTGACTAGGCCGGCAGATTTGTTAGCTCATGTGGCATTTGGTCCTGCAGGGGTAATTTTTTTTTATTATTTATTAAAAAATTGTTAGTTTGCAAAAAGAAGAAGGTGTTTTTGCAATTAAAATGGTAAATTTGCAAATAGCTATTTTTAACAAAAGTAAATTTGCAAACATTTACTTTTGTCAATTTATTTATTAAAAAAACTCAAAATATTATTATAAGGAAGATTATTTTTAAATAAAATTATATAAAAAAAATTTATGAAATTATTATTATTTTATATTATTAATATTTATTTATTTATATCTAATTGTTATTTCCCAGTTATACATCACGAGATTGTATAAGGGGGGGTTGAATACAATCTTGACTAAATTCTTTCGAATTGGTGAGGTCTTAAAACAGATCGTTATAAGAACAGAAAGTAAACAAATTATGTAAGACATATACAACACAATAAAAATCTCAGGTGGGTTTGAATGGTCCACCTGATGGTTGTACCCTACACCATATATGACATATTGCAACACCAACATACCTTTGTGTTGCATAAAGTGTTGCTATAGACATGAAACTTGCTAGTCTATGGCAATAGTTTTAAAAAGCGTTGCATAATAGAAAAAAGTGTTACATGGGAAAGAATCATTTTTACAATTGCAATACTTTTAAAAAAGTGTTACAATACATGTAACACTATTGGTCAACTTGACTGAAATTTGTAGATGGGAGTTTAATTTTTTGGCTGGGTGGGCTAAAAATTGCTACCAAAATGCACAATAACACTATCCCTCTAACAAAATAAACTTTTATTACACAACAAAAACACTCTGACCTCACTTCTCTTCCTCAGACCTCACCTATCTCTATCGACCTCTGTCTCTCACACTATATCTCTCACTCATCTGAAACGCTCTTAAATCCCTAAAACCGATTAGAACACGCGAAACCCTAAAACCCCAAAACTGATGGGAGCTTCAATTAAAGTAAAAAGATTCAATTAAAGCTTCAATTAGAGGTAAAAAGTACCCATCTTTTTTTGAATATATGTGTATGTATAATTTCGATTGTAATTGGGGTTTATAATCCAAAATTCATCAGGTTCGATTAGAGGTATATGCACCAGATTGTCCGTATTCATATCATTCGGTGAGATTATATGTTCTTAATTTTCTGCAAATTGAAGTTGTTATTTGAAATTTTCGGTTTATTTATGGTAATTTTGTGTTTGATTAGACGACAATTGTCTGATTATATGTGTCTGTATGTGTAAAAAAAGAGTCTGCTCTATTCTTATATGGATGTGTTAACACAAAATCACGCAAGCGTACGTGGTCACAAGTAATACAGATATAAGTCAAGTTCGTTCCCACAGAGATCTGGTTTAGGTTTTAATTCAGCTAATGTACCTATGCAACAATGTTTGGTTTTTACTCACTGCTAAGACAATTAACAAGATTGGGGTTTGATTATCTAAAATTAACTAAGGAAATAAATTAACCAACTAAGAATTAATTAACTAACGAGAATTTAAATCGAATTACTTATATGAGAATAAACATAGGATCCTAACTTCATTAAATACTTTGCTTAGATCTGATGCCTTTAATCACTATATGCAATGGTTATGATATCTGATCGGACAATATGAAACAAGTACACGCTACCTGTCAGTATACGTATACCAAACTACCCATACATCCACAAAAGAGATAGAAGATGAATAGACACCAATTATACTTAGACCCTATATGTCTATAGAATTTGAAAACATAACGGTTGAGGCACAAATTATCCATAAAGATCACACAGGGCAACATAATATATTTCTATTTATGCTACAAATCATGTTGATAAACAATCGTGAACCTATGCTAGCATAGCATGTTCTAAATCTCAAGATCCACTTTCACTTCACAAGAGATTAATAGATTAGATGTTAGCTACGCATCTAACAATTAAGCATAACCATACGAGGATATCAGATATACATTACACACAGATCCTTAAAACATTCAAGATACTAAAGCTCAATATATAAATCCGTTAGAATCCCATGACAACGATTAGTTCATAATCGAACCGTTCATCATCATGGGATTTGATGAAAACATTATATGAAACAAAGACTGAATGAAAGTAGTAATAATATTAAAATAAAGAGTTGAGAAAACAAATCTAAAATCAAGAGTATCGCCTAAGAAAAGAATACAAAAGATGAAGTAGATCTAGATCCGTTGCTTGTTACGAGCGTTATTGAATCCTTCTCTGCTTTTCTCTCTTGTGTTTCTAAGATATGATAAGTAATGATACAAATTACAATGTTAGGATGTGTTTAAATATGCCCTAGACATCTTGTCTAGCAAGAAAAGTATTAAAAAACACACTTTAATTCGGAATAGGACTAATAATCAGGAATTTCAGGATTTTGGGGCGCACCCTGCGCAGCAGAGGCGCAGTCTGCACAGATATCTTCTGTTTCTGGCAATTTTGGCACAGTCTGCGCAGCTAGAGGTGCAGTCTGCCTGGCTGTGCTCTGCCAGATTGATTTTTCTACTTGTTCTCTTCATTTTAGCTCCGCTTTCTTCTGTTTCTTTCACCTTAACTCCCTATCTTCAATTCTTGAACTCATGATCTTCATGGAATCATAGGCAAGCACTCCTTTCTTCATTCCAAAACCAAAATTCAACTCCGAAATCGACGAAAACACCAACCCTAATCGACATTTCACAAACCTGCACAACTAAACAAAACACATCAAAACTACAACAAACTTGAGGCCAAGTAAATCAATTTAAGCCGATATGGAACGCTCCAAGTGGATATAAAATCCACTTATCACACCCCCAAACTTAAACCGACGCTTGTCCTCAAGCATAAACAAATATACAACTAACTAGTACCACTTCCGTAGGTGATCACGGTTGCATTTGGCATATGCAACAAGCCCTTTAAACCGCTAGGCAGCCCTAGTGGACGAGTGAGGTCTCGTGAGGGCCTACAGCGAATGTACCCACAAAATCCATCACTACCTAATGCAATGCAATGCATGAATGCAACTAATATGAAAATGCAACGATCCCCTTAAACTGACCAAAACCAACTAACAAGCAAATATCTCAAAGAATGCAATTAACTCCAAATAGAGCTCTATTAAGTCCGCGTATACTAACAATACATGAACAGAAACGTGTGTGCGTGCGATGCTCATCAGATATACTCCTAACACTAGATCGAAATCATACCCATTCTTCGCCAAGATAATCACAAGTTTATAAATAGAATAGACTGTAAATACTTCATAACCTAGAAACACCTCCATCATCATTCGAGTTAGACAAGAATTCATGCTTTATTACTACAACTACGACACATAATACTATATACAATAACACATGCTTATTTAACTGTGCAATGGATGAGACCCCTAAAGGCTTATACAATAATACCCATGTAGCGAGCGTTAGGTTAGTGGATCCCAGACTATAAAAGCCTTAGGTTACTAGGCACAAAGTCCCCTAGAATTTAATTGCTCGAGTATTAAAGAGCTCATCCTGGTTAATTTTGCATATAAACATTCACATAACTTTTTTTCCTTTTTTCTGATTTTTTTTTATATATGCAATCTGGAATGAGAATTCTCAATTCCAACCCTAGACTACTCATATAAATATGAGACGGCTACTAGCCATTTGACACCTAGCCATTATTAACAACTAGCATGAAATCCCTGGTTTCCTCCAAACTTAGGCTTTAGTGCACCTACGCCATCAAGGAAATAACGGAAATTCTAAATATAAACAAGTGATTAAATCTCAACAACCAAACAAGCATGACCTCAACCTAGCCCAAAAGCAAACGATGAGACTGTGTAAAATTTTGTTTCTGCAACGTGCACGTCAATTCCTAGGAACTATAAATCAACCCTCTATTCATCATTACCACACTCAAATAGACATCGTCCTACCACTCAGAATTAGCTCATCCTAAGGGATCATGAAATATGCATGCCATGAAAATGCAACTAAAATGACTCACATGGTATAAAACACAATAACAGAATGCCCTATATGAAATAAACATTAATAATACGAACAAATATGAATGAATTACTATTAATATGCAAAATATGATATCTATATGAACACAATGACACATAATACAACAAACAACTTATCCCCCAAACTTAAAATATTCAATACCTTCATTGAATGGAAGGTAATACAAGGGATAACAATAACATACCTACTCATCGAACTCATCACCCTCCTCGGGTGAATCAGGTGGTGGATACTGAGTACGAGCCCCAAAGACGGGCCACTGGGCATGAATACCCGCAGTACTCAACGCTGTAGCCATATCCTCAGCATACTCACGGTTACTCGCATGCATAGCATCAATACGCCTATTTAGGCATCGAAAGTGAGTATCCAAAGCCGCCATATCAACCATACCCTAAACTGGACCTGCTCTCGGAGCCCTAGGAACATGTGGTGGAGCGCCCGCTCCCTGACCACCAGCACCACCTATAGCATAGCCTAACCCTCTAAGATGTGGAACTCTGCCTGACCATTCCGCCATCCGGTTAATAGAAGCATCATCAATAAGAGCCATGGTTGTCTGCATAGGCTCATCCTCGTACCATCTCACTCCCACAGCATCACACAACCCCGTGATAATAGATGCATGAGGCATACTAGCCGACGAAGAACCTCCCAAAAACCTAAGAATATTCTGATTAATAAGATATCTAAGGTCAACGTACTCACCCTTTAGAATGCCCCAAAGTAGATTAGCCCTCTCAACAGTCACGTCGGCCACATATGAAGATGGTAGAATATTAGACCAAATGAATAGGAACCACGCCCGTGCGAACCTAGTCATCGACGAAGCCGGGAAAGTACACTTCCACACCGTGCCCGGAATCGACAACTCAGCCACAATAGCATCAAGATCAACATCCTCCCTCGTCTTCTTTGCCCAATCCTCAACACCCCTAGGCTTAGGTTGCTGCCCAATCAGAGTACGAATGGCACGGGGTGAATAATCCACCGACATTCCCCGCACAACCGTGTAGTTGTTCTTTTCCCCTTTAGCATTGGCATAAAATTCCCGAACAACGTTTAACGGGACGTCATTAGCAAATTCACAAAATAGAGCCCAACCCCTTTCACGAATCATAGCAACCATATGAACATCATTCGAAGGCAAAAACATTCTCTCCCGAATAACCCCTTTTGGAACTAACCGATTTTACTCCGTTTCGGCCTCCAGAGTCAAAAACTTCTCCACTTCACCCCCCGAGTTAGAATCCTCGTCCGATGATGGACGTGTACCACTACTACTACCCACCAACCTTTGCCTTTTAGGAGCCATCACAACAACACAACCACAATAATCACGATAATCAACTACAAATTAACCACCAAATCAAGAACACAACAAACCCCCAATTCGCAAGAACACAAATCCGTAGTAACTAAAAGAGATGAAATTCGAAGTTACCCACACGAATCGTAGAGGTGAACTTGCAATGTGACTTCCCCCCAACTTGAATCAAACTTTCTTGAACTAGAATGGATGGAGGGTTAAAGATTTTGAGATATAGAGATGAGGTTGTGTGTATATATATAAGTATAGAGGTGTAGGAATAGTATGAGAGATGTATGAATTTAGGGATTGAATTAGAGTTAGGGAAGGATTGGGAGAGATTAGGGATTTGAAATAGAAGTGAAATAAGAGTAGGAATAAGAATTAGGAATAAAAGATATGAAATTGTAGGGTTTTAGAACAAAAATTCGGGTCTGGGCAGTAGCATACGACGCAGACTACTCTGTCACGGCGCTGGGTGTGCGGGGAGGTACTGTTCACAATTTTTTTTAAATGAAAACCTATTCCTAGGCAAGACAATTGGTACACTAAAGTGTGGGTTGCCTCCCACGAAGCGCTCTTTTAATGTCAATAGCTTGACATTCTTCCTCGACTTCAAGTAGACGCCAAAATGGCGAAAACCTTCTCGCGTTGAAATGATCCTCCATAATAATGCTTCAACCGCTGTCCATTCACCTTGAAAGCATGATCCGGTGTAGTTTCATAAATTTCAACAGCTCCATGTGGAAACACCGTCTTAACAATAAATGGACCCAACCATCTCGACTTGAGTTTTCCCGGAAAAAGCTTGAGGCAAGAGTTAAATAGCAAAACTTGTTGACACGGCACAAATTCCTTTGGCATCAACCTTTTATCATGCCACCTCTTGACCTTCTCCTTAACATCTTGTTATTTTCGTAAGCTTACTCACGAAATTCCTCAAGTTCAATCAATTGAATCAACCATTTTTCACCCGCAGCTTTAATATCCAAGTTCAACTTCTTCAATGCCCAATATGCCTTGTGCTCTAGTTTTGCAAGCAAATGACATGATTTCCCATAAACCAGCTGAACGAAGACATACCTAGGGGCGTCTTGTAAGCAGTTCAATAAGCCCGAACAGCTTCATCCAACTTTAATGACCAATCTTTACGAGACGGATTCACCACTTTCTCAAGAATTCTCTTGATCTCCCTGTTAGAAACTTCTGCTTGACCATTAGTTTGAGGGTGATAGGCCGTAGCTACACGATACGTCACATTATATTTCGCCATCAACGTAGTAAACTGACGATTACAGAAGTGTGTCCCCTCATCATTGATTATAGCACGTGGTGTCCCGAAACGCGTAAAAATTTGCTTATGCAAGAAATTCAATACCACCTTAGCATCATTGGTCGGTAAAGCTTTCATCTTGGCCCATTTAGACATGTAATCCACAGCTAACAAGATGTACTGATTATTGCACGAAGAAATAAACGGTCCCATGAAGTCAATCCCCCACACATCGGAGGCATCTCGTTCCTTCTAGAAATATTGTCAACCCTCTGACAGCGATCACATCTCATCACGAACTGATGAGCATCCTTAAACAAGGTAGGCCAGTAGAACCCTATCTGAAGCACTCGAGCTGCTGTCTTCTCACCACCATAATGGCCACCGTAAATGGTTGAGTGGCAATCTCGCAAAACACTCTCCATCTCACTATACGGAATACATCGCCTGATCATCTGATTTGCTCCTTGCCTAAACAGAAATGGCTCGTCCTAACGGTACCACTTCACATATACGGAAACTTATTCCTTTGAGCACTGGACAGATCAGGAGGAATAACATTTCTCACCAAATAGTTCACAAAATCTGCAAACCATGGTTCTTCATCTCGCACTCCAAAAAGTTGCTCATCTGGAAAAGATTCATTAATAAGACTGTTATCTCATGAATCCTTACCGTGGTCCTCCAAGCGTGACCGATGATCCGCCACTTGGTTTTCTACACCTTTCTGATCCTTGATTTCCAAATCAAACTCTTGTAGCAAAATAACCTAACGAATCAACCTAGGCTTTAAATCTTTCTTCGAAATCAGATATCGAATGGATGCATGATCCGTATACACAATCACCTTCGTACCAAGCAAATAAGATCTGAATTTCTCGAACGCATAGACAACTGCTAATAGCTCCTTCTCCGTGGTGGTGTAGTTTAGATGTGCATCATTGAGGGTTTTACTTGCATAGTAAACCACATGAAAAACATTGCTCTTCCTTTGACCAAGCACAGCTCCAACAGCATAGTCACTTGCATTACACATCAGCTCGAATGGTTCCTCCCAATTAGGTGCGGTAATGATAGGTGTGGTGGTCAACTTTTTCTTCAAAAGCTCAAAAGCCGCTAAACAATCTTCATCAAACTTGAAAGGAACATCCTTCTCCAACAAATTACACAAGGTTTTAGAGATTTTCGAGAAGTCTTGAATGAATCGCCTATAGAATCCCGCATGACCAAGAAAACTGTGAATTCCTTTAACAGAGATAGGTGGAGGAAGATTCTCCATAGTCTCCACCTTAGCCTTATCCACTTCAAGCCCCTTGCTAGATACCTTATGCCCAAGAATGATTCCTTCTTGCACCATGAAGTGACACTTTTCCTAATTAAGCACTAAATTGGTCTCCACGCACCTTTTCAACACCAAGCCAAGATTATGCAAGCACTCATCATACGAAGTACCAAAAACTGAGGTCATCCATGAAAACCTCCACATTCGTGCCAATCATGTCTGAGAAAATAGCCATCATGCACCTTTGAAAAGTGGTAGGAGCGCCACAAAGTCCGAAAGAAACTCGTCGGAAAGCAAAAATGCCAAAAGGACATGTGAATGTGGTCTTCTCTTGATCCTCTAGAGCAATGCAAATCTGATTATAGCCCGAATAACCATCAAGAAGGCAATAGTACTCATGACCAGCCAGCCTGTCTAACATCTGATCAATGAATGGAAGTGGAAAGTGATATTTTCTTGTGGCTTTGTTCAACTTGCGATAATCCATGCATACTCTCCACCCCGTGACTGTCCGAGTAGGGATGAGCTCATTCTTCTCATTAGCAACAACTATTATGCCTCCTTTCTTAGTCACACACTGCACCGGGCTCACCCATGAATTGTCTGAGATAGGATAGATGATACCTGCATCTAGCCACTTAAGAATCTCCTTCTTCACCACCTTTTTCATGATAGGATTGAGTCGTCGTTGATGTTCAACAGTAGGTTTACTTCCTTCCTCTAGCAGAATTTTATGCATACAATAAGAAGGGTTGATTCCCTTAATATCTGCTATGGTCCAACCAATTGCTGATTTGAACTCTCTCAGAATTCGCAAGAGCTTTTCTTCCTCACTACCTGACAAGTTAGAAGCAATAATAATAGGTAATGTAGATGCATCACCTAGAAACGCATACCTCAAGTGTCGGGCAATGGTTTGAGTTCAAGTCTAGGAGCTTCCTCAATAGATGGTTTAAGGCGCCCTTGAGAGTTCTTAAGCTCTGCTAACCCAAGAGATTCAAATGGCATATCAAACTTCTTCTTCTACGGAGCTGCATTCAACTGCTGAAGTTGCTCGGCTACTTCTTCATCTTCAAAATCAGAATCCCCAACTAAGATTCTCTCCAAAGAATCTGAATTAAGCAACTGCTCAATCTCTGTAGTAACTGCAGAATCGACCAAATCCACCTTCAAACATTCCTCTTCATCTGATGGAAACTTCATTGCATTGAACACATTAAAAGTGACATTCTAGTCTTGCACCCTCATGGTGAGTTCCCCTTTCTGTACATCGATCAAGGTCCTACCCGTAGCCAAGAACGATCTTCCCAAGATTATGGGAATCTTCTTATCTTCCTCGAAATCCAAGATAACAAAATCAGCAAGGAATATGAGCTTATCAACTTTCACCAAAACATCCTTCATTACGCCTCTTGGATATGTAATTGATCGATCAGCCAACTGTAACGAGATGTTGGTAGGCTTCGGATCCGGTAACCCAAGTTGCATGAAAACTGACAAGGGCGTGAGATTGATGCTAGCTCCCAAGTCACACAAGCACTTCTCAAAAGATAGATTACCAATAGTGCATGGAATAGTAAAGCTACCAGGATCCTTTAGCTTTGGAGGCAATTTCTGTTGCAAAACAGCACTGCATTCTTCCGTCAATGCCACAGTTTCAAATTCCTCAAGTTTCAGCTTCCGAGATAGTATACCCTTCATGAACTTAGCATAGCTCGGCATCTGTTCAAGAGCTTCCGTAAAAGGTATGTTAATCTGCAACTTCTTGAACACCTCAAGAAACTTAGCAAACTGCTTATCCAACTTCTGCTTCTAGAGTCTTCTAGGATAAGGAGGAGGAGGACAGATCTGATTATTCTTTGTAGACTGCTCCGAAGAAGCTTTTGCAACAGGTTCCTTGCTCTTTACCACTTCACCATCTAGTTGATCAGCCACCAAGTCAGATTTTTCAATTTTTAGCACTGCAGATTTTTCAACCTGCTGATTCTGAACTTCTTCATCTTCCTTAGCTGCTGATTTAGGATCTGTTGTAACATTTCCCGATCTCAACGTCACTGCCTTCACCTATTCTCTGCCTTCCCTCTTGCCTGGATTAGCCTCTGTATCACTTGGAAGAGTTCCTTGCTGCCTATTCAATAAGGCACTTACAATCTGCCCTATCTGATTCTCCAACGTCTTGAGAGACACTACCTGGCTTTTAACCATCAACCTCAATTCATCCAATTCAGATTTTTCATTGGAAGATTGACCAGCATTCCCATGAGACTGTTGCTGCTGAAAACTCGGAGGTTGGAATTATTGCCTTGGAGCATACTGCTGCTGATAGCCTTGATTGAACGACCTCGCTTGCTGACCCTGAAACTGCTGATAAGGCTGCTGAGGTTGTTGAGCACCTTGATTGTTGCTCTAGCTGAAATTAGGATGATTCCTGTTATTCAGATGATAGGTGGCTGGAACTGGTGCAGCATGTCTCTGAAAATTACTTACAAACTCTGTTGATTCAGAAGAGATAGCACACTGATTCGTCTCATGTGCGCCTGCACATAGCTCACAAACACTAGCTACCTGCTGAACTCCATAGTTGGTAAGAGAATCCACCTTCATAGTCAAAGCCTTCAACTGAGCTGCAATAGTTGAAGTTGCATCAACTTCCAGAATACCTGCTACTTTGCCTTGAGATAGTCTCTGAGTTGGATTTTGAAATTCATTTGCAGCCATCGTCTCAATAAGATCATAAGCTTCCTCATAGCTCTTAGCCCATAGAGCTCCACCTGATGCTGCATCTAGCAAAGGTCTATATTGTGCTCCCAACATATTGTAGAAACCATTAATCACCATCCAATCAGGCATACCATGATGAGGACACTTTCGAAGCATCTCCTTGTAACGTTCCCAAGCCTCACACAAAGATTCTCCAGATTGCTGTGCAAATTAAGTTAGAGCGTTCCTTATTGCTGCTGTTTTAGCCATGGGGAAGAATTTAGTAAGAAACTTTTGAGCAAGATCCTCCCATGTAGTAATGGAACCGGCTGGTAAAGAGTGTAACCAGCCCTTAGCCTTATCCCTAAGAGAGAATGGGAAAAACCTCAATTTCACAGCATCTTCCGACACACCATTGAACTTGAAGGTGTCAAAAATCTCAATAAAGTCCTGAATGTGCATATTAGGATCCTCCGTAGGAGCACCCCCAAACTGAACTGAATTCTGCACCATCTAAATCGTGCCATGCTTGATTTCAAAGTTGTTAGCTGTAATGGTCGGCCTGATAATACTAGACTGGATGTCATTGATCTTTGGCTAAGAATAGTCCTTCAAAGCCTTAACAACTGTTGCTGCTCGATCACCCATCTCTACTGTTGTTTCAAGATCTTCTTCGCTCTTATCGGTGACTTTTTCTAGGTCCTCCAGGTTTCGAGTTTGAGAACGTGTTCGCATACACGCTCAAGTACCTGAAACACACAACAAAGTAACTTAGTAAGAAATAATTCGAGTCAGTGAACTCTAACGAACACTGATGACAAGCACATAAACTAAAACTAAAACACCGATAATCCCCGGCAGCGGCGCCAAAAACTTGTTAACACAAAATCACGCAAGCGTACGTGGTCACAAGTAATACAAATATAAGTCAAGTTCGTTCCCATAGAGATCTGGTTTAGGTTTTAATTCAGCTAATGTACCTATGCAACAATGTATGGTTTTTACTCACTGCTAAGACAATTAACAAGATTGGGGTTTGATTATCTAAATATAACTAAGGAAATAAATTAACCAACTAAGAATTAATTAACTAACGAGAATTTAAATCGAATTACTTATATGAAAATAAATATGGGATCCTAACTTCATTAAATACTTTGCTTAGATCTGATGCCTTTAATCACTATATGCAATGGTTATGATATCTGATCGGACAACACGAAACAAGTACACGCTACTTGTCAGTATACGTATACAAAACTACCCATACATTCACAAAAGAGATAGAAGATGAATAGACACCAATTATGCTTAGACCCTATATGTCTATAGAATTTGAAAACATAATGGTTGAGGCACAAATTATCCATAAAGATCACACAGGGCAACATAATATATTTCTATTTATGCTACAAATCATGTTGATAAACAATCATGAACCTATGCTAGCATAGCAAGTTCTAAATCTCAAGATCCACTTTCACTTCACAAGAGATTAACAGATTAGATGTTAGCTACGCATCTAACAATTAAGCATAACCATACGAGGATATCAGATATACATCACACACAGATCTTTAAAACATTCAAGATACTAAAGCTCCATAAATAAATCCGTTAGAATCCCATGACAACGATTAGTTCATAATCGAACCGTTCGTCACCATGGGATTTGATGAAAACATTATATGAAACAAAGACTGAATGAAAGTAGTAATAATATTAAAATAAAGAGTTGAGAAAACAAATCTAAAATCCAGAGTATCGCCTAAGAAAAGAATACAAAAGATGAAGTAGATCTAGATCCGTTGCTTGTCACGAGTGTTATTGAATCATTCTCTGCTTTTCTCTCTTGTGTTTCTAAGATATGATAAGTAATGATACAAATTACAATGGTAGGATGTGTTTGAATAGGCCCTAGACATCTTGTCCAGCAAGAAAAGTACTAAAAACACGCTTTAATTCAGAATAGGACTAAAAATCAGGAATTTCAGGATTTTGGGGCGCACCCTGCGCAGCAGAGGCGCAGTCTGCGCAGATGTCTTCTGTTTCTGGCAATTTTGGCACAGTCTGCGCAGCTAGAGGCGTAGTCTGCCTGGCTGTGCTCTGCCGGATTTATTTTTCTGCTTGTTCTCTTCGTTTTAGCTCCGCTTTCTTCCGTTTCCCTTAACTCCCTATCTTCAATTCTTGAACTCATGATCTTCATGGAATCATAGGCAAGCACTCCTTTCTTCATTCCAAAGCCAAAATTTAACTCCAAAATCGATGAAAACACCAACCCTAATCGACATTTCACAAACCTGCACAACTAAACAAAACACATAAAAACTACAACAAACTTGAGGCTAAGTAAATAAATTTAAGCTGATATTGAACGCTCCAATTGGATATAAAATTCACTTATCATGATGTTAAAATTATGTCTAGATTTTTTAAAATCTATCACAAATTAACAAAATTATGTTGGTAATTTTTTTTAGTTAATTGTATTAATTTACTATGTATATGTGGTGTTTGATTATTTTGGATAGATATAGAAGAAGGAGAGGGGAAAAGAAACAATTTATTAACACTACAATTTATAGAGGTATATTTAACTCTCTTACTGTTCCTTCTATGTAAATATAAATTTATCTTTGTCTCTGAAATATATATGAAATATGTGCTCTATTTTTTTTATAATTTTACCATTCCTTCTATGTAATTATAATTTTATCTTTGTCACTACATTTCTAGATGGTGATGAAAGTCTTCTCTGATGACTAGAAGCGGGATGGAAGGCGAGGAAAGTAGCCTTACAGGGCGAGTTTTTTTGTTATTGTTTAGCTGATTTCTGGGATGTAGAAGGTACACAGCTTCGTAGACAAGGAGAATGCCCTTATCATTTCAAATTTCTGCAGTATTTTGTTTAATTATTGTCTATTTATTCATTTCTTAGTTTGTAGTTAGCTTATATTCAGTTATTCCAGCAGAAATTTATAAGTTCTTAAAGAAAGATTTTTGTTGTATTCATATCCTAATGCCTATGCTTGTTAAAATTGTTCTTAATTTAATATTTGGTCTTTAGTTCTATTTAAGTATAATGTATGCTTTTTCGAATTTGCATTGCTCTCTAATGATTGTGTTTAGCAGAGGTATTTAAAGAGTTGATAATATATGTTATCATTCATCAAAATGTGGGTGTTGTTCTAATGTTAGAGTTACGCTATCTACAAACTCAGATAATTAGTTCCTTTTAGATGTGCAGGTCACCACCACTATGTACACATGTATACTGTTCTTCAGGTGCTTGTGACACACAGGGCAGGACAAGCTTTCAATGCGATGTCTGGTATTTCAAACAGGGAGCTCAATCGTTATGATGGCATACTTGCTGTTGTTAGTAACAAAAATCCTACATGACATTTTGTTTATATTTCAACATGTTGCTTGGCTGCTATTTTGTACAAAAAGTCACTTAACCATTTTCCTTAAATAGCAAATAGTGTCTATTTTGCTATTTTTGACAGCTACTAATTGATTACAGTGCCTCTATTCCAACAATCTATATATTATATTAAACTATTCTGCTAACTAATTTTCTTCTCTTATCTGATTTGGCTCCAGGGTGGTGATGGTTTTTTCAATGAAATCCTTAATGGACTTCTCTTGTCGAGGCATAAAGCTCCTTTTCCTCCATCCCCTAATGATTTTGGTCATTCAGCTAGTAAAAATGATAATACCTTGGTTTATTTGAAAAATGCTAGTGTGGAAACTTCAGCAGCGGTTTGATAATCTCAAGAAGAGAAAAGATCCTGGAACCTTTACTGAGCAAGGTATGAAATGGAAGGAAATGTTATTAGAATATATGTGTGTGTGTGTGTGTGTAACCTTTGACACAATGTATAATCTTTTCTTTTATCGATAACCTTTAGTGCTAGTGCACATGTTTTACAGTATAGTATGCATTTTTAATGAAATTCTGAGTTACCTTTCCTGATTAGTCAGAACTCAATCGCATAAGTGGACAATTTATGTGTGTGGAGCAACGAATGACAATTAAGGAAGGTCAATTTTTAATAGTCTTCGGTTGCTGGGCAGATTTGAGTCAGTTTTTCACTTGTGTTTACTTTGAGTCAGATTCGTGGTATAATATTATAGTTTTTTTATCATTCATAAATATGTTGCCTTATGTCTGTGTTTAACAATTCACAGGAGCATCTCTTCATTGTTTTTGAACTTCTACGAACGAACTTGTATGAATTTCAGAAATTCAACAGAGAATCTGTCGGAGAGCCTTTTTTTACAATGAGCAGGTTGCAGGTTTGTTAGCTTATGCTATGATTTGTTACATGTAAATTATCCTTCTGTCCTACAAAAAAAGTATCATTTGCCGCCTGGCTCACATCTTCCATATTAAGGATTAGATTTCTTATTGAAACACCAGACAAGAGGAGGTTCTTGACAAAATTAATAGCATGACAATGCGGTTATGATATTAGACTATAGAATTTAATGCTACCATCAGTTTAAACTATGTCTTTTCAGAGGATTTCCTCGCTTTTTGCTTAAGTTTTTAAGTTGGTAGTGAAGTCCATAAGGCATGACATTAAAATGCAGTCTGGTACTTATCTGATTACCTAGTCTAACATTAAAATTTAGTTGTACTGACTCTCGATTTTCATGGATGTAGTTCCATAACAGTGAAGGTATGGTGGTGGTTTCTAATTCCAGCGAGAGGTCAATGACTCTCCTTATATATTTAATATTTCTGGTAAAAGAATAGATGTATTGATGTCATCAGTTTGGCTATATATTTTCAGTGGAACTATACCAGTTGATTAAGTTTGGTTTAGAAGTAATAAAAGAACTGCAATGCAGACCTTAACTGGACTTGGATGGTTTTTTTCTGCTTTTGTTGTATGGACCTATCACTAATTCTTCCAGCTGCTTGATTTCTTTTTGCAAAAGTGTACATAATTATATGTCTGGATTGCGCTGCAATTGCTTTGTCATATTTTTCATTGATCAATATAGCCGTTCTCAACTATTTCTACAACAAAGCTTTTTTGAGCTTATTAGAGTATTCTTAACTATTTGAATACATAGTTAAACTGTTGATA
Organism: Kitagawia praeruptora; assembly: GCA_037693485.1. Classification (NCBI taxonomy): domain Eukaryota; kingdom Viridiplantae; phylum Streptophyta; class Magnoliopsida; order Apiales; family Apiaceae; genus Kitagawia; species Kitagawia praeruptora. The sequence goes on from CM075344.1 coordinate 112,992,189, forward strand.
TATAAACAGATTTTCGTTGACTGAGCACTTGCACAAAGGATTGTTTCCCCTTCCTTCAGCATGCGCTTCGTTTGGCATTAATTTGGTGTAAAGTAAACCTAATTTGTGGAGACTAGTATGTGCTTGTTTTTGGAACCCAGAAGTAGTGTTTGTAGTTCGACACTTTTACTTTAAAGAGCTCAATGTAGGTACATCCCTGTCCCCTGATAAGCCTTCCTCATCTTTCAATATTTAGTTGGAAGGTACTTTTTCTAGTTTACAGTTGATATGTAAGGAAGTTAAACGATAAAAATTCTAGTGTAGGGTTCTTTCGCGAAGAGAAAATAGAAGAATGTAAATGTTTAATGTTCTAATAATAGCATCAACAGCAGAACCTTGTATTCTTTTGGATAATGTTCTGTTTGTGTCAGAACTGAGGTTGTAACCATATGAACATGATACTGAAGTTGTCAAAATATAATGTGGACAATGATATATCAATGGAAGTTCAATGTCAAAAAAAATAGTGAATATAAACCTCAAAGTGCTAATTTTACAACACAACTGTGACAGCTTTAGTAGTAAGCCAATATGAATTTTTCTGCTCTTTTAAATTATCATTATCATTGTGACTTGTAGGATATTCAGATATTCTTGCTTGTCTGGCTCGAAGGTCATGACGTTTGGATTTTTCAGAAGTTAGAGAATGTTTCACGATGGATGAATTATTTTAATTTTAGGTTGTTTGTAATCTAGGAACTAAGAGGCCCGTTCACATGTATGGTCTGTAGCAGTTTTGTCTTGAAATAGATATTTTAAAAACGTGTTGCTATGTTATGACTTGTGCCTTTTTTCTTGTTGCAAGTACATGATATTCTCTACCTATGTTCTATTTCAGGCTTATGTCCAACATCTGGAGAGCAGCAGAATGCAGCTGACTCAACTGGAAATGCAGAATGTCTTTCTCTTTTCTGGAAATGCAGAATGACTCAACTGGACATTGATCAGGAGGTCGATGATCACGAGGATGACAATGATCACGAGGACAACGAAAGTGATGATTGATGATCAATACTTAACTACTTATATTTTCTATGTGTGTACTTTTGGTAGTAGGTTGGTATTTTGAGAAAGACTAAGTTTAATGTAGAATTGTAGTGTAAGTTGACATGTGTTTCGACTTTAGACTAAGTAGTACTATGTTTGTGCTGTATTGACATTTGTTTTGTTTGATTTTTCATTTGGGGAATTTGAAATGTCATTTATAGTTTGATATGCTTTTGTGCATGGTATATTAAAATTTCAGACAGGACACTGCAATATGGACTAATAAAAAGTATTACAAAGAAGTGTTACCAATAAAATCTAAAAGTATTACAATAGAGATAAAAATGTTGTAGATAAATGTTTCTAAAAAATCAAAAAACATTGCAAGAGGTACTAAAATGTTGCAACAAATTGACTTTGTAACATTTTAACTATATAAGTGTTGCAAAAATGTGTTGCATTAGTCTGTTGTAACACCTTAAAAATGTTACTAAAACATGTAAAAGTGTTACAACAAACTACAACAAACTCTTATTGTAATACTTTATAAACTGTTGCAATAAGTTCGAAAAGTGTTGCTATAGAAGGCATAGGCAATGCCGGCAAATGCAACGCCGAGTTTTAGCAAAAGTGTTACATAAACATCTATTGTAACATTTTTGGGGCCTAATAATACACTTTTTTGGTGTTGCAATAGGCCATATTTGGTGTAGTGGTATTTGAAGAAAATACTCTGTGTAGAAATACACAGTTGCGGGTTACAATGTCTTAGTGTTTACAAGAAAACCTAATGCAATATCTGATATGCTCAGTGTTTTCTTCTCTACTAAAACTATGTTGCTCATACAACTTATTTAAATTATATGAAGACAAGTAAAATACGTAAAATGTAAAGATACATTTTTGGTATGACTTGTCACACACACATGCTTGAAGTAATGACCATTTCTGGAAATGTCTTGAAGATCTTCTTTCCTTGATTCGGACAATCCCAGCATGCTTCAAGTCCGTGTATGTTTCTTTCTTCATAAGTTACTAAGTTCTTGAAATATGACAGCCCCAAATCCGGGGTCATAAATCTGGGCCATCACGGACCAATTTCCATTCAATATCAATATCCCTTGGGTTTTTTTTTTTTTTTACAATTAATACCTATGCAATTGACCCCGCAATACTACACACACACACACCAGTCATATGCTCAGAGAACAACATTTACCATAATAAAAGTTTAGAGTTGAAAGTTAAAAGAGTTATTACAAACCAGGATCATACTTAAGTACATTGTTGAATAACACTTCGACATGAAGCGTTTCAACAACCCAAAAGTTTATTACATGTCTTCATACTTAATTATACATAAGCCCTTAGAACCCGTCTGCCTCATCACTACCTCCGGAATCGATGCTAACGTGCTCTCAGAAGGTCGCCTTCCCCCTACCCTCTTGCGGGGCATTCTGCGTAGTATCGGCATACCTAGCTGTATATAGATAAGTAGCAAGAGTGAGCTATAATAGCTCAGCAAGATAATATTGTAACTAGAATTTAAAATGTAACCAGGTATACATATATATACATATGTAAGCGGTAACCAATTATAAACTTTAAGGAAGAATAAAACTCTTATTTAATAATACATCATCCACTTACTATTATAAGAAAGAAATCTAGGATAATATAGTATCAGTTTCTCTTCTAAAATAATATAACAATCAACATACCCTTTCAGTGTAATATTTCAAGATAATATGAATACTTGAATAAATCTCTCACTATCATCTTCTCATTTCCTTCTTATGCAACAATTTTATAAATTAATATAAAATCAGTTTCTCTTCATCTATAATAATAATTCCATCGTTTCATATCATTTTCCCTTTTCAGTATACCAATCTGACTTTATCGTCGATTCTTTATTCAAAAATTGTGGGGGTTTTCACTGTTGCCGAATACATGAGGCACGATGATCAGTCGTCCTCCGTACCCGTCCCTTTTTACTACCGGTAGAAGGAATGAAGGCCACCTGCTAACATCATCCCTGGAGGAAGGCCACCTGCTAACATCCTCCCTTGGCATCTTCGTGCCGAATCATGAATGCTAGACTATGTCGCACACAGCCCTGACACAGCCTCTTATGCAAGTTTGTTGCTAATCCCCCTTTTTATAAAATCATTATTCAATTTATCAACACCATTTCACATTTCCATTCCCGTATATCATTTCCATTCTCGCACATTATTTCTATAAAATATATATATATAACATAACACTTTGATTTTGATTCAGATATCTCTTTTATATTTAAGAATTCAAACATGCTTTTATATTCATAAAACATTCCGTCTATTTTAAGAGTAGTAAATAATAATCAAATAATATTTATTCAACCACTAACACTAAAAAGAATATTTTTAATATAGTGTTATAAACCATATAGCCCTAGATAACAACTGATACCATTCTCTTTCATATCTCTTTTACCATAGAGCATATTCGTTCCATTCGTAATCATCTCTATATTCATATTTCATAAATCATATCCATCTCTCTTTAATTTCCCAAAATCAAGGAAATATATTCTTTGCAATATAGTAATAATAGCATCACATATATGTATATACATTCCATGATATCATTATTATTCCGAAGATAAATAATTTTCAAAGTAGGGATAGAAAGATCTTGCCTCGGTTTCTGTATCCTGACAGTATGGCTGGTCCCTCTTCCGGAGTTTCTATAAACACAAAAGGACCGTCGTTAGAATACCACATCTCTTACTCACTACACTCTTGTATAATAGTACTCTTGACACTTTAATATATGTTTAACGTATCACTATTACCCCAAAGGTTCAAGGACTTCACCATTTATAAATTCAATTTAAGTTTCAGGGGTTTTCACCATTTCCCCTAACGACCACACTTAACTGTAAAAATTCTCATAAAATATGGATTTCGAATTTTAATGCAAGGTCAACTTTCAAGGGTCCTCTGACCACCCTACTACACTATCCCAAAATTTCGTGGCTTATAAAAATGTCTAAGTATGGTAACTTTAACCTCAAAGTTGATACAATTACGTTTTCTCGGTTTCCGAACGTCTTTCAATAAAACTGACTTTTCTCCTAAACCGTTCATCAGATTTTAACGCACCTTATATCAGAACGATCTATGAACTAAGCTCTATCATTTCATGGTCATTTGGTAACCTAGACAGTAGGGTACCGTCCGGGTACAGGGGTCCAAAACAGGGCAATTTACATCCTAACGAAAATCGGGCATTATAACGGCTATAATTTCATACTTTCCATAAATCCAACTCCTCCAACTCAATCATCAAACACAATAATCATCACCTACACCATGTGGTTTTCATTACCAGCCATGGTTACAATCCCAAACACTTCCATATTCAACTCAAACCACTTACAAACACATAAATCACCATAATCTTAACATTTATACCACTTATCCACTACTTACATCAATATCCATCATAAATAAACAAGGACAAGAGTGATTATACCTTCTTGAAGCTTTAAAGATCCTTAATAAACCTTGATATATCCTTAAACCACCTTATCTTAGCTTGAAACAACTAAAAGAACCATGAAAATCAAGTTAGTTTCTTGAAAACTACTATTCATCACTATTCATCTTCAACTTCTATGATTTTATTACCTTGCTAAATGATGATGGATGGCTATGAAACTTTGTACTAGTCTTGATCTATCCTCCAAGATGCTCCATGATTTTTCTCTTGATTTGTAGTTGATTTTTGCTAGGGTTTTTATTTTTCTTTTTCTCTTTTTTTCTTGGTGTGGCCGAATGTGTTAAACAAGAAGGGGGAGAGAGTTTTGCTTGGTTTTTGCTCTTATCTCATCTAATTACTTACTAATCTAGAGTATCTTGGAAGCTTGGCAAGATATTTAAATAATTTACCATGTTAAAAGACTAATTTACCCTTAAAACTAATTAGTGGAAAGTGATGTAATCATTGATGATCTCATAATTCCTTTTTGGTTTTCTTAAGTATAATGTTACTAATTCTTGTGAATGATAATGTGGGATGTATCCTTGTTATTTTACTAATCTTGGTTGCTTAATCTCCATATTCGTCTAATTGTGGTTCGTTTCGAATGTACCTCATTATCTCAGTGGTTTTTGAAATCATTTACGAATCCAATTTCCCTTGGTATTCTCTTAACTTAATAATCCTTTGGTTTAACCTAAATTCACTAATCCCTCAATATATAATTCTTATAATATTTCCATGCTCCTTAATGTCCAATAGAAGCTTATTTGAAATCAAAATCTTAAAAATCCATGTTTAGGAAATTTCTGGAATCTATCGTCATTTCGAGTCACTTATTTTCAATATACAACACCAATATGGTTTCTGTTTATTCATTCTCCGTTTCCATTATGGAGTACTTATATACTATTTTTCTAAATCCCCGAAATTCACTATTCATGTGACCACTGTAGCATTACCAAAGTTAGGGTTATTACATCCTTCCCCCCTTAAAAGGATTCCGTCCCGGAATCACGTCAGAAATGTCCATAGATACCTTTTCATCTACACCTTATAACTTCTATACCACTTTCTCCATCCTTTTTCCTTCATAATATCTCTATCTTGTTTGCACAGAATACACCAACATAAACTTGCTTGTCATTCATCAATATTCCTCTTTTGGTTATGGGTATCGGCCACCACATTGGCCTCCCCTGAATGGTAGTGTATCTCACTTATGGTTTATCCCTATGTTGATCTCTATCATGACATAAAATATACATACTTCGATCTTATTATATCTTGTCTCTGTAAAATCTTCCAGAAATCCGACTAGAATAAGATTCTTTGAAACAATTGTAAGAAAATACTACCTATAATATATATTTCCTGTTCGTATATAAACAAGTCTGTGGTTTACCCCCAAAATACTATTATTCTCCTTTTCATAGAATTTCTAACCCCTAACAGATACTGATTTTCCTTATCTAGATTGTCAACCTACCTATACCATTCATTGACCACATTGATTACTAACCAAACATTTACACTAAAAATTTAAATACTAAAAAAAAATGTTCACCTGCATCTGTATCCGGCTTTCTCAATGCCTCTCCTAAAGTCATGTTATACACTCTAGCAGTAGGCCTGTTTGAAGCAGTCACACTCTGTCCTGGCGCGGATGATCCACCGGAACGGCAATCTCTGGCAATGTGCCCTAGTTTCCCACACTGGTAACACTTGACGTCCCTCTTAGGATTGGTATTAGCCGATGGGCACTGGCTAAGGTAGTGTCCTTTCTGTCCACAGTTAAAGCAATTTATTTCTAACACTCTACACACTCCCGTATGCTTCCTACCACACGTGTTACAATCTGGAAATGGTGATCGCAATTGATTAGACTGAAAGGTTCCTGTGGATCTACCACCCTGATTCACAGTCTCACTGGTAGCCTTATTATTCCCTGACTTTCCTCCAAACTGGGGTTTTTGTCCTTTACCAAATTTGTTAAAGTAGCTTCCCTCACTTGAACCTCCCTTTGGACCCTCAAATTTTCTTTTCTTGTTCTCTCGACCTAATTGGGTTTGTTCACTCTCGGCCTCGATAATAGATGCCTTCTGAACCACCGCAGCATAATCAGTCAACTCAAATGGTGCCACTCTCGTTAGTAGCCATGGTTTCAATCCTTGTTGGAACCTTTTTGCTCGTTGTTCCTCAGTACGCACAAATTCTGGAACAAACCTAGACAGTTCAGTAAATTTAGTTTCATATTCTGCCACTGTTAGGTTATCTTGCTTTAACTCCAAAAATTTCATTTCCATTTGATTCTCCAGGTACCTAGGGGAATACTTTTCTAAGAACACCCTAGTGAAAAGCTCCCAGGTTATCACTCTCGCTCCTTCTAGATTCTTTTTAGTTTCCCACCAGTAATTTGCCTCTCCTTTTAAGAGATAGGCTGCAAAAACTGTGTTCTGGTCCTCCTCTATCCTCAGTATCTCAAAAGCTTTTTCCATCTCTTTTAACCAGGCTCTGGCTACTACTGGGTTAACAGTTCCCTCAAACTCTGGGGGTTTTAATGACTTAAAAGCACGAAAGGAGTTAGCTACCTGGTTGGGAAGAACAGGTGGTTGTGGCGGATTCTGTGGATTAGCTAAATTCTGCCTCAATAGTTCCATAAATTGGTTAAAAGGGTCACCACCCTGATTTCCTTGTTGTTCAGTTGATTCATCTTCCTCTTCTTCATGATTTTGTTCATTATGAGTATTTTCATTCTGTCTATTTCGACTTCCTTCATCTCTCTCATTTTCCCTTGCATTTGTTCTATTGTTACGCTTAGGCGGCATGATTCTGTATATAGCAATATTCTTCATTAATCACCCAAATTTAGGGTACAACATACATCATTTCCATATATGCACAACTATATCATTAGTTAACTTATTTATGCATCCCAGTATTTTTAACTCCACACAAGTAATATTTAATTATAATACAACTTTGACAAATAAGCTTAGTACCTTTAGCACAATAACCTTTTCATTTAAGTCAATCACCTCATATATATATCAATATTTTTGAATCTCAACATTTAATATCAAAATACGATAAAATTAGGCAAAGTACATAAACTTCATTAATTTACATAAATATTTTACAATTTGTGGATAACATCCTACACTACTAGTCAATATATACATCATAGAGTACAAGGTTCGAAACCCCAAAAGCATAACCGTACATACTAACTCGCTATAACAAAAGCACTACTAGCTGTCCTCTAATCAGACTGGGATTAAGACAGTAAACAACTAACCTAATCCCCAAAATGACATCCACAAGATGACTAGTCTGATTAGTGTCTAAGACTACTACTCCGAATCATGGTAACGTCTCTGATCTGCACTACCATAGTGGTGACTACATCAACTATCTGAGCTCTCCATACTGGATCCCCTCTGTCTCCCAACATCCTCCTAATATCACCGAGTGCCCGTAGCTCGATACTAACTATGCCCAAAGACAACCCATATGGTATCACACCCCTCCTCCTCCTCTCGCTCTGTCTAGCCTCTGCACAAGTGTATCTATAGTCCGACGGGACTCCTCCAGCTGTCCCTGTGTGAAAAAGTACTCTGACAAGAGAATAGCTGGCAGCTGACCAGCTGGAAATATAGGTGCCTCCTGAGGTGGCATAGCAACTGGGGGAGGTACATCTACAAGTGGGGGTGCATCCACTGGTGGAGGTGGTGGTGGTGCAAATGGTGGGGATGGAACTGCCGGTGGAGATGGAGGAACGGGCTCCGTGTCCGCATCCTCAGAAGGGTCATCCTCCAACTCATCCTTTGACAAGATAAAGTGTCCCGGTGGAGTAAATGGCTCTGCTGGATCCTCAAAAGGGTCAGGGCTAGGTAGAGGAGATGGAATAGGTGATGGCACTGGGACATGTGTAACAGGGGTAGGAATCACATGAATGTCAGTCCACTCGATCTCCTCCTCCTCCTCCTCCTCAGCTATGACTGACAACCTAGGCCTCTTACGCAAAGGCCTCTCCTCCTCGGGGATCTCCTCCCTCACTCTAGAAGGACCTGCCTCGTCAGATCCTGAAGAAGGTCTACCAATGTATGGCACTATCGCTACGGCATCCCTCTGCCTGCGCTCCTCACCCTCCTCCCTCAGTCTCTGCTCATGTCTCTCTAGGGCCGCTGCACGAACCCTCCTCCGGAGGTCAGCAATAGCATAATCTGGTACCTCTACTCCTACTAACTGTAGGTCTACAATCTCCCGCTCGGACAATCCTAGCCACTGGGGATCTCGACTCGGCTCACCCATCTCCGCCCCCTATAATAAAACATAAAATTCTATTAGTAACAGTCTATAAAATAATAATATATGCTTAAAATAAATACTACCTGCGATATACCACCCCTGAACTTGATGGAAGTTCACAATTTTATATTATAACTGATACATTTATTATTATCACTCTTGTTCCTGAGCATTATGACTCTTAGCTCTGATACCAACTGTAACAACCCCAAATCCGGGGTCATAAATCTGGGCCATCACGGACCAATTTCCATTCAATATCAATATCCCTTGGGTCTTTTTTTTTTTTTTTACAATTAATACCTATGCAATTGACCCCGCAATACTACACACACACACCAGTCATATGCTCAGAGAACAACATTTACCATAATAAAAGTTTAGAGTTGAAAGTTAAAAGAGTTATTACAAACCAGGATCTTACTTAAGTACATTGTTGAATAACACTTCGACATGAAGCGTTTCAACAACCCAAAAGTTTATTACATGTCTTCATACTTAATTATACATAAGCCCTTAGAACCCGTCTGCCTCATCACTACCTCCGGAATCGATGCTAACGTGCTCTCAGAAGGTCGCCTTCCCCCTACCCTCTTGCGGGGCGTTCTGCGTAGTATCGGCATACCTAGCTGTATATAGATAAGTAGCAAGAGTGAGCTATAATAGCTCAGCAAGATAATATTGTAACTAGAATTTAAAATGTAACCAGGTATACATATATATATACATATGTAAGCGGTAACCAATTATAAACTTTAAGGAAGAATAAAACTCTTATTTAATAATACATCATCCACTTACTATTATAAGAAAGAAATCTAGGATAATATAGTATAAGTTTCTCTTCTTAAATAATATAACAATCAACATACCCTTTCAGTGTAATATTTCAAGATAATATGAATACTTGAATAAATCTCTCACTATCATCTTCTCATTTCCTTCTTATGCAACAATTTTATAAATTAATATAAAATCAGTTTCTCTTCATCTATAATAATAATTCCATCGTTACATATCATTTTTCCTTTTCAGTATACCAATCTGACTTTATCGTCGATTCTTTATTCAAAAATTGTGGGGGTTTTCACTGTTGCCGAATACATGAGGCACGATGATCAGTCGTCCTCCGTACCCGTCCCTTTTTACTACCGGTAGAAGGAATGAAGGCCACCTGCTAACATCATCCCTGGAGGAAGGCCACCTGCTAACATCCTCCCTTGGCATCTTCATGCCGAATCATGAATGCTAGACTATGTCGCACACAGCCCTGACACAGCCTCTTATGCAAGTTTGTTGCTAATCCCCCTTTTTATAAAATCATTATTCAATTTATCAACACCATTTCACATTTCCATTCCCATATATCATTTCCATTCTCGCACATTATTTCTATAAAATATATATATATAACATAACACTTTGATTTTGATTCAGATATCTCTTTTATATTTAAGAATTCAAACATGCTTTTATATTCATAAAACATTCCGTCTATTTTAAGAGTAGTAAATAATAATCAAATAATATTTATTCAACCACTAACACTAAAAAGAATATTTTTAATATAGTGTTATAAACCATATAGCCCTAGATAACAACTGATACCATTCTCTTTCATATCTCTTTTACCATAGAGCATATTCGTTCCATTCGTAATCATCTCTATATTCATATTTCATAAATCATATCCATCTCTCTTTAATTTCCCAAAATCAAGGAAATATATTCTTTGCAATATAGTAATAATAGCATCACATATATGTATATACATTCCATGATATCATTATTATTCCGAAGATAAATAATTTTCAAAGTAGGGATAGAAAGATCTTGCCTCGGTTTCTATATCCTGACAGTATGGCTGGTCCCTCTTCCGGAGTTTCTATAAACACAAAAGGACCGTCGTTAGAATACCACATCTCTTACTCACTACACTCTTGTATAATAGTACTCTTGACACTTTAATATATGTTTAACGTATCACTATTACCCCAAAGGTTCAAGGACTTCACCATTTATAAATTCAATTTAAGTTTCAGGGGTTTTCACCATTTCCCCTAACGACCACACTTAACTGTAAAAATTCTCATAAAATATGGATTTCGAATTTTAATGCAAGGTCAACTTTCAAGGGTCCTCTGACCACCCTACTACACTATCCCAAAATTTCGTGGCTTATAAAAATGTCTAAGTATGGTAACTTTAACCTCAAAGTTGATACAATTACGTTTTCTCGGTTTTCGAACGTCTTTCAATAAAACTGACTTTTCTCCTAAACCGTTCATCAGATTTTAACGCACCTTATATCAAAACCATCTATGAACTAAGCTCTATCATTTCATGGTCAATTGGTAACCTAGACAGTAGGGTACCGTCCGGGTACAGGGGTCCAAAACAGGGCAATTTACATCCTAACGAAAATCGGGCATTATAACGGCTATAATTCCATACTTTCCATAAATCCAACTCCTCCAACTCAATCATCAAACACAATAATCATCACCTACACCATGTGGTCTTCATTACCAGCCATGGTTACAATCCCAAACACTTCCATATTCAACTCAAACCACTTACAAACACATAAATCACCATAATCTTAACATTTATACCACTTATCCACTACTTACATCAATATCCATCATAAATAAACAAGGACAAGAGTGATTATACCTTCTTTAAGCTTTAAAGATCCTTAATAAACCTTGATATATCCTTAAACCACCTTATCTTAGCTTGAAACAACTAAAAGAACCATGAAAATCAAGTTAGTTTCTTGAAAACTACTATTCATCACTATTCATCTTCAACTTCTATGATTTTATTACCTTGCTAAATGATGATGGATGGCTATGAAACTTTGTGCTAGTCTTGATCTATCCTCCAAGATGCTCCATGATTTTTCTCTTGATTTGTAGTTGATTTTTGCTAGGGTTTTTATTTTTCTTTTTCTCTTTTTTTCTTGGTGTGGCCGAATGTGTTAAACAAGAAGGGGGAGAGAGTTTTTCTTGGTTTTTGCTCTTATCTCATCTAATTACTTACTAATCTAGAGTATCTTGGAAGCTTGGAAAGATATTTAGATAATTTACCATGTTAAAAGACTAATTTACCCTTAAAACTAATTAGTGGAAAGTGATGTAATCATTGATGATCTCATAATTCCTTTTTGGTTTTCTTAAGTATAATGTTACTAATTCTTGTGAATGATAATGTGGGATGTATCCTTGTTATTTTACTAATCTTGGTTGCTTAATCTCCATATTCGTCTAATTGTGGTTCGTTTCGAATGTACCTCATTATCTCAGTGGTTTTTGAAATCATTTACGAATCCAATTTCCCTTGGTATTCTCTTAACTTAATAATCCTTTGGTTTAACCTAAATTCACTAATCCCTCAATATATAATTCTTATAATATTTCCATGCTCCTTAATGTCCAATAGAAGCTTATTTGAAATCAAAATCTTAAAAATCCATGTTCAGGAAATTTCTGGAATCTATCGTCATTTCGAGTCACTTATTTTCAATATACAACACCAATATGGTTTCTGTTTATTCATTCTCCGTTTCCATTATGGAGTACTTATATACTATTTTTCTAAATCCTCGAAATTCACTATTCATGTGACCATTGTAGCATTACCAAAGTTAGGGTTATTACATGAAATGACTTAGCTTCCAAGCCCACTGATGCTTTATGCAAAAGATCTCTTTGATTTGAATCTTTATCTCTGAAAAGACCTTTAGCAAAAAGATAATCTTTTCGAAAGTCAACAAGCTTTTCTACTTATTGAGCTTTAAAGCATCAAGATACTAAAACTCCATAAATAAATCCGTTAGAATCCCATGACAACGATTAGTTCATAATTGAACCGTTCGTCACCATGGGATTTGATGAAAACATGATATTAAACAAGATATGAAAGAAAGTAATAATATTTTTAAAACAAAGAGTTGAGAAAACAAATCTAGAATCCAGAATTCGCCTAAGAAAAGAATACAAAAGATGAAGTAGATCGAGATCCGTTGCTTGTCACGAGCGTTGAATCCTTCTCTCCTTTTCTCCCTTGCAAATCTATGCTATGATATGTAATTCTAAGTAATGATACAAATTATATTGATAAAACGTGTTTAAATAGGCCCTAGAAGTCTTGTCCAACAATAAAAAGACCTAAAATACAATTAGAATTCGAATAGGGGCAAAACAAGAATTTTCAGCAAGTTTTTGGCCGCACGGGCGCTGTCAGCCCCCTCCAGGGCGCTCTCATCCCACTACACTTCTGTTCTAGGGCGCTGACAGCCTAGCTAGGGCGCTGTCAGCCCCTTCCAAATCTGCCCATTTTGCTTTTCTGCTCATTTTAGCTCCAAATCCTCCCGTTTCTTGATCCTTTGCTTCCGTCTTCAATTCTCTAGACTCAAAATTGTTATGCTAGAAAGTCTCCTTTCTTCATTGCCATGCTCAAATCAATTTCAAAAATGACAGAAACATAACCCCTAATCGGCATTCTTGCAAACCTGCACAATTAAACAAAAACACATCAAAACTACAACAAACTTGAGACCAAGTGAATCAATTTAAGTCGTTATGGAACGTTCCAAGTGGATATAAAATCAACTTATCACTCCAATAGATCATTAACAACACATTAAAAGAGGATGAGGTTGAATTAGTGATAGATATAGGTGATACATGTATTAACCAAGAGATAAAGCAAGCAAAACACAATCTCTCCAAAACTGCCCAGCAGAACCACATGCCAAAGAAAAATTCATATCTCCACTTCTACCCATTCATAACTCACCAAATTTGAACCATAGCTTCCACAATACATTTAGAACATTTTTTCGAAATTTCATGGCTAAAAAAGGAGTGTAGCCTAGCCAAATCCCTCCCTCAAGTTGAAGAAGCCGAAGTGCCTTGTTACTTGGCAGTTTCTGCACAGACTTTTAAATGCCAATAAGTAGAGCTTCTCGACTCTTCTTTTCTTGACTTCTCGAATATACTTGCATGGTTACAGCAAACTCTCTTCTGATTACAGATGCTTGATTAAAGCATCTTATGGCTTGTTACATAAATGTTAACTCGAATAACTTGTAGAAGGGGGGGTTGAATACAAGTTATATTATCGTGTGTGATTTTTGCTTGGTTATATGAACAAGAATAAACGAATGAATCAAATTCTGTTTGTATTAATAAGATCAAATACAAACTCTACCAAAGGTGTACAAATACCTTTAGCAGCTGCTGACAATACAAATTTCTCTCTGTTTGCAATCTCGTATACTTACGATTACAAACCTCACGAACCGAACTATTTTTACAATGATATAGAGAGAATATTTATAATGCTTCCTATCAACTAATTACAGAAAGATAATCTATACATGACAATGTTCTGCCGTCCAGTTGATAGTTTCCATCAATAGAAAATTCTTTCCTTCATAAAATCTTCTTGCTTGTTCCTCAAACAAAGATCCTGTTTTATAGCACTTGCCAGTTTCTGTAGCATCCATAATGACATCATCAGTAACACGACTGATATCAGGATTCCATCTTACATCAGGATCTGACCATCCCATCAGTACTTGATCAGTAGCTAACTTGACATATCAGGATTCAATCTCAGTTCCTGGCATGTAGTACTCGATGCACTGTTCATTCGTGACTAAACTTTACAGATAACTGTCTAATACATATTTTCTATACAAAGTGCTAAATCCTTTATAAATCAGGATGTTAGAAATGATTGATGAAAACAGTGTTTGGAAGCTAAAGTCAGAAAACAGAGTTTAGCTGGAAGCAGTCAGAGTTTGATTAAACACTGACTGGAAGCGCAAACAGAGTTTGTTAAACTCTGTAGCGGTATTGTCTGAAGAGTCAACAGTGTTTGAAGATTGATAAATATGGAAGCAATATCTTTGAAGATTGGAAAGCTGTCAAAGAGATTGAGTTGACTTGGAAGACTGAAGCAATCGTGATTGATATCAATTGTATAGCTTGATTTTAGGAGTATCAGTTACTGATTGTACGAAGCTGTATGTTCTATAAATACAGTTAGGTTAACCCTAGAAGGGTAGTCGAACATTGAAATATTCATTCATTGTAACCTAAGCAGCTCTCTGTGATATTTACATCACTGAGAGAGGAATTATTAATTCCAAACAGTTTTTAATTGTTAAACAGTGTGTTCTTGTTAAGTTACTCATACAGTATTTGATTGCTTATTGTGTATTCGACCTAACAAGTGGTATCAGAGCCTAATCTGTTACTTTATTACAGTTAAAGATCCAAACACAAAAGTAATCAATGGCAGAGATTCCTCCACCATCTGAGAAAGCCCCTACTACTGTTAGTAGGTATGAGACAATCAGGGTTCCTATACTTAGGCCATCAGAGTATGCAATTTGGAAGGTGAAAATGACCATGTTTCTGGAGGCTACAGATCCAGAATACCTTGATAGAATATATGAAGGTCCTCACAAACCAACAAAATTATCTGCTGCTGCTGCTGGTGAGGAGGCAAAGGTCATTCCAAAGGAAAAGAAAGATCTAACTGCTGAGGATCTTTCATCTATTGCAAAGGATGCAAAAGTGAGACATTTACTTCACAGTGCACTAGACAATGTTATGTCTAATAAAGTGATTAATTGCACAACTGCAAAGGAAATATGGGATGCACTTGAGGTTAGGTGTCAAGGAACTCCTGCAATCAAGAAAAACAGAAGAAACATACTCACTCAGGAGTATGAGCACTTTGAGGCAAAGTCTGATGAAACCATGACAGAAACATTTGACAGATTCTGTAAACTGCTCAATGATTTGTCATTGGTTAACAAAGAATATGATTTAGAAGACTCAAATCTCAAGTTTCTTCTTTCTCTACCTGAAAAGTGGGATGTGAAAACAACCACTATTAGAGATAATTATGAACTTGGTGAAACAGAGATTGATGAAATTTATGGGCTGCTCAAAACCCATGAATTGGAATTGGAGCAGAGAAACAAAAGAACAAGTAGAAAGTCAAAATCTGTTGCACTCAAGGTTGAGGAGAAACCATCAAAGAAGGAGGCATCAAGGAGAAAGGCAAAAGGGAAAGCCTTAGTCATCCATTCAGAGAATGAGTCATCAAACACTGATGTTGACTCAAACACAGATGGTTCATCTGATTCTGAAGATGATGAAGAGATGATGCAAATGGCTGCATTGATGGTAAAGACCTTCAAGAAGATGGGTTACAAGAACTTCAAGAAGGGAAAGAGATTCTCAAGGGACTACTCAAAGTCTGACAAGAAGAATTTCAAGAAAGCTGAGGGAAAGGACTTCAAATCTGGAAAGAAAGATAAGTCTGAGATTCAATGCTACAAGTGTAAGGAGATGGGACACTATGCTCTAGAGTGCAAGAAGGGTAAAACTGAAAAGGCACTCTACACCAAAGGCAGAGATTGGGCAGACACTTCAGATTCAGATGAGGAAGTCAACTATGCTCTCATGGCTACTACTCAGACTGAAAATGATGATCTCAAGGTACCTCCAACTACCTATGCTTATAACACTGATAATATAACTGAATTGAGAATTTATCTTAAAGCATTGCATATCAGTTATAGGGATCAGACTTTAGAAAATGAAAGGATAAAGTCTGAGTGTTCTCAACTTAAAGAAAGAAATAAACTTGTTGAGGAACAGCTAGAGAACATGAATAAAATTCAGAAAGAGAGAGATGATGCAGTGTTTATTGAACAAGAGTTGCTAGGTAAGTATAAGCAACTAGAATCAGAATTGGAGGATACTAAACACATCATTAAAACTTGGACACACTCTGGTAAAGACACTCAAGAAGTGTTTCAGTCAGACACAGTAGGTCTAGGTTACTCTGTAGGAGATGAACTTAGATTTGAAAATCAGGTAAAGAAAAGACCACATTATTCATCTGAAGGTAATGTCATGGGAACAGGTGGACCTAAGACTGAAGCACAGAAAAAGGCTGTTAAGGAGTCATATACTAAAACTTTTGTTAAAGAGGCTAACATTGGTTTAATGACAGATAAACAACTCAAGCATAAGCTTAAGGAGATAAAATCTGTCAACAAACAGAGATTGCCTAAGAAAAACAAAAATGGAAAAGTAGGCATCACATCAGGAATTAAGCCAATGCTTGCTTCATTAGCTCTTAGAAAAACATGCTTTAATTGTGGTAGCACTAATCATCTTGCTAGTTTCTGCAGTAAGAATAAGAACATTAATTCTTTGCCTTCTAAAACTGCAGTAAAGAGTGATTATGTGAGAACTAGACCACAGACTTTATGCAAACACTGTGGAAGTACTTGGCATTCTATTTACACTTGCAGAGATTATCATGCTATTTATTATAATTACTATGAACCCAAACCAAATTTGAAATGGGTTAAAGTAAACTCTGCAAATGTAAACTCTGAAAAAGTTAGCTTAAACTCTGTTAATTTGAATTCCGCTGCAAAAGCTAACAGATTTAAGAAAGCCAAAGGATCCAAGCAAGTCTGGATCCTTAAAACTAATAATCAGTGATTGTTTGTGATTGCAGGGCACAAGGGTCAGTACCCTAGTCGTGGACAGTGGATGTTCAGGACACATGACAGGAAATAAAGCCCTGCTATCAGAGTTTGAGGAGAAGGCTGGCCCAGAAGTTTCCTATGGAGATGGCAACATAGGACATACACTGGGATATGGCAATATTAATCTTGGAAATGTCATCATCACAAATGTAGCTCTTATTCCAGGACTTAAGCATGATTTGCTATCTGTGAGTCAAATCTGTGACAGAGGATATCATGTAGATTTTCAGCCTGAATATTGTCAAGTGATCAGTAAATCTACAGGGAAAGTTGCTCTAGTTGGAAACAGACACAATAACATCTATGAAATCAAATTGTCAACAAACACTGATGGCAAAGCAGTGTGTCTGTCTTCAAGGATGTCCAGTGAAGAGAGTTGGAAATGGCACAAGAAACTCTCTCATTTGAATCTGAACAACATCAATGAGCTAATCAAGAATGATCTTGTAAGAGGTCTACCAAAGTCCTTGTTGAATGTAGAAGGACTGTGTGATTCTTGTCAAAAATCCAAACAGAGAAAAACATCTTTCAAAAGTAAATCTGAGTCTTCAATTGCTGATCCTTATCATCTACTACATGTTGATCTTTTTGGTCCAGTGAATGTGATGTCTCTTGGAAAGAAGAAATATGCATTAGTCATTGTTGATGAATATACCAGATTCACATGGGTATATTTTCTTGCAAAGAAGGATGAAACTGCATTAACACTGACAGAACATGTAATTCAACTGGAAAAAGGGTCAGAGCATCAAGTGAAGATAATCAGAAGTGACAATGGAACTGAATTCAGGAATTCATCTATGGAAGAATTTTGCAAGAGTAAAGGGATAAAACAAGAGTTTTCTGCACCTGGTACTCCACAACAAAATGGTGTAGTGGAGAGAAAGAACAGAACCTTGATAGAAGCTGCCAGAACCATGCTAAATGAAGCAAAGTTGCCAACATATTTCTGGGCAGAAGCAGTTCAAACTGCTTGTTTTACTCAAAATGCAACACTGATCAACAAGCATGGTAAAACACCATATGAAATGGTGAAGAAGAAAAAGCCAAATCTAAAATATTTTCATATTTTTGGATGCAAATGCTTTGTGTTGAAGACTCATCCTGAACAGTTGACCAAGTTTGACCTAAAGGCAGATGAAGGTATTTTTGTTGGCTATCCACTGTCAACTAAGGCATTCAGAGTTTATAATCTGAGAACCAGAGTGATCATGGAATCAATTCATGTGTCATTTGATGACAAGAAGATAACTGGACTTGAAGATGTAGATGAACATGATCAACTTCATTTTGAAAATGAAGATTTATTCTCTGAAAAAGTAAACTCTGATCAGACTGATGTGTCAAACTCTGTTGATCTAAACTCTGAACCTCTACTGGTAAATACTGAAGAAACTCTTCAATCAGAAACAAGGGAAGAACCAGTTGAGGGGGAGCATGAAGAATCACATCAAAGTGAAAATTCAAACACTGATAGTGACTCAAATGATAACACTGAATCAAACACTGTTGATTCAAACTCTGATCATTCAAATTCTGAGCAGTCACATTCAGGGGGAGCATCTGAAAATGAGGAAAGACACCAGGAAAATCAGGAGAGCATGGATCAAGGGGGAGGATCACATGATGACAGAAGCAATCTACCTTCTGCAAGAAAATGGACTAGATCTCACACACCTGATTTGATTATTGGTGATCCAGATGCAAAAGTAAGGACAAGAAGTGCAACAACAAATGAATGTTTATTTCATGCATTCTTGTCACAATCTGAGCCAAAGAAAGTGGAAGAAGCTCTTAAAGATGCTGACTGGATAACAGCAATGCAAGAAGAGCTAAATGAATTTGAAAGAAATGAAGTGTGGACACTTGTACCAAGGCCCAAGAATAGATCCATTGTTGGTACTAAATGGGTTTTCAGGAATAAAACTGACAGTGAGGGTGTTATCACAAGGAACAAGGCAAGACTGGTTGCAAAAGGCTACTCACAACAGGAAGGAATTGACTATGATGAAACATTTGCACCAGTGGCTAGATTGGAGGCAATCAGGATTTTTCTAGCATATGCCTCCCACATGAAATTCAAAGTGTTTCAGATGGATGTAAAAAGTGCATTTTTGAATGGAAAACTTGAAGAAGAAGTGTTTGTGGAACAACCACCAGGGTTTGTAGATCCAAAATATCCAGACCATGTCTACAGGTTAGACAAGGCACTCTATGGACTTAAGCAGGCACCAAGGGCATGGTATGAAACCCTTGCCAAATTTCTACTAGAAAGTGGATTTCACAGAGGTACTATTGACAAAACTCTGTTTTATTTCCAAAATGGTTGTGACTTGCTTTTAGTTCAGATATATGTGGATGACATCATTTTTGGGTCTACTAATGATAAACTCTGTAAGAAGTTTGCCAAACTCATGCAGTCAAGATATCAAATGAGTATGATGGGAGAGCTTAGTTATTTTCTAGGCCTACAGGTGAAGCAAACAGATGATGGAATTTTTATAAATCAAGCAAAATATACCAGAAACCTTCTCAAGAAATTTGGTATGCTTGACTGTTCATCTGCAACAACTCCCATGGCAACTGCAACAAAATTGGATAAAGATGCAGGGTCATCAGTAGATATGACAAGCTACAGAGGAATGATTGGTTCTTTGCTCTATTTGACAGCTAGCAGACCTGATATCATGTATGCAACTTGCTTGTGTGCAAGGTTCCAGGCTGATCCAAGAGAACCACATTTAACAGCAGTAAAGAGAATACTCAAGTACCTGAAGGGCACTATAACTTTGGGGCTGTGGTATCCAAGGGAATCAGAGTTTAAACTTCTTGGTTACTCTGATGCAGACTTTGCTGGATGTAAGATAGACAGAAAAAGCACCAGTGGAAGTTGTCAATTTCTGGGTGACAGACTTGTTTCCTGGTATAGCAAGAAACAGAAGTCAATATCTACATCTACAGCTGAAGCAGAGTATATTGCTGCTGGTAGCTGTTGTGCACAGATTTTATGGATGAAGAATCAACTGCTGGATTATGGATTAAGGTATTCCAAGATACCTATTTACTGTGATAATCAAAGTGCTATTGCAATGACAGGTAATCCAGTGCAACATTCAATGACAAAGCACATCAGCATAAGGTATCACTTCATCAGAGAGCATGTAGAGGAAGGGAACATTGAGCTTCACTTTGTGTCTACAGAACAACAACTTGCAGATATCTTCACCAAGCCATTGAGTGAAGCTACATTTACAAGACTGGTCAATGAACTAGGAATGGTCTCTAGTTTTGACTAGAGATGTTGGTTAGACTCAAAAACTTATTACTCATGTTTTCTGTAAATTGTTAAGTGCTATGTGAACCTTAGTATTAAACTCTGTTCTGCATGCTCATGTTTAAATCTTTTTAAACTCTGTCAGTATGTCTGTCTGTTAAATACTGTTAACATGTTAGATACACTCAGTGAATTCAGAATTGATTATTGTCTGAATGAAAATACCAATGAAGAAATATGTATGAAGCATGATTCACAGTAATTAAATCATGATTCTTTCTGAGTCACTGCTATCTAATCAGACTTTGTGCAGAAAATTAACACAGCATGATACTGTTTCATATTTATAGCATCTCTTAGTTTATTTAGTCCTAAACTCTGAGTCTATGAATATTGTGTGCATGGCCACTCATAAATAATTTTGGTTATTGATGAACTCTAAACTCTGATAAGTGACATTCTGTTTCCAAAGGTATGGTTCATGAGGATTCCTTGTTTGTACTTGTGAAAATCATAAAACTTGAGATGTGTCAGTGATTAGTTTGGTGAGTTCAGACTCATGTTTACACCCTATGAGAGTTTGAGCCAAATCAGTGATTGATACATTTTCTATCAATCAGTATTTATTGTTGTGTGATATTCATCAGGTAGTATGTTTCTCTAGAACTTGTATTAAACCATTTTGAGTCTACAGGATATGTGTGTGCATGAAAATGATAAAGGCAATAGGATTTACCATTCTTTCAAACACTGTTCGAAATTCTTTTGAACATTGTACAAACACTGTATAAACACTGTTCATAAATTCCATCCTTAGTAAACCCCTTTGAGCCTTATTAACTGCTCATTTTTATTATACTCTGAAGTATTAAGAGCAGTTAAATATTTTTTTTTTCAAACAGATGAGTGTTTCTCAAGAAAAGAAAAAGTTTACTCAGTATATATGCTAAATAAATAAATAAAAAAAAAAAAAAAGATAAAAAAAAAGAAAAAGAGCATATATACTGATCTTATACAAATATATATTGTGACTAAACACTTGAAGTCACTCATGAATAAAACATCTCTTTTCATCTGTTTGATCTTACTCCATTTAAACCCTGAATAAAGTCCTTTTGATTTGTGAATACATGTACTCAAAGTAGTGTAGAATTGGTGGACATTCAAGCATATGGTAGACTCTGCTATTTCTGATTGAATGTGAGTGTAAACACATCACCTAAACACTTGTGTGCTTTGAGAGTTTGTGAGGTTATACAGTTCATGACTGTTATTCACTGAATGATGCTCTGATTTCTATCTCTTGATATTTTTGTCTTTAAAGACTGTGTGCTTACTTGGATAGTCATGGACATCAAAGGGAATGGAAGTTTTCAGATTTCTGTATAACAGTAACTACAGAGTTTAGCATTCATCAAACAATCAGTGTTTAATATGAGAGTTTGTGCATTCAGTGTTTATTAACTGTTTGTTATGGATTTTATGAAATATTAGATGCTCTAAAAATTGATTTCAGTAAACTCTGCTTCACACACACTCATATTCACAACTGTGCAATTTTTGAAAGGTTTTTAGTGATAAAGTTGGAAAATTGATAAACACTGTTGAGTTGTGTTAAGTACTCTGAGGTAAAGTTTAATTGAGATGATTTGACTATTTTGGAGTAATTGGGGTAGTTGACAACTGTTAATTAGTGTTAATGTGTCTAAGTGTCGTGATTATAGGAATAACAGCGGTAATTATTAAGTGATCCATTGGCTGTTTGACACGTGTCCCATGATTGTGTCCCACTCACACACTACTCTTCAACAGCTGCGCGTTTGTACTAAATAAACGATTGAGTTTTAATTTTACTCTAATCGTCTTTAGTCTCACACTCCATATCGATTCACATTCACCCACTCACAGTTACTTACATACTTATTCATTTTCACACTTCTCTTATTCTCTCCTTCACTTTTTGATAAACACTTACAGTGTATCTCGTTACTAATGGCAACTAAAGCATTTGATGCAGCAGGGTTAATTTTTCTCCCTAGTAACTATGCAGCACCATTGGATAATGAAAATGCTCCACAGGCGTTTCACTTGTTCCAAAACTTCTTGAACGATTCTGAGATAGGGACGGCTCTAACTGCACCGCCAAAATTATCTGCTTCACAGATTGCTACTTTCTGGACAAATTCTGAATATGATGATGGAGGAGAGGCTGGCACTCCAACAATTATTTTCACTCATGAAGAATCAGAGTATATCATTACTCCAACCACTGTCAGGGATGCTTTGGACTTTGAGACACACACTTCTTACAGTGTTGTTGGTCATGATAGATTGAGGACAATGTTGGAACAAATTGGATGTGCAGGAAACTTGAACAAGATAGGGTCTTTGAGACGACCAAGTTTGAGAAAAGAATGGAGTTTCTTCTTTGATTGTATAACAAGGGCTTTTGGAAAGAAGACAACAAACTGAGATGCACTACCTCTGGATACTCTTCAAATTGGTCATGCTCTACTATATGGAGGTAACTTCGATTTTGGTAGACTAGTACTAATGAACTTGGGAGAGCGATTATCTGAGTCTACTACTGTTTATTTTGCTCGTTTTTGTCAATTGCTATTTACTGCCTGTGTGCCTAACATTCCAATTGATGAAGCTGATGTAATTCAGCCTTTTCAAGTTGCTAAGAGAATGTTTTCTGATTTGACAAACAAAGATGTCACTAAACAGCAAATACCTGAATTGTTTATGCCTTTAGCCTTACGAAACTATGTAAACCAACCACAAGACCCTCAATCACCACAACAAATGCCTGAACCAACAGAAACCATAAACTCTGAACCAACACCTCCAACACCCACAACTACAGTACCTACTACATCTCAACAACCACAACCAGAAACCTTAAACTCTCCACCAATAAACTCTCCACCATTAAACACTGAACCCTCAAACACTGAACCATTAAACACTGAAGCTTTAAACACTGATACCTTACACTCTGAGCCAGCACCTACTGAATCAGCCAAAACCAAGCCAAAGAGAAAGAAGCACACTGCTCAAAACACTAAACATTCAAAGGCTAAACAGACATTACCTGGAGCTGTTTATACTAGAAGAATGAAGCAACATGCAAACAGACCTTCACTTTCACCACCAAAAGAAAGCTCAAGTGAAGATGAAGAGGAGATTGTTGTGCCAATCAAGAAAAGGAGATTGATTCTTTCTGATTCAGATGCAGAGAATGTTGTTGAAGCTCCAGAGGTGGTTTCACAGCAAACACCTACTGTTGAGGATACAGTGAATGTTGAAGTATCTGCAAAAGTTGACATGCCTGCAGAGAATATTGTGAATGACAAAGTACAAATACCTGCAGAGGTTGAAATGCCTGCAGAGGATAATGTTACTGTTGAAATACCTACAGAGGATAAAATGCCTGTAGAAGAGGATCAAAGAGATGGTTTGTCACCAGTACATGATGTTCCTGAATCAATTCTTGATCCTGTCTCACCTGCAGTACATGTTCCTGAAGCTATAGCATCACACACAGAGTTAGTAACTTCTCCAATTCAAGAAAAAGTTGATGAAGCTACAAAGGTAAACTCTGTTGCAGAGCCTGTGCAACATGAGGTGATTATTGAAAAGGTTGCAGAAATTATTGCAGAAACTGTGGCTGACACTGCTCAGCACAGTGGTTCCTTCAAAGATGGTCAAGCTCAAGGTGCAAGTGATGAAGATAAATCTGACAGTGATGCAAACTCTGACTCTTTTGTGAGTGTACCTGCACAGACAGATAGTAAACATACACCTTTTGCTCAGCCTTGTCCATCACATGCTGTTGAAGTAGAACATCTTGCTAAATCTGCTGAAAATTGGTATAGACAAGATTGCATTTTTCCAAAAGGGAGAGCATCTGAGTTTGTTAGGCAAACTGCAAAGCAGATTTCAAATCCAGATATCTTATCCTGTTTAAAGGCAACTGTAGTACAAGTCAAGACTCTGGAAGGGAATTTTGTTGACACTAAACACGAAATTGCTTCCTTGAAGACTGAGATTCAGTCAAGAGAGTTGAAGATGGAAAGAGAGTCCAAAATAAAAGCTGTTCAGCTGTCCAAAGTTCAAGACACTCTCTTTGCCAGGCTAGGAAAGGTTGAAGAAAATCAGACTGCTTTATCTGCTAAGGTGGATTCAATTGCAAACTCTTTAGAGCTCATTACATCAATACTAATTCCTGATGATGTCAAAAAGGGGGAGAGAGTGACTAAGTCAAAATGCAAAGTTTCTCAAACTCTGACTCAAAAGGATGATGCTGGAGATGGAGGGGCAAGTGATAAAAGCAAGGTTTTAAACTCTGAAAGGCAAACTCTGAGATCTGGCAAATCTTTTAAATCACAGTCTGTTGGAACAAACACTGAAACTCAAGGTACCTCAAAGACCAAGAGTTTGGAATTAACATCAAACCCAAAGACTGATGAGGAGTTAGCTGTTAAGCTTTTCATGGAAGAGAATGCAGAAGGAGTGACCATAGAAGATGCTAAAGCTGAAGAGAAGAGTTTACAAGAAAAGCATCTGAAAGCTCTAAAGTCTGAAAAAGCAAAGAGGAATGTGAAAATTGCTAAAGCTGCAAAGCCTGTTCTTAAAGGCATTCAAATCAAAGAACCTGTTGGTACAGATCAAAGAATGCAAGTATTCAGAAAACCAACAGATGCAGAAGCCAAGCAAAAGCTGAAAAGTATAGTTACAACCTCTGTTGATACACATGTTGTACAGAAGAATGAAGACACAACCTCTGTTGCTGCACAAGTTTTGACCACACCATTAGTGTCTTTTCAGTTGAAATCAACATTTAAAAGAGGTGCTCCTCATGATCCAAGACTAGAAGCTACAATTCCAATGGATTTTGCTGATGGTAGAGCATTATCTGGTAAAATTGGATACAACAAAGGAGGTATAGGCTCATACAGAGATAAAAGACAATATGTTGGTCCTAGAGATCCTTCTTCACTGTCTGTTCCAGGAGGTGGTGTCACTCATGAGAGTTTAGACAAACTGGAATCAGTACAGCTTGTATATCAGAAGAGTCTAGAAAAGGATTTCTTGTTATATTTCATGGCTGATGGAACAGTATTTAAAGTCTCTGAAAAGGATATTGAATTAAAGTATGCTGAAGAACTTGAATATGTCCTATATATTTTCAGAGTGAGAAGTCAAAGAACTCAGTCAGTTGCAAATGTGCTTCAACAAAGAATGATTCAAAACCTTGCAAGAAGACAAATGAAATTCAACAGCAAGTATGTTCCTAAATACAGAGATTGGAATGGCAATCTGATTGAAATGGAGAAGGGAACTACAAAACTGAAGACTGATCTTGGGATTACTGTTCTGGATTTCAATGTAAAATCTGAAGAGGTGAAATATATCAGGTTGGGAAATGAGATGAGAAGAAACAAAATCTACGATCTTAGAGCTGCTATCTATCAAACTGATGAGAATGATCCTCAGTTGAGAGAAATCAAAGAAGCTATGCAGATAGAGCTTGAAAATGCTGAAAGAAGGTTGCTTATAGACTATCTTAGAACAGTGCCTGATCTTCAAGAGATTAGAGATTAAAGTCTGTAAGAATTTTCTTATTTCATGTAGAATTTGTTAAGTAATAGCTTAAACTCTGTTTGTATGTTAAACACTGTAAACTTTGTATTTGTTTTGACATCATCATTTACTGTAAAACTTGTACATTCTTGCTAATGGACAAGTTGGGGGAGATTGTTAGAAATGATTGATGAAAACAGTGTTTGGAAGCTAAAGTCAGAAAACAGAGTTTAGCTGGAAGCAGTCAGAGTTTGATTAAACACTGACTGGAAGCGCAAACAGAGTTTGTTAAACTCTGTAGCGGTATTGTCTGAAGAGTCAACATTGTTTGAAGATTGATAAATATGGAAGCAATATCTTTGAAGATTGGAAAGCTGTCAAAGAGATTGAGTTGACTTGGAAGACTGAAGCAATCGTGATTGATATCAATTGTATAGCTTGATTTTAGGAGTATCAGTTACTGATTGTACGAAGCTGTATGTTCTATAAATACAGTTAGGTTAACCCTAGAAGGGTAGTCGAACATTGAAATATTCATTCATTGTAACCTAAGCAGCTCTCTGTGATATTTACATCACTGAGAGAGGAATTATTAATTCCAAACAGTTTTTAATTGTTAAACAGTGTGTTCTTGTTAAGTTACTCATACAGTATTTGATTGCTTATTGTGTATTCGACCTAACACAGGATATACAAGAAGTATAAGTAAAATTCTATTCTTAACATCACAACTCATGAATTATTCATAACAATCTCTCCCTATTTATGCTTTAAAATCTGAAGCATAAATCTGAGTTGTTGATGTCAAAACATATAACAATACAATCAGAATAGAATTTATGAATTCAAAAATCATGAAGTTAAGTACCTCCTCTTTCAGATATAGACATAGTATCCAGTACTTAGAAGAAAGAATTCAACTATTTGATGCTTCTTTTCCTTTACCACTTCCCTGATAAGATTCACCTCTGTCATCCTTAGTTCTTCTTTTAATTTCTCCCAGTCTGTTTAGCTCCTCCCCCAGTATGTTGCCTTTTAACTATTTTTATCTCCCCCCTTTTTTACATCAGCAACATTAATTCCAAGAGATTCAGTAACAGAACAAATGAGATTCATCAGAACTGCTTGATTTTCCATAATAGTGACTTGGTTATCTTCAAGTGTTTGAAGTCTTGATTGAATTTCAACTTGAGATTTCTGAATGTCTTGTAGATCTTCAGAATTGACTTCAATGTTAGAAGTGTTTGGAATATCTTCAGATTCAATTCTTGTAGAAGAAGTTGCCTGTGTAGAATGAGATTCAAGTAATAAAACTCGATTAGAGTTACAAACATCTTCATCTTTCTGATCTGAAGTTTCAATATGATCATCTTGTCCTTCACCAGTATTCTGTGTACTAACATTTACAAAACCTAACTCCTCCTTAGATTGATCAGATACTGTTGATGTCTCAATTCTGGCTGATATTGGTAGTACAAACAAAGGAATACTAGGATCATTAGAAATATCTTCTGGTACTGATGATGTAGAATTTTGTCTTAGCCTTTCACCTCTTCTGTTTATAATTCCTGCAAGCCTTTCTTTTTGCTTCTGAGCTTTAACTTCTGGCTTTGAGTTGTGCTTTGCTAAGTCATTCTTCTCATACATCTTGATAAAAGAATAAGTACCAGCATCCATACCAAGATTATTAGACCAAGATTCAGGAAAAACCTGACCCCAGAAATCAAACGATGGTGGTTTCCTAATTTTCTCTCCCTCACTATGGAGTTGATCATCCATACCCTCATTCTCACTTTGACTATCTAAAGTCAACACTCTTTCTACCTCTCCTTTTGCCTGGTCAGGAGCCAGCCGCTCTGATTGTGGATCAATATCCATCTTTTCAAGTGTATCACTCAAATTTGGATAAGTGCTCTCATGACCTACAGAAAAATAGAGTTTAGAAGAAGTTTTTATACCTGAACTCACATGGAGAGAGGGTTCCTCATTTGGCATGGGGCTTGAGGTTTTCTCCAAGGAGTGAGCTGCTATAATCTCTGAACCCTCACAAACATCTTCTTTCCTTCCAGAGACTACAGGCTCCAGTATACCACTTTCAGGTTCTTTACGAGGCTCTGATGTCTTCAGTAATACTTCATTAGACACCATAGTTAGTATGTCACCGTCTTTAAGTGTTGTTTGCTGAGACTCACCCTCAAGGTGGATAGACTCTGACTGAACAATGTTTGTTTGATCTTCAAGAAAATCAGTCAAAGTTATTCCTCCCATATCATAGGGTTTCTCACTTGCAATTTCAGTCATCACAGAAGACCTTTCAACATCAGCTATCACAACTCCTGAGTCATCCAACCTCTGACTAGATGGTTCTTGTGTTACAATGACTGTGATCTGATCTTTCCTACTATCCACCACTGGTGCAATAGTATCTTCTGTTGACTGCATTCCTCTATCTACTTTCTCCAGTTGTTCACCTTGAGCTGAAGCATCTTCAATAATGACATCCTTATCAAATAAATATGCATGAAGTGATTGAAGTGCAACATGCTTCGAGAGTCCAAATTTCTTGACTAATTGTCTTCTGACAGATACATAGAAATACATCTTCATTAAGTCAAGTCTTTGATGTAGAAGTCCATATTCATCTGGAAATAAAAGTTTTGGTACTCTTTCAACCAGAAAATCTAGAACAGGCCTTGACAACTTCACTTTGAGAGAAATTAGTCCCATATCCAGTCTGTATGATAATGAAGTTTCCCATGAAGAATCAATATCCAGATCTCTATGGTCATTTGCTGACTTGATTGTAGCTTCATTTGTAGAGACCTGCATGATATTAGTTGGACTAGACTCTGTGTGTGTAGGTGACAATTGAATCTTTCTCCTTGTTCTCCTGGTATAGTGAGCAAAAGATTTATCCTGAGAAGAATCAAGAGGTGTAGACACAGAATTGATCTTGGGATGAGATCTTTGTTCAATAGACACAGTCTTTTGAGAGACAGTATCCAGTAATTGTTTTCCCTTTTTAAGTACTACAGTCTTTTGAGAAACTGCAGCCTGGCTGTGACTAGGTGCTTCATCTCTTTGTCCTAGCTTAGAAAGTCGAATTGCAGCCTTCAATTCTTCTCTCTCAGCAAGAGATATATTATCATCATCTTCACTAGAACTACTACTACTTGACACAACAAATCTTCTCTTCCTTACAACTGATGTCTTTTGAGAAACACCAGAGGTTGGTTTCTTTGAAACAATAGGCTGTGGATTAAAACTTTGTTCTTGAATTGTTTCAGAGACTATAAAGTTTTGGGCTACTTGTGTAGACACAGGTGGGTTCTCCTCCAAATGAGATTTCTGAGCAATTTCACCACAAAAGAAAGAAGAATTATAGAGAGTAGGAAGATGAGTTTTAATAATTACCTGAACATGATGTGGATAAAGAATTGCAGGTATTTCATCTAGATTCTTTTCATTGTCCTTCTTTGTAATGTAAGAGAAAATTCTCTTTTGCTGTACATAAGAAGAAACACAATGTTCTCTACCAAATCTAGTTTCAACATCAGGAATAAAATGGTTAATAAACATTTGCATAAATCTATGATAATAAACCATTTTCCTGTTTTGATCTCTTAACCCAAGTTTAATACTCATCTGATTTAAGATAATGTGACCAATGTTAATTACTCTGTCATAAAGCAAACTGTAAGCAATATGTGAAGTAACAGAAGTAATTTGATCAAAAGAACTACATTTACCAGTAAAGCATTTAGCTAATTGATCAAAGAAGGAAGACCACTCTTTCCTAAGACAAGATCTTCTTAACTGGCTCATGTTATCTAAAGGTCCATTATAACCTAATACAGATAACATAGTTCTTACATCATCATCATCAGATGGTACATTCTCATAATTCAAACTAACAGGTAAGTAAAGTACTGAATTAACAACAGATTCAGTAATATCAAAATAATCTTGTCCTAAGTGTAGAACAATCTTACCTGATTGACTCTGAGTAGAATCAATTACCTCAGCATTCTCCCAAGCTTGTGTAATAGCTGCTTGATTAATCTGTGGAGATGCTGTCAATGCATAACTTAATGGTCTATATGCCAGAAAGTTCATGATTGGATGAAAATCAGTTAATACTCCTTCATTGTTGGTGATAGCTGCTACATGATTGTTCGTCATAAAATCAAAGTCACCAAAATTGAAGGCTACTGACTTAGGTAATCTTCTTTGAGCTGCCATTTTTGATCTGAAAAGAACTTGAAAAATTCTTGAAATGGATTAGTGATTTTGAAAACTCGAGAGTGTTTTTGCTTTAGAGAATGTGAAATTAGAGAAAGCAATTACACGATTAGAGTTTCAAAACAAATATATTTCATAAATCTTTCAGACCACTATCCCACGTCGACACGTAGATTGACAGGTATCAGTCCCTGAAAAGTGCGGTTACCCACGATTTTTGGAAAATAAAATCCAAAATTGATTTTCATGAAATAAATCAGGGTATTATCAAGATAAAAATCAATACTGATCAGCTTCCTTTTCCTGTTGTGACCTCCCATCAAAATAATCACAAAATGCAATGTGATTTAAAAATAATAATTCTCAAATCCTGATGGTCACACTTGAAATCCTGATCAATATCATCCTGATTCCAGAGACTTAAATGAAGTTTCCACGTGGCATTTTTTTATCTGAAAAAGAAATAAACAATTAATCTGAACAAAATCAATTGGTTAGATATATTCGACATTTCTTGAAAATACAAGAAATACAGTCACACGCGATAATTAGCATCTGACTTCATTGATAGTTCCAAGTGACTGTTCAGCTTCTCACGTCTTTCTATAAAAGAAACAGACGCCTTATGCCATTCTCCATAAACTTTTCAATTTCTTTTCTTCTCAACAATGATTCTCAAACCAAAACTCCATTCAAACCCATTCTTTAGGTTTTTCACAGTCGATGAACATCCTGTTCTTGATCATCTCTTTGAAGAGACGACTTTTCTCATCGAACTAGTCATGGATGGAGTAGTTTTAGATATTATCCAGAGGTTTCTCCTAGAACATCCATCTGTTGGATACAATCTTCCCCTAACCTCCTCAAAACTTGAGGATTGTTAGGAATAATTCATAAGTTGTGTTCGGTCGAATACACAATAAGCAATCAAATACTGTATGAGTAACTTAACAAGAACACACTGTTTAACAATTAAAAACTGTTTGGAATTAACAATTCCTCTCTCAGTGATGTAAATATCACAGAGAGCTGCTTAGGTTACAATCAATGAATTTCTCAATGTTCGATTACCCTTCTAGGGTTAACCTAACTGTATTTATAGAACATACAGCTTCGTACAATCAGTAACTGATTCTCCTATAATCAAGCTATACAATTGATATCAATCACGATTGCTCCAGTCTTCCAAGTCAACTCAATCTCTTTGACAGCTTTCCAATCTTCAAAGATATTGCTTCCATACTTATCTTGCATCAACCTTTAAACACTGTTGACTCTTCAGACAATACCGCTACAGAGTTTAACAACCTCTGTTGCGCTTCAAGTCAGTGTTTAACTAAACTCTGACTGCTTCCAGCTAAACTCTGTTTTGTCACTATAGCTTCCAAACACTGTTCTCATCAATCATTTCTAACAATCTCCCCCAACTTGTCCATTAGCAAAAATGTACAAGTTTACAGTAAATGATGATGTCAAAACAAATACAAAGTTTACAGTGTTTAATCATACAAACAGAGTTTAAGCTATTACTTAACAAATTCTACAGAAAATAAGAAAAATTCTTACAGACTTTAATTTCTAATCTCTTGAAGATCAGGCATTGTTCTGAGATAGTCTATAAGCAACCTTCTTTCAGCATTTTCAAGCTCTATCTGCATAGCTTCCTTGACTTCTCTCAACTGAGGATCATTCTCATCAGTTTGATAGATAGCAGCTCTAAGATCGTAGATTTTGTTTCTTCTCATTTCATTTCCCAGCCTTATGTACTTCACTTCTTCAGACTTTACATTGAAATCCAGAACAGTAACTCCAAGATCAGTCTTCAGTTTTGTAGTCCCTTTCTCCATTTCTATCAGATTTCCATTCCAATCTCTGTATTTAGGAACATACTTGCTGTTGAATTTCATTTGCCTTCTTGCAAGGTTTTGAATCATTCTTTGTCTAAGCACATTTGCAACTGACTGAGCTCTTTGATTTCTCACTCTGAAAATATACAGAACATATTCAAGTTCTTCCCAGTATTTTAATTCGATATCCTTTTCAGAAACTTTAAATACTGTTCCATCAGCCATGAAATATAGCAAGAAATCCTTCTCTAGACTCTTCTGATATACAAGCTGTACTGATTCCAGTTTGTCTAAACTCTCTTGAGTGACACCACGACCTGGAACAGACAGTGAAGAAGGATCTCTAGGACCAACATATTGCCTTTTATCTCTGTGTGAGCCTATGCCTTCTTTGTTGTATCCAACTTTACCAGATAAAGCTCTATCATCAGTAAAATCCATTGGAATTATAGCTTCTAGTCTTGAGTCATGAGGAGCACCTTTCTTAAATGTTGATTTCAACTGAGAAGACAATAATGGTGTGGTCACAACTTGTGCAGCAACAGAGGTTGTGTCTTCATTTTTCTGTACAACATGTGTATCAACAGAGGTTGTAACAATACTTTTCAGCTTTTGCTTAGCTTCTGCATCTGTTGGTTTTCTAAATACTTGCATTCTTTGATTTGTACCAACTGGTTCTTTGATTTGAATGCCTTTAAGAACAGGCTTTGCAGCTTTAGCAACTTTCACATTCTTCTTTGCTTTTTCAGACTTTAGAGCTTTCAAATGCTTTTCTTGTAAACTCTTCTCTTCAGCTTTAGCATCTTCTAAAGTAACTCCTTCTGCATTCTCTTCCATGAAAAGCTTAACAGCTAACTCCTCATCAGTCTTTGGATTTGATATTAATTCCAAACTCTTGGTCTTTGAAGTACCTTGAGTTTCAGTGTTTATTCCAACAGACTGTGATTTAAAAGATTTGCCAGATCTCAGAGTTTGCCTTTCAGAGTTTAAGATCTTACTCTTATCACTTGCCCCTCCATCTCCAGCATCATCCTTTTGAGTCAGAGTTTGAGAAACTTTGCATTTAGACTTAGCAACTCTCTCCCCCTTTTTGACATCATCAGGAATGAGTATTGATGTAATGAGCTCCAAAGAATTAGCAATAGACTCAACCTTAGAAAACAGAGCAGTTTGATTTTATTCAACTTTTCCTAGCCTGGCAAAGAGAGTGTCTTGAACTTTAGACAGCTGGACAGCTTTTATTTTGGACTCTCTTTCCATCTTCAATTCTCTTGACTGTATCTCAGTCTTTAAAGAAGCAATCTCTTGTTTTGTTTCAGCAAAATTTCCTTCCAGAGTCTTGACTTGTACCACAGTTGCCTTTAAACAGGATAAAATCTCTGGATTTGAAATTTGCTTTGCAGTTTGCTTAACAAACTCAGCTGCTCTCCCTTTTGGAAAAATACAGTCTTGTTTATACCAATTTTCAGCAGATTTAGCAAGATGCTCTACTTCAACTGCATGAGATGGACAAGGCTGATCAAAAGGTGTATGCTTATTATCTGTCTGTGCTGGTGCACTCACAAAAGAATCAGAGTTTGTACTACTATCAGATTCATCTTCAGCACTTGCATCTTTAGCTTGGACATCTTTTAAAGAACCACTGTTCTGAGCAGTGTCAGCCACAGTTTCTTCAACAACTTCTGTAACCTTTTCCATAGTCACCTCATGTTGCACAGGCTCTGCAACAGAGTTTGCCTTTGTAGCTTCAACAGGTATGGATTCAGAAATTATCTTAGTTGCCTGATCAACTTCATCACCTTTGTCTGCAATAGGAGAAGCAGTAGATACCTGCTCTGTGTGTGATGCTGCAGCTTCAGGAACATTTACTGCAGGCTCATCAGCTACACCAGGAGCTTCAACATGATCAACAGGTGAGATAGGATCAAGAATTGAATCAAGAACATCATGCACTGGTGAAAAACCATCTCTGTGATCCTCTTCTACAGGCATTTTATCCTCTGTAGGTATTTCAACATTAACAGTATCCTCTGCAGGCATTTCAACCTCTGCAGGTATTTCAACTTTGTCAGCCACAATATCCTCTGCAGGCTTTTCAACCTCTGCAGGTATTTCAACATTCACTGTAACCTCAACAGTAGGTGTTTGCTGTGAAACCACCTCTGGAGCTTCAACAACATTCTCTTCATCTGAATCAGAAAGAATTAATCTCCTCTTCTTGATTGGAGGCACTACAATCTCCTCTTCATCTTCACTTGAGCTCTTTTTAGTTGGTGAAAGTGAAGGTCTGTTTGCATGTTGCTTCATTCTTCTAGTATAAACAGCTCCAGGTAATGTCTGTTTAGCCTTTGAGTGTTTAGTGTTTAGAGCGGTGTGTTTCTTTCTCTTTGGCTTGGTTTTGGCTGTTTCAGTAGGTGCTGGCTCAGAGTTTAAAGATTCAGTGTTTAATGGTGGAGAGTTTATGGGTGAAGAGTTTAAGGTTTCTGGTTGTGGTTGATGAGATGTAGTAGGTACAGTGGTTGTGGGTGTTGTGAGTGTTGGTTCAGAGTTTATGGTGTCTATTGGTTCAGGCATTTGTTGTGGTGATTGATGGTCTTGTGGTTGGTTTACATAGTTCTGTAAGGCTAAAGGCATAAACATATCTGGTATTTGCTGTTTAGTAACATCTTTGTTTATCAAATCAGAAAACATTCTTTTAACAACTTGAAAAGGCTGAATCACATCAGCTTCATCAATTGGAATGTTAGGCACACAGGCAGTAAATAGCAATTGACAAAAACGAGCAAAATAGACAGTAGTAGTCTCAGACAAACGTTCTCCCAAGTTCATTAGCACTAGTCTACCAAAATCAAAATTACCTCCATATAATAGAGCATGACCAATTTGGAGAGTGTCAAGAGGAAGTGCATCCCAGTTTGTTGTCTTCTTTCCAAAAGCTCTTGTGATGCAATCGAAAAAGAAACTCCATTCCTTTCTCAAACTTGGCCGTCTCAAAGACCCTATCTTATTCAAGTTTCCTGCACATCCAATCTGCTCCAACATTGTCCTCAAGCGATCATGACCAACAACACTGTAGGAAGTGTGTGTCTCAAAATCCAGAGCATCCCTAACCGTAGTTGGAGTAATGATATACTCTGATTCATCATGAGTGAAAGTAATTGTAGGAGTGCCAGACTCTTCTCCATCATCATATACAGAGTTTGTCCAGAAAGCAGCAATTTGTGATGCAGATAATGTTGGTGGTGCAGTTAAAGCCTTCCCTATTTCAGAATCTTTCAAGAAATTTTGGAACAAATGAAATGCCTCTGGAGCATTTGCATTCTCCAGTGGTGCCGCATAGTTGCTAGGAAGAAAAACTAACCCTGCTGCATCAAACGCTTTAGTTGCCATTAGTAAGATACAATACGAAGAGATTTAGAAAGAAGATGTACGGTAAGTGTTTACCAAAATGTGAAGAAGAGTATATGAGAATTTTGAAAGTGAATGATTATGCAAGTAACTGTGAGTGGGTGAATGTGAATCGATATGGAATGAGAGACTAAAGACGATTAGAGTAAAATTAAAACTCAATCGTTTATTTAGTAAAAGCGCGCAACTGTTGTAGAGTAATGTGTGAGTAGGACACTATCATGGGACACGTGTCAAACAACCAATGGATCACTTAATAATTACCGCTGTCATTCCTATAATCACGACACTCACACTAATTAACAGTTGTCAACTACCTCAATTACTCCAAAATAGTCAAATCATCTCAATGAAAATGTTACCTTATAGTACTTAACACAACTCAACAGTGTTTATCAATTTTCCAACTTTATCACTAAAACCCTTTCAAAAAATTGCACAGTTGTGAGTATCAGTGTGTGTGAAGCAGAGTTTACTAAAATCAATTTTTAGAGCATCTAATATTTCATAAAATCCATAACAAGAATCAATAAACACTGAATGCACAAACTCTCATATTAAACACTGATTGTTTGATGAATGCTAAACTCTGTAGTTACTGTAATACAGAAATCTGAAAACTTCTATTCCCTTTGATGTCCATGATTATCCAAGTAAGCACACAGTCTTTGAAGACAAAAAGATCAAGAGATAGAAATCATAGCATCATTCAGTGAATAACAGTCATGAACTGAATAATCTCACAAACTCTCAAACACACAAGTGTTTAGGTGAAGTGTTTACACTCACATTCAATCAGAAATAACAGAGTCTACCATATGCTTGAATGTCCACCAATTCTACACTACTTTGAATATATGTATGCACCAATCAAAAGGACTTTATTCAGGGTTTAAATGGAGTAAGATCAAACAGATGAAAAGAGATGTTTTATTCATGAGTGAGTTCAAGCTGAACATTTTAATAGAACAAAGTGTTCAGTCACAATGTTAGTACATATTTGTACAAGATCAGTATATATGCCCTTTTTTTTTTTTAATTAAGCATATATACTGAGTAAACTTTTCTTTTCTTGAGAAACACTCATTTGCTTAAGAAAAGAAAAAAAATATATAACTGCTCTTAACACTTCAGAGTATAAGAAAAATGAGCAGTTAATAAGGCTCAAGGAGGTTTACTAAGGATGGAAATTATGAACAGTGTTTATACTGTGTTTGAACAAAGTTCAAAAGAATTTTGAACAGTGTTTGAAGAAATGGTGAATCCTATTGCCTTTATCATTTTCATGCACACACATATCATGTAGTCTCAAAATGGTTTAATACAAGTTCTAGAGAAACATACTTCCTGATGAATATCACACAACAATAAATACTGATTGATAGAAAATGTATCAATCACTGATTTGGCTCAAACTCTCACAGGGTGTAGACATGAATCTGAACTCACCAAACTAATCAATGACACATCTCAAGTTTTATGGTTTTCACAAGTACAAACAAGGAATCATCAGGAACCATACCTTTGGAAACAGAATGTCACTAATCAGAGTTTAGAGTTCATCAATAACCAAAATTATTTATGAGAGGCAATGCACACAATATTCATAGAATCAGAGTTTAGGACTGAATAAACTAAGAGATGCTATAAATATGAAACAGTATCATGCTGTGTTGATTTACTGCACAAAGTCTGATTAGATTACAGTGACTCAGAAAGAATCATGATTTATTTACTGAGAATCATGCTTCATACATTTTTCTTCATTGGTGTTTTCATTCAGACAATAATCAATTCTGAATTCACTGAGTGTATCCAACATATTAACAGTGTTTAACAGACAGATATGCTGACAGAGTTTAACAAGGTTTAAACATAAGCATGCATAACAGAGTTTAATACTAAGGTTCACATAGCACTTAACAATTTACAGAAAACATGAGCAATAAGTTTTTGAGTCTAACCAACATCTCTAGTCAAAACTAGAGACCATTCCTAGTTCATTGACCAGTCTTGTAAATGTAGCTTCACTCAATGGCTTGGTGAAGATATCTGCAAGTTGTTGTTCTGTAGATACAAAGTGAAGCTCAATGTTGCCTTCCTCTACATGCTCTCTGATGAAGTGATACCTTATGCTGATGTGCTTTGTCATTGAATGTTGCACTGGATTACCTGTCATTGCAATAGCACTTTGATTATCACAGTAAATAGGTATCTTGGTATACCTTAATCCATAATCCAGCAGTTGATTCTTCATCCATAAAATCTGTGCACAGCAGCTACCAGCAGCAATATACTCTGCTTCAGCTGTAGATGTAGATATTGACTTCTGTTTCTTGCTGTACCAGGAAACAAGTCTGTCACCCAGAAATTGAAAACTTCCACTGGTGCTTTTTCTGTCTATCTTACATCCAGCAAAGTCTGCATCAGAGTAACCAAGAACTTTAAACTCTGATTCTCTTGGATACCACAGCCCCAAAGTTATAGTGCCCTTGAGGTACTTAAATATCCTCTTTACTGCTGTTAAATGTGGTTCTCTTGGATCTGCCTGGAATCTTGCACACAAACAAGTTGCATACATGATATCAGGTCTGCTAGCTGTCAAATAGAGTAAAGAACCAATCATTCCTCTGTAACTTGTCACATCTACTGATGACCCTGCATCTTTGTTCAATTTTGTTGCAGTTGCCATGGGAGTTGTTGCAGATGAACAATCAAGCATACCAAATTTCTTGAGAAGGTTTCTGGTATATTTTGCTTGATTTATAAAAATTCCATCATCTGTTTGCTTCACCTGTAGGCCTAGAAAATAACTAAGCTCTCCCATCATACTCATTTGATATCTTGACTGCATGAGTTTGGCAAACTTCTTACAGAGTTTATCATTAGTAGATCCAAAAATGATGTCATCTACATATATCTGAACTAAAAGCAAGTCACTACCAGTTTGGAAGTAAAACAGAGTTTTGTCAATAGTACCTCTGTGAAATCCACTTTCTAGTAGAAATTTGGCAAGGGTTTCATACCATGCCCTTGGTGCCTGCTTAAGTCCATAGAGTGCCTTGTCTAATCTGTAGACATAGTCTGGATATTTTGGATCTACAAAACCTGGTGGTTGTTCCACAAACACTTCTTCTTCAAGTTTTCCATTCAAAAATGCACTTTTTACATCCATCTGAAACACTTTGAATTTCATGTGAGAGGCATATGCAAGAAAGATTCTGATTGCCTCCAATCTTGCCACTGGAGCAAATGTTTCATCATAGTCTATTCCTTCTTGTTGTGAGTAGCCTTTTGAAACTAGTCTTGCCTTGTTCCTTGTGATAACACCCTCACTGTCAGTTTTATTCCTGAAAACCCATTTAGTACCAACAATGGATCTGTTCTTGGGCCTTGGTACAAGTGTCCACACTTCATTTCTTTCAAATTCATTTACCTCTTCTTGCATTGCTGTTATCCAGTCAGCATCTTTAAGAGCTTCTTCCACTTTCTTTGGCTCAGTTTGTGACAAGAATGCATGAAACAGACATTCATTTGTTGTTGCACTTCTTGTCCTTACTTTTGCATCAGGATCACCAATAATCAAATCAGGTGTGTGAGATTTATTCCATTTTCTTGCAGAAGGCAGATTGCTTCTGTCATCATGTGATCCTCCCCCTTGATCCATGCTCTCCTGATTTTCTTGGTGCCTTTCTTCATTTTCTGATGCTCCCCCTGAATGTGACTTCTCAGAATTATCAACAGAGTTTGAATCAACAGAGTTTGATTCAGAATCATCAACTGAGTCACTTTCAGTGTTTAAATTATCACTTTGATGTGATTCTTCATGCTCCCCCTCAACTGGTTCTTCCCTTGTTTCTGATTGAAGAGTTTCTTCAGTATTTACCAGTAGAGGTTCAGATTTTAGATCAACAGAGTTTGTCAAATCAGTCTGATCAGAGTTTACTTTTTCAGAGAATAAATCTTCATTTTCAAAGTGCAGTTGATCATGTTCATTTACTTCTTCAAGTCCAGTTATTTTCTTGTCATCAAATGACACATGAATTGATTCCATGATCACTCTGGTTCTCATATTATAAACTCTGAATGCCTTAGTTGACAGTGGATAGCCAACAAAAATTCCTTCATCTGCCTTTAGGTCAAATTTGGTCAACTGTTCAGGATGAGTCTTCAACACAAAGCATTTGCATCCAAAAATATGAAAATATTTTAGATTTGGCTTCTTCTTCTTCACCATTTCATATGGTGTTTTACCATGCTTGTTGATCAGTGTTGCATTTTGAGTAAAACAAGCAGTTTGAACTGCTTCTGCCCAGAAATATGTTGGCAACTTTGCTTCATCTAGCATGGTTCTGGCAGCTTCTATCAAGGTTCTGTTCTTCCTCTCCACTACACCATTTTGTTGTGGAGTGCCAGGTGCAGAAAACTCTTGTTTTATCCCTTTACTCTTGCAAAATTCTTCCATTGATGAATTCCTGAACTCAGTTCCATTGTCACTTCTGATTATCTTCACTTGATTTTCTGACCCTTTTTCCAGTTGTAATATATGTTCTGTCAGTGTTAATGCAGTTTCATCCTTCTTTGCAAGAAAATATACCCATGTGTACCTGGTATATTCATCAACAATGACTAGAGCATATTTCTTCTTTCCAAGAGACATCACATTCACTGGACCAAAAAGATCAACATGTAGTAGATGATAAGGATCAACAATTGAAGACTCAGATTTGCTTTTGAAGGAGGCTTTTCTCTGTTTAGCCTTTTGACAAGAATCACACAGTCCTTCTACATTCAACAAGGACTTTGGTAAACCTCTCACAAGATCATTCTTTATTAGCTCATTGATGTTGTTCAGGTTTAAATGAGAGAGTTTCTTGTGCCACTTCCAACTCTCCTCACTGGACATTCTTGTTGACAGACACACTGCTTTGCCATCAGAGTTTGTTGACAATTTAATTTCATATATGTTATTGTGTCTGTTTCCAACTAGAGCAACTTTCCCTGTAGATTTGCTGATCACTTGACAATATTCAGGTTGAAAATCTACATGATATCCTCTGTCACAGATTTGACTCACAGATAGCAGATCATGCTTGAGTCCTGGAACCAGAGCTACATTTGTGATGATGACATTTCCAAGATTAATATTGCCATATCCCAGTGTATGTCCTATGTTGCCATCTCCATAGGAAACTTCTGGGCCAGCCTTCTCCTCAAACTCTGATAGAAGGGCTTTATTTCCTGTCATGTGTCCTGAACATCCACTGTCCACGACTAGGGTACTAACCCTGTTGCCCTGCAATCACAAACAATCACTGATTATTAGTTTTAAGGATCCAGACTTGCTTGGATCCTTTGGCTTTCTTAATTCTGTTAGCTTTTGCAGCGGAATTCACATTATCAGAGTTTAAGCTAACTTTTTCAGAGTTTACATTTGCAGAGTTTACTTTAACCCATTTCAAATTTGGTTTGGGTTCATAGTAATTATAGTAAATAGCATGATAATCTCTGCAAGTGTAAATAGAATGCCATGTACTTCCACAGTGTTTACATAAAGTCTGTGGTCTTGTTCTCACATAATCACTCTTCACTGCAGTTTTAGAGGGTAAAGAATTAATGTTCTTATTCTTACTGCAGAAACTAGCAAGATGATTAGTGCTACCACAATTAAAGCATGTTTTTCTAGGAGCTAATGAAGCAAGCATTGGCTTAATTCCTGATGTTATGCCTACTTTTCCATTTTTGTTTTTCTTAGGCAATCTCTGTTTGTTGACAGATTTTATCTCCTTAAGCTTATGCTTGATTTGTTTATCTGTCATTAAACCAATGTTAGCCTCTTTAACAAAAGTTTTAGCATATGACTCTTTAACAGCCTTTTTCTGTGCTTCAGTCTTAGGTCCACCTGTTCCCATGACATTACCTTCAGATGAACGATGTGGTCTAACTTTTACCTGATTTTCAAATCTAAGTTCATCTCCCTCAGAGTAACCTAGACCTACTGTATCTGACTGAAACACTTCTTGAGTGTCTTTACCAGAGTGTGTCCAAGTTTTAATGATGTGTTTAGTATCCTCCAATTCAGATTCTAGTTGCTTATACTTACCTAGCAACTCCTGTTCAATAAACACTGCATCATCTCTCTCTTTTTGAATTTTATTCATGTTCTCTAGCTGTTCCTCAACAAGTTTATTTCTTTCTTTGAGTTGAGAGCACTCAGTCTTTATCCTCTCATTTTCTAAAGTCTGATCCCTATAACTGATATGCAATGCTTTAAGATAGATTCTCAATTCAGTTATATTATCAGTGTTATAAGCATAGGTAGTTGGGGGTACCTTAAGATCATCATTTTCAGTCTGAGTAGTAGCCATGAGAGCATAGTTGACTTCCTCATCTGAATCTGAAGTGTCTGCCCAATCTCTGCATTTGGTGTAGAGTGCCTTCTCAGTTTTACCCTTCTTGCACTCAGGAGCATAGTGACCCATCTCCTTACACTTGTAGCATTGAATTTCAGACTTATCTTTCTTACCAGATTTGAAGTCCTTTCCCTCAGATTTCTTGAAATTCTTCTTGTCAGACTTTGAGTAGTCCCTGGAGAATCTCTTTCCCTTCTTGAAGTTCTTGTATCCCATCTTCTTGAAGGTCTTTACCATCAATGCAGCCATTTGCATAATCTCCTCATCATCTTCAGAATCAGATGATTCATCTGTGTTTGAGTCAACATCAGTGTTTGATGACTCATTCTCTGAATGTATGACTAAGGCTTTCCCTTTTGCCTTTCTCCTTGATGCCTCCTTTTTTGATGGTTTCTCCTCAACTTTAAGAGCAACAGACTTTGACTTTCTACTAGATCTTTTGTTTCTCTGCTCCAATTCTAATTCATGAGTTTTGAGCAGCCCATAAATTTCATCAATCTCTGTTTCACCAAGTTCATAATTATCTCTTATAGTGGTTGTTTTCACATCCCACTTTTCAGGTAGAGAAAGAAGAAACTTGAGATTTGAGTCTTCTAAATCATACTCTTTGTTAACCAATGACAAATCATTGAGCAGTTTACAGAATCTGTCAAATGTTTCTGTCATGGTTTCATCAGACTTTGCCTCAAAGTGCTCATACTCCTGAGTGAGTATATTTCTTCTGTTTTTCTTGATTGCAGGAGTTCCTTGACACCTAACCTCAAGTGCATCCCATATTTCCTTTGCAGTTGTGCAATTAATCACTTTATTAGACATAACATTGTCTAATGCACTGTGAAGTAAATGTCTCACTTTTGCATCCTTTGCAATAGATGAAAGATCCTCAGCAGTTAGATCTTTCTTTTCTTTTGGAATGACCTTTGATTCCTCACCAGCAGCAGCAGCAGTTAACTTTGTAGGTTTGTGAGGACCTTCATAAATTCTATCAAGGTATTCTGGATCTGTGGCTTCCAGAAACATGGTCATTTTTACCTTCCAGATTGCATACTCTGATGGCCTAAGTATTGGAACCCTTATTGTTTCATACCTACTAACAGTAGTAGGGGTTTTCTCAGTTGGTGGAGGTATCTCTGCCATTGATTACTATTGTGTTTGGATCTTTAACTATAATAAAGTAACAGATTAGGCTCTGATACCACTTGTTCGGTCGAATACACAATAAGCAATCAAATACTGTATGAGTAACTTAACAAGAACACACTGTTTAACAATTAAAAACTGTTTGGAATTAACAATTCCTCTCTCAGTGATGTAAATATCACAGAGAGCTGCTTAGGTTACAATCAATGAATTTCTCAATGTTCGATTACCCTTCTAGGGTTAACCTAACTGTATTTATAGAACATACAGCTTCGTACAATCAGTAACTGATTCTCCTATAATCAAGCTATACAATTGATATCAATCACGATTGCTCCAGTCTTCCAAGTCAACTCAATCTCTTTGACAGCTTTCCAATCTTCAAAGATATTGCTTCCATACTTATCTTGCATCAACCTTTAAACACTGTTGACTCTTCAGACAATACCGCTACAGAGTTTAACAACCTCTGTTGCGCTTCCAGTCAGTGTTTAACTAAACTCTGACTGCTTCCAGCTAAACTCTGTTTTGTCACTATAGCTTCCAAACACTGTTCTCATCAATCATTTCTAACAAGTTGTGATGTTAAGAAT
Organism: Kitagawia praeruptora; assembly: GCA_037693485.1. Lineage (NCBI taxonomy): Eukaryota > Viridiplantae > Streptophyta > Magnoliopsida > Apiales > Apiaceae > Kitagawia > Kitagawia praeruptora. Next base: position 113,036,156 of record CM075344.1, read on the forward strand.
AGAATTTACACATTATACTTCTTGTAATCCTGATCTTATAAAGGATTTAGCACTTTATATAGGATTTATGTATAAAACAGTTATCTGTATAGTTTAGTCAGGAATGAACAGTGTATCGGAGACTACATGTCAGGAACAAAGGGCAAATCCTGATGACGGTCTAATACTGATGATGATCAGATACTGATGCAAGATGAAATCCTGATATCAGTCTTGTTACTGATGATGTCATTATGGATGCTACAGAAACTGGCAAGTGCTATAAAATAGGATCGTTGTTTGAAGAACAAGCAAGAAGATATTATGAAGGAAAGAGTTTTCTATTGATGGAAACTATCGACTAGAAGGCAGAACATTGTCATGTATAGATTATATCTTTCTGTTATTAGTTGATAGGTAGCATTATAAATACTCTCTCAATATCATTGTAAAAAGAGCGACGAAGTTGTAAGCAAGTGTGCATAGCTCTGTATAAGGTTTGTATTCGAGAGTTCGAAACAAACAGAGAGAGAGATTTGTATTGTCAGCAGCTGCTAAAGGTATTTGTACACCTTTGGTAGAGTTTGTATTTGATCATATTAATACAAACAGAGTTTGATTCATTCGTTTATTCTTGTTCATATAATCAAGCAAAAATCAGACACGATTAAATAACTTGTATTCAACCCCCCCTTCTACAAGTTATTTGAGTTAACAATTGGTATCAGAGCAGGTTGATTTCGAATAATCATAAAGATCTGCAATCATGTCTGGTTACAAAGATGGGAATACTAAGATTCCTATGCTCAAGAGAAACGAATATACTCTATGGGAAGTAAAGATGTTGCATCATCTGGAAGCAACAGATCCTGATTATCTTGACAGAATCAGAGATGGACCTTTTATTCCAATAAAGGTCGTTGGACAAGCAATTGTTGATGGTGTGGTTGTTCCAGAATATACAGCAGAGAAGCCAAAATCTGAATGGTCAGATAAGGACAAGGAGAATGTTCTTAAAGATGCTAAAGTGAGAAACATATTATTCAACAGTCTTGATTCTGTTCTCACTAACTATGTTCTCTCTTGTAAAACTGCAAAGGATATATGGGACAATCTTAAGGTTCACTGTAAAGGAACTAAGCCTGTCAGGAAGAATATGAGGACATTACTTATACAACAGTATGAGTACTTTGAATCCAAGTCTGGTGAGTCACTTACTGATACCTTTGATAGGTTTACAAAACTCATCAATGAGATGGCCATGCATGGTAAATATTATGACTTGGAGGATATGAATACAAAGTTCATGAAAGCTTTGCCTGATTTCTACAATGAGAAGATATTTGCGATTGAGGAAGCTAATGATCTGGATGAGATTTCATTAGAGGCAGTATATGGAAAATTGAGAGCTTATGAACTTGACAAGCAGCAGAAGAAGAGCAAGAGTGAAGGAAAGATGAAGACTATTGCACTTACTGCTCAATCTGAAGTTAAGAAGCTTCCTGAAGAACAGCATGAAGAGATTGCTGTAAAGAATTCAAGGAAGAAGAAAAGCAAAGAAAGTTCTGAGTCAGAGACTACTGATATGGACTCTGACAACAATGATTCTGAATCTGAGATGCAGGAACTCTTTGCTATGTTTGCTAAAGCTTTCAAGAAAGGAAGATTAAACAGGAGAAGATTTAGCAAAGGACCTTTTCAAAAGAAGGAGGAGAAGAAGAGTGACAAAGGCAAAAGTACAATTGTCAAGATTGATAAGGCCAAGATCAAGTGCTTTAACTGCAGCGAGCTTGGACACTTTGCTAGTGAGTGTAAGAAGCCTAGAAATTCAGGAAAGGGTAATGCACTTATGGTCACACAGAAGGATTGGGCTGATTCCAGTGATTCTGAAGATGAATTGGATTATGACAACATTGCATTGATGGAAAATGGTTCAGATAAACCTGGATCTCCAAAGAAAATTTCTCCATCCTCTATTAAGGTATCACTTCACTCTCTTGATTCATTTTATAGCTTAAATTCTGATGAAATTAGATCTATCCATGCTGAGTTTAAGAATCTTATGACTAATTTTAGAATTCTTACTTGTGAAAGAGATGAACTTAAGGTTAAGAATGATAAATTAGTTGATAGAAATAATTTTCTTGAATCTGAATTAATTCAAATGGAAGAATACAAGTTAAGTTTTGATAAAGCTAAGCATGATTATAGTGTTATTCTTGAGGCTTATGACTATGTCAGAAAAGAACTAGAAGAAGAGAGAGATGTGATTAAGACCATTAACAATTCCAGTAAGAAGACTATGGAAATCTTTGAAAGTGGAATTCGTGGTAAGGTTAATGGTTTAGGTTTTGATAAGGCTAGACAAGAAGAAAAAGTAGTTATTGTCAATGATGATAGTAAGGTAGAAGCTAACACATCTAAATCTGAAGGTAAGAAAATTGTTTCTAAACCTAATCATGTTAAATTTGTTGATTCAAAAGGTACCCCTGTTGTACACAAAAGGATTAACAATAATAATTCAGAAGAGAAAGTGTTAGAGAAACCTAAGAATGTAAACATAGGGTTTCTGTCTAAGTCTCAGTTGAAACAGAGATTAGATGGTCTTTCAGAGTCTAGCAAGATCAAAAGAAATAGGAATGGAAAAGAAGGTATTAACAAAGAGAATAATTACAAGAATGTACCTGATGCACCTAGGAAAAAATGCTATAAGTGTGGAAATCATAATCATTTGGCCCTAGACTGCAATCAAAAACCTTCTTGGAAAACTGAGTCCAGATTCCCCAAGACTCAGAAAATTCAATACCAACCACAAAAAGCTTGTTATCATTGTGGTAGTTTACTTCATTCCATTTACATGTGTAGAGAATATCATGAACTCTATTATGACTATTATTCCTTGAAATCTGAAACTCCTAGTCACAAACAGTTTGTGAAATCAGAGTCTAAGGTTGACTCTGCAACAGGTAAAATAAAAGCAAAATCTTCAAAGCCTGTTGTTTCTAAATCTAGTAAGAAATGATCCAATCAAAGTTGGGTCCTAAAAAATTCTAACTAGTTACTTTTTGTTTGCAGGGCACAGGAAAGAAGCATTCAATTATCTTGGACAGTGGATGCTCTGGACATATGACTGGAAAGAAGTCCCTGCTTACAAAGTTTAAGAGGAAAGCTGGCCCAGTAATATCTTTTGGAGATGGCAACAAAGGAGAAACTCTAGGATATGGCTCAATTGTTCTGGGGAATGTCATCATAGAAAATGTAGCACTGGTTGAAGGCTTGAAACATACTCTTTTAAGCATAAGTCAACTGGGTGATAAAGGTTACAAATCAATCTTTGACAGAGAAGGATGCACAATCTTGAATATGCAAAATGGAGACATTGTTCTAACTGGTCAAAGACATGGTAACATATATGAAGCCAGCTTAAGTGATACATCTAAAGGAATTGTTAGATGTCTCTACAGCAAGGCAACAAGTGATGAAAGCTGGAATTGGCACAAGAAGCTCTCACATCTTAATTTCAAGAAGCTTAATCAACTTGTTAAGCACAATTTGGTGAGAGGCCTACCACAGGCAAATTTTGTGCAAGATGGACTTTGTGATGCATGTCAGCTTGGAAAGCAAAGAAGAACCACTTTCAAGAGCAAGACTAAAAATTCAATTACTGAACCATTTTACATGCTACATCTTGATCTGTTTGGTCCAGTAAACATTATGTCTATCAGCAAGAAAAGATTTGCTTTAGTAACGGTGGATGATTTCACAAGGTTCACATGGGTGTTCTTTCTACACAAGAAGGATGAAGCTCCTCAGCAAATCATTGAACTTATCAAGAATATTCAGAATAACTCTGAGTACAAAGTGAAAGTACTTAGAAGTGACAATGGTACAGAATTCAAAAATTCTACAATGGAGGGGTTTTGTGCAGACAATGGAATCACTCAACAGTTTTCTGCACCTGGTACACCTCAGCAGAATGGTGTAGTGGAAAGAAAGAACAGGACTCTCATAGAGGCAGCAAGAACCATGCTTGCAGATGCAAAACTTCCAACCTACTTTTGGGCAGAAGCTATTAACACTGCATGTTTTACTCAAAACTGTACCTTGGTAAATAGTCATGGAAAAACTCCCTATGAGATGATCAAAGGAAAGAAACCAAGTGTGAAATACTTTCACATCTTTGGATGCAAATGCTATGTCCTAAAAGTTCATCCAGAACAACTTGGAAAATTTGAAGCCAAATCGGATGAAGCAATTTTTCTAGGATATTCAGCATCTAAGGCCTTCAAAATTTATAATCTCAGAACTCACATTGTTATGGAATCAATTCATGTTGCATTTGACGATAAGAAATTTGGAATTCTGCAAACTGATAAAAACCATGACAAATTGGAATTTGAAAATCTGAAGAATTCTGAGATACTCTCCAATGATGATGAAGGTTCTCCAGAAGGAATTTCTATTGCTTCTCAAAGGAATGCTACTGTTGAGGGGGGGAAAATAAATCAAAGAGAACACAGTGATTATCAGGAGCAGACTAGCCTTTCAGAGTCTACTCCATCAGGAATTGACGTTTCAGAGTCTATTCCATCAGGAACTGATCTTTCAGAGTCTACTGAGGAAAGATCAGTAACTAGCAGCAATATGGAATCTACTGATTTTATTGATCAAAGGATAGTTTTTGAAGGTAGAGAGAATTCTTCTACAAGAGATACCACTAACTTAGGGGGAGAGACTAGCAGAGTTAATCTACCACCTGTTAGAAAATGGACAAAGGATCATACTGAAGATTTGATTATTGGTGATCCAAATAGTGGTGTTCGAACTAGAAGATCAATTCAAAATGAATGCTTGTATAGTTGCTTTCTCTCAAAGAATGAACCTAAGAAGGTTGAAGAAGCCTTACAGGATCCTGATTGGGTAATTGCAATGCAGGAGGAATTAAATGAGTTTGAGAGAAACAAAGTCTGGAAACTGGTACCAAGACCTAAAAGATAGATCTATTGTTGGTGCAAGATGGGTTTTCAGAAACAAGCTAGATGAATCTGGTATGATTGTAAGAAACAAAGCAAGACTGGTGGCCAAGGGTTATTCTCAGGAAGAAGGCATTGATTATGATGAGACCTTTGCACCTGTAGCAAGATTGGAAGCAATCAGAATGTTTCTTGCATTTACAGCTCATTCAAAATTCAAGGTATACCAGATGGATGTAAAGAGTGCTTTTCTAAATGGCAAACTTGATGAGGAAGTATATGTGGAACAGCCACCTGGATTTGTTGATCCAAAGTTTCCAAATCATGTCTACAAACTTGACAAGGCACTCTATGGACTAAAGCAGGCACCAAGAGCATGGTATGAGACTTTGTCTAAATTTCTTCTTGAAAATGGCTTCACAAGAGGTACAATTGACAAAACTCTATTCTTTAGAAAGATAAAAGGTGAATTGCTTTTAGTTCAAGTTTATGTTGATGATATCATATTTGGTTCTACTAATGAAAAGTTGTGTGCTAATTTTAGCAAGCTTATGTAGTCTAAGTATCAGATGAGCATAATGGGTGAATTTAATTATTTCTTAGGCTTGCAGGTCAAACAGACTGAGACTGGTATTTTCATTAATCAGTCAAAGTATATCACAGATCTTTTAAGAAGGTTTGACTTTCAAGACTGTGCAGTTGCAAAAACACCCATGGCAACAGCCACTAAACTAGACTCTGATCCTAAGGGAAAGAGTGTGGATAATACTAGTTATAGAGGCATGATAGGCTCATTGTTATATCTAACTGCTAGTAGGCCAGATATAATGTTTTCTACCTGTTTATGTGCTAGATTCCAAAGTGATCCTAAGGAATCTCATTTAATTGCTGTGAAGAGAATTTTTAGATATCTCAAAGGAACTCCAAATCTTGGTTTGTGGTACCCTAGAGAATCTGATTTCTTTCTAATTGGCTATTCAGACTCTGATTATGCAGGGTGTAAGATAGACAGGAAAAGCACTACAGGTACATGTCAATTCTTGGGAAATAGATTGATTTCTTGGGCAAGCAAGAAGCAACAATCTGTTTCAACCTCAACTGCAGAAGCTGAGTACATAGCAGCAGGCAGTTATTGTGCACAGCTCCTTTGGATAAGAAATCAGTTGATGGATTATGGTATGACACTTATTAATATTCCTATGTTTTGTGATAATACTAGTGCTATTAAAATTGCAGAAAATCCAGTTCAACATTCAAGAACTAAGCACATTGATGTCAGGTATCATTTTATTAGAGAACATATTGAGAATGGTACTGTGGAACTTCATTTTGTTCCTACTGACAAACAGCTTGCAGATATTTCTAACTAAACCACTTGATGAGACTACATTCAGTAGACTAGTAAGTGAGTTAGGAATGTTAAATTTTTAGATCTTTAACATCTGCATAAGTAGCAAGGTATGTTGTTTTTAGCTTATAGACTTGATATTCTTGTCAGGATCTATATTTGATTGATAAATGTTTTAGCTATAACACTTTGCCTTGATAAATTTCAGTATGATAGACTTGTTAATAATCATCAGGATCAGATTTGTTATCAGGATGCTGACGTCATCAGTATTGTGTCAGTATCAGGATTATGAAAATTGTTTCAGATCCTGACGTTTACTTTATGTAGTAATCTAATTCTGTGATGTGTTAAGTCTATAGCAGCAAGTTTTAATATTTGCATACTGATAATTTACACATCATTCAATAATCGAAAGACAAGTAGATAACAAGAAATTGTAGTTTCATTAATTGAAAGCATTACATGGAAATGAAATACAACATCTTTTTGTCTAATTTCTACTGATAATTCTATACTTGTCTATTGATATGAACTCTGAGGTACAGGACAAGGAGCATCTCAAGAAATTCATCAGGGGATTAAACAGCCTCGTTTACTCTTGGATTCCTTGTCTGGGCGACTTGAATGAGTGCAGCTAACTTAAATGAATAGCATCTCCATCAAGATCAACCTCAGACTCTCGGCCAAATTCTTCATCCTCAAGTTTTGAGGAGGTTAGGGGAAGATTGTATCCAACAGATGGATGTTCTAGGAGAAACCTCTGGATATTATCGGAAACCAATCCATTCATGATTAATTCGATGAGAAGAGTCGTTTGTTCAAAGAGATGATCAAGAACAGAATGTTCATCGACCGAGAAAGATCTAAAGAATGGGTTTGAATGGAATTTTGGTTTGAGGAGCATTGTTGAGAAGAAAAGAAATTGAAAGGTTTATGGAGAATGGCATAAGGCGTCTGTTTCTTTTAAAGAAAGACGTGAGAAGCTGAGCAGTCACTTGGAAGTTTTAATGAAGTCAAATGCTAATTATTGTGTGTGACTGTATTTCTTGTTTTCAAGAAATATTGAAAATATCTAACCAATTGATTTTTGTTCAGATTAATTGTTTATTTCTTTTTCAGATAAAAGAAAAATGCCACGTGGAAACTCCATATTAAGTCTCTGGAATCAGGATGATATTGATCAGGATTTCATGTGTGACCATCAGGATTTGAGAATTATTATATTTTTAAATCACATTGTATTTTGTGATTATTTTGATGAGAGGTCAACAGGAAAAGAAAGCTGATCAGTATTGATTTTTATCTTAATAATACCCTGATTTATTTCATGAAAATCAATTTTGGATTTTATTTTCCAAAAATCGTGGATAACAGCATTTTTCAGGGACTGACACCTGTCAATCTACGTGTCAACGTGGGATAGTGGTCTGAAAGATTTGTGAAATATATTTGTTTTGAAACTCTAATCGTGTAATTGCTTTCTCTAATTTTACATTCTCTAAAACAAAAAACCACTTTTGAGTTTTCAAAATCAATAATTCATTTCAAGAATTTTTCAAGTTCTTTTCAGATCAAAAATGGTAGCTCAGAGAAGATTACCTAAGTCAGTAGCCTTCAAGTTTGGTGACTTTGATTTTATGACAAATAATCATGTAGCAGCTATCACCAACAAGGAAGGAGTGTCATCTGATTTTCATCCAATCATGGACTTTCTGGCGTATGGACCATTAAGTTATGCATTGACAGCATCTCCACAAATTAATCAAGTAGCTGTTTCACAAGCTTGGGAGAATGCTGAGGTAATTGATTCTACTCAGAGTCAATCAGGTAAGATTGTTCTACATTTAGGACAAGATTCATTTGACATTACTGAATCTGTTGTTAATTCAGTACTTTGCTTACCTGTTACTGATAGTTATGCAAGTGAACCATCTGATGATAATATAAGAACTATGTTGTCTGAATTAGGTTATAGTGGACCTCTAGACAACATGAGCCAGTTGAATAGGTCTTTTCTTAGAAAGGAATGGTCTTTTTACTTTGATCAAATTGCTAAATGTTTTACTGGTAAATGTAGTTCTTTTCAGCAAATTACTTCTGTTACATCACATATTGCTTATAGTTTGCTTTATGACAGAGTAATTAACATTGGTCATATTATCTTAAGTCAGATGAGTATTAAACTTGGGTTAAGAGATCAAAACAGGAAAATGGTTTATTATCATAGATTTATGCAAATGTTTATTAACCATTTTATTCCTGATGTTGAAGCTAGATTTGGTAGGGAACATTGTGTTTCTTCTTATGAACAGCAAAAGAGAATTTTCTCTGACATTACAAAGAAGGACAATGAAAAGAATCTAGATGAAATACCTGCAATTCATTATCCACATCATTTTCAGGTAATTCTTAAAACTCATCTTCCTACTCTCTACAATTCTTCTTTCTTTTGTGGTGAAATGGCTTAGGAATCTCAATTGGAGGAGAACCCACCTGTGTCTACCCAAGTAGCCCAAAACATTATAGTCTCTGAAACAATTCAAGAACCAAATTTTGATTCACAGCCTATTGTTTCAAAGAAACCAACCTCTGGTGTTTCTCAAAAGACATCAGTTGTAAGAAAGAGAAGATTTGTTGTGTCAAGTAGTAGTAATTCTAGTGAAGATGATGATGATTTAACTCTTGCTGAGAGAGCAGAATTGAAGGCTGCAATTCAACTTTCTCTGTTAACACAAAGAGATGAAAAACCTAGTCACAGCCAGGCTGCAATCTCCCAAAAGGCTGTAGTTCTTAAAAAGGGAAAACAGTTACTGGATACTGTCTCTCAAAAGACTGTGTCTATTGAACAAAGATCTCATCCCAAGATCAATTCTGTGTCTACACCTCTTGAGTCTTCTCAGGATAAATCTTTTGCTCACTATACCAGGAGAACAAGGAGAAAGATTCAATTGTCACCTACACACACAGAGTCTAGTCCAACTAATATCATGCAGGTCTCTACAAATGAAGCTACAATCAAGTCAGCAAATGACCATAGAGATCTGGATATTGATTCTTCATGGGAAACTACATTATCATACAGACTGGCTATGGGACTAATTTCTCTCAAAGTGAAGTTGTCAAGGCCTGTTCTAGATTTTCTGGTTAAAAGAGTACCAAAACTGTTATGTCCAAATGAATATGGACTTCTACATCAAAGACTTGACTTAATGAAGATGTATTTCTATGTATCTGTCAGAAGACAATTAGTCAAGAAATTTGGACTCTCGAAGCATGTTGCACTTCAATCACTTCATGCATATTTATTTGACAAGGATGTCGTTATTGAAGATGCTTTAGCTCAAGGTGAACAACTGGAGGAAGTAGATAGAGAGAAGCAGTCAACAGAAGATACTATTGCACCAGTGATGAATAGTAGGAAAGATCAGATCACAGTCACTGCAACACAAGAACCATCTAGTCAGAGGAAGGATGACTCAGGAGCTGTGATAGCTGATGTTGAAAGGTCTTCTGTGATGACTGAGAATGCAAGTGAGATACCCTATGATATGGGAGGAATGACTTTGGTTGATTTTTCTGAAGATCAAACAAATTTTGTTCATTCAGAGTCTATCCACCTTGAGGGTGAGTCTCAGCAAACAACACTTAAAGACGGTGATGTACTTACTATGGTGTCTAATGAAGTATTACTGAAGACATCAGAGTCTAGTAAAGAACCTGAAAGTGGTATACTGGAGCCTGTAGTTTCTGGAAAGAAAGAAGATGATTGTAAGGGTTCAGAGACTATAGCAGCTCACTCATTGGAGAAAACCTCAAGCCACATGCCAAATGAGGAACCCTCTCTCCATGTGAGTTCAGGTATAAAAACTCCTTCTAAACCCTATTTTTCTGTAGGTCATGAGAGCACTTATCTAAATTTGAGTGATACACTTGAAAAGATGGACTTAGATCCACAAATTGAGCGGCTGGCTCCTGACCAGGCAAAAGGTGAGGTAGAAAGAGTGTTGACTTTAGTAAGTCAAAGTGAGAATGAGGGTATGGATGATCAACTCCATAGTGAGGGAGAGAAAATTAGGAAACCATCATTTGATTTCTGGGATCAGGTTTTTCCTGAATTGGTATCTTAAAATTTGAATATGGATGCTGGTACTTATTCATTCATCAAAATGTATCAGAAGAATGACCTAGCACATCACAATGCAAAGCCAGAAGTTAAAGCTCAGAAGCAAAAGGAGAGGCTTGCAGGAATCATTAACAGAAGAGGTGCCAGGATAAAGCAATCTCTTGATACATATGTACCAGATGAAGTTCCTAATGATCCTAGTGTTCCTTTGTATGTACTTCCAATATCAGCTAGAATTGAGACATCTACAGTCTCTGATCACTCTAAGGAGGAGTCAGGATTTGAAGATGTTAGTACACAGAATACTGGTGAAGGAGATGATGATCATGTTTCAGTTCCAGATCAGAAAAATGAAGATGTTGATACTTCTAATCAGGTTTTATTACTTGAATATCATACAACTCAAGCAACTTCTTCTACAAGACTTGAAGATACAGTTCTTTCTGATTCTGATACTGAAGATACTAGAAGCACTTCCAACATTGAAGTTCATTCTGATGTTTTGAAAGATATTCAGAATTCTCAAATTGCTATGCAAACAAGACTTCAATCACTTGAAGATAACCAAGTCACAATTATGGAAAATCAAGCAGTTCTTATGAATCTCATTTGTTCTGTTTCTGAATCTCTTGGAATTAATGTTGCTGATGTCAAAAAGGGGGAGATAAAGACAATTCAAAAACAACAACAACAACAACACCACCAGACTGAGCTAGATAAAGCTGGGGGAGATAAAGAGCAGACAAAGGGAAGTAAAAAGAAGAACAAGGAGTGACAGTGGTGAATCTCACTAGGAAGTGGTAAAGGAAGAGCAGCATTAATGGTTAAAATTCTTTCTTCTAAGTACTAGATAAATGTCTACATCTGAGAAGGAGGTACTTAACTTCATAATTCTACATTCATAAATTCTATTCTGGTTGTATTGTTATATGTTTTGACATCCACAACTTGGATTTATGCTTCAGATTTTAAAGCATAAATAGGGGGAGATTGTTAGGAATAATTCATAAGTTGTGATGTTAAGAATAGAATTTACACATTATACTTCTTGTAATCCTGATCTTATAAAGGATTTAGCACTTTATATAGGATTTATGTATAAAACAGTTATCTGTATAGTTTAGTCAGGAATGAACAGTGTATCGGAGACTACATGTCAGGAACAAAGGGCAAATCCTGATGACGGTCTAATACTGATGATGATCAGATACTGATGCAAGATGAAATCCTGATATCAGTCTTGTTACTGATGATGTCATTATGGATGCTACAGAAACTGGCAAGTGCTATAAAACAGGATCGTTGTTTGAAGAACAAGCAAGAAGATATTATGAAGGAAAGAGTTTTCTATTGATGGAAACTATCGACTAGAAGGCAGAACATTGTCATGTATAGATTATATCTTTCTGTTATTAGTTGATAGGTAGCATTATAAATACTCTCTCAATATCATTGTAAAAAGAGCGACGAAGTTGTAAGCAAGTGTGCGTAGCTCTGTATAAGGTTTGTATTCGAGAGTTCGAAACAAACAGAGAGAGAGATTTGTATTGTCAGCAGCTGCTAAAGGTATTTGTACACCTTTGGTAGAGTTTGTATTTGATCTTATTAATACAAACAGAGTTTGATTCATTCGTTTATTATTGTTCATATAATCAAGCAAAAATCAGACACGATTAAATAACTTGTATTCAACCCCCCCCCCCTTCTACAAGTTATTCGAGTTAACAAGGATTAAGGATTTGGACGAGAGTCTGAGGTTGATCTTGATGGAGATGCTATTCATTTAAGTTAGCTACTCTCATTCAAGTCGCCCAGACAAGGAATCCAAGAGCAGACGAGGCTGTTCAAATCCCCTGATGGATTTCTTGAGATGCTCCTTGTCCTGTATCTCAGAATCCATATCATTAGACAAGTACAGGATTATCAGTAGAAGTTAGACAAAAAGATGTTGTATTTCATTTCCATGTATGTAATGCTTTCAATTAATGAAAATACAATTTCTTATTATCTACTTGTCTTTTAATTTTATTGACTGAATTGAATGATAATATAAACTATCAGTATGAATGAATTAAAACTTGCTTGCATAGACTTAACACATCACAGAATTAGATTACTACATAAAGTAAACGTCAGGATCTGAAACAATTTTCACAATCCTGATACTGACACAATACTGATGATGTCAGCATCCTGATAACAATGCTAATCCTGATGATTATTAACAAGTCTATCATACTGAAATTTATCAAGGTAAAGTGTTATAGCTAAAGCATTTAACAATCAAATATAGATCCTGACAAGAATATCAAGTCTATAAGCTAAAAACAACATACCTTGCTACTTTTGCAGATGTTAAAGATCTAGAAATTTAACATTCCTAACTCACTTACTAATCTACTGAATGTAGTCTCATCAAGTGGTTTAGTTAGAATATCTGCAAGCTGTTTGTCAGTAGGAACAAAATGAAGTTCCACAGTACCATTCTCAATATGTTCACTAATAAAATGATACCTGACATCAATGTGCTTAGTCCTTGAATGTTGAACTGGATTTTCTGCAATTTTGATAGCACTAGTATTATCACAAAACATAGGAATATTACTAAGTGTCATACCATAATCCATCAACTGATTTCTTATCCAAAGGAGCTGTGCACAACAACTGCCTGCTGCTATGTACTCAGCTTCTGCAGTTGAGGTTGAGACAGATTGTTGCTTCTTGCTTGCCCAAGAAATCAATCTATTTCCCAAGAATTGACATGTACCTGTAGTGCTTTTCCTGTCTATCTTACACCCTGCATAATCAGAGTCTGAATAGCCAATTAGGAAGAAATCGGATTCTCTAGGATACCACAAACCAAGATTTGGAGTTCCTTTGAGATATCTAAAAATTCTCTTCACAACAATTAAATGAGATTCCTTAGGATCACTTTGGAATCTAGCACATAAACAGGTAGAAAACATTATATCTGGCCTACTAGCAGTTAGATATAACAATGAGCCTATCATGCCTCTATAACTAGTATTATCCACACTCTTTCCCTTAGGATCAGAGTCTAGTTTAGTGGCTGTTGCCATGGGTGTTTTTGCAACTGCACAGTCTTGAAAGTCAAACCTTCTTAAAAGATCTGTGATATACTTTGACTGATTAATGAAAATACCAGTCTCAGTCTGTTTGACCTGCAAGCCTAAGAAATAATTAAATTCACCCATTATGCTCATCTGATACTTAGACTACATAAGCTTGCTAAAATTAGCACACAACTTTTCATTAGTAGAACCAAATATGATATCATCAACATAAACTTGAACTAAAAACAATTCACCTTTTATCTTTCTAAAGAATAGAGTTTTGTCAATTGTACCTCTTGTGAAGCCATTTTTAAGAAGAAATTTAGACAAAGTCTCATACCATGCTCTTGGTGTCTGCTTTAGTCCATAGAGTGCCTTGTCAAGTTTGTAGACATGATTTGGAAACTTTGGATCAACAAATCCAGGTGGCTGTTCCACATATACTTCCTCATCAAGTTTGCCATTTAGAAAAGCACTCTTTACATCCATCTGGTATACCTTGAATTTTGAATGAGCTGCAAATGCAAGAAACATTCTGATTGCTTCCAATCTTGCTACAGGTGCAAAGGTCTCATCATAATCAATGCCTTCTTCCTGAGAATAACCCTTGGCCACCAGTCTTGCTTTGTTTCTTACAATCATAACAGATTCATCTAGCTTGTTTCTGAAAACCCATCTTGCACCAACAATAGATCTATCTTTAGGTCTTGGTACCAGTTTCCAGACTTTGTTTCTCTCAAACTCATTTAACTCTTCCTGCATTGCAATTACCCAATCAGGATCCTGTAAGGCTTCTTCAACCTTCTTAGGTTCATTCTTTGAGAGAAAGCAACTATACAAGCATTCATTTTGAATTGATCTTCTAGTTCGAACACCACTATTTGGATCACCAATAATCAAATCTTCAGTATGATCCTTTGTCCATTTTCTAACAGGTGGTAGATTGACGCTGCTAGTCTCTCCCCTTAAGTTAGTGGTATCTCTTATAGAAGAATTCTCTCTGCCTTCAATAACTCCCCTTTGATCAATAGAATCAGTAGATTCCATATTGCTGCTAGTTACTGATCTTTCCTCAGTAGACTCTGAAAGATCAGTTCCTGATGGAGTAGACTCTGAATAGCTAGTCTGCTCCTGATGATCACTGTGTTCTTCTTGATTCATTTGCTCCCCCTCAACAGTAGCATTCCTTTGAGAAGCAATAGAAATTCCTTCTGGAGAACCTTCATCATCACTGGAGAGTATCTCAGAATTCTTCAGATTTTCAAATTCCAATTTGTCATGACTCTCATCAGTTTGCAGAATTCCAAATTTCTTATCATCAAATGCAACATGAATTGATTCCATAACAATGTGAGTTCTGAGATTATAAACTTTGAAGGCCTTAGATGCAGAATATCCTAGAAAGATTGCTTCATCCGATTTGACTTCAAATTTTCCAAGTTGTTCTGGATGAACTTTTAGGACATAGCATTTGCATCCAAAGATGTGAAAGTATTTCACACTTGGTTTCTTTCCTTTGATCATCTCATAGGGAGTTTTTCCATGACTATTTACCAAGGTACAATTTTGAGTGAAACATGCAGTGTTAATAGCTTCTGCCCAAAAATAGGTTGGAAGTTTTGCATCTGCAAGCATGGTTCTTGCTACCTCTATGAGAGTCCTGTTCTTTCTTTCCACTACACCATTTTGCTGAGGTGTACCAGGTGCAGAAAATTGTTGAGTGATTCCATTGTCTGCACAATACTCCTCCATTGTAGAATTCTTGAATTCTGTACCATTGTCACTCCTAAATACTTTGACTTTGTACTCAGAGCTATTCTGAATATTCTTGACAAGTTCAATGATTTGCTGAGGAGCTTCATCCTTCTTGTGTAGAAAGAACACCCATGTAAACCTTGTGAAATCATCCACCGTTACTAAAGCAAATCTTTTCTTACTG
This sequence comes from Kitagawia praeruptora, assembly GCA_037693485.1. Classification (NCBI taxonomy): domain Eukaryota; kingdom Viridiplantae; phylum Streptophyta; class Magnoliopsida; order Apiales; family Apiaceae; genus Kitagawia; species Kitagawia praeruptora. The sequence goes on from CM075344.1 coordinate 113,051,595, forward strand.
ATAGACATAATGTTTACTGGACCAAACAAATCAAGATGTAGCATGTGAAATGGTTCAGTAATTGAATTTTCAGTCTTGCTCTTGAAAGTGGTTCTTCTTTGCTTTCCAAGCTGACATGCATCACAAAGTCCATCTTGCACATAATTTGCCTGAGGTAGGCCTCTCACCAGATTGTGCTTAACAAGTTGATTAAGCTTCTTGAAGTTGAGATGTGAGAGTTTCTTGTGCCAATTCCAGCTTTCATCACTTGTTGCTTTGCTGTAGAGACATCTAACAATTCCTTTAGATGTATCACTTAAGCTGGCTTCATATATGTTACCATGTCTTTGACCAGTTAGAACAATGTCTCCATTCTGCATATTCAAGATTTTGCATCCTTATCTGTCAAAGATTGATTTGTAACCTTTATCACCCAGTTGACTTATGCTTAAAAGAGTATGTTTCAAGCCTTCAACCAGTGCTACATTTTCTATGATGACATTCCCCAAAACAATTGAGCCATATCCCAGAGTTTCTCCTTTGTTGCCATCTCCAAAAGATATTACTGGGCCATCTTTCCTCTCAAACTTTGTAAGCAGGGACTTCTTTCCAGTCATATGTCCAGAGCATCCACTGTCCAAGATAATTGAATGCTTCTTTCCTGTTCCCTGCAAACAAAAAGTAACTAGTTAGAATTTTTTAGGACCCAACTTTGATTGGATCCTTTCTTACTAGATTTAGAAATAACAGGCTTTGAAGATTTTGCTTTTACTTTACCTGTTGCAGAGTCAACCTTAGACTCTGATTTCACAAACTGTTTGTGACTAGGAGTTTCAGATTTTAGAGAATAATAGTCATAATACAGTTCATGATATTCTCTACACATGTAAATGGAATGAAGTAAACTACCACAATGATAACAAGCTTTTTGTGGTTGGTATTGAATTTTCTGAGTCTTGGGGAATCTGGACTCAGTTTTCCAAGAAGGTTTTTGATTGCAGTCTAGGGCCAAATGATTATGATTTCCACACTTATAGCATTTTTTCCTAGGTGCATCAGATACATTCTTGTAATTATTCTCTTTGTTAATACCTTCTTTTCCATTCCTATTTCTTTTGATCTTGCTAGACTCTGAAAGACCATCTAATCTCTGTTTCAACTGAGACTTAGACAGAAACCCTATGTTTACATTCTTAGGTTTCTCTAACACTTTCTCATCTGAATTACTATTGTTAATCCTTTTGTGTACAACAGGGGTACCTTTTGAATTAACAAATTTAACATGATTAGGTTCAGAAACAATTTTCTTACCTTCAGATTTAGATGTGCTAGCTTCTACTTTACTATCATCATTGACAATAGCTACTTTTTCTTCTTGTCTAGCCTTATCAAAACCTAAATCATTAACCTTACCACGAATTCCACTTTCAAAGATTTCTATGGTCTTTTTACCAGAATTATTAATGGTCTTAATCACATCTCTCTCTTCTTCTAGTTCTTTTCTGACATAGTCATAAGCCTCAAGAATAACACTGTAATCATGCTTAGCTTTATCAGAACTTAACTTGTTTTCTTCCATTTGAATTAACTCAGATTCAAGAAAATTATTTCTATCAACTAATTTATCATTCTTAACCTTAAGTTCATCTCTTTCACAAGTAAGAATTCTAAAATTAGTCATAAGATTCTTAAACTCAGCATGGATAGATCTAATTTCATCAGAATTTAAGTTATCAAATGAATCAAGAGAGTGAAGTGATACCTTAACAGAAGATGGAGAAGTTTTCTTTGGAGATCCAGGTTTGTCTGAAACATTTGCCATCAGTGCAATGTTGTCATAATCCAATTCATCTTCAGAATCACTGGAATCAGCCCAATCCTTCTATGTGACCATAAGTGCATTACCTTTTCCTGAATTCCTAGGCTTCTTACACTCACTAGCAAAGTGTCCAAGCTCGCTGCAATTAAAGCACTTTATCTTGGCCTTATCAAGCTTGACAACTGTACTTTTGCCTTTGTCACTCTTCTTCTCCTCCTTCTTTTGAAAAGGTCCTTTGCTAAATCTTTTCCTATTGAATCTTCCTTTCTTGAAAGCTTTACCAAACATAGCAAAGAGTTCCTGCATCTCAGATTCAGAATCATTGTTGTCAGAGTCCATATTAGTAGTCTCTGACTCAGAACTTTCTTTGCTTTTCTTCTTCCTTGAGTTCTTTACAGCAGTCTCTTCATGCTGTTCTTCCGGAAGCTTCTTTAATTCAGATTGAGCAGTAAGTGCAACAGTCTTCATCTTTCCTTCACTACTGCTCTTCTTCTACTGCTTGTCAAGTTCATAAGCTCTCAGTTTTCCATATACTGCCTCTAATGATATCTCATTCAGATCATTAGCTTCCTCAATCGCAGATATCTTCTCATTGTAGAAATCAGGCAAAGCTTTCATGAACTTTGTATTCATATCCTCCAAGTCATAATATTTACCATGCATGGCCATCTCATTGATGAGTTTTGTAAACCTATCAAAGGTATCAGTAAGTGACTCACCAGACTTGGATTCAAAGTACTCATACTGTTGTATAAGTAGTGTCCTCATATTCTTCCTGACAGGCTTAGTTCCTTCACAGTGAACCTTAAGATTTTCCCATATATCCTTAGCAGTTTTACAAGAGATAACATAGTTAGTGAGAACATAATCAAGACTGTTGAATAATATGTTTCTCACTTTAGCATCTTTAAGAACATTCTCCTTGTCCTTATCTGACCACTCAGATTTTGGCTTCTCTGCTGTATGTTCTGGAACAACTTGACCATCAACAGTTGCTTGTCCAACAACCTTTGTTGGGATAAAAGGTCCATCTCTGATTCTGTCAAGATAATCAGGATCTGTTGCTTCCAGATGATGTAACATCTTTACTTCCCATAGAGTATATTCGTTTCTCTTGAGCATAGGAATCTTAGTATTCCCATCCTTGTAACCAGACATGATTGCAGATCTTTATGATTATTCGAAATCAACCTGCTCTGATACCAATTGTTAACTCGAATAACTTGTAGAAGGGGGGGTTGAATACAAGTTATATAATCGTGTCTGATTTTTGCTTGGTTATATGAACAAGAATAAACGAATTAATCAAATTCTGTTTGTATTAATAAGATCAAATACAAACTCTACCAAAGGTGTATAAATACCTTTAGCAGCTGCTGACAATACAAATTTCTCTCTGTTTGCAATCTCGTATACTTACGATTACAAACCTCACGAACCGAACTATTTTTACAATGATATAGAGAGAATATTTATAATGCTTCCTATCAACTAATTACAGAAAGAAAATCTATACATGACAATGTTCTGCCGTCCAGTTGATAGTTTCCATCAATAGAAAATTCTTTCCTTCATAAAATCTTCTTGCTTGTTCCTCAAACAAAGATCATGTTTTATAGCACTTGCCAGTTTCTGTAGCATCCATAATGACATCATCAGTAACACGACTGATATCAGAATTCCATCTTACATCAGGATCTGACCATCCCATCAGTACTTGATCAGTAGTTAACTTGACATATCAGGATTCAATCTCAGTTCCTGACATGTAGTACTCGATGCACTGTTCATTCCTGACTAAACTTTACAGATAACTGTCTAATACATATTTTCTATACAAAGTGCTAAATCCTTTATAAATCAGGATATACAAGAAGTATAAGTAAAATTCTATTCTTAACATCACAACTCATGAATTATTCCTAACAATAAATACTCTCTAACTGCTTGCAGAGTTCCATTCTCAATATATAGCTTTTGTTGATCTGCATTTCAGTTAGCTTCTTGATTTATTTGTCAGCTTCGATTCCTTGATTCATTTTCTCCCTTGTGGTATTTGTTATCATCATCTATAGACATGTATGTCTCAACACTTATATATTTAAAATATGCTTTAATAATTGAATAAATCATTTAAAAAATCATTGAAAAAGCACAAGGTAAAATGCAGAGAATGATTGTAAAGAAATCGAAAAAATTTCATGTCAAAGAATCTTCGTACATGCATATTTTTGAATTTAAGAAAAGCATAATGATCACAAGTAATTATATATATATTTTCTTATATAATCTTAAATCCGATGTAACTTTTGTAAAAAAAAATTGATGTAACTGTTACGTAATATAATTATATTTATATATATATACATATATTGACATTTTATTATTATATGGAGGTAAATTTCTTAAATATATTTTGAGAAAAAAAATATATAATATTATAATATAAGAGTTATTTCTTGGATGTAAAATATATAATCTTGGACGTTGGATCGTATTTGTATAGTTAACATATTAATTTTGGATTATTTTAAACTTATTGAACATTTTTTGTGAACGAGTGAATAACACAAAATGTAACAAATATGTGTTTTCGAGTCACTTTTTCGGTAAATCATTTTCAACTTTTATTTTTATAGATTGTGTCCGATTGTAAAACGAAGAGATCGAGTTAAAGTTAAATTTTAATTATATATTAGCGTAAAAGTTTGTGCGAGATACGAACACTAAAATAATTTTTAACTTTAAAATGAATATATATATACATATATATATATATGAGGGCTTCTCAGTGGGAACCAGATAACTTAGAAACTAACATCTGAACCATTAAATTTGAATCATCTAAAATAACCACCTCAATCTGCACACACAAAACCCACCACGCTATTTTTTATCTTTTTTCTCTACGTGTTAACCCTAACTATTTATACACGTTGAAATATAATTTTTATATAACTTTAGTTGTAATATAATTTTAACGGATATCAGTTATTTCATTGTGCTGTATTTTTCAATAATTTTTCACATACAGAACATATAACACTTTATAGAACATAATTTTTTTTGTACCACAATCTTTGCAAAAATTTTAAAATTAATTAGTACATGTACTGTTTATATTTTTACATTTTGTATTGTAATTTTTTGTTTTACAAAATTTGTGTTATGTATTTTATATTTACTGTTAGGTCGAATACACAATAAGCAATCAAATACTGTATGAGTAACTTAACAAGAACACACTGTTTAACAATTAAAAATTGTTTGGAATTAATAATTCCTCTCTCGGTGATGTAAATATCACAGAGAGCTGCTTAGGTTACAATCAAATAGATTTCTCAATGTTCGATTACCCTTCTAGGGTTAACCTAACTGTATTTATAGAACATACAGCTTCGTACAATCAGTAATTGATTCTCCTATAATTAAGCTATACAATTGATATCAATCACGATTGCTTCAGTCTTCCAAGTCAACTCAATCTCTTTGACAGCTTTTACAATCTTCAAAGATATTGCTTCCATATTTATCAATCTTCAAACACTGTTGACTCTTCAGACAATATCGCTACAGAGTTTAACAAACTCTGTTTGCGCTTCCAGTCAGTGTTTAACCAAACTCTGACTGCTTCCAGCTAAACTCTGTTTTCTGACTTTAGCTTCCAAACACTGTTTCCATCAATCATTTCTAACAATCTCCCCCAACTTGTCCATTAGCAAAAATGTACAAGTTTACAGTAAATGATGATGTCAAAACAAATACAAAGTTTACAGTGTTTAACATACAAACAGAGTTTAAGCTTTTACTTAACAAATTCTACAGAAAATAAGAAAATTCTTACAGACTTTAATTTCTAATCTCTTGCAGATCAGGCATTGTTCTGAGATAGTCTATAAGCAACCTTCTTTCAGCATTTTCAAGCTCTATCTGCATAGCTTCTTTGATTTCTCTCAACTGAGGATTATTCTCATCAGTTTGATAGATAGCAGCTCTAAGATCGTAGATTTTGTTTCTTCTCATCTCATTTCCCAACCTGATGTATTTCACCTCTTCAGATTTTACATTGAAATCCAGAACAGTAATTCCAAGATCTGTTTTCAGCTTTGTAGTCCTCTTCTCCATTTCAATCAGATTGCCATTCCAATCTCTGTATTTAGGAACATACTTGCTGTTGAATTTCATTTGCCTTCTTGCAAGATTTTGAATCATTCTTTGTTGAATCACATTTGCAACTGACTGAGCTCTTTGATTTCTCACTCTGAAAATATATAGGACATATTCAAGTTCTTCAGCATACTTTAATTCAATATCCTTTTCAGAGACTTTAAATACTGTTCCATCAGCCATGAAATATAGCAAGAAATCCTTTTCTAAACTCTTCTGATATACAAGCTGTACTGACTCCAGTTTGTCCAAACTCTCTTGAGTGACACCACGACCTGGAACAGACAGTGAAGAAGGATCTCTAGGACCAACATATTGCCTTTTATCTCTGTGTGAGCCTATGCCTTCTTTGTTGTATCCAACTTTACCAGATAAAGCTCTACCATCAGTAAAATCCATTGGAATTGTAGCTTCTAGTCTTGGATCATGAGGAGCACCCCTCTTAAATGTTGATTTCAACTGAGAAGACAATAATGGTGTGATCACAACTTGTGCAGCAACAGAGGTTGTGTCTTCATTCTTCTGTACAACATGTGTATCAACAGAGGTTGTAACTATACTTTTCAGCTTTTGCTTGGCTTCTGCATCTGTTGGTTTTCTTAATATTTGCATTCTTTGATTTGTACCAACAGATTCTTTGATTTGAATGCCTTTAAGAACAGGCTTTGCAGCTTCAGCAATTTTCACATTCTTCTTTGCTTTTACAGACTTTAGAGCTTTCAGATGCTTTTCTTGTAAACTCTTCTCTTCAGCTTTAGCATCTTCTATGGTCACTCCTTCTGCATTCTCTTCCATAAAAAGCTTAACAGCTAACTCCTCATCAGTCTTTGGGTTTGATGTTAATTCCAAACTCTTGGTCTTTGAAGTACCTTGAGTTTCAGTGTTTATTCCAACAGACTGTGATTTAAAAGATTTACCAGATCTCAGAGTTTGCTTTTCAGAGTTTAAGACCTTGCTCTTTTCACTTGCCCCTCCATCTCCAGCATCATCCTTTTGAGTCAGAGTTTGAGAAACTTTGCAGCTAGACTTAGCCACTCTCTCCCCCTTTTTGACATCATCAGGAATAAGAATTGATGTAATGAGCTCCAAAGAATTAGCAATGGAATCAACCTTAGCAAATAAAGCAGTCTGATTGTCTTCAACTTTTCCTAGCCTGGCAAAGAGAGTGTCTTGAACTTTAGACAGCTGAACAGCTTTTATTTTAGACTCTCTTTCCATCTTCAATTCTCTTGACTGAATCTCAGTCTTCAAGGAAGCAATTTCTTGTTTAGTTTCAGCAAAATTTCCTTACAGAGTCTTGACTTGCACTACAGTTGCCTTTAAACAGGATAGGATTTCTGGATTTGAAATTTGCTTTGCAGTTTGCTTAACAAACTCAGATGCTCTCCCTTTTGGAAAAATGCAATCTTGTTTATACCAATTTTCAGCAGACTTAGCAAGATGCTCTACTTCAACTGCATGAGATGGACAAGGCTGATCAAAAGGTGTATGTTTATTATCTGTCTGTGCAGGTGCACTCATAAAAGAGTCAGAGTTTGCACTACTAGCAGATTCATCTTCAGCACTTGCATCCTTAGATTGATCATCTTTTAAAGAACCACTGTGCTGAGCAGTGTCAGCCACAGTTTCTTCAACCTTTTCAACAATCACCTCATGTTGCACAGGCTCTGCAACAGAGTTTGTCTTTGTAGCTTCAACAGGCATGAATTCAGAAATTATCTTTGTTGCCTGATCAACTTCATCACCTTTGTCTTGAATATGAGAAGATACTAGCTCTGTGGGTGATGCTTCAGCTTCAGGAACTTTTGCTGCAAGCCCATCAGCTACACCAGGAGCTTTAGTATGAACAATAGGTGAGATAGGATCAGAGAATGGTTCAAATGAGTCAAAAATATTATCCCTTGGTGAAAAACCATCTCTGTTATCCTCATCTACAGGCATTTTATCCTCTGTAGGTAATTCAACTTTGTCAGTCATAATATCCTCTGCAGGCATTTTAACCTCTGCAGGTATAGCAACATTCACTGTAACCTCAACAGTAGGTGTTTGCTGTGAAACCACCTCTGGAGTTTCAACAAGATTATCTTCATCTGAATCAGAAAGAATTAATCTCCTTTTCTTGATTGGAGGCACCACATTCTCCTCTTCATCTTCACTTGAGCTCTCTCTTGGTGGTGAAAGTGAAGGTCTGTTTGCTTTCTGTTTCTTCCTTCTTGTATAAACAGCTTCAGGTGTTGTTTGTTTAGCCTTTGAGTGTTTAGTGTTTTGGGCGGTGTGTTTCTTTCTTTTTGGCTTGGTTTTGGGTTGTTCAGTAGGTGCTGGCTCAGGGTTTAAGGTTTCAGTGTTTAAGGTGTCAGTGTTTAATGGTTCAGTGTTTAAGTTTTCAGTGTTTGAGGGTTCAGTGTTTAATGGTGTTGAGTTTATTGGTGGAGAGTTTAAGGTTTCTGGTTGTGGTTGATGAGATGTAATAGGTACAGTGGGTGTGGGTGTTGTAGATGTTGGTTCAGTGTTTATGATGTCTATTGGTTCAGGCATTTGTTGTGGTGATTGAGGATCTTGTGGTTGGTTTACATAGTTTTGTAAGGCTAAAGGCATAAACATATCTGGTATTTGCTGTTTAGTGATATCTTTGTTTGTCAAATCAGAAAACATTCTCTTAGCAACTTGAAAAGGCTGAATAACATCAGCTTCATCAATTGGAATGTTAGGCACACAGGCAGTAAATAGCAGTTGACAAAAACGAGCAAAATAAACAGTAGTAGACTCAGACAATCGCTCTCCCAAGTTCATTAGTACTAGTCTACCAAAATCGAAGTTACCTCCATATAGTAGAGCATGACCAATTTGGAGAGTATCCAGAGGAAGTGCATCCCAGTTTGTTGTCTTCTTTCCAAAAGCCCTTGTTAAGCAATCGAAAAAGAAACTCCATTCTTTTCTCAAACTTGGCCGTCTCAAAGACCCTATCTTGTTCAAGTTTCCTGCACATCCAATTTGTTCCAACATTGTCCTCAATCGATCATGACCAACAACACTGTAAGAAGTGTGTGTCTCAAAATCCAAAACATCCCTAACAGTAGTTGGAGTAATAATATACTCTGATTCATCATGAGTGAAAGTGATTGTAGGAGTGCCAGACTCTTCTCCATCATCATATATAGAGTTTGTCCAGAAAACAGCAATTTGCGAAGCAGATAGTGTAGGTGGTGCTGTTAGAGCTTTCCCTATCTCAGAATCGTTCAAGAAATTTTGGAACAAATGAAATGCCTGTGGAGCATTTGCATTCTCCAATGGTGCTGCATAGTTACTAGGGAGAAAAACTAACCCTGCTGCATCAAACGCTTTAGTTGCCATTAGTAACAAGATACGAAGATATTCAGAGAAAAGATGTTTATGCACTGTAAGTGTTTATCAAAATGTGAAGGAGAGTATATGAAAAGTGTGAAAATGAATGAGTATGTAAGTAATTATGAGTGGGTGAATGTGAATAGATGTGAGGTGAGAGAATAAAAACGATTAGAGTAAACTAAAACTCAATCGTTTATGCAGTAAAGGCGCGAGTAATGTGTGAGTGGAACACCATCATGGGACACGTGTCAAACAACCAATGGAGCACTTAATAATTACCGCTGTCATTACTATAATCACGACACTTAGACATATTAACACTAATTAACAGTTGTCAACTACCCCAATTACTCCAAAATAGTCAAATCATCTCAATGAGACTTTACCTCAGAGTACTTAACACAACTCAACAGTGTTTATCAATTTTTCAACTTTATCACTAAAACCCTTTCAAAAATTGCACAGTTGTGAATTGAGTGTGTGTGAAGCAGAGTTTACCATAATCAATTTTTAAAGCATCTAATATTTCATAAAATCCATAACAAACAGTTAATAAACACTGAATGCACAAACTCTCATATTAAATACTGATTGTTTGATGAATGCTAAACTCTGTAGTTACTGTAATACAGAAATCTGAAAACTTCTATTCCCTTTGATGTCCATGATTATCCAAGTAAGCACACAGTCTTTAAAGACAAAAAGATCAAGAGATAGAAATCAGAGTTTCATTCAGTGAATAACAGTCATGAACTGGATATTCTCACAAACTCTCAATGCACACAAGTGTTTAGGTGAAGTGTTTACACTCACATTCAATCAGAAATAGCAGAATCTACCATATGCTTGAATGTCCACCAATTCTACACTACTTTGAGTACATGTATTCACAAATCAAAAGGACTTTATTCAGGGTTTAAATGGAGTAAGATCAAACAGATGAAAAGAGATGTTTTATTCATGAGTGACTTCAAGTGTTTAGTCACAGTATATATTTGTATAAGATCAGTATATATGCTCTTTTTCTTTTTTTTTTTTTATTTTTTTTTATTTAGCATATATACTGAATAAACTTTTCTTTTCTTGAGAAATACTCATCTGTTTGAGAAAAAAAATATAACTGCTCAGAGTATAAGAAAAATGAGCAGTTAATAAGGCTCAAAGGGGTTTACTAAGGATGGAATTTATGAACAGTGTTTGTATAATGTTCAAAAGAATTTTGAACAGTGTTTGAAAGAATGGTAAATCCTATTGCCTTTATCATTTTCATGCACACACATATCATGTAGTCTCAAAATGGTTTAATACAAGTTCTAGAGAAACATACTACCTGATGAATATCACACAACAATAAATACTGATTGATAGAAAATGTATCAATCACTGATTTGGCTCAAACTCTCACAGGTTGTAGACATGAATCTGAACTCACCAAACTAATCAATGACACATCTCAAGTTTTATGGTTTTCACAAGTACAAACAAGGAATCATCATGAACCATACCTTTGGAAACAGAATGTCACTTATCAAAGTTTAGAGTTCATCAATAACCAAAATTATTTATGAGAGGCAATGCACACAATATTCATAGACTCAGAGTTTAGGACTGAATAAACTAAGAGATGCTATAAATATGAAACAGTATCATGCTGTGTTGATTTTCTGCACAAAGTCTGATTAGATTACAGTGACTCAGAAAGAATCATGATTTATTTACTGAGAATCATGCTTCATACATTTTTCTTCATTGGTGTTTCATTCAGACAATAATCAATTCTGAATTCACTGAGTGTATCTAACATGTTAACAGTGTTTAACAGATAGACATGCTGACAGAGTTTAAAAAGTTTTAAACATAAGCATGCATAACAGAGTTTAATACTAAGGTTCACATAGCACTTAACAATTTGCAGAAACATGAGCAACATATTTTAGAAATAAGTTTTTGAGTCTAACCAACATCTCTAGTCAAAACTAGAGACCATTCCTAGTTCATTGACCAGTCTTGTAAATGTAGCTTCACTCAATGGCTTGGTGAAGATATCTGCAAGTTGTTGTTCTGTAGACACAAAGTGAAGCTCAATGTTGCCTTCCTCTACATGCTCTCTGATGAAGTGATACCTTATGCTGATGTGCTTTGTCATTGAATGTTGTACTGGATTACCTGTCATTGCAATAGCACTTTGATTATCACAGTAAATAGGTATCTTGGTATACCTTAATCCATAATCCAGCAGTTGATTCTTCATCCATAAAATCTGTGCACAGCAGCTGCCAGCAGCAATATACTCTGCTTCAGCTGTAGATGTAGATATTGACTTCTGTTTCTTGCTGTACCAGGAAACAAGTCTGTCACCCAGAAATTGACAACTTCCACTGGTGCTTTTTCTGTCTATCTTACATCCAGCAAAGTCTGCATCAGAGTAACCAAGAAGTTTAAACTCTGATTCTCTTGGATACCACAGCCCCAAAGTCATAGTGCCCTTGAGGTACTTGAATATCCTCTTTACTGCTGTTAAATGTGGTTCTCTTGGATCTGCCTGGAACCTTGCACACAAACAAGTTGCATACATGATATCAGGTCTGCTAGCTGTCAAATAGAGCAAAGAACCAATCATTCCTCTGTAACTTGTCATATCTACTGATGACCCTGCATCTTTGTCCAATTTTGTTGCAGTTGCCATGGGAGTTGTTGCAGATGAACAATCAAGCATACCAAATTTCTTGAGAAGGTTTCTGGTATATTTTGCTTGATTTATAAAAATTCCATCATCTGTTTGCTTCACCTGTAGGCCTAGAAAATAACTAAGCTCTCCCATCATACTCATTTGATATCTTGACTGCATAAGTTTGGCAAACTTCTTGCAGAGTTTATCATTAGTAGACCCAAAAATAATGTCATCCACATATATCTGAACTAAAAGCAAGTCACTACCATTTTGGAAGTAAAACAGAGTTTTGTCAATAGTACCTCTGTGAAATCCACTTTCTAGTAGAAATTTGGCAAGAGTTTCATACCATGCCCTTGGTGCCTGCTTAAGTCCATAGAGTGCCTTGTCTAACTTGTAGACATAGTCTGGATATTTTGGATCTACAAACCCTGGTGGTTGTTCCACAAACACTTCTTCTTCAAGTTTTCCATTCAAAAATGCACTTTTTACATCCATTTGAAATACTTTGAATTTCATGTGAGAGGCATATGCAAGAAAGATTCTGATTGCCTCCAATCTAGCCACTGGAGCAAATGTTTCATCATAGTCTATTCCTTCCTGTTGTGAGTAGCCTTTTGCAACCAGTCTTGCCTTGTTCCTTGTGATAACACCCTCACTGTCAGTTTTATTCCTGAAGACCCATTTAGTACCAACAATGGATCTGTTCTTGGGCCTTGGTACAAGTGTCCACACTTCATTTCTTTCAAATTCATTTAGCTCTTCTTGCATTGCTGTTATCCAGTCAGCATCTTTAAGAGCTTCTTCCACTTTCTTTGGCTCAGATTGTGACAAGAATGCATGAAACAGACATTCATTTGTTGTTGCACTTCTTGTCCTTACTTTTGCATCAGGATCACCAATGATCAAATCAGGTGTGTGAGATTTAGTCCATTTTCTTGCAGAAGGCAGATTGCTTCTGTCATCATGTGATCCTCCCCCTTGATCCATGCTCTCCTGATTTTCTTGGTGCCTTTCTTCATTTTCTGATGCTCCCCCTGAATGTGACTTCTCATAATCATCAACAGAGTTTGAATCAACAGAGTTTGATTCAGAATCATCAATTGAGTCACTTTCAGTGTTTGACTTATCACTTTGATGTGATTCTTCATGCTCCCCCTCAACTGGTTCTTCCCTTGTTTCTGATTGAAGAGTTTCTTCAGTGTTTACCAGTAGAGGTTCAGAGTTTAGATGAACAGAGTTTGTCAAATCAGTCTGATCAGAGTTTACTTTTTCAGAGAATAAATCTTCATTTTCAAAGTGCAGTTGATCATGTTCATTGACATCTTCAAGTCCAGTTATTTTCTTGTCATCAAATGACACATGAATTGATTCCATGATCACTCTAGTTCTCAGATTATAAACTCTGAATGCCTTTGTTGACAGTGGATAGCCAACAAAAATTCCTTCATCTGCCTTTAGGTCAAACTTGGTCAACTGTTCAGGATGAGTCTTCAACACAAAGCATTTGCATCCAAAAATATGAAAATATTTTAGATTTGGCTTTTTCTTTTTCACCATTTCATATGGTGTTTTACCATGCTTGTTGATCAGTGTTGCATTTTGAGTAAAACAAGCAGTTTGAACTGCTTCTGCCCAGAAATATGTTGGCAACTTTGCTTCATCTAGCATGGTTCTGGCAGCTTCTATCAAGGTTCTGTTCTTCCTCTCCACTACACCATTTTGTTGTGGAGTACCAGGTGCAGAAAACTCTTGTTTTATCCCTTTACTCTTGCAAAATTCTTCCATTGATGAATTCCTGAACTCAGTTCCATTGTCACTTCTGATTATCTTCACTTGATGCTCTGACCCTTTTTCCAGTTGAATTACATGTTCTGCCAGTGTTAATGCAGTTTCATCCTTCTTTGCAAGAAAATATACCCATGTAAATCTGGTATATTCATCAACAATGACTAATGCATATTTCTTCTTTCCAAGAGACATCACATTCACTGGACCAAAAAGATCAACATGTAGTAGATGATAAGGATCAACAATTGAAGACTCAGTTTTGCTTTTGAAGGAGACTTTTCTCTGTTTAGCCTTTTGGCAAGAATCACACAGTCCTTCTACATTCAACAAGGACTTTGGTAGACCTCTTACAAGATCATTCTTGATTAGCTCATTGATGTTGTTCAGGTTCAAATGAGAGAGTTTCTTGTGCCATTTCCAACTCTCTTCACTGGACATTCTTGTAGACAGACACACTGCTTTGCCATCAGTGTTTGTTGACAATTTGATTTCATAGATGTTATTGTGTCTGTTTCCAACTAGAGCAACTTTCCTTGTAGATTTACTGATCACTTGACAATATTCAGGCTGAAAATCCACATGATATCCTCTGTCACAGATTTGACTCACAGATAGCAGATCATGCTTGAGTCCTGGAACCAGAGCTACATTTGTGATGATGACATTTCCAAGATTAATATTGCCATATCCCAGTGTATGTCCTATGTTGCCATCTCCATAGGAAACTTCTGGGCCAGCCTTCTCCTCAAACTCTGATAGCAGGGCTTTATTTCCTGTCATGTGTCCTGAACATCCACTGTCCACAACTAGGGTACTAACCCTGGTGCCCTGCAATCACAAACAATCAATGATTATTAGTTTTAAGGATCCAGACTTGCTTGGATCCTTTGGCTTTCTTAATTCTGTTAGCTTTTGCAGCGGAATTTTCATTAACAGAGTTTAAGCTAACTTTTTCAGAGTTTACATTTGCAGAGTTTACTTTAACCCATTTCAAATTTGGCTTGGGTTCATAGTAATTATAATAAATAGCATGATAATCTCTGCAAGTGTAAATAGAATGCCATGTACTTCCACAGTGTTTGCATAAAGTCTGTGGTCTAGTTCTCACATAATCACTCTTTACTGCAGTTTTAGAGGGCAAAGAATTAATGTTCTTATTCTTACTGCAGTAACTAGCAAGATGATTAGTGCTACCACAATTAAAGCATGTTTTTCTAGGAGCTAATGAAGCAAGCATTGGCTTAATTCCTGATGTGATGCCTACTTTTCAATTTTTATTCTTCTTAGGCAATCTCTGTTTGTTGACAGATTTTATCTCCTTAAGCTTATGCTTGAGTTGTTTATCTGTCATTAAACCAATGTTAGCCTCTTTAACAAAAGTTTTAGCATATGACTCTTTAACAGCCTTTTTCTGTGCTTCAGTCTTAGGTCCACCTGTTCCCATGACATTACCCTCAGATGAACAATGTGGTCTAACCTTTACCTGATTTTCAAATCTAAGTTCATCTCCTACAGAGTAACCTAGACCTACTGTATCTGACTGAAACACTTCTTGAGTGTCTTTACCAGAGTGTGTCCAAGTTTTAATGATGTGTTTAGTATCCTCCAATTCAGATTCTAGTTGCTTATACTTACCTAGCAACTCTTGTTCAATAAACACTGCATCATCTCTCTCTTTTTGAATTTTATTCATGTTCTCTAGCTGTTCCTCAACAAGTTTATTTCTTTCTTTGAGTTGAGAACACTCAGACTTTATCCTTTCATTTTCTAAAGTCTGATCCCTATAACTGATATGCAATGCTTTAAGATAAATTCTCAATTCAGTTATATTATCAGTGTTATAAGCATAAGTAGTTGGAGGTACCTTGAGATCATCATTTTCAGTCTGAGTAGTAGCCATGAGAGCATAGTTGACTTCCTCATCTGAATCTGAAGTGTCTGCCCAATCTCTGCCTTTGGTGTAGAGTGCCTTTTCAGTTTTACCCTTCTTGCACTCAGGAGCATAGTGACCCATCTCCTTACACTTGTAGCATTGAATTTCAGACTTTTCTTTCTTGCCAGATTTGAAGTCCTTTCCCTCAGCTTTCTTGAAATTCTTCTTGTCAGACTTTGAATAGTCCCTGGAGAATCTCTTTCCCTTCTTGAAGTTCTTGTATCCCATCTTCTTGAAGGTCTTTACCATCAATGCAGCCATTTGCATCATCTCTTCATCATCTTCAGAATCAGATGATCCATCAGTGTTTGAGTCAACATCAGTGTTTGATGACTCATTCTCTGAATGTATGACTAAGGCTTTTCCTTTTGCCTTTCTCCTTGATGCCTCCTTCTTTGATGGTTTCTCCTCAACCTTGAGTGCAACAGACTTTGACTTTCTACTTGATCTTTTGTTTCTTTGCTCCAACTCCAATTCATGGGTTTTGAGCAGTCCATATATTTCATCAATCTCTGTTTCACCAAGTTCATAATTATCTCTAATAGTGGTTGTTTTCACATCCCACTTTTCAGGTAGAGAAAGAAGAAACTTGAGATTTGAGTCTTCTAAATCATACTCTTTGTTAACCAATGACAAATCATTGAGCAGTTTACAGAATCTGTCAAATGTTTCTGTCATGGTTTCATCAGACTTTGCCTCAAAGTGCTCATACTCCTGAGTGAGTATGTTTCTTCTGTTTTTCTTGATTGCTGGAGTTCCTTGACACCTAACCTCAAGTGCATCCCATATTTCCTTTGCAGTTGTGCAATTAATCACTTTATTAGACATAACATTGTCTAATGCACTGTGAAGTAAATGTCTCACTTTTGCATCCTTTGCAATAGATGAAAGATCCTCAGCAGTTAGATCTTTCTTTTCCTTTGGAATGACCTTTGATTCCTCACCAGCAGCAGCAGCAGATAATTTTGTTGGTTTGTGAGGACCTTCATAAATTCTATCAAGGTATTCTGGATCTGTAGCCTCCAGAAACATGGTCATTTTCACCTTCCAAATTGCATACTCTGATGGCCTAAGTATAGGAACCCTTATTGTTTCATACCTACTAACAGTAGTAGGAGCTTTCTCATTTGGTGGAGGTATCTCTGCCATTGATTACTATTGTGTTTGGATCTTTAACTGTAATAAAATAACAGATTTGTCTCTGATACCACTTGTTAGGTCGAATACACAATAAGCAATCAAATACTGTATGAGTAACTTAACAAGAACACACTGTTTAACAATTAAAAATTGTTTGGAATTAATAATTCCTCTCTCGGTGATGTAAATATCACAGAGAGCTGCTTAGGTTACAATCAAATAGATTTCTCAATGTTCGATTACCCTTCTAGGGTTAACCTAACTGTATTTATAGAACATACAGCTTCGTACAATCAGTAATTGATTCTCCTATAATTAAGCTATACAATTGATATCAATCACGATTGCTTCAGTCTTCCAAGTCAACTCAATCTCTTTGACAGCTTTTACAATCTTCAAAGATATTGCTTCCATATTTATCAATCTTCAAACACTGTTGACTCTTCAGACAATATCGCTACAGAGTTTAACAAACTCTGTTTGCGCTTCCAGTCAGTGTTTAACCAAACTCTGACTGCTTCCAGCTAAACTCTGTTTTCTGACTTTAGCTTCCAAACACTGTTTCCATCAATCATTTCTAACATTTACAATATTATACATTTTATCTTTTATCATGTAGTTTTACACAAAATATCTAATTTTTATTATATAATTTATTAGATGTAACATTTTTTCATACAGAAAATGACATTCATTTTGCAATATATTTGAATAAATTGTAATTCTACAAATATATTTTATACTTACAAATTGTCATAATCTTTTTTTTTGAAATAAACTTGATTTATGTGATACGTGTGATACAATTGTTTATATAACCTTAGTTTTATAAGTAGTTTTTAAAAATGTATAATTATATATTTTATTTTTATTTTTTTAATTTAATATTTTATTTTGTATTAAAAATCATCAATTTGTAAATGGTATACTTTTCCCATTAATTAAAAAATTGTAATTTTTGTTATTTTTTTATATTATGTTATTTCATAATATATTCCTTATATATTTTATTTTTAGTTAAATTTTTTGTATTTAAAAATAACATTTTTTGTTTTTTTTAATATAAAACATTTAAAATTACCTAAAAATTATATGTAAACTTTTAATAC
The DNA here is from genome assembly GCA_037693485.1 of Kitagawia praeruptora. Classification (NCBI taxonomy): domain Eukaryota; kingdom Viridiplantae; phylum Streptophyta; class Magnoliopsida; order Apiales; family Apiaceae; genus Kitagawia; species Kitagawia praeruptora. Next base: position 113,069,549 of record CM075344.1, read on the forward strand.
TTAATATATTTTTTTTCGTTTGTACTGTATTTGATATTTTTATGTGTCTTTTAATATATAGAACTTATATTTTTTCATATTCATTAGTTTTATGTGTCTCTCAGTATACAAAACGTACTAACCTTTTATTAAGTATTTATTTACATATCTTAATGATCCTTTATATGTTGTGTTATGTATGTTATGTATTTTTATGTGATGTATTATCTTTTGTACTGTATTTTGTATATCTTAATAATCCTTTATATGTTGTGTTATGTATGTTATGTATTTTTATGTGATGTATTATCTTTTGTACTGTATTTTGTATTTTTAATGTGTTGTGTATAGTATATTTATACTTACAAATTGTGATGTATTATCTTTTGTGCTGTATTTTGTATTTTTAATGTGTTGTGTATTATCTTTTGTGCTGTATTTTGTATTTTTAATGTGTTGTGTATAGTATATTTTATACTTATAAATTGTGATGTATTATCTTTTTTGCTGTATTTTATATATTTTTATGTGATGTATTATCTTTTGTGCTGTATTTTGTATTTTTAATGTGTTGTGTATAGTATATTTTATACTTACAAATTGTCATAATTTTTTTTTGAAATAAACTTGATTTGTGTGATACGTGTGATACAATTATTTATATAACCTTAGTTTTATAAGTAGTTTTTAAAAATGTATAATTAAAAATTTAATTTTTTTTGTATAATTTAATATTTTATTTTGTATTAAAAATCATCAATTTGTAAATGGTACTTTTCCCATTAATTAAAAAATTGTAATTTTTCTATGTGGCTGTAATTTTTTTATATTTTGTTATTTCATAATATATTCCTTATATATTTTATTTTTAGTTTAATTTTTTGTATTTAAAAATAACGTTTTTTTTGTTTTTTTTAATTTTTTAATTGTTTTTAATATAAAACATTAAAAATTACCTAAAAATTATATGTAAACTTTTAATACTTAATATTTTTTTTTCTTATGTACTGTATTTGGTATTTTTATGTGTCTTTTAATATACAGAACTTATATTTTTTTGTGTTGTGTTAGATTTTTATGTGGTGTTTATATATTCATTAGTTTTATGTGTCTCTCAATATACAAAACGTATTAACTTTTTATTAAGTATTTATTTACATATCTTAATGATCCTTTATATGTTGTGTTATGTATGTTATGTATTTTTATGTGATGTATTATCTTTTCTGTTGTATTTTGTATTTTTAATATATTGTGTATAGTATATTTTGTATTTTTTTAAGAAAATGTTTTATTTATAATAATTTTTTCCTTGTTCTTTATTTTTTTTCAGTAAATTTGAGATGTCATGTTTATGTATTCTATTAATACTAAGTTTTTTATAAATACAATATATATATATATATATATATATATATATATATTGATGTATGTAAGAATAAGAAAGATGTAAAAATTAGAATGCATGTAGTAAGAAAATGGGTGATAGTTATTGATAGTGAACTTCTAAAATCAACTATTGGTTTTTTTTGTTGGTTTGTGTAGAACACGTGAAGTGCAGTTGAGTACAAGAGGATCTGGTGTGATTAAGCACATGATAAGTGGAGTTAGTTAATCTCATCCATTCATTTCATTTTAAAATTAAGGGTAATGATGTTGGTTACTTAGTTACTCAATTATATTGGTTCCTTTTTGAGCCAAGGCCTATATATATATATATATATATATATATATATATATATATATATATATATATATATATATATATATATATATATGTGTGATTTTGCTCAAATGAGAACCTCTGGTGAGAACTGAGATCTAATCTGAGCCCCACTTTCTTTATATGTAATTAAATCTTAACCACGCAACACACCCAATTAAACACAACACACCCCACACACAGATACAAACACCACACATGCATACACACACACACACACACACACACAAAACACACGCATATACACGCCATCCCAATCTGCCATACCCCACCCCCACCCCCACCCCAATCCCACCCATCGTCGCACCGCCCCACCCCACTGCCCCGCCTCTCAGCTGCGAGTTTTTCGACGTCGATGAAGATCATCGCCACTACAAATCCGTTTAAAGCTGCCGGAATTAATACTCGGAGTCCGAGTTAGATCGGTATTGTTGAATCGTCGACATCAACAATTACTGATCGGAGAAACGGTCGATCATCGATCTCTCCCTTCGCGGCATTGTGAATCATTCGACGATCTTTCTACCATGCGTTGTCGAGATCAGACGTCGTCAACAATTACAAATCGGAGAAACGGCCGATCATTGACGTGTTTACCGGATCAAAACAGTGGTGTTTTTTTTGTTTGACTGGTGTTTTTTGTGGTGATTTTCGATTGTTGTTGGTGATTTGTTGGAGGTGGCGGCGGTGATGTGGTTGTTTGTCGTAGTTTTGGTCGTGGTGATGTTTTACACAGGCGTTGTTTTTTGTGGTGATTTTCGATTGTTGTTGGTGATTTGTTGGAGGTGGCGGCGGTGATGTGGTTGTTTGTCGTAGTTTTGGTCATGGTGATGTTTTACACAGGCGTTGATTTTTTGGTGATGGCAGCGGTAGTGTGGTGGTCGAAGGTGGCTGAGTGTGGTATTTTTGTTTACAGGTGGTGATTTTTTTGGTTGACCAGAATGATCGCCGGAGATGGTGACCGGAATAGGGAAGAAGATGATGGTGGAATATGATGATGGATTAAATGAAGGATAAAAAAAAATTAAATATTAATTGTGGAGCTATGATTTAATTTAGATATAAAAATTGTGTGGTTAGGATTAGATCTCAGTTCTCACAATAGGTGGGGGTTCTCATCTGAGTAAGATCCCATATATATATATATATGTATCGAAATAATAATTTTGTAATTAAATATACGAAAAATGATAAAATTTTGATTTAACATTGTAATTAAATTTTGTATATATATCGAAATAATAATTTTGAAAGTTAAGAATTCTTAACATTCAACTTAATATATATATATATATATATATATATATATATATATATATATATATATTAGTTGCATGTTCAGTTGAAAGTGGTTGCCCCTGCGGGGCCATGCAACCCAAATCCACCAAAAATAGCATCCCACCTTGAAAAAAAAAAAAGGACACAAACGACTGATTATAAAAGAGGAGGGAAGGGGGGGAAGGGTTAGGGTTAGTATTTTTGCAATTTTGAAACTTAGTATAGTAAAATTGCAAATAGTTTAGTAAAATTGCAAATAGCTTTTCTTAACAAAAGTAAATTTGCAAAAAATTACTTTTTCCTATTTATTTATGAAAAAAGCTCAAATTAATATGTAATACATAACTATATATTATAGTATGATTGTTGTTGATATATATAAAATTTAGTTTGTAATTTCAAAAAACTTAAGTAACCACGATAAATAAATTAAGATGAGAATGATATGATTGATTTTTAGTGGTAAATTCTGATTGGTTCGTATATATATATATATATATTTATGAAAATTTAATATATAATTAATGTAATGGTAAATAAGGAAAATTTTTAATATAATATGAAAGGTCTAAAATTTAACAATGGCCTCTAATTGGTCCTAAAATAATTCATAATTTTCTGATTGGTTACTATAAATATTTTTTGACATTAAAAAATATGTAATACATGAATCTATATTATTATATAATAAGCAAACATGGGTATAATTTTGTTGTTTGGTTCAACCATCTAAAAGAATAATGAATGTTAGATATTTAGTAAATAGATGATAGCCGTTAGATCTAATAATAAGGAACATTTTATATTTAAATCCATCTTATAAATCCAAGGTTCAAATCCCGTCAACAACAAATTTACAATAAGATTTTATATTATTAGTTGTAATCAATTCATATCATTTATTAAATAATTATTATTATTACTAATAATTTTATTAATTAATATTACAAAGTTAAATTATATTCATAATAAATTATTATACTCTATTTTATTTAATAGGCTATAAGCTAGTATGTTATAAATCAAGTAACTACTATATTTAAATTAGAATTGTTGACTAACTATGGTTAGTATAATAGGATGAGAATGGTAAATAAGGAAAAGTTTTAATATAATATGATTGTTCTAAAATTTAGCAATGGCCTCTGATTGGTTCTAATTAAGAGGGGTGTATTCAATTGAGATTCTGTTGGATTGTTAAAAATCCTTGGATTTTAATAGAATGTGTAAATCCATGGATTGTTTAAAATCTCTACACAGATTATTTTAATTCCCTAGAGATTTTGATGGATTTTTGTAGTATTACAAAATCTCACAGATTCTACGAGATTGATTTCTTTCATTTTCTTTATTTTATAATATCTATATATCAATTAAAGATAACTATTTATAAATAAATAATTCAAAATGAATATAGTCCGAAAATTTTAAAAAACTTAATGATAGTACTTTATTTACAATATCATTTTATACAAGATCTGAATAAACTCCGGCAATGGAATTCCAGATTGAACAGATGACCGACCTACAATAAGACGAGAATCATCATTTTATACAAGATCTGAATAAACTCCGGAAAAGCCTATTTCCAGAGCAGAAATTTAATTTCCAGAGCAGGATCATGTGAAAAGACCAAACTATCCCTGCTTTAAAACCGATAGTACCCCCTGCATTCACAAAAGTAGGGGTAGTTTGGTCTTTTCACATGGTCTTGCTCTAAAAATTAAAATTCTGCTCTGGAAATAGGCTTTTCCTAAACTCCATGTTAAAGGTTCTATTATTTTGCTGGCAGGCCTAGGATGATGTTAATAAAGCAGATTTTACACGCAAAGACGAGAAACAAAAATCTACTAGTGAGGTGGATGTTTCTAAGCCTGATATTCTTCGCATTACTGTAAATCCCAATCCAACAGATGACAAAAAAAAGCTCATTAGCGAGAAAGAAACTAAACAATGATGGCCACTACAAAGCCCAAGCTTCGCACTGCTGTAGAACTTGGTGGAGAAAGTGTAACCCACACTACTTTTCCAGTGAAAGATAAATCAATTCGTGAAAAATTAAGTGAAGAAATGTTGCCAGATACAGTTAATGCACAAGGAAATGATTCACCTAGTCTATGCGAAATGCATCTGTGCGTAATGCATATCAAATCTTGTATAAAATGATTGCTATGTCAGAATACTAGTATGAGAGGGATATTCATTTACTAATACCAGTATGAGTTTTCTATAATTGCATGTACGCAGGAGCTAACCATTGTTTTAGTGGCAAGCTGAAAACTGAACACTGAGGCTTAGACACATTTTACATATCTTTTTACTTTAATTTTTTTGATTTTTTTTTATTACAAATCGTTATAATTCACAATCCATCAAAATATTGTCTTGTTAGAACAAATTTTACGTTGATGATTTTACATACAAAATCTCCCACAAATATTTCAAAATCATGACTTTAGTAAATCTGTTGAAAATTGAATAACTTGAGATTTTGATTAATTTTTTAAAATTTGGATTGAATACCCACAGATTTTAGAAATTTTTTAAAATCTCAATTGAATACCCACAGATTTAGAAAGATTATTTGAAATCCGAATTGAATACATGCAGATTTTATTTGCTGTCAAAAAAAAAAAAAGATTGTTTAATATCCCAATTGAATATCTACTGATTTTGAGAATCCATTAAAATCTAACAGATTCTCAAATGAATACACCCTCTAAAATACCTATAAAAGATTTAATGCCACATCACTGTTCTATATAAAACCACATCACTATATGTATATATACATACACTTTTCAAAGCACTGTAGTTAATCTTATTAAATGCAGCTGATTTTCAAGGTTTACAATCACATGAAAATAAAAAGAAAAACAAACACATTTAAGATACCTTAATATGTGTGAAAATGACAAATAAGACTAACAATTTGAAACGGATGGAGTATGATTAATTGTCGTCTTTGTAAACTTAGTATTAGAGTTTGAAACTAGTTTGTTAGATAAACACTTTTATTGACATGACTTGTGACTTGTGAGAGCTTCATAACACTTTTGTGATAGCTAGGAATATTAGGATGCGCGGAAAATTTTGCTTTGAAAAATGCTAGAGGTACCAAATTAGGTACAAAAAATTATTACCAAATGACTTGTCATTATTATGATTGGTTATAACTATATTGGGCCCGCCAGGGCCAACCAATTAAAATATCTCAATATGCCAAATATTTAATGTCATAATACGCAGAAGAATGTATAATACGCAGTAAAATTCTCAAGTTCAAAGATCATATTATCTACTAAGCTAGGCTAATGTGCTGGATAAGTGATGTGGGTCGCGTAATTATAACACTCAACCGTAAAATGAATGGCTCATCGACTTCAACATAACACCGTGTGGAAGAGTATGACAGAGAATGTTTTTCTGTATTTTCATATCTTGACATTGTACATATATATAGGGTGAAGATCATTGTGCACACATGAGTTCACATGACTAATCGCACTAATACTACCATGACAACCTAGCATGACAGACGATCGCACTAACACTAATGACAGACTATACATGTGTTACAAGACAGTGACAGTTGCTATACATGTGACTGTTGTGCTTTATCCTGCTGGTCTGAATCATGATCTTCAACACCCCCCTTCAAACTGATGGTCAGACAAGGTCGAACAGTAAGTTTGTCACGAAGAAATATAAACCGTGGTGTTGACAGCCCCTTGGTGAAGACATCAGCAAATTGTGTTTCGCTTGGAACAAAGACAATGTGGAGAGAGCCCATCATTACTTTTTCGCGCAGAAAATGATAATCAATTTCTATGTGTTTTGTTCGAGCATGAAGAACTGGATTAGAGGCTAAATAAGTAGCACTAACATTGTCACAATGTAAAATGGGAGATTGTCGAAGTGGAATAGCCAGCTCTCTGAAAAGAAAGAGAATCCACTGAATATCAGCAGCCGTGTAAGCAAGAGCCAGGTATTCATCCTCTGTGCTAGAACGTGCCACTGTATTCTGCTTCTTTGTTGCCCATGTGATGAGATTCGGACCAGAGTATACACACATGCCAGTAGTAGAGCGTCTATCATCAGGGGAACCCGCCCAGTCAACATCTGAATAACCATATAAATTCTCATCTGTGGACTTGTTAATATGAAGTCCAAAATGGGGAGTGTTTTTGAGATAACGCAGAATGCGTTTAACAGCAATCAAGTGAGTTTGACGGGGATTATGCATGAATTGACAGACCTGGTTAACAGAATAAGTAATGTCCGGCCTGGTGATAGTTAAGTATTGTAATGCTCCAACTACACGACGATAGGCAGTGGCATCAACAAGAGGAGTTGAGTCATGGTTGGAGAGCTTCGAACCTGCTGCTACCGGAGAAGAACATGGTTTTGCAAGGAGAAAGTTTGCCCTTTTTAATAAGTCAAGGGCATACTTTGTTTGACATAACTGCATTGTAGAAGCTTGTCTGGTGACTTCAATGCCTAAGAAATAGTGCAAATGCCCCAGGTCCTTGACTTCAAACCGCGAATTGAGCCGAGATATTAAAGCAGTCATAAACTCATTGCTAGCACCAGTTAGGATAATGTCGTCTACATAGAGTAACAATATGGTCATACCATGTGAAGCACGATGAATGAACATAGAGGTGTCGGCACGACTTCTGATGAAACCCAATTCGATCAAAAAGTTGCTAAAATCACCAAACCAGGTTCTTGGAGACTGGCGAAGCCCATATATAGACTTATGCAAAAGGCAAACGTGATTTGGAAACTGCTTATCTACGAAGCCAGGTGGCTGCTTCATGTAGACGATCTCATTTAACACACCATGTAAGAACGCATTTTTAACGTCAAGTTGACGTATATCCCAGCCACGATTCACTGCAAGAGAAAGAACAAGCCTTATAGTTGCAGGCTTCACAACTGGACTAAAAGTCTCGTCAAAGTCGATTCCATATTGTTGGGTGAATCCCTTTGCAACCAAGCGTGCTTTATGCCGCTCAATAGTACCATCTGCGTTGGTTTTAACTCTAAAGACCCACTTACATCCAACAATGTTTGTAGCCATGGAAGCTGGAACAAGGGACCATGTTTGTTGTTTAAGAAGAGCATTGAATTCATCAAGCATTGCAGCTCGCCATTGCGGAAATTTATAAGCATCAGTATAACAGGTTGGTTCAATATATTTATCCTGAAGGACAGTCTGCAAACACGCAGGAATTGAGTGACGACTTGCAATGCCAGTATATGGAACCTTGACCTTTCTTGTGCCGTCACGGAGTCGTGTAACCATGGGATGTGACGGGAGGGTACTTGTCGTAGTAATAGTAGCAGGTAGCACAGTGTTACTGGAGTGAAGTAAAGTTGGTAACTCATCCAAAATGGGTGGTGCTGGCGACAAAGGAGAAATATTGTTTTGTGGAGTTGAACTAGTTGTTAAAGGAATGTTATTCATTTGCGAGAATTCAGAATGTGGATGTTGAATGGGTCTAGTAAGTGATTCTTGCGGTAGATTGACAACTGAACGGGGCATTGTTGTGTGACTGTTGGAAGTTGGTTGCGAGGTGGGAAACAATAGGACATGAGACGAACCACTTGGCTCAACGGGAGTATACCACAAGTCCATGTTGCTTGTTGTTTTGAGGGGTCCTCGTTCCAACAAACTCGCAAATGGAAATATTTCCTCATTAAACTTAACATGCCGAGATAAATATATTCTCCCAGATTGTATATCCAAACAGCGGTATCCTTTTTGATTAGTGCCATATCCTAGAAAAACACATAAAGTTGACTTCCAAGACAGCTTATCTGATTTGGTAGCACCTAAGAAAGGAAAACACTGGCAGCCAAAAGTTCGGAAAGTACCATAATCCGGAAGTTTATGAAATAAGATCTCATAAGGTGACTTAAATTGCAAAGTCTGTGAAGGTAGCCTGTTAATAAGATACACGGCAGTTGAAAAAGCTTCCATCCAAAAACGTCGTGGTAAGAAAGAGCGATGAAGTAGGGTTAACCCTATTTCAACAATATGTCGATGTTTGCGTTCTGCTACCCCGTTTTGTGGAGAGGTGTGAGGACATGTGAACCGATGATGGATACCATTGTTGGACAAAAATGCCTCAAATATCTTATTAGCATACTCCCTCCCATTATCAGATTGAAAAGATTTTATTGTTGTGCCAAATAAATTTTCTGCAACTAATTTAAACTTGCAAAAATACGTGAAAGTTTCTGACTTGCAAACAAGTGGATATATCCAAGTATACTTGGAAAAATCATCAATAAAAATAAGATAATAACGGAAGCCACCACAAGATAATTCAGGAGCAGGACCCCATAAATCTGAATGAATAAGTTGTAAAGGTGCAGTAGAATGAGATGAAGATAAGTTAAATTTCAAGCGACAACTTTTATTCACTGAGCAATTCAAACAATTTGGAGGTTTGGTTTTTCCAACAAAACTAATACAGTTATTTGTAACTAAATACTGAAGAACATTTGGACATGGGTGACCAAGCCTGTCGTGCCAAACTGGAAGAGTGGAATTCTTATGAACTAAACCAGAAAACAAAGGAGATAGATTATCTCGATGTGGTTGTGCTTGAAATGGGTACAAGTTAGATTTACTGGGGCCTTGATGAAGAATTTTCCCCGTGCTCTGCTCCTTAATAGAAAAACCATCAGAGTTAAATTCAAAAACACAGTTATTGTCATGGACAAAACGTGATACAGAAAGTAAATTAGCAGAAATATTTGGCACATGTAGAACATCTTTTAATTTGAAAGTGGAAGAGGGAGTAGATAGAGTCATATTACCCGTACTAGCAATAGGAAGGGTAGCTCCATTCGCCACAGTTACTTGATCTGTTCCATTGTAAGTTTGGCGATTGGTGAATGCCATGTCATTTCTAATCATGTGGTTTGTAGCTCCGGTGTCAGGAAACCAAGTATTCTCATACGGTGCATTTGTCATGTTCATTGCAGAGAATGCAGTTGGTAAGTCATCTGAATTCGAAGCATTATTCAGACGATACTTATTGCAAGAAAGAATATTGAGTCTTTCGAGTATTCTGTTTCGAGATGAATATTGAGTCTTTCGAGTATTCTGTTTCGAGATGAATATTGAGTCTTTCGAGTATTCTGTTTCGAGATGAGTTTGAGCAAATTCAGATTGTATATCCGATATTAAAATTTTGGGCGTTTTTCTCGATTAAGAAGCATGCTGTAAATTTCTTCAAGCGAAGGGACTGTGGGCATCGTTTGGACTTGATTAACCACAACATCATAATCTAGATCAAGACCATGAAGTACAACACCAACAATATCCATATCTGTCATTGGTTGCTGAATAAGGGACAGTTCATCTGTGAGTTGGCGAATGCGTTCAACATATTCTGTAATCGATGAGGAGCCTTTGCGAATAGTAGCAAGATCATTCTTGATCTGATAGTAACGAGCATTTGTTTGAGAAGTATAAGACCTGTGAAGCGCTTCCCAAAGGGACTTTGATGTTTTATATGCTATCACTTGAGCAAAAACAGGAGTGCTTAAAGTTCTATGCAACCAGCTTAAAAGAATCTGATCTTTCCTTTTCCATTCGAGAAAAGAAGGATTCTGTATATCCTTTCCGTCAATGGTGATAATGTCGTCCGGAGGAGCGCATGTGCCATCAACCATGGATAATAAATCATATCCGAATAGAATCGGATATATTTGAGATTGCCACTGATTATAATTCCCTCTCTCAAGCTTGAGGGTGACTTTGGGAAGATCAGGGAAAAAGAACGAGGGTGCAGATTGAGATGATGGTGATTGAGATGATGGTGATGACCGAGACACAGGTGTGGAAAGAGAAGAGTTTTCTGAATCTGCCATGAGTGATGAGAAATAAAGAATAGAAGAGATGAAGAATCAAAACCTTGTCTCTGATACCATGTGGAAGAGTATGACAGAGAATGTTTTTCTGTATTTTCATATCTTGACATTGTACATATATATAGGGTGAAGATCATTGTGCACACATGAGTTCACATGACTAATCGCACTAATACTACCATGACAACCTAGCATGACAGACGATCGCACTAACACTAATGACAAACTATACATGTGTTACAAGACAGTGACAGTTGCTATACATGTGACTGTTGTGCTTTATCCTGCTGGTCTGAATCATGATCTTCAACACACCGTTCTCCTATCATCTGTTAATTACTGACCCTATTAAAATTTGAATGATTATTACCAGAAACAACTCAAACAAGAGTTCCCTTCTAAATATTCAACTAAGCATATGTATGTATCTCCATTAACACTTGAAGTTGAATTTTCTAGATCATCAAGAGATCTAGAGAGAACAAGTATTGACCAGGTTAAGGTGCTTAAGCAGCATTTTAAAGTTCAGTTACTCAAACTAGGGGTGTTCGCGGGTCGGGTTGGTCGAGTTGATGACGTTTTTGCAACCCGACCCAATTAAATCGGTTTCAAAATTTTTAACCCAACCCGTAAAAAATAATTTTATAACCCAACCCTACCCATTATATATCGGTTTGGGTTGGGTTGGTTCGGTTTAAATGGGTTAAATAATTTTATTAAAAAAATTAAAGTACACAAAGTAAAGCTCATTTTGAGAACTTAAGTAAAATTAAATTATGTGTAACCTAGGATTTTATTGTTAATATTTAATTTAATTATTGTTATAATTTTAGTAATGTAAATTACATCGTAAATCATATGCATACACGCCATATGTAATCATACATCTATAAATAAAATTATATTAAATTATAAAATAAAAAATGTATATTAGATCGGGATGGGTTGGGTTGACCGAAAAAATATAAAACCCATACCCAACTCATTTAAATCGGTTTGAAAATTTTCTAACCCAATCAAGTATCGGGTTTTTTTTTATCGGTTTGAACGGCCGAAAAAAGGGTTGGGTTGGGTCGGTTTGATCGGTTTGATGAACCCATGAACACCTCTAACTCAAACAATCGCTCAGCTACCTACCTGGAATATTTCATTTCAAAATTTTATGCAGGCTAATTAGCTAATTAGACAGACGTAGAACGTCGTATGATATGCTACCAGGATCCCAGACCATATTCTAAAACACCACAACACAAGAACTCAAGATGATAAGTGTTCAGAATTGTTTTTTTTTTTTTTTTGCTAAGTGTTCAGAATTGTTGTTTTACCCAGAGCAAGATATCTTTTACAACCCCCCACATAATACTGTACTAACTATCAACTAACAATTTCAACACCATTCCTTGGACACAATAACTGCAGGTTGGGCATATGTAAGAATATATATACGAAATTTAGCAATTCACCCTTAATCATAAAAAATCAACGCAAAACAAAATAATTAAACACCTAGCTAACAAGCATTTATTTAGCAAAGTTCACATCAAAGTTCCAGATGATTAATTATCATAATCATTTCATCGATTTGACCTATCAAAGTAATCAATCATCATAAGTACGGCACTCATCAGTCTCCATGTTGTCCTTGCAAAACTCCTCCAATGGATCAGAAACCTTCTTCTTGGCCTTTGCATGGCTAGCAGCTGCACTAAGTTCCTCCACCTCATCCCACGCTGCTACGCATTCTCCGCTAGCTGGATCCCCTGCACATGTTTCCTCTGCTTCCTTAATACTCTCTGCCACCTTTTCCGACAGGTCCGGACTCTTAGCCATTGGACGGACCAACATGCGTTGGCTCGTCCACTGACTACCCGACCTCTTCCATGGCTGGTTGAGCCACGGAGATCGGATATTAGGTGAGTCTGTGGTCTTGGCCAAGATTTTTGGGGTTGATGAGAGGCTAACACTAGACATGGCTGCAGCCATTGTTGCTTTTTGTGTTTTGTGAGAAATGGAAAGTATGGTGTGAGTGAACAACAGCACAGATATAGTTGAAATGAATAATGATTTATGGGCATTGATTTCTTATCATCTATCTACCTATCAGAGGCTTACACGTCAGTTTAAACACAAAAAAATATCTTGTACATAATTAATTGAAGTGGAGTATACGCTACAAGCCTATACCTCATTATTTACAACTGTAAATATCAACGGTTTAACTAACCTGGATGAAGTTCAAAATGTCTAAAATTGTACCTACCATCTTTTTCCTACGAAAATACTACTATATTTTAATTCAAAATTTATTTTGCACTCTGTAAAAATAAAAATTTGGCATGTCACAAACTTGCAATGCACACCTTTATAATTTTTGTAGTTCAGAATTTACGATAAATTAAATATTTGATTGGTATCTGATTCTGATCAATGCTTATTGATGTACATTAATTGTAAGAGAATAATATTCCTGAGACAGGAACTTACCTAAGTTACTTGCCTTATCTTCTTATAAAATAAGTGGCTACGCAGGAGCATTTTTGTGAAATCTAGATTACCTATGAGATTTTTCTTTGATTTAATGGAAGTATGTCAGAGAAAATACCTGAGATAATCTCAGGTACATCATTCTCTAATTTTAAAAAAATTTCTGCAAATTATTCTACCTTCTAAATTTCATGTCTCAAATTGGACCAAGCAAAGAGGGATATTATAGAGGATTAGTAATTCTTTTTTTGGTGAAAAAGAAAGGTTTAAGTTACTATCATACTCATCATATACTTGCAGTCCTCTGTATTCGTTTCGAATTTGATGCTTACTTTGCCTTTCAATTTCTGTTCACCCTTTATTCCACCTTCTTTGGTTCTTTTCTTTCATTCTCAACTTTCTCAGTATATAAATTAAATTCCATAATTAATCGGAAGGTGAAAACAACCAAAGTTGAACTTAAGATATGAGGCTGCATCTAGTCCTCATGTTTGGACCTTCATAGTTCCTTGTATGTAGATAATGGATGGTGGTTTGTTTGTCCATAAACAAAGTGAATCAAGAATTGTACTCCTTTTCCAACATCATATACCATCAAACCAATTCTACTCCCAACCAAAGTCCCTAACTGACTGCCCACGAGAAAACCAATCCACTTGAATTTCCCTTCTCCGTAAATTCCTCCAACATAAGCACCAAAAAACGTTCCGATTCCCCTTGTAATTCCCTCCGAAAAGCTTCCACCAACGTAAAGAGTTTCAAAAATATCCCACACTGATGATAAAGCTGGTGCAATGACATGTTTTAGTTGCATGGACGCTTGTTTTGCAGCTGCATTGCCTTTTTCTTTAGCGGACATTATGGCCTTGTCAAGATTCTGGTCTTGTGACATTGATTCCCTCAAGGCTGCTTTCGTTGCTTCTGTTCGTATTTTATGTACATGAACAGCTCTGATGTAGTAGAGGTATAGCTGCAATAGCACTTTGGTTACGCATGCAATGGTTCCATAGCTCATGTCAAAGCAATTCAAGAATGTGAACCTTTCAGTCGAAGAAAATACTTTGTTAACATTTATTTATATCTTTAATATACGATATACCATTTCTACAGAAGTGTGTGTACATGTTAAGAGTAGAGCATGTGCAATTTTTTTTCTTTTTAATGAAGAAGAAATTTGAGTGTAATTTGATCAAGTTATATTGAGGAATTTATATTCAGCATTCTAACTAGAGGCCTGTCTTTGAGTACAGACTTTGCCGTTTAAAAATTAATAAACAGAGACTCAAAGGAACTGCCGGTTGATTCTGAGGAAGGAGTGCTCAACTTATTGACCAATGATATCCAGAGTTAATGTTGAGCAACATAGGTTTTCTGTAATGATTCTGATGAAAGACGTATGGGAGAAATAAAATAGATATAAGGGGTAGTGTATTAATATTGTAGTTATATAAAGCCTCCTTACTCTCATTTCTAGTTAAGATCAATACAATGTAGTCTCTTAATATATTGAGCTTTTACCTATATTGTCTGTACATATTTTATCTTTCTTGTTCATCTCTTTATTTTACAATTAGTTGTCTTTGATTCTCAAATTTACAAAAGTTATCATGATATCAGAGTCTCCGATTTTTGAGGCCTAACAATTAAACACAATTTCTTATTTATCACCTCTTCTAAAACAAAATAAGAACCCAGAAGCAATTGATAAAACCCATAATCTCAAGTCATCGTCGCCGGTGTTCTTCTCAAGCGTTGCCAGACCATTCTCCCCTCAGTTAATGTTAACACTCCACTCACGACTCTTCTCTCCCATCACGCACAATAAACACACAGTATACAGAAAATCTTTGTTTCTCTCTTTGTCAAATTGTCAAACAGTTGGTGTGCATACCCTTGAGTTTGTGCTTCTCGTGAATCTATCTTAAAAAATGTCAAGACCCTCGTCAAGATTAATCAAACAATGTCTCCACCGACATGTACTCTCATCACTCTCCCGCCTAAATGCTAATTTTCCCGCCATTTCTTAAAATCTTCATCATCAACCCAATATACAAACACCATACATGTTTTCTTGTCAAAGAGCATACAAGTTACCTTCATTTTGGAAAATGTTACAAAACCCAGGTTCTAAATTGACCCCAAAATCTAGTTCTGGGAGCTTGTTAGGGTTTAAGCAGTTTTCGAAAAAGGGGTTCGATTTGGTGAATGGTAGTGTATATGGGAAAGTTGTGAAAAATGCTGTTGAGTAGTGAATGCTGTGAAGACAACGGTTTCGCAGTATAGAGAGGCGGTTGGGTTGCAAGTGGAGGCGTTTTGGAAAAGGAATAGTTTGTTTTTGGTAGGTGCTGGTGGGGTTGTAGTGTGCATTGTGTTATGGAGGGTTATGTTTGGGATTGCTGATACTTTTGTCGGGTTGTCCGAAGGCATGACTAAATATGGGTTTCTTGCTCTTTCCACAGCCATTGTTTCGTTTTTTGGATTGTATCTCCGTTCTAGATTTGTGATCAATCCCGACAAGGTTTACAGAATGGCCATGAGGAGATTAAATACATCAGCTGGGATTCTTGAGGTTATGGGTGCTCCACTTACTGGAACATATTTGAGAGCATACGTGATGTCTGGAGGTGGTATCACACTAAAGAACTTCAAGGCAGGGCTTAGGAGCAAACGTTGTTTTCTTATTTTCCCGATTTGAGGATCTGAGAGAAAAGGCTTAGTAAGTGTTGAGGTAAAAAACAAGAAAGGCCAGTATGATATGAAGCTATTGGCTGTGGACATTCCAATGGCAACAGGACCTGATCAACGTTTATTTCTTGTTGGAGACGAAGAGGAGTACAAGATTGGTGGTGGATTGATAGCTGAACTTAGGGATCCTGTTGTGAAAGCAATGGCAGCACTAAAGGAATTTGAAGATCGTGATGACAAAGAAGATGAGGAGGATGCTGAAAGAGAACTTCAAGAGGCAGAAAGAAGGCATGAAGAGGAAATTAAAAAGCTTGAAATAGAGGATTCCCGGTGACTTTGCGTATGTGATGATTGTTAATTTTCTACACTTTGTTTATAGATAGGAGCTAGACATCAGGCAATAATCTTGTGAAGATAAATAGTAATTAATGCAAATGTACTTTGCATCCATATCAAGAGTTGTTTGTTTGTTGTGAAGTTTTAGTAAGATTGGTGGGAATACGAGGGTTTCTGAAGTTGCAGGCAAGGTGTTTGATAGTTGTTGTTAAAGAAAGCTGTGGAAGAAGGTTTGTATCAGACTCCGTGGATATTTGTTTTTGGTGTTATCAAAGATGGTTTTTGTTCAGGCGAGATACATGTTTTTGATGTTTCATTCAACCAGTGGCACAAAATAGATGCTAAGTCGTTAAAGGAAGGTTCATTTATTCTGTTGCAAGTATTCAGGATGATATTTATGTTGTTGGAAGTTGAGGAACTTCAGCTCCTGCTGAGGCCTTCTGAGCAGCTTGTTCACCAAAAGCACCAATGCCCGTGAACCAGTCCTTCTCTCCAAAATCAAGTTGCTCTTTCTTGTCAGATGAATCAAAATATGAGAAATATAGCAAGTCATCAAATTCCCATGTTGGTGATGTGATAGAGGAAGACTGTTGTACAGGTGTTTTGGTTACAATTTGCTGTGTTTTCTTACTTGGCGGTGGTGGCTCCAACTGCGTTTTTCAAAAGAAAAGCATCCACGGAACTTCAGAGCTATCAAAGGTCTATACATATTACTCCTTCATTCTCCTATTTTAGTTTTCTGCAAGCTGTCAACTCTGATCAGTTTCATATACTTTGAGATCTGATAAGAATTTAGCAGTACTAGTTTAAGATGGCATTTTCTGATGATTTTAAGATCTGGGTATTGTTTATCTGTTTGGTATTTGGATTTGGTATTGTTTGGTATTGTGAGCCACCAGTTCTGCAGGTGGTGCATTGTTTGTTTACTTGTTGCTCCATTGTGAGTTTTATATGCCCTTTTTTATGGGTTATTGAAGATCGTTAAAGCTGAGGGGTCTCTCAATTGAAGGGACATTCACTCATGCTTATTTGCAGTTGAGCTTGCATAGCGTCAAGTTGACTGAATGAGGGTGATGAGCTTGTCTTGCTTTATCAAGTCGCTCAGCTTGTCTTGCTTTGTCAAGTCGCAAATCACTCCTCAATTATTGTGCCTCGATTCTCCGTTTAAATTCCGGCACCAAATTCTGTTGAGGCGGCCATGACCCTTGAAGTAGGTCATTAGCCTTGAAGTAGCCTTTTGAAAACAGATGTTATTGGATGACAAGGAAGAAGAGATCGATGGAGATTTTTTTTAAAGGGTGATAAGCTTGTCTTACTTTGTCAAGTCGCTATCATTCCTAAAATTTTATGATAAGCTTGTCTTGCTTTTTCAAGTCGCTATCATTCCTAAATTGTATGATGAGCTAGTCTTGCTTTTGTCAAGTCGCCATTAGGAATTTGGTTGTAATTGTTGATTTTCTGGAGTTGTGTGGAACAGTTATATGGCTTGGGTAGTTTAGTTCTGATGTAGGTTGTGGCATGGATACATGGAGTGGTAAAACATCATGGATCGAGTGCTCAACAACATGCAATGGCTAACATACGCACGATCTTCCCCTCTGTCATTTCTTCTGAAAATCAAGAAGCCAGATGAAAACCCCAAATTCTAACCACACCCCACTCCACTCAACTAACCCTCCTGCTTAGTAGTGTTTCTGATATTGGTTCTTCTCCGCGTCAACATCCTCTTTCTGGAGAGTAATCGTCAACTTAGGGTTAAGAAAAGCCAGTTCCCTGATTCTTCCCGTTGTAGTATTGTAGTCAAATTGGATTTCAGTGGATACTTCTTTATCTTGCCAAAAATCTTGCTTCTGTGGAGCATTTATGTGAATAGTAATCCAGATATGGAGCTGGTGTTCAGAGTTGCGAAGAAATATGAAGAAGCAGGGAATACACCCTCGAAGTCTTTTTATGATGGAATCCATAGGTCCCTGACTAGTGTGGGCAAAAGCTCATTCATCAATAAAATTACGAGGAGGGCAGATGTGGATGTGCAGCCATATGCTTTTACTACCAAGTCTTTGTTTGTTGGTCATACAGATTACAGATATCAGGTAATTGATACTCCAGGTATTCTGGATAAGCCATTTGAAGATCGTAACATCATAGCTGTGCAGCATCACTGCCCTGGCTCATTTGAGGGCTGCTATATTGTTATTTCTGGACATTTCTAGGTCTAATTGGATACAACATTGCCCAGCAGGCAGCGTTATTTCACAGTATCAAATCATTTTTTATGAACAAGCCAGAGCCAAGAGTTTTAACTTCAATCCAAGAGTTTCGCTTTGTTCTCACTCATTGGCTTGAGGGGGAGTATTGGAGAAATAAAGTAGATACAAGGGGTAGTGTAGTAATATTGTAGTTAAATAGAATTGGGCTATATATAAAGCCTCCTTACTCTCATTTCTAGTTAAGATCAATACAATGTAGTCTCTTAATATATTGAGATTTTACCTATATTGTCTGTACATATTTTAAGGAGGCTTTATATATAGCCCAATTCTATTTAACTACAATATTACTACACTACCCCTTATATCTATTTTATTTCTCCAATAAGACATGATCATCTAGTCTTCGAAAGTTCATTTACGTCATCAATTCTAATATTATACAACAGCTGCCATTACCCAAAATTCAACAGTAGAATATTAATCCCCCCCCTCTTCAACTCCGTGCAATGTATAAGGATTTGTATTTGGAAGGCCAAGAATGTCAGGATTCAACTTGATGCACATTTTGGGTCAGACTGTTGATAGGAAAAAGCATTGTATTCCTCTGAGTTCATAACAATAGGAATTTCTAAGAAAGGGCCACTAATGATTTTGGGGCCAGTTTGGCATTTCTGGTCTTGTTATTGTACTAGCTCTTTTGCACTAGCTTTATTTGTGGTTGTTATCGTCTTTTTGGCTACTCGAAAACTAACTAGCGTAGTTCATCAGCTTTAGGTTCCAAGGCTCATTGCGCAGGCTTGGTTGCCTGTACCTGTTATGCAATTGATAAAAGTGAACATGGAATATAGAAATGTTTATACTACCTGAATTGCAACTAAGGCCCTGTTTAGCTTAACGTTTAAGAAGTTGCTTCTTCTTTTACCTAAAAAACATGAGGTCTTTCAAAAAAAACGTGCATAAAAATAAAGAGGTTCAAGAAACTTTAGGCATACTAATTAATATTCCAATGTCTCTGGAACAGCAATGGCAGAGTTAAGAATTTCGCCATTTTACTCTGCTCTACTCATTAGATAGGTGCTTGGAAAAAAACCCAGCTTTGTGCTATGATGCAAAAATACACAATCGCAAAAAGAAGGTATATGTGACTTATTATAAATTGTTTATTTTCAGCAAAACTTTCCAAATAATAATACTCCTATTTATGAGAGTTTTGGCCATTTTAGTACAAATTAAAGTAAAAATTCCAAAAATAGCATAATTCTGATGGCTGGCCCTTGTCTAACACTTACGTAACCTATTTGGCTGTGACGTTATGGTACACGCATCTCCACGTCTCGTTACTAGTATATAAATAAGCAGATCCTACTTACAGAACACAATATACATATGCGTTGAAAACAGCAACACAATTAAAACAAGCGTTATAAGAAAAACGCATGTAAATGATGCGTTATCCTTACATGCACTGCATTACATATGGTGATTAAAAAACTAATTGCACGTGCTCAAATTTAATTTCCATGTATTTCTCATTTCTGTGACATGGCTGCCTTTCTTTCATCACTTTGTTAACAATAATTTTAATTTTTTAATATAGCGTAATCTTTATGCACGTTATGTATGTGTTTGTGAGGGCCAAGTTTTAGTAGAGTGCTATTTTGGCACTAGATTCTAATTTTTGTGCTATTTTGGCACTTTTCCCTATTTATGAACCCTAAGTTGTTTTTGATATTCCAATCATTACGTTAGATTTCAAAAATGACTTTTGGTCGATCATGTGCGAGCGATGGTACTGCTCAAAAAACTTATTGATTTCTCCAAAACTTTTACTAGTTACTGTTGTGAGGGAAATTTGGTACAACACTTCTTGGAGGTAGTTGCGGGAAGAACGGAGAATCGCGTAGAAATCGGCGTGAAGACAGGTTCGTACGCCGACTGCCAGGGTTCAACTGCCTTGAACCGAGGGGGAATTGTGGCTGTTTTTGGACTGAATTTGCAAGGTCTCCGGGCAATTATGACTGAGTAAATCCTACTCAATCGAAGAAGATGCCCAGAACTGTGTTAGAGGTGTGTATAATTGTGTCTAACCTTTGCAAATGGCCTACATACCCTCATATTTATAAGGGATCAAGTCCAATGTAGTTCTTGATGATTGAGCCACGATTTGATAAGCTTTATCCTCCTTAACTGAACTGATTTCATGAATTATCCCAGCTGATTTGATTATCCAGTGGTTACTCCTTTATTAATCCATAATTATCTCCATAAATATATGATTATCCATCATATATCTCCATCCATGTATATATAATGATTATCTAGGTTAACAGATGTTATTTATCTGCACCTGATGTCCAGGACTTATCCCTAAGTCAGTTAGGGGCGTCCCTTATCCATTCCCCTATAATTTAGGAAGCTGCAGAGCTGCCTTCTGCATATCGTCAGGGTACGTGCACGTACCCCTGTCTGGAGGCTTACCACCTGAATGAACCCCTGTCAAGCCTCCGCACAGAAGTACCCCTGACTGAGGTCCAAACACCTGAACCCCTCCATGGATGAACCCCGATCCAGATAACACCATCCTCATTTCTCTAAGGTATATTGGGCCACCATATCCATACCCAGCCCAGCCTATCCTTCAATATCCATTCAATCCGGATATGTACTCTTAATGGGCCTTAAATCAAGCCCAAGGCGGATTTTGGGCACAACAACTACCCCCCGGTTCCTTGCAGCCTGTGAAGGCAAGAGGAACCTATATT
Organism: Kitagawia praeruptora; assembly: GCA_037693485.1. Classification (NCBI taxonomy): domain Eukaryota; kingdom Viridiplantae; phylum Streptophyta; class Magnoliopsida; order Apiales; family Apiaceae; genus Kitagawia; species Kitagawia praeruptora. Next base: position 113,090,902 of record CM075344.1, read on the forward strand.
GCACGTACCTCATCCACACCCTCGTTCCATGCAAACCCCTAAGCCTACGTGAGCGAACTCGTTGTAGGAAACAAGGGATTCAATCACGAAACTCATGTGCCAACGACTGTACTTTCATACTCGAACCCTGGGGTTCAACCGTCTTCATATCGGGGTATCATCACTGAACCCCCAAGCTACGCACCTTAGTAAACATATCCATTCCGCCAAATGATAACAACCAAGAAAATTACTTAGAATAAAATTCCAAATAAGTAAAATCATACCTGGACTCAAATTGCTCATAATTTAAATTTCACTAAAACTCTTTATCTTCACCATGAATTCCCATGTATCGGGTCTTCCACCCGTCCATGTTCAACCCACATTATTTTCAAAAGCTTTCAACACTTATCTCTTTTTTATGCATTCCAGCTGCCATCTGTCCGGTTCATATCCCCATGCGCCTATATATTCATGTGTACTCACGCCCTTCTCTCCCTTCATCACCACTTAAACAATAAACCCCCCTTTTCTCTTCCATAGGCGTTCCACCTTCCACGGCTTTATCTCCGACGAAGCGCAGATCCACGATTTCCTCCGATCACCAAACTTAAAGGTATTCTCCAGTCTTTTTCCATTTAGATCTCCATGCTCTTATGCGTAACTCCATGCGTACATATATAGATGCACACACATATGTCCACATCCTTTGATAAACCTACGTTTTGTGACCCAATTGGATTTGCCCCTTTGTGCTTCTTTCGTTCTGCATGTTAGCTCCGGCTTACTCTTCTTCTCCGTTTTGTATGCATGTTGTTTTTTTATAATTGAATTGAATCGTCCATGCTTGTTTATATGCACACATATGTATGTACGCACACACTAGTGCGCCTTTTGATGGATTGCGGATCTTGCTACTTTTTTTTTATATGAGCCTTTAGATGTGTTGCCAGACTTGTGTTTGTAAGCCGAGTAGACTCGCCATGTCATCTTTAGATTCTCTAGATTTTGGCCTGTTGCGGCTTGATTTTGATTTCCTGCCCTTTGGGGGTCATACTGTTGCACCCCTGAGACCACTTGGGCTACCATCCCTTACATGCCCTGTAGGTGTTTGATGAAATTCCCCCCATGACCTTTTCTGTCCAAGCCCTGTTTTATCGTGGGGTTCGCCCGATGGAACCCCTGTGACAACCCAGGGTCTCCAATTCCTTCCTCCGTTTCATTGCCTTTTTATTTGGGTTGACACCTTGTTGGTTTGTGTCCGACGCTTCGTGCTGACACTGCTTTTCCCCTTTGCAGATGTCCAGCCAAACCATTTCCGCCCAGTCCCAGAATTCAGTGACTAAGGAGGCTACCCCCCAGACGGGAACCTCTGAAGGAAATTCATTCTCATCCCCAAGCCCGGTATCCTCATTTCCACCACTGTCCTTTACTGTTAGTGGCCGTACACGGTCAAAGATCAAAGTCCTTGACCCCATTAAGGCTCAGATTTCCATAAAAGCTAAATCCACAAGCTGTGAACCAATGAACCCTACTCCCATTAGTTCTGACACATTTGAATCAAGAGAGGAATGTGATTCTCTAAGCCATATGTTCCCACCATCCAAGTCTGCCAGTTGCTCCATCTCTGAAGATGAATTCCATGATGAGGCTATGACTGTTGAAGCCTCTAATCCCAGCGAGAGCCTACTGCACTGTGCCAACACGAAATCAATCATGACCAGCCAGAGACTAGAGAACCTGTTGAGTGTATGTAACCCAGGGTGCACACTTGTCGTACCCCAACCTGATGAGAGGTGCCATGATTTTTCTAACTTCAACCCTGACCAAATTGTTCCCAATGCCGTGTTATCCGCCCAATTCTTTAGGTTGGGATTGTCTTTACCTCTGCATCCTTTCATCACAGATATACTAGATTTTTATGGTATTGCACCGATGCAATTAACACCAAACTCTTATCGCATGGCGATTTGTATGTTCATCCTTTATGATACCATGTTCCAAGTTGAATTAACAGCATGTGAGTTGGGCTATTTCTACCAACTCAAAGAAACTGGAAAAACCACAGGCTTCTTTTACCTTACAACTTGGAATTCCCACAAGGGTCGGTGTATAAAAGGGAACAAGAAAGGTATGTCGGGGTGGTACAAACAGTCTCTATACTGTTATGATTGCCCAGAGTACAGAAAGGACTTCAACCTCGACCCATGTGAGTTACTTGTTTTCATAGTTCCGTAATCATCCCTTTTAAGCGTACCTCTGTGTGAAGCCATATACATATTTTTTTTTTGTTTGCTTGTATATGATAGCAATGCCAGAACAGACTCCTCTGGAAGGAGTTGAGTTGGAACGAGCTAAAATGGCCTTGAAAAGATGTGCAAAGCTAGGAGACGGTTCCAGCTTGTTAACCAAAGAAAACTTGATCAACCTGGGGTTCAGTTGCGAACGTACCCTCATAGCACAGAGGGTTGCTCATACCCCTGTTGAGATGAACCCTGACAAGGGAATCCTTGGTGAAACAGGTTCTTGAATGTACCCCAATCTCTGAACGTACCTACCTTTCATAGACCATGCATGCTTGATATACATGTTTGATACATTTATTTTTGTTTGGTGCATCTCCTTTGTTTATATATCATGTTGCCATACCCCCATTTGCCACTAACACCTTCTGTTTTATGCTTATTTGTTTGTAGAGATGTCTTTTCCCATTCCTTCCTTCATCAAGAGATCGAGCAAGAATGTTTCAAAGAGAGAGCAGGTGAACGTAGACTTTGAGGAAGAAATTCCTGTTCCAGCCACCAAAACCAGCCCGGATCCTGCTGAAAAATCCACTCTTTCCAGAAAAAAGTCTTCTCATAGGGCTTCTGAACCCTCCGGTGCTTCCGGCTCTCGAAGTGGCAAAAGATTAAGGGGTGATCCAGGGCGTAGCCCTTCTGATGTTGCTATGTCTCCCTCCCTCTCGGCCTTCCTTGATTCTATTAAGGAACGTACCCCTATGCCATCAATTCGGGAGTGGGATAAGATCAGTATGGAGGAAGCTGTCGACACGATGTCCCTGGCCAATACTCAGAGCTTATTCTTACATTTGAAATATAGTCGTCAAATGGCTGAAGCTGCCAAAGGAGACCTCAAAATCCGTGAAGAACTTATTGGGCTACGTTCCGAGGCGAAGGTTTACCGTGAAGATAAGAAGAAAATGTTGGATTTGAACAAGAAGCTCCAGGAGAATGAGACCGTTTTGATCCAGGAGAAGAATGATTTATCGAAGGAGAGGAAGACACTGAACACCCTGGCCATCAATCTTGATAAGGAAAAAGAACAGCTGGTTGTGGACAAAAACAGACTTGAAGTAAAGATGAGGGTCCTCCAGGGTATTATTGCTAAGTATAAGGTTGCTCTCTCTCGTCAGGGGGACAAAGAGTATAATGCAGGATACCAAGCCGGTGTCAAAGACTACCTATCCTCCACACACGAAGCCTTTCCTAACCTGGATTGGGCCCTCCTGGGCCAAGATGCTGTGGATGCCATCAACCTGATCAAAGAAGAGAAAGCCTTCGCGGTCCCAGAAGCAGTCATGACTGAAGCTCCTGAGGAGAAGGTTGATGAGATGCCTGTAGATGTCACTGCACAGGACGTGGTGGAAGCTACAAAGGTCCAGGCAGCTGAAGCTAAGGATGGGGGTTCTGCAGTGGAAACCCAGGTGGAAGTCACCCCGCCTGAGCTCGAAGCCGTAAAGACTCCCCCAGCTAGTGTGACTCCACCTGCCTCTCCAACCAAACAAATCCAGTGATTTCTTCCATGCAATCTTTTTAAGTGAACTTTTTAAGAACTCTTTTGGCATTGCTTGCCGAGAACTCGTTATTTTGAGGGTGCGGGCTCCTCGGAAGGCCTCGCAAGTTGTACCCGTAACTTTTGAACTGGTTTCTTTTGAACTCTAAGTAGATGGTTTGTGAACCTTGCATGCTTTCCCTTTATATGTATCTGTAGTATGTCCACCTTGTGCGCACACACATGCACATATGTGTGGATGCCTTGTTATGCCATACCTTATAGAGAAGCCGTGTCGTGTTCCTTGTTAGGATGGATGAACCCCGGCTAGCCTTCGGGGTACGCCCCTCGTAGCCTGGGCTACGTGTAAGGGGGCTTATGCCTTTCGTAGGCGTATGTTGCTTTATTAATGAAATTGTCATTCCTTAGGCTTTGACATAAGCTTTTCCTGTCTTAAGCATTATTGCCAAGTAGGTTACCAGAAGTGAACCTAGGATAAAGAAGTTTGACAATCCTGCATAATGGTTAAATAAACAGATACATGCATAGATTTTAAAGTGGGGATGCCTTTTACCAGATTTCATCCTCATTCCTATGAGGGTTCCTGATTTTGAGAAGATAGATTTTCCATCCGTGCCCTTAGTTATGCCATGATACAGACCTGTTTAAATATAGTTGGTATCCGATTCTTGTAGCCAAGCAGTTTCCTAACTGGGCTTGCCATTTCTATTCCAAATCCTTGCCTTGAAGTTTACCCCTATATTCCATAGGGACCTCCATCCGGGGAGACATGTGTTCCACTTGTCGTACCCCAAGATGTGCCTAAATCCCTTTCCGGGTGATTTCCTTATGATGTTAACTTCGTAACGATGTTAGTTTCATAATAATGTTAATTTCCTAATGATGTTAGTTTCTAAGAGTTGAACTTCACTTACCCAGTTTCCCTAGGGTCGTGGTGAAGCTGTTTGCCAGTCCAATGTGATATCCTCACATCGCTAAAGTCCTTAGCATTCTAACCTTGCTCACCCAGTTTCCCTGGGGTCGTGGCGAGGTTGTTTGTTAATTTGTATGTAGCTTCCACAGCTGTACATGAATCCCGAAACGGGGTTGGTTATCCACCAACGTGATTACACGGAAGTTTACCGGCATTATGCCTGGTCAGGGTTCAAACGAGTGAACCTCCAATATGGGGGAACTTTATTGGCCTAGTGTCCCTAGGTCCAGCCTGCCCTGGGGTTCCAACCCATTCACACGTAATCCACATGTGATGCATGTATAATCCATACATGTTCCTGCCTTGATTCATGTATAATCCATACATGTGCCTGCCTTGATTCATGTATAATCCATACATGTGCCTGCCTTGATTCATGTATAATCCATACATGTTCCATATAGTCCGTGTAATCAATTAGCACATAATCCATGTGCTATAATCCTGCCTTGCGCACGTAATCCACATGCGATTTAAATCCGAAAAATTTTAAATTTCCTTTAAAATTAGGCTATCCTATCCGAGGTCAGTATCCTATCCAAGGTTAGTATCCACCTACTACCCCCCGAGTTCTTTAGTATAATTATACTTATAGTGAAGAACTAGGTACAAGCAGTCGTAACCTTTACATGTAATGCGTAGGCGAAACAAGTAACACATGTAGCATATAAGCAAGGCAAGTATCACACGTAGCACGTAAGAAAAGCAAGTAACACATAAAGCATGCATGCATTGCCACTACATGAGACAGTAATTAAAGCAAAGAACAAGTTGACTTCATTACATCCAATTAAATCAAAGTAGGTGTTCAACAGGTAGGCGTACATTCACACCCCCCGAGCACTTTATTATCCTAAAGAAAAGAAAATCCTAACGATTGGTCCTAAGATCGTGGTAGTTATGACTAATAAACTACCTTTATTCTCCTATGCCTGAAAGAGGCCTACGATAAGTATCACCTGGAGTCAACTACCGGTAATATTTCCTGAGATATTCAGCGTTCCACGCCTCCGGGATGAGTTTCCCATCCAAACCTGCCAAGTGATAAGTGCCTTCCCTTAGGACCGATGTGATCACATAAGGGCCCTCCCAGATTGCCTCAAAGAGTCCATGTCCTGAAGTCTTTGAATTGGGCATCTGTTTCCTTAAAACCAAATCGCCAGCCAAGAGTGGCATCTGAACCCCGCCGTAGGGGTACTTATGAGTCTTAATTTTATGGGCCTCAGGCTTTAACTGTGAAGTTCCCTGATTCCCTTCCACCATATTCATATGCAAATGATGTTTGTCTTTGTTTTCCAAGAAATCATGGCCACATTTTATGACTGGACCTGTAGCCATAGGTGTCAAGCTGATTGACTTCTGATAAGTTGATCCAGCGTTCGACAGTCCGAAAGGCATTATGCTACGATAGTTGTAGCCTGTACCGGATATGAAGGGAGTGTACCCCTGGCCATGTTCTGGTAGCTTCCCTCCGGGCCATTTGGCCTTTGTGATTTTCATCGAGCCATTCTTATCATCAAAACTTTCAATATCATCATTAAGGACCTCCTCAATCATCTTCTTGATTAGGGGTTCCACCGTTTTCGTACCCCGAGATTCTGGGGCTTCCAGCATTAACATTTTATCCTTTCCCCAAGAAAAAGCAGCATCACAGTGAGGCTTCTTCCCTTGACTTTGTAGGGACATAATAGCATTACAGGTACGGTAACATTGTTCATTAGTAGGACCCCCATCCATTAATAGTAGATGTTTGCAAGACTGCTCAGCTGCACGTAATGCCTTACCATAGCATTCCCTAGAATCCAATTGGCATCCCTGTATACATCCAATTCCACCTGGGGTGGGGAATTTCATAGACAAGTGATAGATTGAGGTTACCACCCGCATTTCTTTAAGTAACGGTCTTCCCAATATCCCATTGTAGGAGATGCCTTCGTTTATCACCATGAACTCGGCTATCTGTGTGGTAGACCGGGGTTCCTCCCCCAAAGTAATAGGAAGCTTCACCCGGCCAACAATCTGCACGGGGTTCCCAGTGAAACCGTATAACTCATTATAAGAAGGAGCCATTTCCTTATCTAGCAGCCCCATTTTCTGGTAAGTGCTATATGCAAGAATATTCACGGAGCTTCCGTTATCCACCAACACTCGGTACACCTTCAGGCCTCCAATCGCAACCTTAACCACTAGTGCATCATTGTGGGGATGATGAACGTGCCTAGCATCCTCTTCAGTGAACGTTATATCAGCGGCTTCCCCCTTAAAGAGCTTGGGGGGTCTTTCGGTCAAGTGGTATACATTTGTGAGGGGTGCACCTCTGGCTTCCCTGGTGTAGTTTTTCCTGGCATTCATGCTCGTACCCCCAATGTAGGGTCCGCCTATGATAGTACGTATACTATTAGCCCTCGTAGTGCGCTCTGGGTTCACCCTTTCAGTGTCCTTACTTGCTTTATCATCTTTATACCTCTTTGCTTCCTGGGCCACAAATTCCGTAAGGTATCCCCTTCTGATTAAGTCTTCAATGTGATCTTTTAAGTGACGGCAATCCGCTATCCCATGCCCATTAGAATCATGAAAGGCACAGTATGGGCCCATATCCTTTCTTCCTGGGGGTCCGCTCTTTATAGGCTTTCTGAACATTCCAGCCTTACTTCCTACCTCAAGTACATGTTCAACAGAAGCAGCGAGTGGGGTGTACTCCGCGTATTTGGCAGTACCTCGGGAGTAACTTTTAGTTGGGTACTGGTAGCTTACTGTTCTCCCTGTACCAGTTGCATTCACGGTCAACGGTGTCGTCTTTTCATTGTGATGGGTTGCCTTAGCAGAGGAACTTCCACCGTAGAGGGTTCGCTTATTGTACCCCCTGTCTTTAGGACTGTAAGATCTATTTCTCTTGCTCCTATTCCAACTGCTAGAACTACGATCCTTCTTCAGTTTTGCCATTGATTCTTCTACCACTTTGTGGGTTTCAGCTCTAGCATAAAAGTCTGCTAAAGTTTTGGGCTCCTGGCCTTGCAGCTCCTTCCAGAAGTCAGTCCCTGGGCGTACACCCGCAATCAAGAAGTTTTTGTATGTCTCATCAGTGGCCTTCCTTACCTTTGGGACTTCTGCATTGAAGCGTTTGAAATACTCAGTGAGGGTTTCGTTTTCATCTTGCTTGATGTTTGCAAGGGTATTGGCCGGGGGTGCGAACGCAACCGAAGCCCGAAACTGAGTTACAAATAATTCACTCATCTGTCGCCAAGACTGTATTGAGTTTGGGCGTATCCTTTTGAACCACTGATGGGCACTGTCTCGTAGGGTGGCAGCCAATAAACGGCATTTCGTCAGATCCTTGACCTGGTATACCTCCATTTCAGTGTTGAACCGGCTAAGGTACTCAACGGGGTCAGTGGTTCCACTGAACTTTAAGTCTCCTACCCCCCGGTACTTTGCCGGGAGTGGTGAATCCCTCACCTTCTTCGTGAAGGGTGAAGCCACCGTTAGGCCCTCCATTGACTGTTTTTCCGCCCTTAATTTCTTGAGTGCTTCGCGTAGATCTCTGACCTTATAATGCTCATTCTCACCATCGGTAAATTGGCTTCCATCCTCATCAGTCTCATTAGTGGAACCCTTACCAGGTTTGGGGTTGTGCTGGGAGCTGCTGCTTCTCTCATCTTCAACCGTCTTGGTACCTTTGCCAGATTTGGAGTCAGACTTCTCCCTCCAGTGGGTTTGAGACCCCTTCGACTGAGACCTCCCATCTTGGGTCTTCCTTGTTTGCCGATCCTTTTTCCTATCCAGTTTGTGGCGTAGGTCCTTGCTGTCCAACCTATTGCCCAGCCTGTCAAAGACACTCAGGCTGCGTGCGGGTGAACCTTGTGACTCCTGGACCTCTTCCTCATTATCCTCCCAATCCGGATTTGTCCGGTCAGTCTCCACATCAGAAAAATCTTTTTTCGAGACCTCCTTCTCAGGCTCCTCAGCATCACTATCAAAATCCAAATGAATCGGGGTAACCACCTTCCTTTTCACTTTGTGGTCCGTGGAACTATGCTTTTGTTTCCATTTCTTCAACTTCTCGGACTTCTTCTCCAGAGAATTTATTTTCTTTCCCATCTTCTTGATCTTCTCCTGGAGTTTTTGATTCGTGACTCCATCATTATGCTCACTTTCATAATCGTTCCGTTCATCCTCCGGCGTATGCATGTCGCCGGAATCCTGAGACATCTCTTCCCTCTAGAGATTAAACCAAAGTCCCCTCCTTCTAGCGCCAAAAATGTTGTGAGGGAAATTTGGTACAACACTTCTTGGAGGTAGTTGCGGGAAGAACGGAGAATCGCGTAGAAATCGGCGTGAAGACAGGTTCGTACGCCGACTGCCAGGGTTCAACTGCCTTGAACCGAGGGGGAATTGTGGCTGTTTTTGGACTGAATTTGCAAGGTCTCCGGGCAATTATGACTGAGTAAATCCTACTCAATCGAAGAAGATGCCCAGAACTGTGTTAGAGGTGTGTATAATTGTGTCTAACCTTTGCAAATGGCCTACATACCCTCATATTTATAAGGGATCAAGTCCAATGTAGTTCTTGATGATTGAGCCACGATTTGATAAGCTTTATCCTCCTTAACTGAACTGATTTCATGAATTATCCTAGCTGATTTGATTATCCAGTGGTTACTCCTTTATTAATCCATAATTATCTCCATAAATATATGATTATCCATCATATATCTCCATCCATGTATATATAATGATTATCTAGGTTAACAGATGTTATTTATCTGCACCTGATGTCCAGGACTTATCCCTAAGTCAGTTAGGGGCGTCCCTTATCCATTCCCCTATAATTTAGGAAGCTGCAGAGCTGCCTTCTGCATATCGTCAGGGTACGTGCACGTACCCCTGTCTGGAGGCTTACCACCTGAATGAACCCCTGTCAAGCCTCCGCACAGAAGTACCCCTGACTGAGGTCCAAACACCTGAACCCCTCCATGGATGAACCCCGATCCAGATAACACCATCCTCATTTCTCTAAGGTATATTGGGCCACCATATCCATACCCAGCCCAGCCTATCCTTCAATATCCATTCAATCCGGATATGTACTCTTAATGGGCCTTAAATCAAGCCCAAGGCGGATTTTGGGCACAACAGTTACTACCCTTCAAATAGTTGCTCAACTAAATTGAAATCATTTCTCAATGTTATAATTGATAGTCTACAAAATACAAAATCTAAAATATTGGAAAATAGTACAAACCCAAGAAGGCTTACTAGAAAATAGTCCTAAGAATCAAGACAAAATGACAAGTCTAGACAATGCTAAGGCACACAGACCATCCGGATCGTTCAGACCATACGGAACATTCGGACCATACAAGCTATCCGGATGAAACTAAAACACTCACACGACACAACAAATAATGAAAAAGGAATCAGTCCTAGTATAAAATACAAAGCCCAAAATATGGGAGAATGGTATAGACCCGAGAAGGCTTACAAGAAAATAGTTCTAAGGATCAAGACAAAATGATAAGTATATACGATGCCAAGGCACCAAGACTGTAACGCCCCCAAATCCGGGGTCAGGGATTTGGTCGTCACACGGAAAACCTTAATAACAAATCAACTGTTTAACCACATTAAACCATATGTAATCATTAATAATTAAGTTACAACATTTGAGACCCCAACCACCAAGCATCTTTTAGGTTATAGGGCTAGAAACAAGAATCAAATCCTTACTACTAGTATAACTTCGTTGAGAAGTACACCAGCAACTAATACTATTTTGCGCAAAGTAACATATATATATTACACATCACTATACTTACATATAACTTACTCCAGATATAAACTTTCTAGATCATATCGTCTTCATAAGGGCACGCTGCCCGCTTCATCTAAGCCATGCAGATAACCTCGTCCGGCTACCTTCCACTGAAAAGTTAATATTTGAAAACAAGCAAGTATGAGCGAAAGAATTGCTCAGCAAGTTATTACTAGAGTTTAACAAAATATCCCATCAGGTGCATGGGTTTCCAACATTCAACCGATACTTCATATCATTCTTGAACATTTATAACCACGAAATTCTATAGGGAAAGTATAATGTTTGAAAATAATATCAACTGAACAATGTACCAATATAATATAAAAGGTGTCGTTACAAGGTAATTAAATAGCCACATCTTGTTTGCGCAGTAATACACCAACATAAACTTGCCGGTTATTCAATATGAAATCACTTACTTATTGATAATATAATATCAGTTCTCTTCTATAACCAGATAATTAATCAATACATCATCTTAGTATAATATCTCAAGGTAATATAACATTTAAAATCAAGCTCTCAATATAATCTTTCCATTTCCTTTTATACAACAACTGTATGTAAAAGTAATATAAAATCAGTTTCTCTTCTTACTGTAAAACAATTCCATCATTTCATACCATTTTCCTTTTTCAGTACACAACTCTGAAACCACTATCAATTCTTTCTTTTAAGTTTTGGGGATTTTCACTGTTGCCGAATACGTGAGGCACGATGATCAGTCGTCCTCCGTACCCGTCCCTTTTTACTACCGGTAGACGGAGGTAGGTCTGCCACCATCCCCCAGGAGGAAGGTCTACCACTACATCCTCCTTCGGCAACTCTTGGGCCGAAATGAAATATTGATTGCTGGACTGTGCAGCACACAGCCTCCTACGCTTACTGCTGCAATCCCCCTTTTTCAAATCATTATTCCATTTATAACACACCATTCCACATTTTCACATTTTTCCGTTTCCATTTCCATTCTTATTTCCATTCACATTTCCATTCACATTTCACCTTTCCATTTTCATATCCGTATTATATTCATTTGAAAACATATATACAGGTATATCAATTCAAGACATACATTCATTTCACTATGAAATTCCTTAAACAACCTTTTAACAATATTTAATCATCCTTAAACACTTAAAAATATCTAAAGAATAACTATTCAATAATCCCTTTTTAAATGAATATTATAATTAATATTCATTAAATAAATAACCATTAACATAAAATTTATCATTATCATTCCAGACATTTTTAACCAAAAATGTCTCCTTTATAACCATTGAAATATCTTTATTATTATTCCGGAACAAAGCGATTTAAGAAAACATTTAAAAAAAATAATATTCATCTAATTAAATAAATTTAATTAGACGAATAAGGTTTATTTAATTAGTAGATGCTTCAAGAGGTATCTAATAATTAAATAAACACTAGTTTATTGGTGATGTTGCCATTAGGTTAATTATTGCGAAATTCTTTCTAAAAAAACTTTGTCCGGGTTTTCGAAAATTACATTTCAAGATAACCCCTTCCATTTTTCCATTCATATATCCATACATTTAAATTACACCAACTAAAGTACTTTACATGTAAATCCCTTTTACGAAAATCTGTAAATATCAACCCTTGTCCCCTTATATAACAAAATATTTATTAATAACATCTAAAACAATTTAGAACTCAAATATCCCCAATTTACACATAATTGTAATATTATAAAATAACTTTAGCTAACAACTGATAACATAATATCATAAAAATAACCATAATAACAACTGATACCATTCCTTCCCATATCACTTTACTCTTTATAATATATCACTCTCTCCATATCACATATATTTCCAATCAAACCATTTTACTCAGAAGTAAACAATTTATCAAGAATAAAGATATAAGAAATCTTGCAAATATGGACTGAAGTCTTATTCCACACATTTCATATATTTCAAAATAAATATACTCTAAACGATAGAGTATGTATAATAAACTTGCCTCTGGTCCTTAGCACCAAACAGAACACCGTAAATAAATCTTTGGCGTTTCGCCCAAGCAGTTCCAGGAACTTTACATGACGCCTCGATCCTTCCTTTTTGATACACGTCGCTCCACTCGATCACACCCTAACGGTACTGTAATTGTTATGAGTACGTGTCAATCCTACCATGTATTTCGAGTAGACACAACTCGGAATTATCACTAAGTCACATAAAGTCAACCCTAATACCATCGACATTCTCTTGTCAAAACTTAATTAACAGATAATCCTCCAAACGCATTTAATTCTCGATAAAGACACCAAATCAACAATTAATCACCAAGACACAATTAATCCTCGAAATCAATCATTTAACACTTAATTATATAAATAGTTAACACCCAAAGCATGCCTTCAAATCCTTGAAATTAAATAAGTTAAATAAATTTAAATGCAGGGGATTTTCAGAAAATTTCGGCATGTAGTATTCGTTTATCGGACTATGGGCTCAGCCCCTCCATGCCAAACAAAACAATTTATAACCCTGCTTTTGATAAAATAAAAGCTGCCTCAACTTGCAGCAACATAAAAGTAAACAAATAATGAAAAGTACCCGCCCAGACATGCGGCACCTAGCACATAAGGAAAAGTATCCGCCCAGACATGCGGCACCTAGCACATAAAGAAAAGTATCCGCCCAGACATGCGGCACCTCAACATTTAAAGAAAGTAAACTAAGTTTATCCACATGTAAGTCAACGCCATGTAGTTGACAAATATGACTTCTAACAATTACTACGACCCGACTTATACCATTTAGCACATAGACATTTACCGATAAGCCAACTCTTATAACTATACCTCATATGACAATAACAATTAGCACTTAGCACTTAGCACTTAACAATTTAAAAAAAATTACAATTTGGAAATTAACAATTAGCAATTAGCACTTAACATTCAACAATCACTAACCCGCCCATTTAATCGGGCCTACAATAAATCTAAAAAATTATAATTACCAACATACCTTCCGAATTAAATTTCGGAATTTAATCTAACCACACAAAATTACCATATTAATCTCACAATTAATTCTAATTTAATTACCACTATGATTTCGCAATTCACTTCTAAATTAATTACATCACTTAAACCATATATCGAAATTTATACTAATTAAATTACCACAATTAAACAATATATAGCAATTTACATCCAATTAAATTTCAATAATTAAACAATTAAATATAAACACAATACATAAATGTATGTATACCGAATTTAATTTCCGGTGAGCCGCCACGGAACCACCACCGCTGTCTTTTCCCTCTCTCTCCTGCATCCCTCTCTCTCTCTCTCTCTCTCTCTCTGCAGCAACCCACACGGCAGCACACACACAATTTCAGCGCCTATACATACATACACGCACATAACATCGAACACACACAACATCATCACCACTCTTCCTCCTCGCTGTTATCACAACACTCACCACCACAGTGACTCGATGGAGTCGACCCGGCCGCCCCTATTCTTCCCCTTCTCTGCGACCACCGAACAGAAACGCCACCACCGTGCCCACCGCCGCCGCGCGGGGTGGGTTTCCCCCTTCACTACACAACTCGATCCCAGCCTCGGAGCCTCCTATACACACATATACGCACATAACATGTATATATATTGGCTAAGTGCTTCAATTCCTCCCCCAATTGAAATCCCCAATTCAATTTAGAACCCTAATTTCTTCCCCCAATCTCTACTCTCTCTCCCCGTCTGTTTTCTCTCTACCGGGTTGTGTTTTGTGGTGTTATTGGGCTTGGCCCAATAACTTATATTACTACTAACACTTAACTCCGAGCCCAAATAAAACACTACTCATTCTTGTAAAAACTAATACACATCGTTTATAAATCGAAATTAAATAGAAAATTGGGAAAATTAAACTTTTCATTTTTAAAATGAAGAGTATAAAATTATGAACACCCACATATTTTTAAAATATTTTTCGGATAAAAAATGAATTAAATATGAATTTTCAAAGTTTTGATCCTTTAAATACAATAAAACTCTTAAAATCATTTTAAAATACCGAAACATCCAAATTAATTCACCCAACCATTTTAAAAACTAAATAATATTATAAAGATAATATTACAAAAGATTTCATGATTTTTAACTCCTCCGATAATTTTATAAAATTAACAGAGGATCAAAATGCATGATTTAAATATATTTAAATCCTCAAAAATATAAATAAAATACATCAGCCTTCACAGCTCACACAAATCATCATATAAACACATAAACACAACTTCACATACATTCCACCTTCCAACAATAATCACATAATATAGTTCATAATTACTCTGAACCAGACAATAATTAAATAATTCGCTTTTGAAATTCCTTGAACTGGAATAATGAACAATAAAATAAAATAAAATAAAAATTTCCTCCTCATTTTAGGAAAACAATAATATTCTTAAAATAATAATAAAATCATTTTCTGAAAATTCGGGTTATTACAGTCTACCCCCCTTAAAAGGATTCCGTCCACGGAATCAGCTAAGGCCACTACTGGGATTCCTTAACTCTTTCATCATCAATACTTATTTTGCAAAACCATAGATAACATCCATTCATAAGCAACTCCTCCAAAACTCAATTCAACTATAGGGTATCTATCTGACACATCACTATTCCTTTCACATATATGTGTCGACCAACTTGCCATTATCATCCTATCCTTGAGAGAGAATTCACTGATTCCATTACCTAACACTCTTGAGAGAGAGAATGCACTCATTACATTAATCATAACATCCATGAGAGAGAGCAAACTAATTCTATCGATACGCCACTGATATTCTATTCGTTTTGGGATTCGCTCCTGCTCTTGGCGATTCCATTCGAATCTAACTTCTATCAGCGAATTTCGAGTTGACCGACCTGGCTGGCATCCCCTTGAAATTCATTAGAGATAACTAGAATCATGGAGCTTTAAAAAGATAGCTGTCATATCAAGACAAATGTCACCCACTGGTGACCATAGGATTATGAGTTTTGAAACAAACCTTCTTGGAAATAAGAGAATTTACTGAGAGATCAATATGATCATAAGAACTCACGTTGCGTGTCTCAGTTAAGACATTACTAAAGGTAATTAGCCTTCTTGTATTTCACAACTCACAAGTGATGGCGTCCCATCAGACTTCTATCACACAGACAGATAGTCCTTGTGGCCCCTATATGTATAGGGTTGTTCGTCTCAGTGGAAGTTGAGAAGTATGAAAGCAATTCAAAGTCAAGTCAATGACAATCATCTTCTGACAATTAATTCTCAAAGGGACACCTTGGATTAAAATCGAAAAATTTCCAAGGCGCGATTTCTAAAGAAAAGGGTAACCAAAAAGATACTGGTATTCAACAAGCAAGAGGTTCTATATCACCATTGAATTATCCACCATTGAAGAAAAGTGGAAGTTTGAAACAATATCATTTGATAGGGCTTCGAAAACCTGAAGGTAAGTATAATGAAAGCCCTTGGCACAATTGAAATTTAATATGGCTTAACATAAGTATTAAAGAATAACTTCGAAGAGGAAATATATCCTTTATCAAAATTCTCTCTTAGAGAGATGTCAAATAATTCATAGATTAGGGAGGTAATAAAAAAGATTCACCAATGGGGATATTGCCAAGGTCTCCACGGATGCCTTTTATGTCGGTTCCTCTGACGGATAATCGTTCGATCCCAGAGCTGTTCTTTTCCATGCACACCCTAAGGTGCTTGATAACTTACGGCATCGTCGACTCGTAATAGTCACTATGAATTCAATCATCGACATTAATAATCGCAGGGAGTTCTATCTCAACATACCCTTCAACATAGCATTCAAATCTTAACTTAATCATTGGCACTACACCCGGTAGTCCAACATGAACTCTACATGAGCTCCGACGTTCTCACATAACTATACACACTCCTACTCACTCTCGTTTCTAGTTTACTATAACCTCAGCTCTGATACCAAACTGTAACGCCCCCAAATCCGGGGTCAGGGATTTGGTCGTCACACGGAAAACCTTAATAACAAATCAACTGTTTAACCACATTAAACCATATGTAATCATTAATAATTAAGTTACAACATTTGAGACCCCAACCACCAAGCATCTTTTAGGTTATAGGGCTAGAAACAAGAATCAAATCCTTACTACTAGTATAACTTCGTTGAGAAGTACACCAGCAACTAATACTATTTTGCGCAAAATAACATATATATATTACACATCACTATACTTACATATAACTTACTCCAGATATAAACTTTCTAAATCATATCGTCTTCATAAGGGCACGCTGCCCGCTTCATCTAAGCCATGCAGATAACCTCGTCCGGCTACCTTCCACTGAAAAGTTAATATTTGAAAACAAGCAAGTATGAGCGAAAGAATTGCTCAGCAAGTTATTACTAGAGTTTAACAAAATATCCCATCAGGTGCATGGGTTTCCAACATTCAACCGATACTTCATATCATTCTTGAACATTTATAACCACGAAATTCTATAGGGAAAGTATAATGTTTGAAAATAATATCAACTGAACAATGTACCAATATAATATAAAAGGTGTCGTTACAAGGTAATTAAATAGCCACATCTTGTTTGCGCAGTAATACACCAACATAAACTTGCCGGTTATTCAATATGAAATCACTTACTTATTGATAATATAATATCAGTTCTCTTCTATAACCAGATAATAATCAATACATCATCTTAGTATAATATCTCAAGGTAATATAACATTCAAAATCAAGCTCTCAATATAATCTTTCCATTTCCTTTTATACAACAACTGTATGTAAAAGTAATATAAAATCAGTTTCTCTTCTTACTGTAAAACAATTCCATCATTTCATACCATTTTCCTTTTTCAGTACACAACTCTGAAACCACTATCAATTCTTTCTTTTAAGTTTTGGGGATTTTCACTGTTGCCGAATACGTGAGGCACGATGATCAGTCGTCCTCCGTACCCGTCCCTTTTTACTACCGGTAGACGGAGGTAGGTCTGCCACCATCCCCCAGGAGGAAGGTCTACCACTACATCCTCCTACGGCAACTCTTGGGCCGAAATGAAATATTGATTGCTGGACTGTGCAGCACACAGCCTCCTACGCTTACTGTTGCAATCCCCCTTTTTCAAATCATTATTCCATTTATAACACACCATTCCACATTTTCACATTTTTCCGTTTCCATTTCCATTCTTATTTCCATTCACATTTCCATTCACATTTCACCTTTCCATTTTCATATCCGTATTATATTCATTTGAAAACATATATACAGGTATATCAATTCAAGACATACATTCATTTCACTATGAAATTCCTTAAACAACCTTTTAACAATATTTAATCATCCTTAAACACTTAAAAATATCTAAAGAATAACTATTCAATAATCCCTTTTTAAATGAATATTATAATTAATATTCATTAAATAAATAACCATTAACATAAAATTTATCATTATCATTCCAGACATTTTTAACCAAAAATGTCTCCTTTATAACCATTGAAATATCTTTATTATTATTCCGGAACAAAGCGATTTAAGAAAACATTTAAAAATAATAATATTCATCTAATTAAATAAATTTAATTAGACGAATAAGGTTTATTTAATTAGTAGATGCTTCAAGAGGTATCTAATAATTAAATAAACACTAGTTTATTGGTGATGTTGCCATTAGGTTAATTATTGCGAAATTCTTTCTAAAAAAACTTTGTCCGGATTTTCGAAAATATACATTTCAAGATAACCCATTCCATTTTTCCATTCATATATCCATACATTTAAATTACACCAACTAAAGTACTTTACATGTAAATCCCTTTTACGAAAATCTGTAAATATCAACCCTTGTCCCCTTATATAACAAAATATTTATTAATAACATCTAAAACAATTTAGAACTCGAATATCCCCAATTTACACATAATTGTAATATTATAAAATAACTTTAGCTAACAACTGATAACATAATATCATAAAAATAACCATAATAACAACTGATACCATTCCTTCCCATATCACTTTACTCTTTATAATATATCACTATCTCCATATCACATATATTTCCAATCAAACCATTTTACTCAGAAGTAAACAATTTATCAAGAATAAAGATATAAGAAATCTTGCAAATATGGACTGAAGTCTTATTCCACACATTTCATATATTTCAAAATAAATATACTCTGAACGATAGAGTATGTATAATAAACTTGCCTCTGGTCCTTAGCACCAAACAGAACACCGTAAATAAATCCTTGGCGTTTCGCCCAAGCAGTTCCAGGAACTTTACATGACGCCTCGATCCTTCCTTTTTGATACACGTCGCTCCACTCGATCACACCCTAACGGTACTGTAATTGTTATGAGTACGTGTCAATCCTACCATGTATTTCGAGTAGACACAACTCGGAATTATCACTAAGTCACATAAAGTCAACCCTAATACCATCGACATTCTCTTGTCAAAACTTAATTAACAGATAATCCTCCAAACGCATTTAATTCTCGATAAAGACACCAAATCAACAATTAATCACCAAGACACAATTAATCCTCGAAATCAATCATTTAACACTTAATTATATAAATAGTTAACACCCAAAGCATGCCTTCAAATCCTTGAAATTAAATAAGTTAAATAAATTTAAATGCAGGGGATTTTCAGAAAATTTCGGCATGTAGTATTCGTTTATCGGACTATGGGCTCAGCCCCTCCATGCCAAACAAATCAATTTATAACCCTGCTTTTGATAAAATAAAAGCTGCCTCAACTTGCAACAACATAAAAGTAAACAAATAATGAAAAGTACCCGCCCAGACATGCGGCACCTAGCACATAAGGAAAAGTATCCGCCCAGACATGCGGCACCTAGCACATAAAGAAAAGTATCCGCCCAGACATGCGGCACCTCAACATTTAAAGAAAGTAAACTAAGTTTATCCACATGTAAGTCAACGCCATGTAGTTGACAAATATGACTTCTAACAATTACTACGACCCGACTTATACCATTTAGCACATAGACATTTACCGATAAGCCAACTCTTATAACTATACCTCATATGACAATAACAATTAGCACTTAGCACTTAGCACTTAACAATTTAAAAAAAATTACAATTTGGAAATTAACAATTAGCAATTAGCACTTAACATTCAACAATCACTAACCCGCCCATTTAATCGGGCCTACAATAAATCTAAAAAATTATAATTACCAACATACCTTCCGAATTAAATTTCGGAATTTAATCTAACCACACAAAATTACCATATTAATCTCACAATTAATTCTAATTTAATTACCACTATGATTTCGCAATTCACTTCTAAATTAATTACATCACTTAAACCATATATCGAAATTTATACTAATTAAATTACCACAATTAAACAATATATAGCAATTTACATCCAATTAAATTTCAATAATTAAACAATTAAATATAAACACAATACATAAATGTATGTATACCGAATTTAATTTCCGGTGAGCCGCCACGGAACCACCACCGCTGTCTTTTCCCTCTCTCTCCTGCATCCCTCTCTCTCTCTCTCTCTCTCTCTCTCTCTCTCTCTGCAGCAACCCACACGGCAGCACACACACAATTTCAGCGCCTATACATACATACACGCACATAACATCGAACACACACAACATCATCACCACTCTTCCTCCTCGCTGTTATCACAACACTCACCACCACAGTGACTCGATGGAGTCGACCCGGCCGCCCCTATTCTTCCCCTTCTCTGCGACCACCGAACAGAAACGCCACCACTGTGCCCACCGCCGCCGCGCGGGGTGGGTTTCCCCCTTCACTACACAACTCGATCCCAGCCTCGGAGCCTCCTATACACACATATACGCACATAACATGTATATATATTGGCTAAGTGCTTCAATTCCTCCCCCAATTGAAATCCCCAATTCAATTTAGAACCCTAATTTCTTCCCCCAATCTCTACTCTCTCTCCCCATCTGTTTTCTCTCTACCGGGTTGTGTTTTGTGGTGTTATTGGGCTTGGCCCAATAACTTATATTACTACTAACACTTAACTCCGAGCCCAAATAAAACACTACTCATTCTTGTAAAAACTAATACACATCGTTTGTAAATCGAAATTAAATAGAAAATTGGGAAAATTAAACTTTTCATTTTTAAAATGAAGAGTATAAAATTATGAACACCCACATATTTTTAAAATATTTTTCGGATAAAAAATGAATTAAATATGAATTTTCAAAGTTTTGATCCTTTAAATACAATAAAACTCTTAAAATCATTTTAAAATACCGAAACATCCAAATTAATTCACCCAACCATTTTAAAAACTAAATAATATTATAAAGATAATATTACAAAAGATTTCATGATTTTTAACTCCTCCGATAATTTTATAAAATTAACAGAGGATCAAAATGCATGATTTAAATATATTTAAATCCTCAAAAATATAAATAAAATACATCAGCCTTCACAGCTCACACAAATCATCATATAAACACATAAACACAACTTCACATACATTCCACCTTCCAACAATAATCACATAATATAGTTCATAATTACTCTGAACCAGACAATAATTAAATAATTCGCTTTTGAAATTCCTTGAACTGGAATAATGAACAATAAAATAAAATAAAATAAAAATTTCCTCCTCATTTTAGGAAAACAATAATATTCTTAAAATAATAATAAAATCATTTTCTGAAAATTCGGGTTATTACAGTCTACCCCCCTTAAAAGGATTCCGTCCACGGAATCAGCTAAGGCCACTACTGGGATTCCTTAACTCTTTCATCATCAATACTTATTTTGCAAAACCATAGATAACATCCATTCATAAGCAACTCCTCCAAAACTCAATTCAACTATAGGGTATCTATCTGACACATCACTATTCCTTTCACATATATGTGTCGACCAACTTGCCATTATCATCCTATCCTTGAGAGAGAATTCACTGATTCCATTACCTAACACTCTTGAGAGAGAGAATGCACTCATTACATTAATCATAACATCCATGAGAGAGAGCAAACTAATTCTATCGATACGCCACTGATATTCTATTCGTTTTGGGATTCGCTCCTGCTCTTGGCGATTCCATTCGAATCTAACTTCTATCAGCGAATTTCGAGTTGACCGACCTGGCTGGCATCCCCTTGAAATTCATTAGAGATAACTAGAATCATGGAGCTTTAAAAAGATAGCTGTCATATCAAGACAAATGTCACCCACTGGTGACCATAGGATTATGAGTTTTGAAACAAACCTTCTTGGAAATAAGAGAATTTACTGAGAGATCAATATGATCATAAGAACTCACGTTGCGTGTCTCAGTTAAGACATTACTAAAGGTAATTAGCCTTCTTGTATTTCACAACTCACAAGTGATGGCGTCCCATCAGACTTCTATCACACAGACAGATAGTCCTTGTGGCCCCTATATGTATAGGGTTGTTCGTCTCAGTGGAAGTTGAGAAGTATGAAAGCAATTCAAAGTCAAGTCAATGACAATCATCTTCTGACAATTAATTCTCAAAGGGACACCTTGGATTAAAATCGAAAAATTTCCAAGGCGCGATTTCTAAAGAAAAGGGTAACCAAAAAGATACTGGTATTCAACAAGCAAGAGGTTCTATATCACCATTGAATTATCCACCATTGAAGAAAAGTGGAAGTTTGAAACAATATCATTTGATAGGGATTCGAAAACCTGAAGGTAAGTATAATGAAAGCCCTTGGCACAATTGAAATTTAATATGGCTTAACATAAGTATTAAAGAATAACTTCGAAGAGGAAATATATCCTTTATCAAAATTCTCTCTTAGAGAGATGTCAAATAATTCATAGATTAGGGAGGTAATCAAAAAGATTCACCAATGGGGATATTGCCAAGGTCTCCACGGATGCCTTTTATGTCGGTTCCTCTGACGGATAATCGTTCGATCCCAGAGCTGTTCTTTTCCATGCACACCCTAAGGTGCTTGATAACTTACGGCATCGTCGACTCGTAATAGTCACTATGAATTCAATCATCGACATTAATAATCGCAGGGAGTTCTATCTCAACATACCCTTCAACATAGCATTCAAATCTTAACTTAATCATTGGCACTACACCCGGTAGTCCAACATGAACTCTACATGAGCTCCGACGTTCTCACATAACTATACACACTCCTACTCACTCTCGTTTCTAGTTTACTATAACCTCAGCTCTGATACCAAACTGTAACGCCCCCAAATCCGGGGTCAGGGATTTGGTCGTCACACGGAAAACCTTAATAACAAATCAACTGTTTAACCACATTAAACCATATGTAATCATTAATAATTAAGTTACAACATTTGAGACCCCAACCACCAAGCATCTTTTAGGTTATAGGGCTAGAAACAAGAATCAAATCCTTACTACTAGTATAACTTCGTTGAGAAGTACACCAGCAACTAATACTATTTTGCGCAAAGTAACATATATATATTACACATCACTATACTTACATATAACTTACTCCAGATATAAACTTTCTAGATCATATCGTCTTCATAAGGGCACGCTGCCCGCTTCATCTAAGCCATGTAGATAACCTCGTCCGGCTACCTTCCACTGAAAAGTTAATATTTGAAAACAAGCAAGTATGAGCGAAAGAATTGCTCAGCAAGTTATTACTAGAGTTTAACAAAATATCCCATCAGGTGCATGGGTTTCCAACATTCAACCGATACTTCATATCATTCTTGAACATTTATAACCACGAAATTCTATAGGGAAAGTATAATGTTTGAAAATAATATCAACTGAACAATGTACCAATATAATATAAAAGGTGTCGTTACAAGGTAATTAAATAGCCACATCTTGTTTGCGCAGTAATACACCAACATAAACTTGCCGGTTATTCAATATGAAATCACTTACTTATTGATAATATAATATCAGTTCTCTTCTATAACCAGATAATAATCAATACATCATCTTAGTATAATATCTCAAGGTAATATAACATTTAAAATCAAGCTCTCAATATAATCTTTCCATTTCCTTTTATACAACAACTGTATGTAAAAGTAATATAAAATCAGTTTCTCTTCTTACTGTAAAACAATTCCATCATTTCATACCATTTTCCTTTTTCAGTACACAACTCTGAAACCACTATCAATTCTTTCTTTTAAGTTTTGGGGATTTTCACTGTTGCCGAATACGTGAGGCACGATGATCAGTCGTCCTCCGTACCCGTCCCTTTTTACTACCGGTAGACGGAGGTAGGTCTGCCACCATCCCCCAGGAGGAAGGTCTACCACTACATCCTCCTTCGGCAACTCTTGGGTCGAAATGAAATATTGATTGCTGGACTGTGCAGCACACAGCCTCCTACGCTTACTGTTGCAATCCCCCTTTTTCAAATCATTATTCCATTTATAACACACCATTCCACATTTTCACATTTTTCCGTTTCCATTTCCATTCTTATTTCCATTCACATTTCCATTCACATTTCACCTTTCCATTTTCATATCCGTATTATATTCATTTGAAAACATATATACAGGTATATCAATTCAAGACATACATTCATTTCACTATGAAATTCCTTAAACAACCTTTTAACAATATTTAATCATCCTTAAACACTTAAAAATATCTAAAGAATAACTATTCAATAATCCCTTTTTAAATGAATATTATAATTAATATTCATTAAATAAATAACCATTAACATAAAATTTATCATTATCATTCCAGACATTTTTAACCAAAAATGTCTCCTTTATAACCATTGAAATATCTTTATTATTATTCCGGAACAAAGCGATTTAAGAAAACATTTAAAAAAAATAATATTCATCTAATTAAATAAATTTAATTAGACGAATAAGGTTTATTTAATTAGTAGATGCTTCAAGAGGTATCTAATAATTAAATAAACACTAGTTTATTGGTGATGTTGCCATTAGGTTAATTATTGCGAAATTCTTTCTAAAAAAACTTTGTCCGGGTTTTCGAAAATATACATTTCAAGATAACCCCTTCCATTTTTCCATTCATATATCCATACATTTAAATTACACCAACTAAAGTACTTTACATGTAAATCCCTTTTACGAAAATCTGTAAATATCAACCCTTGTCCCCTTATATAACAAAATATTTATTAATAACATCTAAAACAATTTAGAACTCAAATATCCCCAATTTACACATAATTGTAATATTATAAAATAACTTTAGCTAACAACTGATAACATAATATCATAAAAATAACCATAATAACAACTGATACCATTCCTTCCCATATCACTTTACTCTTTATAATATATCACTCTCTCCATATCACATATATTTCCAATCAAACCATTTTACTCAGAAGTAAACAATTTATCAAGAATAAAGATATAAGAAATCTTGCAAATATGGACTGAAGTCTTATTCCACACATTTCATATATTTCAAAATAAATATACTCTGAACGATAGAGTATGTATAATAAACTTGCCTCTGGTCCTTAGCACCAAACAGAACACCGTAAATAAATCCTTGGCGTTTCGCCCAAGCAGTTCCAGGAACTTTACATGACGCCTCGATCCTTCCTTTTTGATACACGTCGCTCCACTCGATCACACCCTAACGGTACTGTAATTGTTATGAGTACGTGTCAATCCTACCATGTATTTCGAGTAGACACAACTCGGAATTATCACTAAGTCACATAAAGTCAACCCTAATACCATCGACATTCTCTTGTCAAAACTTAATTAACAGATAATCCTCCAAACGCATTTAATTCTCGATAAAGACACCAAATCAACAATTAATCACCAAGACACAATTAATCCTCGAAATCAATCATTTAACACTTAATTATATAAATAGTTAACACCCAAAGCATGCCTTCAAATCCTTGAAATTAAATAAGTTAAATAAATTTAAATGCAGGGGATTTTCAGAAAATTTCGGCATGTAGTATTCGTTTATCGGACTATGGGCTCAGCCCCTCCATGCCAAACAAAACAATTTATAACCCTGCTTTTGATAAAATAAAAGCTGCCTCAACTTGCAGCAACATAAAAGTAAACAAATAATGAAAAGTACCCGCCCAGACATGCGGCACCTAGCACATAAGGAAAAGTATCCGCCCAGACATGCGGCACCTAGCACATAAAGAAAAGTATCCGCCCAGACATGCGGCACCTCAACATTTAAAGAAAGTAAACTAAGTTTATCCACATGTAAGTCAACGCCATGTAGTTGACAAATATGACTTCTAATAATTACTACGACCCGACTTATACCATTTAGCACA
Organism: Kitagawia praeruptora; assembly: GCA_037693485.1. Taxonomy (NCBI): domain Eukaryota; kingdom Viridiplantae; phylum Streptophyta; class Magnoliopsida; order Apiales; family Apiaceae; genus Kitagawia; species Kitagawia praeruptora. Next base: position 113,116,859 of record CM075344.1, read on the forward strand.
TAGACATTTACCGATAAGCCAACTCTTATAACTATACCTCATATGACAATAACAATTAGCACTTAGCACTTAGCACTTAACAATTTAAAAAAAATTACAATTTGGAAATTAACAATTAGCAATTAGCACTTAACATTCAACAATCACTAACCCGCCCATTTAATCGGGCCTACAATAAATCTCAAAAATTATAATTACCAACATACCTTCCGAATTAAATTTCGGAATTTAATCTAACCACACAAAATTACCATATTAATCTCACAATTAATTCTAATTTAATTACCACTATGATTTCGCAATTCACTTCTAAATTAATTACATCACTTAAACCATATATCGAAATTTATACTAATTAAATTACTACAATTAAACAATATATAGCAATTTACATCCAATTAAATTTCAATAATTAAACAATTAAATATAAACACAATACATAAATGTATGTATACCGAATTTAATTTCCGGTGAGCCGCCACGGAACCACCACCGCTGTCTTTTCCCTCTCTCTCCTGCATCCCTCTCTCTCTCTCTCTCTCTCTCTGCAGCAACCCACATGGCAGCACACACACAATTTCAGCGCCTATACATACATACACGCACATAACATCGAACACACACAACATCATCACCACTCTTCCTCCTCGCTGTTATCACAACACTCACCACCACAGTGACTCGATGGAGTCGACCCGGCCGCCCCTATTCTTCCCCTTCTCTACGACCACCGAACAGAAACGCCACCACCGTGCCCACCGCCGCCACGCGGGGTGGGTTTCCCCCTTCACTACACAACTCGATCCCAGCCTCGGAGCCTCCTATACACACATATACGCACATAACATGTATATATATTGGCTAAGTGCTTCAATTCCTCCCCCAATTGAAATCCCCAATTCAATTTAGAACCCTAATTTCTTCCCCCAATCTCTACTCTCTCTCCCCGTCTGTTTTCTCTCTACCGGGTTGTGTTTTGTGGTGTTATTGGGCTTGGCCCAATAACTTATATTACTACTAACACTTAACTCCGAGCCCAAATAAAACACTACTCATTCTTGTAAAAACTAATACACATCGTTTATAAATCGAAATTAAATAGAAAATTGGGAAAATTAAACTTTTCATTTTTAAAATGAAGAGTATAAAATTATGAACACCCACATATTTTTAAAATATTTTTCGGATAAAAAAATGAATTAAATATGAATTTTCAAAGTTTTGATCCTTTAAATACAATAAAACTCTTAAAATCATTTTAAAATACCGAAACATCCAAATTAATTCACCCAACCATTTTAAAAACTAAATAATATTATAAAGATAATATTACAAAAGATTTCATGATTTTTAACTCCTCCGATAATTTTATAAAATTCACAGAGGATCAAAATGCATGATTTAAATATATTTAAATCCTCAAAAATATAAATAAAATACATCAGCCTTCACAGCTCACACAAATCATCATATAAACACATAAACACAACTTCACATACATTCCACCTTCCAACAATAATCACATAATATAGTTCATAATTACTCTGAACCAGACAATAATTAAATAATTCGCTTTTGAAATTCCTTGAACTGGAATAATGAACAATAAAATAAAATAAAATAAAAATTTCCTCCTCATTTTAGGAAAACAATAATATTCTTAAAATAATAATAAAATCATTTTCTGAAAATTCGGGTTATTACAGTCTACCCCCCTTAAAAGGATTCCATCCACGGAATCAGCTAAGGCCACTACTGGGATTCCTTAACTCTTTCATCATCAATACTTATTTTGCAAAACCATAGATAACATCCATTCATAAGCAACTCCTCCAAAACTCAATTCAACTATAGGGTATCTATCTGACACATCACTATTCCTTTCACATATATGTGTCGACCAACTTGCCATTATCATCCTATCCTTGAGAGAGAATTCACTGATTCCATTACCTAACACTCTTGAGAGAGAGAATGCACTCATTACATTAATCATAACATCCATGAGAGAGAGCAAACTAATTCTATCGATACGCCACTGATATTCTATTCGTTTTGGGATTCGCTCCTGCTCTTGGCGATTCCATTCGAATCTAACTTCTATCAGCGAATTTCGAGTTGACCGACCTGGCTGGCATCCCCTTGAAATTCATTAGAGATAACTAGAATCATGGAGCTTTAAAAAGATAGCTGTCATATCAAGACAAATGTCACCCACTGGTGACCATAGGATTATGAGTTTTGAAACAAACCTTCTTGGAAATAAGAGAATTTACTGAGAGATCAATATGATCATAAGAACTCACGTTGCGTGTCTCAGTTAAGACATTACTAAAGGTAATTAGCCTTCTTGTATTTCACAACTCACAAGTGATGGCGTCCCATCAGACTTCTATCACACAGACAGATAGTCCTTGTGGCCCCTATATGTATAGGGTTGTTCGTCTCAGTGGAAGTTGAGAAGTATGAAAGCAATTCAAAGTCAAGTCAATGACAATCATCTTCTGACAATTAATTCTCAAAGGGACACCTTGGATTAAAATCGAAAAATTTCCAAGGCGCGATTTCTAAAGAAAAGGGTAACCAGAAAGATACTGGTATTCAACAAGCAAGAGGTTCTATATCACCATTGAATTATCCACCATTGAAGAAAAGTGGAAGTTTGAAACAATATCATTTGATAGGGCTTCGAAAACCTGAAGGTAAGTATAATGAAAGCCCAAGGGATAAGGTGTTGGGATAATTTTAATTTCACACACAAAACCACACACATTGATATACTCTCTTTCCACCTTATCTTTCTTCTTCAAAATACCATTTTTATTTTCACGTCGAAGGTGTCGTGAGGCTTCCGCCCCCTGCCGCATTCTTTTTCAGAAACCCACTCCGACAGCTTCACCAATTCCCGATCGTCCGATCAAGATCAGAAGAGAAGAAAGACCTATGGCGGACTGAGCGTTATATTTGGCGCTAGAAGGTTTTTGAAGCTACGGTTGCCTTGTGGTCTCGGTGCCACAGGGTTCATCTCAATCAACAAGCTCTCCTTATCGGGATAGTCTGTCACAAACACCAGTAAGCTGTAGCTCAAAACCCTCTTTATCCTTAACCCAAAACATAGATCTCCTTGCTCAAAAATATTCATGCTTGATAGCCCTTAATATGCTCAGGTCTACGTTCATCTTGCATTAAATTGCTACCTTTATATTCTTCGCTATAGCTTAAACCCCGACATGTTTTCCTAAACTCATAACACTCAGAAAATGACACTTTTCACATTACTAAACATATATGCCTTTATATTTGTCTTTCTTTGCTTCAATTGAACGTAGGGTAGCCTTGCATTTGTTCTCTTTGAGTTCAATAGCATTTATGCAACACACATCTTGCTTGATATAAATACACCCAAGTACACAAACACCCAAACAATCATATGGAATGAAAATAGAGTACAAGATCATATGAATACATGGCTAAACGCCTAAACAAGCAGTCACAACCGTATAAGAAACTACATCGCCGGTAGATCCACATTTCAACATCCGGACGAGGCTCCTCATCCTCTCTCTCACTCTCATCATCCACCTCATCTAGCTCCTCAATATCATCCAGAGTCTGAAGAAAGTAAGGAGCAAAGTCTCAAAGCAAACCATGAGGGCTCTCTTTCAGAAACTTCATGGATGCCCAAAATGCCTTTGGGATAATCCCACTCGCCTCTATTGTCACGGTCCTGCGGAATGGGTCAGTCTCCTTATACTAATCAATCGCATCTTAAAACAATTTACCCATAGCAGTGCGAAGATCCTCTTTTTCTTTCTCCTTCACACCAACAGATGCCTCAAGTACAAGAACCCTCCGCTGCAAACCTGCATTCTCTCCCTTTGCCGCCTTCACAGCTAACTTGGCATTGGATGCATCTTTATTATACTTAGCAACTTCATGTGCGACATTTTCAGCAACCTCAACCTTCGCATGATCTCTCCGACTCAATTTGCAAAAATTAGCAAAGAGGGTGTTAAAATGCAAAAAGTAAAAAAAGGATTACTTGAATAAGTGATGAGATACCAAAACCTAGGGCAAGTCACAAAAAACAAGGTAAAAGGTTTGTAATGTGTTACCTCTCCAAGAGAATGCCGAAGAGCATTAGCATTTGCAAAATAGTCAAGTGCATCCAATCACTCCTAGCGACCCTTCGCTGGTCGTCCACTCTCAACCTCTGCAACATCATCCACCGCAATGACATCCTTTAAATGGTTAAGAGCAGACTGACGCTCAGCTGTTGCAAACTCAGCTGAACCCCCGGCACTAACCAGAGCATCCGGTTTCCGAACCCTTTGTTTTTCCTCTTTGAGCTAGCTATTGCCAACAACTGATTGGCCGTCAAATCATTGTCAAATTCCATCTGAATGTGATTGGGGTTAACTTTTTCCAATGTTGTACAATGGTAAAATAGTAGAACACATTAGTACAGGTAGAAGGAATAAGATAAAAAAAGGAATGATACCAGCGAAAGGAAAATACTACTTACAATCCCATTTATGCATTCTCTTATTATTAAAGTTGTCTTTTCTTTGTATAATTCTCGGGAAAGATCGACAAAAGGCCCTAACGGAATCAAGCACAAGAATTTCACATTCGGCAAATGATGTCTATCAAATCCCGAAGTTCTAAAGTTTGGCATGTCTAACAAGTCCCTACCCTTAATGAAAATAAATTCAGGATATATGACATTGCCTTAAAGTTTCAAGTGACAAATGGGTTTATCATCTTTCGTTAGGTACGCAAAAAGCTCACCCCTGAAATGGATCTCATAAAGCGGGGCTAAAGTCGACTTCTGAATGCCAAAAAGGGTAAAGAAGAGATGGAAGGTTGGCTCAATCTTGATCTTTGTGCAACATGCAATGGACCAGTTAAGCCAACAAATACCATTGGGCACAATTTGGGTGATAGGGATACTAAGTTCTTGTCTACACAAAGCCTTTATTAAGTGATGATACTTAGGCCTCAATCCGGCCCTAAGATGCTCCAGAGTCACCCCAAACCAAACATCGTCTAGACGGTGATAAATACGTTCGTGGGGTTCAGCCAAACGCCATTCAAACCCTTCATCAAAATGAAAAACCGCCTTCAAAAGCTTGTCAACATTCTTGTTTCTAAATGAGGAATGCTGGTTAACACTTTTGCAATTCTCAAAAATAGTATCCAGGTCGTCTGGATCATACACATCATGAGGACAGTTAGAGAAAGCGTTGCTAAGATCCCTAAAATAATAAGCCAGAGGAACTTCTTTACTCTTCGGATGAAATAGTGAATCGATATCGTGCCAAGCCCCATCTTTGAAACTCAATGTGATAGGTTCGGGCTCAAGAGCATCCATATCTTTATAGTATTTATAGCGCGACTCATGCACCTTGGAACGTTCTCTCCATTCACAAAGTCAAGTGAATCCGGTGAAGACATGATTGAAAAATTTAAAGAAAAATAATGATGAGATTGATGGCAAAGAACCTGGCTAAGGAATGCAAGGAAAATAATGGAAATTTTATAAACATGAAAATCAATAGGATCCTAATAGAAGTTGTAAGATGTTCAAGATGTACCAGGAAGAAGAAAATCAAAAGCACTCAGATAAAAAACTCACGAAACCTCTTAGATTATTCACACCTAGACAAAAAGTTGGCCCAATAAAACTTTAAGGAAAATGTTATGCAAAAGCTTGTCTATTACGTTTAACCAATCAAAAAAAGCACTCACCTATGTACCTATATCTACTGCATTCGGCTAAACTATTCAAGAACATAGGTATACTAGGTCTATATCGATCGTACGTGGTTGAAAAGAAATGAAGAAAAAAAGAAAGCATATAGAGGTCTAGCAGGTCTTCACCATTCAGATGAGAAAAAAGAAGGCAAACAAATGGGTCCTCATTTTTGTACAAGAGCAGGTCTGAGGGGTCTTAAGTACATCTACGTTATAATCTTACTACAACAAACAGACCCCACCTACTCCATAAAGTTCACAAAAGTATGGGTTCACCTGCCTTAGACAAATCCCAAAAGAAAGCATTGGTGTGGCAGGTTCTAACTGTTCTCACTACAAGCACTGCAAGGTAAAACTGAAGGACGTAGAGGGTTTATCAGGTCTTCACTATTCAAACAAGAAAAAAAAGCAAATGGATGGGTCTTCATTTTTGTACAAAAGCAGGTCTGAGGGGTCTCAAGCGTTCTCACATCTAGCTCCATCAAACAAGAAAAGAAAAACTAAAATTATAAGCAAAACCTTGGGTCCTGCACGTCTCTCATGCCTACACCATTCGCACGTCACTAAAAAGATATGAAGAAAATAAAAGAAGCTCTTTGGGGTTTGAATAAACAAATGGAAAATAAAGGTGAAGAGAACTACATACAAACACCTATCTACACTATTGGTCATAAAAAATGTCTGTATAGTCAAGGAAAGAAAAAAAAAAGGATCATTTAAGTCTGCTACATGCGATAGCGGTTGAAAAAAGAGAAAGTAGCACATGTAACATGGTCTTTCAAGTCTTCAGCTTTCGGATAATGGGATGGGGTCATTCAGCTCTTGCATGTCTTCTAGGCTTGGATATGATGAAAAGGAAAAAGAAAAATAAAAGAAAACAAAATTGGGTCTAATGGGTCTTTTACGTCTTGAGCGTTTGCACAAAGAAAGATAAAATAAAGCTATACTAGACCTATACATACACATGCCCGGATGAGGAGTTTGTGAAAGTTTATGTAGATAAAAGTAATCAAGAGAGCCAACAACTAGAATGTGAGTCTTTCAGCTCTTTTGGGTTCAGACAAACAAGTGGAAAACAAAGGCGACAGACTTACATGACCTAGCTGACCGATAGAAGGAAAGTACACATACACCTATATAAATATTTGTTCTCACCTTACAGAATCGAAGGAAGACAACCAATAGGTCTATAAATTCTTTCATGTCTTGCACGTCTTGCTAGTTCAAACAAGAGAAGAAAAAGAAAGCATTAGCTAAAGCACGTGTCTTTCACATCTTTCACATCCGAAAGTCAGAGAAGTCAGAGATGACTACAAGTCTCTCTGAAAAATCAAAAAAATAATTTGAAGTCCGGAATAATAATGCTCAGGATGCAAAAGACGAGTGGAGGCTAGAAAATCAAAATTATTCAAAGTTCGGAAAAAATAATGCTCCAGATATAAAAGACAAGCAGAAAATCAAAAAATTCTTCTAAGTTACTTAGGAACATTTTCCTGGACTTGAGAAGCGGAAAGAGCACAACCCCAAAAAATTGGCATTCGGCTACGTCTGAAACCAATTATGGGGAGCAGAAAATCAAAAAAAAAATTCTAAGTTACTCAAGAACATTTTCCTGGACTTGAGAAGTGGAAAGATCACAACCCCTAAAAAATTGGCAATCAGCTACGCCCGAAACCAATTCTAAGGGGCAAAAAATTTAAGTTACTCAGGAATTTTTTCTTGGAATTGAGAAGCGTAAAGACCACAATCCCAAAACATTGGCGTTCGCCTACATCCGAAACCAATTCTAGGGGCAGAAAATCAATAATTTCTTCTAAGTTACTCAGCAACATTTTTCTGGACTTGAGAAGCGGAAAGACCACAGCCCCTAAAAAATTGGAATTCGGCTACTTCTGAAACCAATTCTCGGGATCGAAAAAAAATTAAGTTACTCAGGAATATTTTCCTGGACTTGAGAAGCATAAAGACCACAAACCCAAAAAATTGGTATTCGGCTACGTCCGAAACCAATTCTGGGGGCCAGAAAATCAAAAATTTCTTCTAAGTTACCCAGGAACATTTTCCTGGACTTGAGAAGTGGAAATACCAAAACCCTAAAAAAAATGGCATCCGGCTATGCCCGAAACCAATTCTGGGAGGCAAAAAAAATTAAGTTACTCAGGAATATTTTTCTGAACTTAGGAGGCGTAAAGACCACAACCACTAAAATTAGCATCCGGCTATGACCGAAGCAAATTCCGGGGGACACAAAATCAAATATTTCCACGAATAGATTAGATAAGCAAAAGATCACTCCTCCATCCTGCAAAGTCGCATAAAAGAGTGGGGGCAAGTTGGGTTAAATATCAAGTAAGCTACTCGTTGGTACAAAATATATCAAAATGGTCCTTAATTGCCAATTTGACTCCTTTCGGTCCCTAACGTCTTTAAAATGTATAAAACGTTAAAGTCAAACAAAAACTTAACGGTCAACAACGTGTCATAGCACTGATTGGTTGACATGGCACTGATTTGGACCAATCAATCAGTGCTATATCCACATTTATGGTGCCATGTCAACCAATTAGTGATATGACACATTGTGGACAGTTAAGTTTTTGTTTGAATTTAACGATTTGTACATTTTAAAGACGTTAGGGATCGAAAAGAGTCAAATTTGTCATTAAGGACCATTTTGATATATTTTGTTCCAACTAATGGCTTACTTGATATTTAACCCAGGGCAAATTATATTCTACAAAATACAAATTCCAAAATTTGGGAGAATGGTACAGACCCAAGAAGGCTTACAAGGAAATAGTCCTAAGGATCAAGACAAAATGACAAGTCTAGACGATGCCAAGACACCCAAACCATCTGGACCGTTCAGACCACACGGAACATTCGGACATACAAGCTATACTGACGATACTAAAACACTCGAAGAAGAAATCAGTCCTAGGATAAAAGACAAAGTCCAAAATGTGGGAGAATGGTATAGATTCGATAAGACTTGCAAGGAAATAGTCCTAAGGATCAAGACAAAATGACAATTTTGTACGATACCAAGGCACCCAGACCATCCGGATCATTCAGACCACACGGACTATACAAGCTATCCGGACGATACTAAGACACTCGGACGACACAACAAATAATGTAGAAGGAATCAGTCCTAGGATAAAAGACCAAACCTTCTAAAATAAAGATAGGTGTTAGAGCAACTACGAAAGACTGACATGACGGCGCAAATATTCCTCCACGTGTATTAATTGATGACAGAAATGATTACTTGTAACTATCAACACATTCCATCTACAGCTTTCCATATGCTAAGATAATGCTTGCATGTGTTCGCCACTCCGCTCATCGTACACATGTTCATCATCTGTGCGCTCCACGCGTCCCGTCTTCCTGATCGAGGAACGGTCAAGATTCCGAGGTAACACCCCAAAATCCTAATCCTTGGCCTATAAATAGCCCAAGGGATAAGGTGTTTGGATAAGTTCAATTTCACACACAAAATCACAAACATTGTTATACTCTCTTTTTGCCTTATATTTCTTCTCCAAAATACCATTTTGATTCTCATGCCGGAGGTGCCGCGAAGCCTCCGCCCCCTGCCGTCATTGTTTTGCATAAACCCACTCCGGTAGCTTCACTACTCCCCGATCGTCCAATCAAGATGAAGGAAGACCTATAGCGGACTGAGCGTCATCAATTACCATAATCGCAGACCTTGGAATTTTTGTTTATGGGAAAACAAAGAGGCAGACATATATAATCTCACGGAAAATTATCTTGAATGATATTACCTGGCAAGCACATTCAGGCTCTGATGACAACCAATGGCTATAGAAATTATTATCCCTTATTGCCGATTAAACTCACTAGGAAACCTTTCTCCAACACAATAGTTTTTTCAAAAAACCCATTTAATGATTCAATATAGAAGTTACTCATGTAATGGACATTTGAGTATAAGTCACATATAATTGATGATTTGACTTTCAAATAAGTCGCATATAACTTTCAAAGGGAGAGATTTCAGAGGAATCTCTCAATTTGGTAGTCGTAATTTAGGTTACGACCTAAGGATTGGTTAAGCATACCTTTCGGTTACATGATAAGCTTTTATGGATGAAAGAAACCCTTACATTCCCTTAAGTTTTTTGGGAATGGTATGTTTCGAACCATTAATATATGATATGTCCCTTTTTTTGACAAAAAAAAATAAGTAATTGAACTATCATCTGTTCATAAGATTTTTATTTATTTATTCTGCTAAATATGTTCATAAGATATTGGAGAAAACTAACGAGCAATTATGATGTTAATTGATACATACTAGATTAGTCTGTTTAGTATATGTAACAGTTAACGGAGGAATTTGATATTAATAAAATCTATGGTTCGTGGCCGGAATGAATGGTGGTCCTTCGTCGAAAAAAATTATCGGAGTGTGTTTATGGTTGATTGGGGGTTGAGATTACTTAGAGTTAGTGGTGGCTGCTATCAGAGCTCTCGCTTCCAACTCCTTGCAATGTGCCTACGTACGGATCAAGCCGTACGTAGTTCTTAGGGATCACGTTACTTAGATAGGCTAGATATCTCATTTTGAGGCCCAGTAGAAGATTCTCGAACCGCCTTCCCAAATTAGACTCCAACTTGGATTCTCGAACCACCTTCCCAAATTAGACTCTAATTCATTTTAGAAATGCCCACCAATGAGGCCTAGTCACAAAGGCCCAAGTCTCAACTATAGTCTAAGGACTTCACAGATTTCGCACTACCAACTGTCTCCCCGACCAAAGTAGTTGCGGGTATAGTCATGACTTATCCCAAATGTTATGGCACGTCCTCATCCCATAATAAGGATAACCCACCAGACTACAGGATAAGTGATCCCAAGCATTACAAGTGCAAAGTGCAGGATTACCTCTAAAGTTCCCCAATGAGGACAACCCATTGAATACAAGAACAAGGCTACCAAAGCACACACTAAAGTTTACCCATCACTCCCCTACGAGGATAACCCATTAGAATACAGAATGAGGGCCTTCAATCAGCCAGGGAAACCCCTGAAGGTGAATCCTTCCCTTAGGACGCGCCCTAATGGTCTTCCTCATATCATTATCTGAAAATATAATCATAACCATAACTCCTTGCTATCTTCTTCCAAAAAGCTAATTTGTCTTCCCTGAATAAAGAGAGGTCGCACCATCTTGTGCATACTAGAGAGGACGTGTTCTAAGATCACGATCCAAAGTATGATGACCCAATAGATAATACCAATGTCCTGAAAATGGCACTGAGAGCGCACCCTAGGTGCTAGCCTCAACAAAGGGGCATCCTCTACACTCAGGGCGCGTCCTCTTCAGGATAAACCTAATCAGGACAAACCGCTTCTGGATAAGGTCTTATTGACGGGAAATCGGGGATCAAGGTGAAAATCAAGATCTTTCATCTTTGTACCATTAGAAGAGGTCGCGCCCTCAATTTCAGCTGTGACAGCCCCAGATCCGGGGTCAAAAATCCAGGTCATCACACTCAACCTCCATTTATTAGCACTATCATTTTTTTTTGAAATATTTTAATTACCATTTAATACTCACACAAATGACCCCTCACTAATCTCCATACACACACACACCAGTCATATGCTCAGAGAACAACATTCATAATAATAACAGTTTAGAGTTAAAGGAGTTAATTACAAACCCAGAATCCAACTTAAGTAGTGTTGCTGAATATTACTTCGAAATGAAGCATTTCAACAACCAAAAGTTATTACTCAAGCTTACACGCGTAATTTACATAAGTCTACCAATACCCATCTGCCTATCAGCTACCTCAGGGATAGGCTCCAGCACTCTCTCAAAAGGTCGTATTTCCCTTACCCTCTTGCGGGGCGTAGTGCGGAGTATCGGCATTTGACGTAGCTGTTATATACATAGGTAGCAAGAGTGAGCTATAATAGCTCAGCAAGATACATTTTTATAAACCAGTATCAAAGAAAACACACACACATATATATATATATATACTAATAACGGAAAACCCGTCATAATTATTAAGAAAAGAATTTATTTCTTATTTATTTGACACGCCAACTATTTATTTTTATAAGAAAAGAAATCTAAAACCATATAATATCAGTTTCTCTTCTAATATAATATAATATCAGTTTCTCTTCTAACCATAAAATAATTCCATAATTTCATACCATTTTTCCCTTTTTCAGTATATAAAACTGTAACCATTATCAATTCTTTCTTTAAATACTTTGGGGATATCTGCTGTCGCCTGATACGTTAGGACGATGATCAGTCGCCTAATCGTACCTGCTCTCTGTTTACTACTAGTAGAAGGAATAATCCAACCTGGTCATCATCCCTGGAGGAAGGCCACCTGCTACATCCCCCTTCGGCAACTATTGGGCCGTAATAAAATATTGGGTGTCGGACATTGCCACACACAGCCTCTTACGCTTACTGTTGCAATCCCCCTTTTTATCAAATCGTTATTCCATTATAAAACATCATTCCATATTTTCCATTTTCCATTTCCATTTCCATATATCATTCACACATATCATTTCCATTCTCATATATCATTTTCATTCTCATATATCATTTCCATTCTCATTTATCATTATACTTTGATTATAATTCAGACATCTCCTCCATATTTAGTAAAGTCAAATATGCTCTTATATACAAAATATTTCAACTATTTTTAAGAGTATTAAATAAAAATCAAATAATATTTATTAAATCACAAATGTTTAAAGGTTATCTTTAACATAACATCATAAACCATATAACCTTAGATAACAACTGATATCACTCTCTTTCAAATCTCTTTATACCATAAAGCATATTAGCTCTATTCATATTCATATCTATATCATATATTGATATGAGATTCATATATTATCTAGCAAAACCACTTTTCTTTAAACATAAACAATTTATCAAAATAAGGATAAAAGAAATCTTGCCTCGATCTCTAAATCCGAAAGGTATGACCCGCTGCTCGTCTTGAGTTACTATAAAAACGAGAAGGATCAACATCAGCATTTATTCCCCATTATCAAGGTATGTCATTATCTTATACACTTAGTAGATATTTGAGTTTTAAAGATTTTTGAGTCGACCACTAACTCGAGAAAATTATCCTTTATCCGTTTAAGGGGTATTCCATGAATATACCCTTAATCTAAACATTTTTATAAAATTGAAAAATTATTCGTTCGACATAAGACCTTCTCCTATACCTTCCTTATGACCTCTATTATTTATTAAACAAGATTCGTAATGGAATCACTTAGGTTAAGGGTGTTCAATTGAAGTTACGAACTCACACTTACACTTTCGAACCACTTTTACGGTTTTGGTCATATCTCCTAAACCGTTCATCAGATTTTTACGTACTTTATATCAAAACGATCTATGAACCAAGATCTATCCTATTATGACCAGTTGGTTATACCCTACTGACCTTGACAGATTCGGGTTGCCCTGTTTTTAACAAGTAATTACCGTTTTAACGAAAATCGGGCATTATAACGGCTATACTTTCATTCTTTCCAAATTTTTCACATCTCCAAACTCATCCTCCAACACATATATCAATCCATATACCATGTGGTCATCATACCAACCATGGATTTCAACACATAATACTTCCATAATCCATAAAAACATTTTTAAACACATATATGATCATGATTTCATCACTTATAACAACTTAACCACTAACACAACCAATATTCATCATAAACTCAAGAGGGGTGAGGATGTTATACCTTCTTTGAAGCTTTAACACTCTTAATATATGCTTGTAGTCCTTAATACACCTTGATACAACCTTAATACACTTTAATCTTTCAAAACAAAACATGAAATCCATATGAGTTACTATTTATTACTATTCATCTAGCAACTTTGATGATTTTATTACCTTACCAAATGATGCTTGTTTGCTATGAAACTTGGTGCTTGTCTTTATATATACTCAAGTAACCTCCATGATTTTTCCCTTGAGTTTTAATGGCTTGAAACTAGGGTTTGGATTTTCTTTTTCTTCCTTTTTTCTTGAAATAGCCGAATGTAAGAAGATGAAGGGGAGAGAGAGATTTTTGTGTTGGCTATTCTTATCTTGTAAGAACCCAGATTTTTGATAGAATTAAAATTTTTTAGTATGTAATAATATAGGAGTGAATAGTGGTTATGACTGCGATGTAACGATTGTTCTTATGAATGAATGGGATGGATTTAGATTCAAATATTTATATGTCATGAAGAATGCTTTTGGTTAACAACAAAAATTGGAATAATCAATCTCCTAGGAATATAAGTTATATTAATTCCAAAGAGAAAGATTATTCTTATGTCATCCAAATCAATATCTGTTATTAGTTCAGTGGTTCCGTAAAAGGGTTAAGGAACGCTCGAAGGAGAGAAAGGACACTTTTACAATATATAAGAAATAAAAGAGAATAAGCAGTGAATAGTGTTTTAATGATAAGTGAGAATATTATTAGACGGCGCTATATAGAAGTATTCAGAACGGATTTCGGAGTTCGTATTCATGATCCAGGGGCAAAATAAGTGTATGTAAACGATATCGAATTCAGAAAAATAGCACTTTTATTTTCTCCGAGATTTCCCTGGACACTGCAAGACTTAAGGATTTATTAAAGGGATTTAAGGAATTTAAATCCGAGAAGTATTAAGAAAGATGGATATTAGTATTATAAATATTTAGAAGGTTTCCGGTAAAACCCTAACTAGAAATCCTTGAGATATTCCCACGAACGATCAATCGAATTGAGCAATAATCGGACAAAAGTGCAAGCAGGGATCAAGATGCATGCATGTGCAAGTAAGGAAAAATATCTAGGAACCAACTAGTTAGCAAGGAACTAGATCAATTAGAGTGTAACTAGGTACTTAGCAAATCAAACTACTAGTTAACTTAACAACCATCAAATGATCAAGACTTGTCCTTACAAATTCATCATCCCTTGCATCATCACTTTAATAAAGAGGCTTTATGCCAAGATATTATCCAAGGCCTTCACTTTATGCAATTATTTTCCAAGAGCCAAGCAAAAGAACACAAACTCTCTCTCATTTCCTCTCCATTCTGCTGCTCTCGGCCCAAGCTAAAAAGGGGGGGTTCCCACCATCATTTGATCTTGAAATTTTTATGGTGAGTACGTCATATCATAGCCTAGATCCCCTAAAAAATTTCAGCTTCAAATTCATCTTTTTTCCATTTTCAAAAAAATCATCAAAGTAGGTGATGAATAGTGTTCTTCAAGAACTAACTTGATTTTTCTTGATTTCTTTGGTTGATCTAGCAAGCTTAAGCACTCCTAAGGACCATACCAAACTTTGTAAGGCTATTACATACTATCAAGAAGGTATAACAACTTGAAACCCTAGATCTACTTTGAGTTTTATGCATGTTCTTGATGGATCTAGCCTAGTTATGATTATGTTAATGTTATAAGCATGATTAGTTAGTGGTTTAGTGATTTTAGTAAGAGATGATGATCTCGTTGGTTAAGCATGATGTTCTTGGACTGATAAAGATGAAAATCATGTGTATAAGTTGGATTTGTGCCCGGTGTGGCTTGGTATTGTTGTTATGATTTTTAGAACGTTCGATTTATAGCCATCGTAATGCCCGATTTTCGTTAAACCTTGAAAACCGTGCATCACAGTAGGCCTAACTCACTTCCTGGCTTCGTAATCTACCATGTTAAGATAGATTATGTTATGAGCTTCATTTTGATATAAATATCGCATGAAACGGACTTACGGTTTAGGAGTTATGATTAAATTTGTAAAAGTGGTTCGGAACCGTAAACGAAAGTTCGTAATTGAAATTGATTCCCTTAAATTTCATTGAATCAGTGACGAATCATGATAATTAAATATTAGAGGTAAAAAGGAAGGTGTGAGAGGAAACCACATGTCGAATGGATCGTTTTCCGATTTTATAAAAATGTTCGAATCAAGGTTAAGCGCGAACGAACCCCTAAAAGCATACTTGGTTATGACTTTGGTTAATGACTTAGAAAACGGGCGATAAAACTCGTAATACAATCTTGATTCGTAAATGATCGACCTTAAAACTTACATGGCTTAAGCAAGTGTGGGTATGATGACATGTCATAATAGCGAATAAATGTCGAATCGCATCGGTGATAAAAAGAGTTACACTAAAAGGTGTATATCGAGATAATTCGAAAACATGCTTCGACTTAAGTAAAGTTTATACTCAACCTTTTTAGAAGTGTTAAGTGATTAATCCCGAATACCTTGGCTATTTATAGATCGCCAGGCTGACC
This sequence comes from Kitagawia praeruptora, assembly GCA_037693485.1. Classification (NCBI taxonomy): domain Eukaryota; kingdom Viridiplantae; phylum Streptophyta; class Magnoliopsida; order Apiales; family Apiaceae; genus Kitagawia; species Kitagawia praeruptora. The sequence continues at coordinate 113,132,961 of CM075344.1, forward strand.
CGAGGCACGCTACCACTACCTCGACCCGCACTCGATTTCCAGGCAAGTTTTAAATCCTTCTTAAAGGCTGTTGTTGTGAATATATATATATGCTTTCTGTTATACATATGTCATAGCATGCATGCCTACTTTAAAGCTATATTGTGATACTTGTTCCCTGATTTAATGTTGGCTTATAAGCTAGATAGATAATATATCAGTTGTAAGCCGGTTATTGCTAAGACCCTTAAGCGAAGGGCAGTTAAATCTCATTTTTTGATTATAGACCGGGAGTCGGTATTCCTTGATATATTGATATTATTTTCAGAGGAAAATAGTTAAGTAAATATTTTCCATTTATTATCTGACGAATATTGTTGGAATATTCCTTGGAGATTATTTGATAAATATTATTTGGAGTATTCATTCGATATTTATTTATTCGAGGAATATTATCTTTAATATTCATCTAAAGTTGATTTAATATTCGAACATTATTTCGAACCCTCATTAAGTTATTTACTCAATGAATATTATTTCGAATATTCATTCAGACTCTATTCATTCTATAAAAATTATTTTGAACATTGATTCGAACTCAAGTATTCGATAAATATTATTTTAAATATTCCCTTGAGTCGATGTATATTATCTTCAAAATTCACTTAAGGCCGATTCAATTATTGAATATTATTTCAAATATTCATTCGACAATCATTTCTTCAAGAAATATTATTAACTTGAATATTCATTATTTATTCAATGAATATTGTCTCAAATATTCATTCGATAATTATTTCATCAATAAGTATCATTCTTAAGTTGAATATTCATTATTTATTCAATGAATATTATCTCAAATATCCATTTGATGATTATTACATCAATAAATTTTATTATTAATTTGAATATTCATTATTCGTTCAATGAATATTATTCTGAATATTTATTCAAAGATTATTTCGAGCAACACTCTTCCAATATCTGTGACTTAATAAATATTCTTGGAATATTTATTTAATTTTTCGAACTCGTTTCAAAGATGAGTTACTTCATTCACATAGTATCTTTGACCTTCGAATATTATATGAATTATTTCAGAGTCTTATTATTATTATTATTATTATATTATCAAGGAGGGTTCTCAGTAACTCCATTCTTCATTCAATTCGATTATAAGGGAACCTTACTTGAGAAATGTTATTTACCTTGTGACTACCCGGTCATAAATTTTGAAACTATTCTTTTCACTTACAACTTGGTTGCTATTAGTCATTGAATCTTGTGTACCCACTCATTATTCGAGGGGTAAGAATGTTGGAACAAGTTGGTATCCATTAACAAGCAGCAGCTTGGGAAATATTGGTGATCTTTCCTTTCCAACTAGATACGACTACTTTGTGGAGTCTTATCAACAAGTATTACACTTGGGGAAAGGGGGACGAGCTTTACGTTTCAGAGTCATGGAATTATTTGAACTAGGAGTCGTGTGTAAGAGGTCGAGTCACGCGGTCCATCACAAGGCCCAACCGTTGGCCAGGGAGTTACTATTAAGGGAAGTAGACAAGTAAATCTGTCAATTCTTCCTTCTACCGGCACGTATCGAAGAGACTTCCTTCAGGTTGACGGGTAGTTCCCGCAACACGTATCGAAGAGGCTTCTTTCAGGTTGCCAGGAGTTTGAAAAATGTTCAGAAACTAGAATTGAAGTGCCTTTTCTGAAAGTTCCTATTTCATGATAAATGATGCTATCTTGTTATCTTTGGCATAGTAGATATTCCCACAGAAATATATTTTGAGTTACCTTGTAACTTCATCCTTTATATTGATCTGGCACTACTTTCATTAATGCATGGCATATGGTTTCAAAATATATCTTTGAACTGTCATACATATTACTGTACAGTTATGTTATTGTTAGTGGGCTATGGCTCACCCTTGCTTATTTATTATGTCACAACAACAGCTAGGACAGATGGCCCGCGTCAGGCGCACTCGGCGTAAGCAGGTTACCCGACCCACATGACTCCCCGCTGATATCATTGTCACCATTGCTGAGGTAGCATAGAAAGTCATCTTTTGGGTTATCAGTTTAATTATATGTATAATTAATCCTAATCAACGGCAAGAACCTTTAAAATTGTGTTGTTATTCCTTTTGGATTGTAATAACTTTTATTCGTCAATCCGTGATGTGATACTTATTTCAATTTTATCTCTGGGACTATAACTGTGTGTGTGTGTGTGTGTGGATATTATTGTGGGGTCACAACATATTACTTATTTATTTCTGGACTCAAGTCAAGTGTTATTCATGGAATATGAGACCGTAACGACCCGATCCCTGATCCCGGATCTGGGGGTGTTACAGAAATGGTATCAGAGCGAGAGTTATAAATCCCAAGAGATGATGCGACGTTATACAATAATAAATTCACTAATATAATAAGAACTCTTGCCAAGTTCACCTAAAACCCTTATGGGAACTTTTAAGTATCATGATAGTAATATAGTTCGTCTTGTGTAGGCGAGCGACATGGGTGCCCAGGAGGCATCTGCGAGATAGCATGATGAGGACATGTTCCGGACCAGAGACCCATATTATGAGCACTTACCTGTTGATGAGTCAGAGGAGGAGGACCCTGTGGAGGTCCAGGTTGATGCCGATACTGATGTCATTGAGTCTGAGGAGGAGGAGGACCCGGGGGAGGTCCAAGCAGGAGAGGATACTGAGTTAGTTGCTGAGGATGTTGATGAGGAGGACTCTGAGGAGGCCCAGCTTGTACATGATGTTAGAGTGATGGAGGAGGATACTGACATGTCCACTGAGCAGGTGATGGCTGCTGTTTCAGGACATGATGGAGATGAGGGTGATGTAGATGAGCCAGTGGATGATGCTGTAGGGAGTTCCGGACTTTGTGTGCCACCCCTCTCTGATGAGAGAGCCCCTACCCCACCACCACTACCTGTGAGCCCATTATCCGATGAGTTTGAGGAATTGACCCCAGAGCCACAGCAGACGGAGGCCGCATAGCCGGCAGATCCCTTTACTCCACCCCATATTCCGCTTGAGGGGATACCTGTAGGAGTGCATAACTTCATGGTGAACCGACTGACTACAGAGCTGGCCATAGCTGAGGCCCGGTTGGTAGAGTCCCGCAGAGAGTTAGCAGATGAGAGAGCTTCCCGGATGGGGCATCATGGTGGGGGACGTGCCAGAGCTAGGGAGATGTACAGAGCAGTGACCCGCATAGAGCTGAGGGCTCGTGTGAGGGTGCGACAGCTACCCAGTGATGGACATGGTATGGTATCCAGGGCGGATGCAGAGGAGATTTTTCGCATTGCTATGAGGAGGGTTCGGATGATGTTTCACCGTCGTGGCTGACTGCAGGGATAGTGACATGGTAGTCTAGTTGTCTAGTCTTGTACGGCACGGTAGCGCCGATTTTGGTGGGATAGTTTCAGTATGTAGTTTCCCTATTGCAGACTAGACAGATAGACAGCATATTTCACTTTTGACTAGTTGTTATTCGGATGGTTGTATTTGCTAAACTATGTTGTAACTTGGATATTGTACCTTTCGGCACCTTGTATATATTAATTTCCCTTTCAGTCATTTCAGTCTCTCTATGACGCAATTACTAGCTTTTTATATTATATCTGCATATACTGCTTTCGATTAAAATTGCCATGATATATAGAACTGTGGCATCCTAAATCCAACTATGCATTGATATTGTCAGCAGAAACCCTCCGAAACAGGTAAATAAACCTAATGTATATTGTCCAAATTTTCAGTAAAATGCCTCCGAGAAGGATGGGTACTAGGGCTAACCCCCATGAGTCTATTGACCAGGAAAGTCACAATCAACCTGAGGAAAACCTTGAGTATAATGAAGAACAGGATCAGGATTACAATGAACAGGAGGATTCCCAGTATGGGATAGGGGATGAAACTTTCTATACTGTGGATTTCGAAGAGGAAGTAGAAGAAGGGGAAACGGAAGTCGAATATCAGGGGGAGAACCAGGGCGGAAACCCTATGGGGCAATTCATGGATCTGCTCAGGCAGAATTTGAACCAATATCCCCAAGCACCCCAAGGAAACAATACCAATGTGGCCACTTCTTTCTGAGCCTTCAAATCCCTCAAACCCCCAGAGTTCCACGGACCGGCTGATCCCGTTCAGGCAAGGGCCTGGGTCAAGGAAATGGAAAAATCTTTCGAGATTCTGAGTATTGAGGAGGCCCAAAAGACTGTCATTGCTACCTACTTACTAAAGGGAGAGGCCAATTATTGGTGGGAAGCCAAGAAGAATATGGGGACCGATGCTATCGTAACCTGGGAGAGGTTTAAGCAGTTATTTCTTGAAAAGTACTTCCCGAGGTTCATGAAAACCCAGATGGAGCTTAAGTTTTTGGAGCTGAAACAGAACAATATGTCAGTGGCTGATTATGAAACCAAGTTTACCGAGTTATCAAGATTTGTACCAGAATTTGTGGATACTAAAGAGAAAAAAGGCTAATAGGTGTCAGCAAGGATTGAAACAGTGGATTCAGAATCGAGTGCCGATTCTAGAGATTACTGATTATGCCACCTTGGTGCAAAAGGCAACTATTGTGGAAGCATGTAGTGATCAGGCGCAGAAAGAGAGAGAGAGAGAAAAAGGGGGAGTAAAAAGGAAGCATGTCAGCATGGGCGGAGGTTCCGCAGGAAGAAAACCCCCAAATAAGTTCAGCCGAGGAGCAGTATCCCTACTTGGGAGGAATGTGGGATTTAAGCCATCGATGAGCACAAGTGTGAGCCAGGGCGACCAGCAATCTAGAGTGTCTCGTTCCTACCCTCCCAGACCTCCATTACCCGTTTGTGCCACTTGCGGGAAAAGACATCCTGGGGTGTGCAACCAGAAGTAGCCAACCAGTTATAAGTGTGGACGAGTGGGCCACTATTCAAATACTTGTACCGCGGTTGTCCCTAGTTCCAACAAGAGCACTACTTGTTTCCAGTGTGGACGTGAAGGTCACATGAGGAAGGATTGCCCAGCAAATAAGCAGGCAGCATCGGGGGCAAGCTGGGCTGCCTCCAACAGGCCATCAACTGCTAGAACTTCTAACATGACAGTGCAAGATGCCGTAAGTGTAAGAACCCAGGTTTTTGTAATATTTCTAAAATGATCATAAACAGCGATTGATGGAAGTTATGTAAAGTTTTTAAGATCATGTAATATGAATGAAGAAGTATTTATACTTTTATGAATAAAGTATCGTTGTACAAAGAAGAAAGGGAATGCAGAAACCGTCAGATTACGTAGAGTTTCAATTTTATTAAATATTGGTATAAATATGGGATATTGAGGTTAAGAAAATCTCTAAGCTAAGTTAAATACCAAGGCAAGGAATTATGGAAATTATTAGAAGAATTTCAAAGACAAATGTTCAAAGAACGGCGAAAGAAATTTTTACGCGACGAAACGCTTTTACAAGAAAATCTCCAAACTTGCATATGGAATTAAATGGTAAGCATTGGTTGATTATTAAGATGAGTAATATACATGCAAGTTACCATGCAATATGCCATGCAAGTGTCATGCAAAATAATTAGTTTTAAATCAAACTACTTATTTCAAATTCAATCAAATTAGAGTGAATAGTAAAGTGGACAAACTTTCTTGATTTAGGGAGACAAATTGGAAAGTGGGTGTCCTACACTTTTACTATGGTACGGCTGCATCCTTGAGTGTAATTTAACTTCATAATTCAGTTGCTAATCACACCCAAGCATCCAAGAAAAACAAGAAACTCTCTCTCCCATTTTCAAGCAATTCCCGACCAAACCCTATAGGGGTGTATTTCCGATTTTTTTTTCACCCACTTCCCCTCATCTAAAATTCATGAAACAAATTCCAGTTCTTCTATACATTAATATGGAGTTACAGATTTAATTTCGTAATTTTTCAAGGTCGTTTGATTGGTCAAATAAATTCGACAAATTGCTGCTGCTCTTCCACTTTTCTGGATACTTTTCAAGATAGCCAAGAAAAAGGAAATTTTTCTCCAAGCTCTACTCGTCCTAAGATCATCAAAATATTTCTAGGATTACTTCATGATATATCCAGGGTGAGGATTTAATTTCATGATTTTACACTAAGTATAGCTTGCTCAAATAAAATCAAGAAGTTCTTGAGTAAATAGTAACTTCTTATGAACTTTGGTTTAGATCTTGAAGTTTGAGGGTTATAATAGCTTGTGGACTTGATCTCAAGCCTTGTTAAGCTTGGTTAAGGTTGTTAAGACTCCAAGGAAGGTAAAATACTCACACCCACCTTAAACTTCATGAGTTATAAGTTGATTTGAAAGATTGATGCAAGTAAGTACATGTTTAAGGGGTTTGTGATGTTTTAAACTTTATAAGTATGGATAAATCTTGGGTAGTGATAAATGGATGTTACCACTGGTCTTAGATACCCTTGATGATGTTTATATGATCTTGATGGTGTGTGGTTGAATTAAGTGGTTAAATGGAGTTCATGGAATTTGGAAACGATCGAATTATAGTTGTTATAATGTCAAAATTTCATTAGGTTATTTGTGCAGATAATACCGAATTGAACAAATGTTTTCTTGGCAAGTTTTTGGCCATAAACCAGTAGTAATTGTTTTGTAGTTTCTTTTGACACCAAGATCATGTGATTACGATTTACGGTTTATGAGATATGGTCGTTCTAGTGAAACCGGTTAAAACGGACGAATCGTTAAGATGGACTGACTTTACAAAGTCAAACGAGCCCTTTAAAAAATGGTCTGTGGTTATGAAATTTTTACAGGGGGTAACTTAGTCAGTGGTTAAGTCCCTGTAAACATTTGAAGACAAAAGGCTTAAGTTTCGATTTTATAGAAATGTTTAAGTCAAGAATGCGCATGAGAAACCACTGCAGAAAGAAGCTATATTTAGAGCAACAATTGAGCTAGCAAAAAGATCTTCTTAATTATGAAATTTGGATGAAAACTCCTCTGGACAGTTAAGAAGAAGTGAGAAAAGAATTTCATGAAAAAGTTTATTTTTCAAATTTATAGAATTTTTCGAACCATAGTTGCGCAAGTGAAAAACCCTTTTAGGGGACAAATTAAGACGAACTTTAGTTTCCGTTGAAAATGACCTTTAACGAAAGTCGTTATGAGACCATTAATTATCAAAAGTGGTTAAAGGATATCATTGGGCTTATAATAAGCCAAACGTGTAGTAGGGAGGTACCGTTACGAAGTTGTGCCTTTATATGAATAGTTGGTTCGACGGGATAGTTTAACGAACTAACCGAACCTTATTGGTTATTATAGATCATCAATTCTTCCAATTGGAATTGTATTGCAACACTGTAATGAAAGCCTAGGTGCTCAGTTACCGATAGTGTTGACAGAATGATGAACTATTCAAAGTACCTCAGAAATTCTTCGTTATATTTCTTGATAAAGAATGAAAATGTTTGATGATGATACAATATCAGTATACGATATGTCATATGGTTTACGTTAATAAAAGTACTTTGAAAACTATTATTATATGGCTGAGCTGTATTGCTCACTCTTGCTTTTCTTTTATATATACTACCACACAACAACAGATAAACATGGCAAGAACCAGGCAAACCCTCCGCAAAAGCGTGCTAACCGGTCAACAGTTTAGGAGGCTATTTACGAGGCAGGTGCCGAAGCCGCACCCAGTAGCATTACCACAGGTGAGCAGACTAAGTTGGATAGGTTTACAGCTTAGGTTGGTTAGGTTTATTTACAAGCATGACTTGTGTAAGCTTCTAAAAACCAAACCTCTTTTGGATGCAAGTGCCGCCGTAGATGGTAATTTCCCTTTAAGTTGAACTTTTAAGATTGTGACAATTTGGGTTTGTAATAACTATTTCCAAGATGGTTGTAATAACTTAGTAACGTTTTAATTTCATCTCTGAGCCTGTAATTTGTAAATGTTATGTTTGATTGAGGGGTCACAGCATGTTAAAATCAGGATTAAAGAATAAAGTTTATTAAAATGGGAATTAAGGATAGAGTGACAGCTTGGATCTCTGACCCCGGATCTAGGGGTGTTACAGTAAGGGACACGGATGTGATAATAGGTACATTTTCCCTCAATTCAGTCAATGCAAATGTTTTGTTTGATTCTGGAGCAACTAAGTCTTTTATATCTAGAGATTTTGCGCGTAAATTGAAACTTAAAACCCAACCGCTAAGGGAGTCTTTGCAAGTAGAGATAGCTAATCAGGAAGTCGTTCCAGTTAATCAGATTCACCCCGATTGCAAATTAGAAATAGGAGGACGATCCTTCTGTGTTGATTTGATCCCTTTTAAGCTAGGGGAATTCGATGTTATTTTGGGAATAGATTGGTTGTCTCTCAATAATGCTCAAATAGATTGTAAAGGGAAAAAGGTTAAGTTGAAAACCCCAGGGAAGAAGGAAATAGTGTTTAAGGGGCTACGACAGACCCAGACCATTCTAACCATGGCGCAGACCAAGAGACTGCTACGAAAAGGGAATGAAGCTTATTTAGCTTATGTTATAGACACTTAGAAAGAGGCGCCCAAGATACAAGACATTCCGGTAGTTAATGAATTCGAGGACGTATTTCCGCAAGATCTTCCCGGACTACCACCGGATAGAGTAATTGAGTTTGCTATCGAGTTAGCCCCGGGGACGGCGCCAGTTTCGAAGGCCCCGTACCGACTAGCACCAGTAGAAATGAAAGAGCTAGCAAAGCAATTGCAGGAATTATTGGATAAGGGTATGATAAAACCCAGTATGTCACCTTGGGGGGCACCAATGTTGTTTGTTAAGAAAAAGGACGGGAGTATGAGATTATGCATCGACTATAGAGAGTTGAACAAGCTAACCATAAAGAATAAGTACCCGTTACCCAACATTGATGATTTGTTTGACCAGCTAAGAGGAGCTGTGTATTTCTCCAAGATTGACTTGAGAACCGGATATCACCAACTGAAGATTAAACCTGAAGATATTCCGAAGACTGCCTTCCGTACTAGGTATGGACATTATGAGTTCTTGGTGATGTCGTTTGGATTGACCAACGCCCCAGCAGCTTTCACGGATTTGATGAACAGAGTGTTCAAGGAATATTTAGATAAGTTTGTAATAGTTTTCATTGATGATATTCTTATTTACTCAAAGACAGAGGAAGAACACGTCGAACATTTGAGGATAACCCTAGAGACACTCCGGAAGGAGCAGTTATATGCCAAATTTTCGAAGTGTGAGTTCTAGAAAAATGAGGTGCAATTTCTAGGGCACGTAATCAACAAAGAAGGAGTGCAAGTTGACCCCTCCAAGATAGAGGCAGTTTCAAATTGGGAACGACCGACCACTCCAACTGAGGTAAGGAGTTTTATCGGACTGGCTAGATATTATAGACGATTTGTTCAAGATTTTGCGAAGATCGCAGCTCTGTTAACTTGACTTACCCGTAAAACTGAGAAATTCGAATGGACTGAAAAATGCGAGAAGAGTTTCCAAGAGCTAAAGAAGAGGTTGGTAACGGCCCTAGTGTTGGCGTTGCCTGATGTAAAAGGAGATTTCGTAATTTACAGTGATGCTTCGCATAAAGGATTGGGATGTGTGCTTATGCAGCACGGTAAGGTAATAGCATATGCGTCAAGGCAATTAAAGGATTACGAGGTCCGATACCCCACCCATGATTTGGAATTGGCAGCAATTGTTTTTGCCTTAAAGATTTGGAGGCACTACTTGTATGGAGAAAAGTGCGAGATTTACACTGACCATAAGAGCCTCAAGTACATTTTTACGCAGAAAGAGCTTAACATGCGCCAGAGAAGATGACTAGAGCTAATCAAGGATTATGACTGTGAGATTCGTTATCACCCGGGTAAAGCCAATGTGGTGGCTGACGCCCTTAGTAGGAAAGAGAAGCTCAAGATGATAACTACGGAGAAAGAGTTGATACAAGATTTAGAAAAGTTGGAAATTGAGGTTAAGATGCCAGAGGAAGGTCAAGAGAAGTTGATGGAAATTCGAATCCAGCCTCCATTGTTGGAAAAGATTAGGCTATGCCAAGAAAGGGTAATGGAAGCAGAAAAGAAATCAGCTGAGGAGTTAATGACTGGAGAAGAAATCAAGTGTGAAAAAGATAAAGAAGGGATCATGAGATACATGTGGAGGATATGGATCCCAAATGATCAGGAACTCAAGGATGAAATTTTATATGAGGCCCACAACTCCAGGTACTTAGTGCACCCCGGTAGTACCAAGATGTATAGGGATTTGAAAGAGTACTACTGGTGGCCCAACATGAAAAAGGACGTTGCAGAGTGGGTAAGTAAATGCTTGACCTGCCAGAAAGTGAAAGTAGAGCACCAGAGGCCCAGTGGACTTCTACACCCCTTGGAGATTCCCGAATGGAAATGGGAACATATAGCTATGGACTTCGTAGTAGGTTTACTAAGGACCAAAGCAAATCATGATGCCATATAGGTAATTATAGACCGACTAACGAAGTCAGCTCATTTTCTTCCAATCAACGAAAGGTATACGGTCGACAGGCTAGTAGATATCTACCTAAAGGAGATAGTGGCGCGACATGGAGTCCCAGTTGCCATAGTATCCGACCTAGATCCTGGATTCAACTCCAGATTTTGGAGAAGCTTCCAAGAATGTGTAGGAACCAGGCTAAACATGAGTACAGCCTACCATCCCCAGACGGACGGGCAAAGTGAAAGGACCATCCAAACACTAGAAGATATGTTGAGAGTCTGTGCTATAAACTTTAAAGGAAATTGGGATGATCACTTGCCATTGATTGAGTTCTCCTACAACAATAGTTTTCATTCAAGTATAGGAATGCCGCCTTACGAGGCCCTTTATGGAAAGAAATGCCGATCTCCCATGTATTGGGATGAAGTTGGAGAGCGAAAGATGCTCGGGCCTAAGATGGTCCAATGGACAAAAGATGCAGTGGATCTAATCAGAGGTCGGCTGGTAGCAGCCCAGGATCGGCAAAAGAAATATGCCGACTTAGCTCGGAAAGGAAAAGAATATGAAGTGGGAGACCTAGTGTTCCTAAAGGTATCTCCTTGGAAAGGTTTAATGAGGTTTGGAAAGAAAGGAAAGCTGAGCCCTAGATATATTGGACCATTTAAGATCTTAAGACGTATTGGGGAGCTAGCTTATGAACTGGCATTACCCCCGAACCTGCAACAAGTACACAATGTGTTCCATGTCTCAATGCTGAGGAAATATAATCCGGATGCCAAGCACATAGTGGAATATGAGCATGTGGATCTGTAGCCGGACTTGACCTATGTAGAGCAACCGGTGGAAATCATAGACAGAAAAGATCAAGTGCTCCGAAACAAGGTCATCGAGCTTGTCAGAGTTTTGTGGCATAACCACAACATAGAAGAATCAACGTGGGAGCTAGAAAGCGCAATGATGGAGAAGTACCCCCATTTATTTTCAAACTGATTCCGGGATGGAATCCTTTTAAGGAGGGGAGACTGTAAGAACCCAGATTTTTGATAGAATTAAAACTTTTTATTATGTAATAATATAGGAGTGAATAGTGGTTATGACTGCGATGTAACGATTGTTCTTATGAATGAATGGGATGGATTTAGATTCAAATATTTATATGTCATGAAGAATGCTTTTGGTTAACAACATAGATTGGAATAATCAATCTCCTAGGAATATAAGTTATATTAATTCCAAAGAGGAAGATTATTCTTATGTCATCCAAATCAATATCTGTTATTAGTTCAGTGGTTCCGTAAAAGGGTTAAGGAACGCTCGAAGGAGAGAAAGGACACTTTTACAATATATAAGAAATAAAAGAGAATAAGCAGTGAATAGTGTTTTAATGATAAGTGAGAATATTATTAGACGGCGCTATATAGAAGTATTCAGAACGGATTTCGGAGTTCGTATTCATGATCCAGGGGCGAAATAAGTGTATGTAAACGATATCGAATTCAGAAAAATAGCACTTTTATTTTCTCCGAAATTTCCCTGGACACTGCAAGACTTAAGGATTTATTAAAGGGATTTAAGGAATTTAAATCCGAGAAGTATTAAGAAAGATGGAGATTAGTATTATAAATATTTAGAAGGTTTCCGGTAAAACCCTAACTAGAAATTCTTGAGATATTCCTACGAACGATCAATCGAATTGAGCAATAACCGGACAAAAGAGCAAGCAGGGATCAAGATGCATGCATGTGCAAGTAAGGAAAAATATCTAGGAACCAACTAGTTAGCAAGGAACTAGATCAATTAGAGTGTAACTAGGTACTTAGCAAATCAAACCACTAGTTAACTTAACAACCATCAAATGATCAACACTTGTCCTTACAAATTCATCATCCCTTGCATCATCACTTGAATAAAGAGGCTTCATGCCAAGATATTATCCAAGGCCTTCACTTTATGCAATTATTTTCCAAGAGCCAAGCAAAAGAACACAAACTCTCTCTCATTTCCTCTCCATTATGCTGCTCTCGGCCCAAGCTAAAAAGGGGGGGGGGTTCCCACCATAATTTGATCTTGAAATTTTTATGGTGAGTACTTCATATCATAGCCTAGATCCCCTAAAAAATTTCAGCTTCAAATTCATCTTTTTCCATTTTCAAAAAAATCATTAAAGTAGGTGATGAATAGTGTTCTTCAAGAACTAACTTGATTTTTCTTGATTTCTTTGGTTGATCTAGCAAGCTTAAGCACTCCTAAGGACCATACCAAGCTTTGTAAGGCTAGTACATACTCTCAAGAAGGTATAACAACTTGAAACCCTAGATCTACTTTGAGTTTTATGCATGTTCTTGATGGATCTAGCCTAGTTATGATTATGTTAATGTTATAAGCATGATTAGTTAGTGGTTTACTGATTTTAGTAAGAGATGACGATCTCATTGGTTAAGCATGATTTTCTTGGACTGATAAAGATGAGAATCATGTGTATAATTTGGATTTGTGCCCGGTGTGGCTTGGTATTGTTGTTATGATTTTTAGAACGTTCGATTTATAGCCGTAGTAATGCCCGATTTTTGTTAAACCTTGAAAACCGTGCATCACAGTAGGCTTAACTCACTGCCTAGCTTCGTAATCTGCCATTTTAAGATAGATTATGTTATGAGCTTCGTTTTTATATAAAGATCGCATGAAACGGACTTACGGTTTAGGAGTTATGATTAAATTCGTAAAAGTGGTTCGGAACCGTAAATGAAAGTTCGTAATTGAAATTGACTCCCTTAAATATCGTTTAATCAGTGGCGAATCATGATAATTAAATATTAGAGGTAAAAAGGAAGGTGTGAGAGGAAACCACATGTCGAATGGATCGTTTTCCGATTTTATAAAAATGTTCGAATCAAGGTTAAGCGCGAACGAACCCCTAAAACCATACTTGGTTATGACTTTGGTTAATGACTTGGGAAACGAGCGATAAAACTCGTAATACAATCTTGATTCGTAAATGATCGACCTTAAAACTTACATGGCTTAAGTATGTATCAAGTGTGGGTATGATGACATGTCATAATAGCGAATAAATGTCGAATCGCATCGAAGATAAAAAGAGTTTCACTAAGAGGTGTATATCGAGATAATTCGAAAACATGTTTCGACTTAAGTAAAGTTTATACTTAACCTTTTTAGAAGTGTTAAGTGATTAATCCCGAATACCTTGGCTATTTATAGATCGCCAGGCTGACCCGGGGCACGCTACCACTACCTCGACCCGCACTCGATTTCCAGGCAAGTTTTAAATCCTTCTTAAAGGCTGTTGTTGTGAATATATATATATGCTTTCTGTTATACATATGCCATAGCATGCATGCCTACTTTAAAGCTATATTGTGATACTTGTTCCCTGATTTAATGTTGGCTTATAAGCTAGATAGATAATATATCAGTTGTAAGCCGGTTATTGCTAAGACCCTTAAGCGAAGGGCAGTTAAATCTCATTATTTGATTATAGACCGGGAGTCGGTATTCCTTGATATATTGATATTATTTTCAGAGGAAAATAGTTAAGTAAATATTTTTCATTTATTATCTGACGAATATTGTTGGAATATTCCTTGAAGATTATTTGATAAATATTATTTGGAGTATTCATTCGATATTTATTTATTCGAGGAATATTATCTTTAATATTCATCTAAAGTTGATTTAATATTCGAACATTATTTCGAACCCTCATTAAGTTATTTACTCAATGAATATTATTTCGAATATTCATTCAGACTCTATTCATTCTATAAAAATTATTTTGAACATTGATTCGAACTCAAGTATTCGATAAATATTATTTTAAATATTCCCTTGAGTCAATGTATATTATCTTTAAAATTCACTTAAGGTCGATTCAATTATTGAATATTATTTCAAATATTCATTCGACAATCATTTCTTCAAGAAATATTATTAATTTGAATATTCATTATTTATTCAATGAATATTGTCTCAAATATTATTTCGATAATTATTTCATCAATAAGTATCATTCTTAAGTTGAATATTCATTTTTTATTCAATGAATATTATCTCAAATATCCATTTGATGATTATTTCATCAATAAATATTATTATTGATTTGAATATTTATTATTCGTTCAATGAATATTATTCTGAATATTTATTCAAAGATTATTTCGAGCAACACTCTTCCAATATCTGTGACTTAATAAATATTCTTGGAATATTTATTTAATTCTTCGAACTCGTTTCAAAGATGAGTTACTTCATTCACATAGTATCTTCGACCTTCGAATATTATATGAATTATTTCAGAGTCTTATTATTATTATTATTATATTATCAAGGAAGGTTCTCAGTAACTCCATTCTTCATTGAATTCTATTATAAGGGAACCTTACTTGAGAAATGTTATTTATCTTGTGACTACCCGGTCATAAATTTTGAAACTATTCTTTTCACTTGCAACTTGGTTGCTATTAGTCATTGAATCTTGTGTACCCACTCATTATTCGAGGGGTAAGAATGTTGGAACAAGTTGGTATCCATTAACAAGTAGCAGCTTGGGAAATATTGGTGAGCTTTTCTTTCCAACTAGATACGACTACTTTGTGGAGTCTTATCAACAAGTATTCAAGTATTACACTTGGGGAAAGGGGGACGAGCTTTACGTTTCAGAGTCATGGATTTATTTGAACTAGGAGTCATGTGTAAGAGGCCGAGTCGCGCGGTCCATCACAAGGCCTAACCGTTGGCCAGGAGTTACTATTAAGGGCGGTAGACAAGTAAATCCGTCAGTTCTTCCTTCTACCGGTAGTAAACTATATTGGGTTGTACCATCTTCGACTAATCATCGGAGAGTGGGACTTCCTTCAGGTTGACGGGTAGTTCCCGCAACACGTATCGAAGAGACTTCCTTCAGGTTGACGGGTAGTTCCCGCAACACATATCGAAAAGACTTCTTTCAGGTTGCCAGGAGTTTGAAAAATGTTCAGAAACTAGAATTGAAGTGCCTTTTCTAAAAGTTCCTATTCCATGATAAATGATGCTATCTTGTTATCTTTGGCATAGTAGATATTCCCAAAGAAATATATTTTGAGTTACCTTGTAACTTCATCCTTTATATTGATCTGGTACTACTTTCATTAATGCATGGCATATGGTTTCAAAATATATCTTTGAACTGTCATACATATTACTGTACAGTTATGTTATTGTTGGTGGGCTATGGCTCACCCTTGCTTATTTATTATGTCACAACAACAGCTAGGACAGATGGCCCGCGTCAGGCACACTCGGCGCAAGCAGGTTACCCGACCCACAGGACTCCCCGCTGATATCATTGCCGCCATTGCTAAGGTAGCATAGAAAGTCAGCTTTTGGGTTATCAGTTTAATTATTTGTATAATTAATCCTAATCAACGACAAGAACTTTTAAAATTGTGTTGTTTTTCCTTTTGGATTGTAATAACTTTTATTCGTCAATCCGTGATGTGAGACTTATTTCAATTTCATCTCTGGGACTATAACTGTGTATGTGTGAGTGGATATTATTGTGGGGTCACAGCATATTACTTATTTATTTCTGGACTCAAGTCAAGTATTATTCATGGAATATGAGACCGTAACGACCCGATCTCTGACCCCGGATCTGGGGGTGTTACATATCTTGATTTTGGTAGATATTTTGTATGTATTATAAGATAATTACCAAGTAATTCTCTAGATTAATCCTTGGAAAGTTAGTGGAAAGTGATGTAGGAAATGATGTCATTGTTGGATGATCATGTGGTTTTTTTGTTTTTGATTTCCTAATTAGTATTTTAATGATTTTGCTAAATACTAATGTGGTGTGTATATCCTTGTTATGATATAAATCTTGGTTGTTTAGTCTCCATATTCGTCTAGGTACGATTCGTTTCGAATATACCTCATTATCCCAGTGGTTCTAAATTGTTTAACAATCCAAATTCCTCTAGCATTCCCTTAACTTAATAATCCCCTGGTTTAACCTAATTCCACATAATTTCTCAATATAATTAATCCTTGTTAAATCTCCATACTCCTTAATATCCAATACAATAATGCTCAATCGAAATCAAACATCTTAAAAATCTATATTCAAGAATTTCTGAAATCCGTCATCGTTTCGAGTCACTTATTTTCATAGTACTATGCGAATATGTTTTCGGATTATTCATTTTTCTGTTTCACTTAGAGGGTACCTACATACCATTTCCCTAAATCCTCAAAATTTACTATTCATATGATCACTGTAGCATTACTAAAGTTAGGGTTATTACATCAGCCATGGATGGTTGATGAAGAACTTCTTCTGGAATCTCCATTGGCTTCTGATCCTTATCTATAAAATTCTTTTCCTTCTCAACAATTTAGAAACAGGCACCCCCCCAGTTCATCGATCATCTCTTGCTGAATAAGGTCCCACAAAAATAGAATAAATGATTCCTATCTTCACAAATGTCCCATCCTTCATCTTCTCACAATCATCATTCCCAAGGGCATGCCTTGAACCCCCTTGTCCGAAAGGGCGTTCTCTGCGGTACCTCCTGACTTCCTTCAATAGCCACTCAATAAGACACCCCTCCTTAATCAACTCTTCAATCTCATCTTTTAGCTTCCAACACTCATAAGTACTGTGTTCGGTAGACTCATGAGAATCACAATACTTCTTTTTATCTCTGCTTTTCCATTATGTCAATGGCGCTGGTCTCCTGAATATGTCATTCCCCTTGTTTATCTCAAATATGTGTTCAATTGATGCTGCTAATGGGGTGTATCCGGAAGATCTCCATGGACTCCAGCTCCTATCGATATCATTCTAATTAACTCTATTCGGGCTTTGACCTCGACCCTTCCTATACTTAGCTGCATCCGAATTGCGAGTCTGCTTCCCGGCTTCACCCAATAAGGGCACGCCTAGATGGCCTTGAGGAAGAAGATCAATTCGATCGAGACCAGAAATATCCTTTGCTCTATTTATACAAATTAGTATTTTTAGTTTAGCAAATATTTATCAGAATTCTTAAATAAACATTTTTCTATTGATTTGAAAAAAAAATAAGAATCTCGGTAAGATTTTACCCTAATTTAATTTTAATAAACATATAATATCCTCATTAATAAACTGAAAATAAAAAGAGAAAAGAGAAAAAGTAAATTAAAAATATTTACAATAGATAAATAAAAATAAACACATATTTTTTAATAAAAAAAGAATTTTGAAATATCTAACCTTAATATAAATATTTTACAATAAAATAAAGAGATATAACCAAAAATACTATTTTTTTTCTAAATTGTTTTGCAATTTTATCATCTTCAAAAAATATTTTAAAAATACGGTTTGCAACTAAAACAATCAAATGTAACTTATTTTTACATTTTTCTGAAAAAGTAATTAAAGTTACTTTTGGTTGAATTTGGGATTGATTTTGATTCAACCAATGTAACTTGTTAACCAAGGTATTATGCAATCAAAAATGATTTCAATTACTAAATTTTTAAAATTGGATTAGTTTTGGTCGATATTAGTTTCAAATATGGCTGTAAAGTGATAAATTGTATTTTTGCACATATTTTTCCAAAAATCCTTATTTTTTATAAAATATTTTTAAAGCAAATATCATTTATACAAAAAAAATTCTAAAATTAGATATTTTTGAAAAAATCCCTAAAATAAAATTAAATAGAAAGAGTACATGTGGGGTCACATATCAACTCAAATAAATAATGATGCTTAGATACAACAATACTAAAATTTGTTATATACGGAGGTTTAAGGTTCGATTCTTGCTAACAACATATTAATTTATATTTATTACTAATAGTTGTTTTACACGAATATGTACAACATATTAAAATTAATATTTATAATATTATACTATACTATAAATAAATTATAAAAAATTAAAATCAAAGAACAGGTTATAAACTAGTAGTATTTATAATAGGAAATTTAACAAATATACTAGGTTTTTAATTAGTTATTGCAAAAATACTATCTTTTCAAATTAATTGCAAATATACTATCTTATACTAACTTAATTGCAAAACTACCCCATCTTCTTCAACCCCCATTCTTCTCCCATCTCCATTCTTCTCTAACCTCCATTCTTTTCCTTCTTCTTCACCCACCCCACCCTCCAGCCCCGCCCGCCATCGCCGCCCGCCGCCCTCCTCCCTCATCCCTCCATCTCCGCCCTCCTCCCTCCCACCTCCTATCTGTTCTCCACCAGCCCTGCATGGGCACTCATAACAGATCTGAACTCAACAGTTGCAACTGAATGCAACCACATGCAACTGAATGCAACCACATGCAACTGAACGCAACTACATATGCAACTAAAAACTAAAAGTTAAATTTTCATTTTTTGAAATGCTCAGCCCTTATATAGATCTGGAAGTTGGTAAAAAAAATGAAAATTGAAATTACAATTTTTAGTTGCATTCAGTTGCATTATATGTGCATATGCAACTGAATGCAACTAAAAATTAAAAGTTAAATTTCCATTTTTTGATGATGCTCAGCCCTTATATAGATCTAAAACTTGGTGAAAAAAAAATGAAAATTCAAATTGCAATTTTTAGTTGCATTAAGTTGCACATGCAACCTACTGCGTAGCCGTTACAAATAAGATAGTATTTTTACCAAATTGTCAAAATAGTTGCATCTGGTTGAATGTAATTTCATTCCGTATTTTTTTTCAAAAGATGTTATTTTTGCAAAAGAACTTTGAAATAACAGTATTTTTGCAAAAATATTTATATGTTGGTGTATTTATGAAAAAAGCCCATAATAATACTCCCTCCGTCCCATCCATTTCTTTACATAAAAAACTGCGTATCTGACACGCATTTTAAGGATAGTTCTATAACTTATTTTTGATATTTTCTTTTTTTGTATAAAAATAGAATAATTCTATTTTTATACAAAAAAAGAAAATATCAAAAATAAGTTATAAAACTATCATTAAAATGCACCTTAAAATCCGTGCCGGAAATTGGTCCGCAAATGTAAACTATTACGTAAAAGAGAGGGAGTATCTGCTAAGAATATAAATCTTTTTATTAAGATTATTAAAATATCCTCGTAGGAATATAAATAAATCTGTAAAATAAAAAGACCCACGTGTCACAATATTAAAACGTACATACGTATAACTTGCTGCACGTGTAAGTCAATCTTTGTTACTACTGTACTTGAAAACGAAAGGGCACATGCGTAAATTCACAATAAGATTTTTCATTTTAATAAATATTTTTTTAATTTGTAATTCTTCCCCGTCTGCTTTGAGACTTTTTTGTAATCATTTTTTTAGCAAAATCCCAGTAGTCGCGTTGAGTCATTGCAAAACTACCTCCAAAAACCTAATTATATACACACACATATACATACAAACTCCAAAATTTATAAATTCAAGTCCAACTCAGTTTTGATCCATTCCCTTTTTAAATTTTTGTTAATTTCAAGATTTCTGTATTACATACATATATATAATTGCAGTAATGGCAGGAATCGGAGGCTTCGCCGTGTCGCGGAGCCACGGCGGCGATAGGTTTTACAATCCACCGGCGATGCGGCGGCACCAGCAGCTTTTGTTGCAGCAGCAACTCCAACGGCCGGAAAAATCGGCGGCGGCGGTGGTGGCGCCGGCGGCGGCGGTGGAGAAGCGGAGGGAGTCGGATGGTGATGGAAGTGCATTGTCGAAGAAGGCGGATGATTGTGGTGGTTCGGAGACGAAGAAGGTGTCGAGTGAGAGTAATATAGATCGTTTGATGGAGGCGGTGACTCCGTTTGTGGCGGCAAAGTATTGTCCTGAGGTATCTAAGTTAGTTAGGGTTTTGTTGTTTCGGAAAGTTTTGATTTTTTGTTGTTTAGTCAATGCCAATTGCTGTTACACATTTCGGGATCTAGGATATTGATTATTGAGTGTTTAATCTATGTATAATTGTGTGAAATTTGCTAATTTTAGTGCGTAAATTATATATTATGTTTAGTGCGTAAATTATATTCTGTTTGTGCGTGACTTTGTTTTGAATGAAGTGGAGAAGTTGATTGATTGTGTGTGGAAAACCAGGTGAATGGAAGGGGATGGAGGAGTCGAGAAGCTGGTTTAAGGCCATTTTATTACCTTGGTGATTTGTGGGAGTCGTTGAAGGAGTGGAGTGTGTATGGAGCTGGAGTGCCATTGATAATCAAAGAAACTGACTCAGTAGTGCAGTATTATGTGCCATATTTGTCTGGTTTACAGTTGTACGTTGATCCATCAAAACGTCCTACTAATAATAGGTAAGCATATTTATGCTTCTAATTGTTGCTTGCATTGGCATTTTGTATGTGTGTGTCTGCTTTTTTTGGTAACATCTGTGACACAAGCTGATTATTTTTAGTGTTGTTAAACATGTGATTGTTGTTTCTTGATGTGTAGAATATTGAAATTTGCTAATGTAACATTAGTTGATCATCAGATGATGGTGTAGATACATTTAATTAAATGAAATTAATGATTTTAAGTTGGTAGGTGCTCTTTGCTGCAACATTTTTGGAGGCATTAAGTTCGGTAGCCTAATCATTTGGACATACTGTGCATTTACTGTCACCATCAGCAGTTAACATGACTGGTTGCCTAATGGTGTTTAATTAGCAAGTAGAGATCTTTTAGCCGTGCTTTGAAATGGTAGATAAGCTATTATTCATAGAGATTTAAAATTATTGTTTTATTTTAAATTCTATCATTATAATGTGTGGATAGGACAGAAGGTTCTCATATTCCTTTTTAAATCTCACCTTTTTCTGTGAGCCTTAAGACTGCATGATGCACGTGTTTCAAAATGTCACTGTAAACTGTATCATATGGTGCACCGGGGTTGAATTTTGTTGAAATGATATGAAATGGATATCTACTGGAATTCAGCCCTTGGTTGTTGGTAGTTTATTAACAATTTATTGTCAAGATTCTTCTTCATGCTGTCTTCATATTTTGATGATTAACGATGTGACATATACTTTTGATGCTTGTATTCAACCTTTTCTAGTGTTGTTCCAAACAAGGCCCATTACATTTTTGAAATGGCACTAGAAATACGATGTCTTTACCCCCACCTCCTTGTACTAGGGAAGATACATGACCTCCCAACTACTATCAGCCACTCTCCTGTTGGTGAATAGATACCATCTGGATTTACGACTTACATTTTGCCCTCCCATTATGTAGAAATTGTAGCCCTTTAGTAACCTAATACGCCATCGTTACTTCTAGTGTTATGTGGTAAGGAATTGGGTTACCAAAAATTTGAAACTTTTGAGATTGTAAGGGTGACCTATAATTTATAAAGCATGTCCAAGTGAAGGTTATACACTATTATCTGATTAGTGACGTCGAAATTGCATTAATATGTTGGTTGATTTGGATCAACTTATCTTTTTCACCTTAGTCCAAGTTAGCATGTTTTCAGGTATCTATCCTGGTAGTCTGGTATATATATATATATTTTTTTTAAATCATCACATTCTACAGTGTGACCGAAGATATTTCTCGCTCCAAGCCCTGTTTGAAGAAGTTATTTATTTTTGTAGAACTTCTTTTCCATTTTGAGATGTTTGGCGTTCTTGCCCTTTGGTGCCTTGATGGCACTTGGCATATACATTTTCTTGTAGGAGCTAATCTTTAATGGAGTGTCTATTGATCTGATAGCTGTGTAGTTTAATTTTTAAAGCATATAGCCGGAGAGGTGATATTGTAACATTTCAGTCTAGGATCTGCTTCCTCTTGGTTTTTACAATATATAAAAATGCTTGTGTCAGAAATTAAAGCTGCCAACAAACCCCTATATTTTAGTGAAAGATAAGTCATGATAGGAACATAATTGTGAAGGAATATTTTGTTGTTGCTAAGTTGCATCCATAATAGGTGGTTTTCTCATATTGATGTGTTTTTTCTAAACTATGTTAAATCAGTTATATGTTTTACATTTTTATAATATATTCTCAAGGTAAGACTTTATTTAGGGGTCCGCATTGCAAACCTGTTCCCTCCCAAGGTTTATTAGATGTATGTTTGCTGCTTGTCTCTGGCGATAATTGATTAATTTTTTTGGATAAGTTATGTTTGCTGCATGTTATTGATGTGAACATTTTCTGGCATTTCCTGTCAGGCAACTGGGTGAGAAGAATGACGCTGAGACTTTAAGAGAGACAAATAGCAGTGACTGTGAAGCGGACAGGCGAAAACGTGTTGCAGAGGGGACTCACCAAAATGCGGTGAATTCAAACTCCCATAGATTGAAGAGTCTGTCGCTGAGAGACAAATACCCAATGAATTCTTCTGGTGATGAGGGTGAGAGTAGCAATTTTCCTGGGCTGCTCGTGTTTGAATATTTGGAACATGATCAACCATACTCTCGGAAACCTTTAACTGATAAGGCAAGTTTAATTTCTGAAGAAGAATTTTCTGGTTGGTAATAAAATTTCTTGAAAAGTTGGTAATAAAATTTCTCTTTCAAGAAACTAATTTTGCAATGCATCCCCCCTTCCTCCCCAACAGATTTCGAATCTTGAATCTCAATTTCCAGAACTGAGTTCGTACCGGAGCTGTGACCTGTTGCCTTCAAGTTGGATTTCTATAGCTTGGTACTTCTAGTTTCCACTCATGCAATTATGCAACATTCCCTGTCCTTTGGTTGAGCTTTTAGATTCTATGTCAATTTTGGTAATTAATTAAATTGTGCTGCAGGTACCCAATTTATAGAATACCTATGGGCTCAACACTAAAGGACCTAGATGCATCTTTCTTAACGATCCATCCCCTCTCCACCCATTTCAAAAGTACTCTCTCTCTCTCTCCCCCTCCCTCTCTCTCTCTCTCTCTCTCTCTCTCTCTCTCTCTCTCTCTCTGTCTCTCTCTCCCTCTCTCGCTCCCTCCCTCCCTCCCTCCCTCCCTCCCCCCCTCCCTCCCTCCCTCCCTCTCTCTCTCTCTCTCTCCCCTCCCTCCCTCCTCCACCTTCCCCCCCCCCTCTCTCTCTCTATGTCACACACCCATGTTTGCGTATTTGCTAACACACACATGTGTCTTTTTGCACATATTTTTGTATGCCATTTTGTGATCTTTTGTAAATGGTACAGATGGTGGTCAATCACCCTCTCATGGTTCCAGTTGTGTGGGAAAGGTCATTGGTGCTAGCACTGGAGCTTCAAAAATTTCTCTACCAGTCATTGGCCTTGCTTCTTACAAGTACAAAGGTTCAATTCTGAGTCCTAGTGGTCCTCAAAATTATGAGCATGAGAACTCGCTTCTGGAAGCTGCAAATAGCTGGATTCAGGGTTTGAATGTTGTTCTCCCTGATTTGCAGTTTTTTCGTTCTCATTACTCACGGAGATGATAATGCATGGAAACTTGTTCGCATTATCTCCCTTCGTAATGACAAAAGTTAAAATGGTGTCAGTGTTTGGACTACAGTATTGGCTTGACCCTATCTGCAACCAGCCAACTGGTTGAATGTTGTGCTATGTTGTTTAAGCCTACTCATGTTCCTATTTGTAAAATTCTCACCAAAGCATTAACTTGCAAGAGATTTAGGAAAAATGTTTATGGCCTAAGCTAGGCTATATGCCTAATGAGCCAGAAGGTAGGCATGATACATGAACAAGTTGTCTGGCAGAGTTCAGCGTTCTTTTTCTGGGCTGCTATGTTGTTGCTCTGTTGTTTTGAAGCAGCGCCCTGATGTAATCTGCAAGTAGGCATCCAACATTGCCTCTGTTGTTTCATTGTGGGCGACTCATACTGTTGCTGACTACAGCATACAGGTAAACTGCTGGCTTTTTAGTCAGTCTCAGGAGAATCTTGACATTTAGTTCTGGTGATAATGACGATAACTTTGAATGATCTGTAACTTTTAGCCTGCGTATACAAACTTATACAAAAATATTACAGAATAGGTTATCTTTTTGAGGAAAGTTATGCTCTTTGAAAGAGAAATCTAAAGGAGTTGCATATAATTTGCTTTAAATTTTCTTTACTAAGCTTATGTGTTAACTTGATGCACATTATTGCGTGTACTACATCCAGTCATGTAGTTACTTAACGTGTGATAATGTTAAAAGTTAATGTGATGACTAGGTACTATAACTGTTCATTACCTGTAATCTTCAGGTTCATTTTGACATTATGTAGGATATTGTTTTAACAATATTTTGACCAAGAGATCTTTAATGAGCTGTGGAAACTTGGAAAGATGGAGACCAGTAGATTTTAGGCAACTCATGGTGTATGAGTAGGTTTTGCGGAGGTTATTATAGCCCTGCAGTTAAAAATAAGACAAGCCTGGTAGGGTGACAATTGTCCCCCATTTTCTGTTTATATTTTCAACTATGGCAAACTGGAATGTAATTGTTTTAGGATTGATCTGTATATTGGTTATCACATCCAAGTCCTAGCTATACCCAGCTTTCGGGAACTATTGTAAAATTGTAGACATCCTCTAGCATTCAGGAAATTGGATTAAGGGAAGGTGCTATGCTATCAAGTTCTTTATGAAGCTACAAAATGAGCTCCTTCATTTGCCAAGTGTAGTAGTGAAATAAAAATGTGTCCACGATACTAGGACCTGGAAATGTGTTGACCACAAATAGCATTTGTAAATTATGTCTGAGCAGACATTGAATGCATGTCCTGGTGAGCATTGGTGTTGCTGGTGACATGATTTCTGTGGTATATTGGGAGTTTCAAGTTGGTATTCTGAATATGCTTTTTGTGGGAATGGTTGAGAAAACTTGAACTGTAATAAAATGCTTTTAAAAAAAAACTTAAGCATTTAAGCCCCTTATGTGTCAACTGAGTTACTGTTAGAAGTCTAAAACGCCAAACATTGGATTGATACTTGTGTATCGTAGAAAGGGCAATGTGGCTGGTTTTTACTGTGGGAGAACCATCAGCTTTGAGTTCTTGAAAATTTCTGATTGACAGTTTTCCGGTGAAGAAAAAACTTGATACCTTTACATAATTACATAGATGTTTGGTTGCCTGCCTGAGCTGATGTTTTTGCCGAAAACAATCTCGTAGTCCTTAACGATAGAGTTTAGCTCGAAGGTACAGGCTACGTTATGTTTGGGTATTGAGTTATTGACCATTGTTTTGTTTTGTGCATTTGAATCTTTTCGTTTTTTGTTGAAAAAAGATATTAACTCCGTTTTTGAGTAAATTGCAGTCAGATATTAATCTATCACTATACTGTAATTTATTTATAGTAGTTGACTAAAACAAACCATTCCCTACCAGAAATTAAGTTAGAGTAGTTGACTAAAACAAACCATTACCTTACTACAAACTAATGTTATCGATTTATACTCCTAAATAAGGAGTAACTGAACAAGTTTACCACTTACTTTTGTGTTGGAATAAGGAAACGTGAATTCTGTGGCGGAGCCAGGTCCCGGAGTGAGGGGGCAAAAATGGTTAGTGCGGAATTTTAATCCCGCGCGAAGGGCGGATTTTTTTTTTCCCACTAAATCAAAGGAACATTTTATCGAACACTTGGGGAGCGCGGAGATCATTAATATCACTAATTAATAATTCTAACAGATATATTCAGATTATATATTTAATAATTTCGTTAATTATTTTTAAAATATTTTTTTTAAAAAAAAAAGTTTATTCCTAAATTTTTTTTGAATAAAATTTAATTCATTAATAATAAGTCATACAACATCTACAAACATAGTCTAGTTGAATCAAACGTAAACAGAAACAATAGCTGATTAATCCATTTTTCGAGATATAATCACGCGATTTGTTAAAAATGATATACTTACAAGTACCCTCTTTAACACATCCATCTGAAGATTTATATGTATCGTCTTTGTTGTGACCTCCATCTAGATCTAAACTTGTTTGAGCTATCGATCATAGATGCGATCCCATAAAAATCTTCATCTTTGAATCAAAATAATGAAAATCTTGCCGATCTATAACCTCGATCATGAAAAATACCAAAACCCAATCAAAACAGTTAATGTAATTATACATTTAATTTATTTTAAACTACTTATAAATATTAGAGAAAAAAGTATTTTGGGATTGTGGAGTGAAAGTTGAGTGTGTAAATGACATGAAGGATTTATAAACGTGGCGAGTCTTATACTCACTCCGTTCCTCTCTTTTTTTTTTTAACTACTTCATATGCATTTTAAGACTCCTAAAAAACATAGTTTCATAATTTATTTTTAAAATTTTCTTTTTTTGTATAAAAATAGAATTATTCAATTTTTATACAAAAAAAAAAAAATTTAAAAATAAGTTACGAAACTATTAATAAAATGCATTTTAAAATCATCCCCAATAAGGGTGATGACCCAGATACCCACAAATTAAATACACATAACCAAAATACCCACCGTCAGTTCACGCGGCCCTAAATACCCACCCCACAAGACACGCTATTGGCAGTGGAGTATATTGAAGTTACGCTACACTGAGTGTCGTGTCTCGAAGACACGCCACTGGATGAATCGTGTCTTGAAGACACGGAACTGATATCGGCGGAAATAATCCTGTTATGCAAGTGGAGAAAGCGTGACAGATGATACGCATCTCTAGATGCGTATGCCCCTCGGGGTCCACGTCTAGAGAACTGAAGCCTGTGGCGACCATGCCGATTTAGAGGCGATTTTCCGGCGTCTTCTTCCCCCTCCCGTTCAGCCATCAATACAGATTTTCCGGTCAAGTCTTATACACCATTAGAATCGCAATCTCATAATCTACAAACCTATACCAGAATTAAAACGATTTTATCGCCGATTTATTAACCCCCAATTCCAAAACCTAATCATCATTTTTCGATGAACACGTCGATGCTCCGTTAATCACCTTCCCGATATCTTCCCGTAACGTAGTATATATCAATCAAATCGTCTTTCGACGATCTTGGTGGAGGTGTGTTAAGATATGGTGGAGGTGACCGGAGTGAGACGGACTAGACGGAAAGAGGTGCCGGAGAGATGAGAGATTTCGGAGAGAGACGAGAGAGATTTCGGAGATGAACAGTAGAGGTGGACACGCTACACGTAACAGCGTGTTGCATGGATAGATAGGGTCAACAGTTCCGAAAATGGGTATTTTGGACCATAGTGTAGTAAAATTGAGGTATTTTGGTCATTTTGTGAAGAACGACAGAGGGAGTAACTTAATTCCCCTGATCTTCCACCATTTCGCTTCATTCCCAACTCTCCTAATTATAAACCTACACACACAGACTTTCATTCTCATACTTGAATAGAAGATATACATACAGGAGGTTCGATTGCTCTGAGAGGAGAGATGGCAACTAGAAATCGAAGCAGCTTATTCAAAAAACACCGAACCACATTCAACAACAATCGTGTTCCACTATCATCTTCTTCTACTTTCAACACTGCTGTCATTGAAATGTCGCCTCTCATTCCTTTCTCTAAATCTAATCGATCTTCTTATGCTCCTCTCAGCACCACTGACGATCCTGGTCCTTCTAGGTATCTCTCTCTCTCTCTCTCTCTCTCTCTCTCTCTCTCTCTCTCTCTCTCTCTCTCTCTCTCTCTCTCTCCCCTCTCTGTCCCCTCTCTCTCTCCCCTCTCTCCCTCTCCTTGTTTGGGTGGATCAATTTGCTTTAGTTTTTGCTTCCAAATAAAGTTAGGTTTTATGTTGCCTTTATGTTGCTTGTTCGAAACTGTGTACATATTTCTAGTGTTTTTAGACCCGATTTGATTGATGTTACTGTTGATGATATTACTGTATATATCAATTATTTGGATTAGAAGTCAATTTTTCGGGTCACAAGGAAATAAGGTTTTTATCTTCTTTAGTCGATTTTGTCGGAACTATTTAGATATTTTTAGTGGCGTTACGTTTGATGCTTTGTTATATGATAGTTGTTTCGGTTGATTAGAGTAATTTTTTTGCTTGAGAAGGAAATCACGTTTTACATTCTTCTTTGATTGGTAGTATGTAGAGATTTCTAGTGTTTCGAGGTACACTTTAATTGTTGTTACAGTTAATGATTTGTTATGTATTGTTAGAAGGTTTACTAGTTTGTACTGTTGTTTAGGTCTTCTTTTATATAGGACACTAGGTTTTGTTTAGAACTGTGAAAACAATTCTAGTTTTTCTTTCTAATTGCTATTACAGTTGATGATATTTTGATGAAAAATTCGATTCTTACTAGTTCATGCTGTTAAGTCAAGTTTTTGATCAGAAATTAAATAAAAATTAAAGCCCTGCTTATTTCCATTCCAAAAAAATAAAAAAGTCTAGGAAAACAGTTTCTCTTGTTTGTTTGCATGTTTGTCCAAGAAAGCAATTTCTGTACTCAGAAAAATTGAGCGCAAGCTAAAACTTACTTTGTTCGTGTTCCCTACCCTATCGTCCCTATCATCATGCATCTTATAAATGCACGGGAATCGGACTGCATACATAGTTTTTAGTGCATTATAAAGGAATGAGTGGGCGCGGGTAGTAGATTTCCTTGAAAGGTAGAAATAAAATATCTGTTATATACCCTCTAGAATGACTATACTAGTAGGAAATGTCTTTGTTATGCTTGTTGAATGTTGATTCAGCTGAATGAATATGAATATATTTATATAAAATGCCATTTAATTGTTGTCATTTTTTAAGATGGAAAGGTTATTTAGTTTTGTTTATTTACCTCCTCAGTCTGTTTCTCTTAACTTTCCTTCCATTCTGGTTATTAGTAGACTCTTGGTATTTCCTTGTTAGTTGCATCTTTCCTTTAGTATCCACCAACGTGAGCAATGAGACACCTCATGTCTGTAAGCTTACCGTCTATGAATTGTTTAGCTTCCATTGTTGTATTTCCCACAATATATCACATTAAATTTTGTTTATGTTGTTTAATCTACCTTTCCACTACAATTAGATATACTGCACAACTGACCTCCAGGATGAGACTATAACTCTTCAATGTTTTTGGTTAGTGACATAAATTGTTCAAATGATCTGACTGGGGAAAACAATTTTCTTTCCAGCAGTTCAGATGTATTTACTATAGGCCTACCTCCAGATTGGGTTGATGTTTCTGAAGAAGTTTCTTCAAATATACAGAGAGCTCGAGATAAAATGGCAGAGTTAGCTAAGGTTCATGCAAAAGCTTTAACGCCTTCTTTTGGCGATGGGAAAAAGGATCAGTATATGATAGAAAAACTTACTCAGGAGATTACAGCTCTATTAAGAAAGTCAGAAAAGAAGCTAAAGAAACTTTCTGATGGAGGGCCTTCTGAGGTTTCAAGTATCCGGAAAAACGTTCAGGTAAGATTGTTAAGTGTATTGACGTTAATCTGCATAGTTTGAAATGTTGATTGTTATTGGAGAGGCATGCCTTTTTCTGGTTACTAGTTACATGAATAGTTACGTATGGTGATGGACTCTATTTCATGTATTGTGGTCTGTGGTTTCACTGATTTGTGTTTTTTTGTGTCAAATATATAACATATAGAGAGTTTACAGAAGAAGCAAAGATTGTATATATTTGTGTATATTGTTATGTAATATTACAATGAGAAGAGATACTATATATAGGAACTGAGATGCCCCAAAGTCTAAAAAGAGGTGCCTAACATTGGTAACAAAGTCATAGACGGTGCAGCCTCTAGCCTGATGTTGCTGACTATGTTGCTGAGTTTTGACACTCCCCCTCAAGTTGATGCATATATATCACTCATGCCCAACTTGCCAATAAGTGGATGAAGCATCTTCTGATTTAAACCTTTGGTAAATATGTCAGCTATCTGGTCCTCTGATCTTACAAAGTGAATACCAATGGTATCATTATTGATCTTCTCTTTTATGAAGTGTCGATCAATTTCGATATGTTTGGTCCGATCATGTTGAACCGGATTATGTGCAATGGCAATAGCGGCTTTATTATCACAATGTAGCTTCATTGGAGTTGCAGATGCAAGTCCCAATTCTTCTAGAAACAATCTTATCCACAATAATTCACGTACACCTTTAGCCATAGCTCTATATTCTGCCTCAGCACTAGAT
Organism: Kitagawia praeruptora; assembly: GCA_037693485.1. Taxonomy (NCBI): domain Eukaryota; kingdom Viridiplantae; phylum Streptophyta; class Magnoliopsida; order Apiales; family Apiaceae; genus Kitagawia; species Kitagawia praeruptora. Next base: position 113,163,498 of record CM075344.1, read on the forward strand.
AAGGCAACCACAAGTTGTTTCTTGCTTCGCCAAGTAACCAAATTGCCACCAACAAATGTACAATACCCTGAAGTAGATCGTCTATCGTCTTGACATCCGGCCCAATCTGCATCTGTATAGCTTTCAACCCCGAGATGATTGTTTTTAGTGAACATTACTCCTTTTCCAGGAGCAGCCTTAAGATACCTTAATATCATATAAACTGCATCCAAATGTGGTTGACGAGGATCATGCATATACCTACTAACAATTCCCACCGCATATGATATGTCTGGCCTTGTATGTGCAAGGTAGATTAGTCGACCAACTAACCTTTGATATTGAGATTTCTCGACACTTTCACCAGCATCTCCACAAAGTTTATGATTTGCTTCTATTGGAGATTCTGCAGGTCTACATCCCAACATCCCTGTTTCATTCAGAAGATCAAGTGTATACTTCCGTTGTGAGAGGAAGATACCACCTGGACTTCTAGAGACCTCAATACCAAGGAAATACCGTAGTTTTCCTAAGTCCTTCATCTCGAATTCAGAGGCAAGCTTGCGTTTAACATTAGCAATCTCACAGGTGTCGTTGCCGGTGATCACAATATCATCGACATAAACAATCACCACTGTGATTTTTTCATCTCGTCTTTTCACGAACATGGTGTTATCTGAGTTGCTCTGTTTGTAGTCAAATTTAATCATTGCTCCCTGAAATTTGCCAAACCAGTCCCTTGGAGACTGTTTTAACCCATAAATAGTCTTCTTTAGCTTGCATATTTTCCCAATGGTCGCAGCTGTAGAAAAACCTGGTGGAATATCCATGTAAACTTCTTCTTTCAGGTCTCCATGTAAGAATGCATTTTTTACATCCAATTGCTGAAGTTCCCATCCAAGATTTGCTGCACATGATATCAAGACTCGAATAGAGGCTATCTTTGCTACTGGGGCAAAAGTTTCCTGATAATCAATCCCGTAAGTTTGAGTATACCCTTTTGCTACAAGCCTTGCTTTGTACCTATCAATCAGCCCATTAGGTTTCTGTTTCACAGTGAATACCCATCTGCATCCTACTACCTTCCTTCCAGCGGGAAGATGAGTTAACTCCCAAGTGCCATTATGTTTCAAGGCATTCATTTCCTCTATCATAGCATCTTTCCATTTAGGATCACATAAAGCATCCTGCCAAGTATGCGGAATAGAAACACTAGACAAGGATGTCACAAAAGCAAGTGAAGATGGAGATAGTGCATTATATGATATAAAGTTTGAGATAGGATGGTTAGTGCAAGCACGTACACCCTTTCTTATAGCAATAGGAAGATCTAAAGTAGGATCAAGAGTGTTACCGTTATCAGGCTCAATTATAGGAGCTGTAGGATCTGCCTCGAGGTCAGAGGTCTCTGGATGTGGTAAAGTGGTGATATCTTCATTGTTCCGCCTAGAATATGTAATCAAATCTGGCCTGTCAAACCTATTTAGATTATCTAACTCACTACCCAAACGTGGAGGGATGGATGATGTGTTTGGACTAGTGTTTGGCACATTGATGAATGGAAGGAATTGAGACTCCTCTATCGCTTTACTATCAAGACTGTGTCGGTTAATCTCCCCCTGAAGCAAGGAGGAGGATCCGGGAGAAAAGTAAGAAATAGACTCCCAGAAAGTAACATCGTGACTGACATATGTGCGATGTGAGGGAGGATGATAGCACTTATACCCCTTTTGAGTTGGTGTATAACCAATGAAAACACAGCGGAGAGCACGAGAATCGAGTTTATCCCGAGAGGGGGAATGATTATGAACAAAGCATACACTCCCAAATAACCGAAGAGGCAATGGATGGGACGAAGGTGTAGGAATAAAGGACAACGGTGTTCTGAATTGTAGTACTTTTGAAGGGAGACGGTTGATCAGATATGCAGCAGTCATGACTGCCTCACCCCAAAGATATTTAGGGACATGCATAGTTAATATGAGGGACCGTGCTACCTGTTGTAAGTGACCAATTTTCCTTTCAGCAATTCCATTTTGCTGAGAGGTTTTAACACATGTAGTTTGATGAATAATACCCCATGTGTCCAAATAAGATGTAAACATTCCGGCATACTCGGTACCATTATCACTTCGCAGAATTTTAACAGAGGCATTGAATTGTGTTTGAATCATGTGGTGAAAGGATTTAAAACATCCGAATACTTCACTTTTGTGTTTAAGAAGGTATACAAAAGTAAGTCGAGAATGACAATCAACAAAGACAACAAACCACCTATATCCATCATGTGTAGGATGACTAAATGGACCCCAAACATCAGTATGAATAGTAGAAAAAAGAGTAGGACTTCTATTATTTCTAGATGGATACGGTGACCTTTTATGTTTGGCTAATTCACATGGTTCACAAAAAAATTCTTCCTTTTTACATTTTGATGCTAAATTCGGAAAGAGATGCGACAGAACACCAAATGAAGGATGACCTAACCGTCTATGCCATTGATACAAGGACTCTAAACTGGGATTAGATTTAGATGAAACCTGATAACTTGCCGATGGCGAAAATGAATTCCCTTTCATAATATAGAGGCCATCTACCACTTTACCACTGCCAAGGACCTTGCCTGTCGCCAGATCCTGAAACACACAGTGAGAAGGGAAAAAAGTTACTGAACAATTAAGATTTTCAGTAATTTGATGAACCGATAATAAATTCACTGATAAGGAAGGAACATGTAAGACAGATGATAGTGGTAGTGAAGGGAGACAGTTGGAAGTGCCCCATCCGTGAACGGGCACATGAGTTCCATTGGCAACACGAACACTCTCTGTTTTATTGATGTAGTGATATGACTGCAGTAAACTGGAATTGCCAGTCATATGTTCTGACGCTCCCGAGTCAATAATCCATGAATTAGGTGAACTGTGAGAGACAGAATGACAAGAAATACTCGAATGAAAAGTATTTGTTGGTACAAATGAGGCTGCAGTCTTCAACTTTATATCAGAAACCAACTGTCGAAAAAACTTGAGCTCCGAAATAGTTAGGCCGGAGTGAGTTCCAGAAAAATCCTCTTTCATCATGCTAAATAAATCCGGAATAAAATACCCGAAAGATAATTATCCAACAATTATAGTCAAGTCTTAACTTGAACTAAATCAATATCAATTTAGCAAATTTATGCTAAATTTGAAAGTACTAGTATAAATGAACAGTACCGTATGTATGAACAGTACCGTATGAACAGTACCGTATGAACAGTACCGTATGAACAGTACCGTATGTATATGTGAACAGTACCGTATGAACAGTACCGTATCGGTGAACAGTACTATTTATCGTCTTCAACCTTGAGATTCTTTCGGCAGTCCGTACGGCTTCGTCTGACGTCGGTTTTGTATTCCGAATATACCTCCGAACTCGTCTCGACGTGAGGAATCTAATGATATCCTCAAAACTGAGTTTCGACCACCTTTGTAAAACTCGAAATTTTCACTGGGTTTGTAGTTTTCTTGAAAACTTAGAGCCCCAATAATAATTCTGATGAGCACTTTCTTGCTTTGTTATAACCCGCTCTGATACCATGTCAAATATATAACATATAGAGAGTTTACAGAAGAAGCAAAGATTGTATATATTTGTGTATATTGTTATGTAATATTACAATGAGAAGAGATACTATATATAGGAACTGAGATGCCCCAAAGTCTAAAAAGAGGTGCCTAACATTGGTAACAAAGTCATAGACGGTGCAGCCTCTAGCCTGATGTTGCTGACTATGTTGCTGAGTTTTGACATTTTGTTTTAACTGTCAGCAAGATTTGTTTGTTTATGAATTATAGTTTACTAGTTTGCCTATTTGTGATCGTGCATGTCTAGTTGTTGGATTTTGATCATTTCTAAACAATTCACTTGTCCATGGTGTATGAGAGAAATAGAAATGTTTTTTGGTGGGCTAATGCCTTAGAGGATGAACTGCCTGACATGACTGTTTTTATACAGCGTTCCCTTGCAACAGATCTTCAAAATATTTCAGTGGGGCTTCGTAAGAAACATTCCTCTTATCTGAATCGTTTGCGTCAGCAAAAAGAGGTTTGTGTACCAAAACAATGAGCACATTTTTATTAGCATATTATAAAGTGTATTTTTTTCTGGTTAATATGTCACGTCATTATGTCAACATGCCAGGTTTAGTGTTATGAAAGTTTCAGTTACTAGTCTAATTAACTTTTTGTGTTTATAATGTAGGAACATGATGGGCTTGACATGGAAATGAATTTGAATGAAAATAAATCCAGATTAGCAGATGATAAATTCAGTGATGTGGTATATTTCAACCTTGTTATTTTGCTTTTATTAGAATGGGAGATTGTGAACTTATTACACAGAAGGATAGTGAATTGCAATATACAAGTTCTGTAAGTTTCTGTTGGGGAAGATGCAGTGTTTAATTCTGTGATTTTCAATTTATGCACTAGATAAAAGCTGTTGGGAACATGGGAAACTAATCGTGAAATATGATTGTGCTTGATTAATTAGGGTTTTACAGAATATCAAATGGCTAAAGTAAAGAAAAGTGAACATTTTACAGCTGAAAGGGAAAGAGAGATAAACCAGGTTTGTATATAACCTTTGTTGGTAGTACTATGACATAGTTCTGATTGTCATTTTTAGACCAAACATTGATGTGTAGGTCTTGGAATCAGTGAATGAGCTGGCCCAAATTATGAAGGATCTATCTGTCCTTGTAATAGACCAGGTTCAAGTCCTATCCTTTTCGATCTTTAGAAACTTATCTTGGCTATCCAGAAATATACTTAGTTGGTACTTTCTTTAGGGAACAATTGTTGATCGGATAGATTACAACATTCAGAACACTGCTACATCCGTAGAGGAAGGCCTTAAACAATTGGTGAAGGTATCTTTATGTGTATTTTTGGCTATATGAATATGAGAAATTCAATGATGTGGTCTCTTTTGCTGCTTCGTCTGTTTTAGAAACTGGTTTATGGTTTATTAAAGTTTAGTGTGCATTGGGATACAAGTAGAACTACAGTTACACAAGTAAAGTTCACTCTTACTATTTCAATATTTACAGGCAGAGAGAAGTCAAAAGAGTGGGGGAATGGTGAAGTGTGCTACTGTTCTTGTTATCATGTGCTTCATAATGCTGATACTCCTAATCTTCAAGGAAATACTCTTCTGATTGTATAGCTGCTTATTAGAGTTGCATGGAAGACTAGTTGTGTTACTGAAGGAAGGTACACTTAGTTGTTACAGTTGCAGAGTGTTAGGAAGAATATAGATAGCTTACTGTTGTAATGAAAGGGGAGCTCTTTTAAATATATGAATGGAAGTCAGATTACATCAAACTTTTGGATTATCGTTTGTTTATACAGGCAATTAAACACTTTTCAGAGTAGATTTAAGAATGGGTTAATTGACAAATTCATAACTAAACTCGTACTCAACTTGCAGTTGGGTATTGAACTCAAAAACCTTACAGTCAACTCAATAAAGTAATTAAAACTTGCAACTGGTAATGCCGTCAACTTCATGTAGACGGAAAATTGACGTGATGTGCTGATTTATTAAAAATTATACACGTTGTCTATTGAGATGGTGAAAATTAGGGGCAAAAATGTTTTTGGGGATTCTTAGTACAAAATATTTAACTTTTTCTTATTTTTCTTTTATTCTACCCAAACACCCCCAGAGGCATTGAACCCCCGGGTCATCTCTCTCCCGCGCCTCTCCTCTCTCTCCAATCTTTTTCTTTTGTTTTATGTTCTTCAATTTTCAACAATCAAAGCCTCCGTTTTATGTGATTTTGATGGGGTTAATAGATAAATACATCACTGAAGTCACGGGAAACTTTCAAGTGGCCTATCGAGTTGAAAAAGTTTTCAAACGAATCACTAACTAATATATAACTTTTCATATACGTTTTCTCCGCCAGATCCGTTTGAAATTTAACGGACAACTGACTCCTCAGGCTGATTTGGCAGCACAGTCAGATGTGATGTGGTATTTAAAATAGGTTTCAACCTATTAGCATTATTAACAGACCCACCCACTCCTCATTCTTCATCTTCGTTCTTCATCTTCTCCATCTTCGTTCTTCTTCATTCTGCAAAAATGAGTTATTCAAGCTCCAACGGTCATTTTAATGGAGATGGACTAACAAGGCGAGCAAAAGTTAATATGAGGTACTCGACTGATATTGTGCACTGCAATTGTGGGATTGAAGCTGGGTTATGGGCGGCTTGGAAATCTGGAACTGCAAATTTGGGGAGGCGATGTTGGTTGTATTGTTCTAATTTCTTATGAATGAGAAATTAAGGTTCATTACTTGTGTTTAATTTCGTAGTAACTTTCTTACAATTGAATCTCATTCCAACCATGAACATACAATACTAAATTTAAACTGTAATACTTGAAAAAAAAAGGCCTATAATACTTGAAACAAAAAGGCATTACATTCATAATAATATCCTGCCAATACTTATGTGCAGTTACATAGTTAATGCCAATAAGATTCTTCCCAACTAGGTCTGCAACTTACAAAAGATAAATTATGCTTAAAGGCCTTAATCCTTACAAAAGATCAACAATACTTAAAGCTTCCCTAGTTCTTAAAGCTTACAAAAAGATTCCAATACTTAAAATGTCTCCCACTAGCCAGTCCACTACAATTAAGCTACTTCTTTCTTGGGGCTGCAAAAGGCCTGCCCCTCTTCACTTTCGAAGCTTTGGATGATTGTTGACTGCTCCCAACAGCAACATTGGGGGGTCTTGAAGTTGGAGGAGTCCCACCAAAGCCACCCCTTGTATTAAGACCTGGTGTTGACATCTAAAAGAAACAAACAATCAGTTAGGGCCATGTATTATTGTGGTCCATGATGAATACCAAATGTAATTATACTTACAAAAATAGCCCTAGCATGCTCCCCCACCCTTGCCATTGTCATTAGTGTTGGATGGCTGCATTAACAACACAACTATGAAACATATTTAAAAAATAATAATGACACAATGTTATAGATAATTAAATATGTCACACCTGTGAAGTTGGAGTAGGTGCAAGTCTTTGACTCCTCCTTGGAGTAGGTGGTGGAGGTGCTTCCTCTGCATTAATTCTTAGAGCTTCATCCATTAATTCTGCTTCACCAGTTTGAGCTTCCTCCAAAATTTTCCCCACCTCCTCTTCAGCCTCTGCATCTTCTTCAGTTCTAGCCTGCTTTTTTCTACCCATCTTCTGTGTTGGTTTTTGAACAGCACCCTCTACCCTCTTAGGGCAATTCCCTCTATTGTGACCTCTTTCTCTAAATATTCCACAATGCATTACCCTGCCTATTTTAGTCACCCTTGAGAACTTACCCTTACTTACATTCTCTTCCCACCTTTCCTTCCTTCTTTGTTTTTTAGGTCTCCCCCTTAATGGTTTCATCATTGGTGGTGGAGAAATGGTATCACCTACCACTTCTTCCCAAAACAGAGATCCTCTCAACACCTCTAAGTTGTGTGAATAAGTTTTCATGTAGGTCTCCTTTTTAAACCAATGACTAACAAAATCATAAGGGTCTTTTCTCATCTTTTGTATAGCACATACAACATGGACACATGGCATTCCAGTTAAATCCCAGACCCTATATGATCAAGTATGATTCTGTAGATTGACACAAAACCCAATTCCCCTCCATTTGACCTGAAAATTTTGTCTACCATCCCAGATTGCTCTACACTCTACACCCTCAATCATATTTTCCTCCATGATCTTTTTAATCCTAGGCAAAATTATGCAATCTACATGTCCAATGCTATCCCTTTTCTCATGTAGTCTTTCCATTAACATATCATGAATTTCAGTCAACATATCAATAAGTGGCATGTACCTTGTCTTAAGGATCCAGGAGTTGAAGCATTCTGACATGTTGTTCTCACAGCTGTCTATCTTTGAGTGTGTGCCAAAATATGCCTTGGACCAGACTTTGGGCTCAAATTGGTTGATCCTCTCATGAGCTGGTTTCGATGCTCTCTCAAGACTCCTCATTACAGCTTTGAAAGCTTCAGGGTGTATGGATGTGCTTGCCTCCCAGAAGGCATTATTAACAGATGCAGTTGGATACTTTTTCCTTAAGTTGCTGTAAATGTGCCTTGCACAGTTCCTATGTTCAACATGAGGAACAAGCTCCTTGACAGCCTTATCCAAACCCTTGCAATCATATAAACATAGATATTAGCTTTCTATACATCTATATTGTATTACTAAATGCAAGTAGTAGTACAGAACAGATGGAACTCATACCTTTTGCTGGTCAGATATGATGTAACCATATCCATCTCCTAAATCCAAGTCTGTTTGTAAGAGCATTAGAAACCATTTCCAGCTATCATAAGACTCAGTCTCTACCACAGCCATAGCAATAGGTAAAATGGAATTATTTCCATCCCTTCCAACATCACTTAAAAGCTGGCCACCACATACAGTCTTCAAAAAGCATCCATCAAGACCTAGAACATGTCTGCAACCTGTCTTCCAAGCTTTTTTCAATCCATCATAACACACATAGAACCTCTGGAAATGAGGCACATCCATAATTATATTTCCGCATTAATTATATTTTACACAATAATTATATTTCACACAATAATTATATTTCACACAAGTCATAAACCCACCTCCATAATACACTACTAACCTATACGGTCTCCTGAAAAACATACAATACACAAATCATTCACACAAATCTGAGGCATACAAAGCATACACAGAAACAATACAAACGAATACAACACATATATAGCATATACACACGAATACAACTATACAATACACACATATATACCAACAATACACACGACACAAACATGTATTAGTTAAAACTTACCAATCGTGATCGTTTTTGTTGCTCATTGTTAAGCTTCCAGCACTTCGTCTTCGTTCTCAATTTTTTGCCTCTCTGTCACCTCTCTCAATTGGGGTTAAGGTAAACAAGGGTTAAAAACCCGTAATATGTATTTAGGGGTTTTAATTTGGGCGGGTCGGGTTATGGGTTTAGGGTCGTGGGTTTTGATTTGGGCGGGTTGGGTTACGTGGCACTACGTGGTAGCCACGGGTTGGGTTACGTGTCGTTGACTAACGGCTCGCCATTAGTCACACATACGACTTAACGCCCATGAAAATTATAATTAGTTCAATAATTAGATTGTAATCTTTAATTAATTTAGTGATTCGTTTGAAAGTTTTTTCAACTCGGTAGGCCACTTGAATGTTTCCCGTGACTTCAGTGATGTATTTGCCTATTAACCCGATTTTGATGTCCAAATTGTGGGTATGAGTAATCAAAATTCTTCTCTCTCCATCCTCTTCAAAATTTCATCCTCGAAATCAAATTCTGCAAATTTTGAATTTTGGTATAAATTGGGATTTTATGAATTTTCACAATTTGACCATAACAGTACTATTCTTATTACACAAGACAATTAACATAGAAAAATATAGAGAGATACGAGGTATTTTTCTTTACCCAATTTCACATGTGTAAATTAGGGTTTAAGGTGAATTAGGGTTTTTTGATTTGGGAATGGAAGGTGAAATTGAAGGTTATGGAAACGACGACGATGATGAGATGAATCGAATATCGATGGTTTCATGATATTACACGTGACAACACTTAATAAGGAAATCGTTAAAAGTCAACACGAGTTAACGACTGTACAAGTTATTTCGTGTTTAATGATTTAATCACAACTCAGTTATTAGTGTACTAATCCAATTGCAAGTTTTTTGAATTCGCTAGTTGAGTAGGAGTTATGAATTAGCCCATTAACCCATTTAAGAATTGATTCACTCGTAGCAGACTCTGGTTTGGTAAAAACAAAAGGCCCTTAGATTACTAAATGGCCTTAATAAGGTGATTAGTCCTTGTCATGCTCATATACTATTACACTATTTATTTATTTATTTATTTAGTTAGTTTAACATGATCTACAATTTACACTTGTAGTCTAACTTTATTAAAAAAAATTACTACATAACACAGGAATTCTATTACTGAGTTTGAGTCGGATCATTACATTTAATATTACGCATGGTAGTAAAGTTTTCCCAGTGATTCTGTTTTAAGTACCTGACACTTGATAACCTAGTATGGGGTTAACAATCGAATGCGATGACCATAAATTGCAAATGAAAAATCGATACAAAGAATCAACCAAACAAAACTCCTAGATATGGTAAAAAAAATTAAAGAAAATAAAATTATGTTCTGTTTCCTAAGAGAATTTGTCCAAATTATAGCTGAAGTAACACAAGAACAAATGAAGCTATAAGACAGCTTAGAAGACTTGTTGCTGCACTTATACCATGACCATCACTTGGAAGCATAGAAGGAAGAGAGCACTCTTCACCATTGAAGTAAACCTTACTTGGATATCCATCCCCGCGAATCACATTGATTCCAGGTGTTGTTTTCTTGGTAAACGAGACAACTGACTGTTGTGAGCCAGGAACACGAGGATCTTTCCTTGGATTCTTTCCATCTCTCTCAGCCACAATATAATTTAATCCAGGAAGTCCCTGGAGAAATAGTGTCTGATCAGTACCCGAGAGAGCTGTTCCATTGAATGAGTAGGCTTGTTCGAAACCAGGCATTGCCTTGTCAAGTTGAACTGAAGCAAACCAATCAGCATAGTCAGTTTCACCCCAGTTGAAAACTGTCATTCTTGCACTCCATCCGTCTTTAAAATCAGAGAGCAAATGCCAGTTAATACTAACGCCACAGTTGTCCGGACAAGGTAATGGATCAGGCATTTTCCAATTATTATTTCTACTAAATTCCTTTGCAATTTTGGTTCTATTATCAAATGGAATAAGTAGAGCTTGTGATGGTAAAAGAAGTGCTGGTGTTGTAGCACTACACATATCCCTCGTATCCGATTTGCATCCACAAGCGCAGGTATTGCAAGGGATAACTGACTCATTGTTAAACGATGAGAAAGATACACAACATTTTGGGCTCTCTGACTTTGAAAGTGAAATGTTACACACCACTTGCCAACTAGCAATTGCTACTGTTTCTGAAGATAACCCCTCGGGATTGGGAAACAATGTTGGATTAGTACGAACTGGAGGACCACATTGATAATTAGGGCTATTTGTGCCATTAATTTTCCAATTTTGTGGTGGAGTAAGCTGAGTCCTGTTAAAATCTGGTGGCATTTTGTAAACCTGCATTTGAAATATTGACACGGACTTGGTTGGATCCATATTAGGAGGCAAAATTGTCCCATTTCGACAACAAAATGGAATTCTTCCAAGATTTGTATCGTTTGTTCTGTCGAGTGGGAGATCAATAATCACTGGTCTTCTTTCACAATTCAAGGCTGCAGAAAAATCTAAGTCTTGATAAAATTCACCTTGCCGGCCATATATGCATTCATTTGTATCTACAATAAAAGGATATGCTCCTCTCATGGTGTTAATGAATTCATCTCTCATCCATTCCCAGCTCAAGTGCCAATTATCAAGTCGGCTAATTGGATTTTGATTTGAGATTGTGACCTGTGCCAGGTAATTTGATTCGTATGATCTAAGCACATCATAGATTATGCTAATATCGCCATTCTGGAGGGGTTGGAAAATTTCTTGATCCTCTAATTCAAAGCTAGGTGGGGCATTCGAGTCTTTAAAGCAACATACTTGAGTTACATTCCCTGAAATTTGAAGACGCTTTGCATATGAATCAGTGATTCGAGACATATGCATATATTAATTAAGATAAACAAAAGTTACATAATCCAGCAGTTTGCCTACGAACAATACTCTTCCCCTTGGCCAAATGTCATATGTCTTAATCCCCCACTCCCCATTTATTACTCTCACATATACTTGAGAATCTAATGTAATGAAAGATAGGTAACATGCTACCATTCGAAAATAAAACACAAACCTAATAAGATGAAAGTTATTAAGGAAGAAAGAGTAACACTCTGTCAGTAAAACTAACCTTGAGGCGAAGGATTAGTACAAGAAAACCCATCATTAGCAATCCGAAGAGAACCAGGAAGAGGAACCTCGGGGGCTCCAACTCCAAACTGAGTACCCACCAACTCCACCTGAGCTAGCATCAAGTTAAAATCTCCAGCTGTCTGAATCCCAGTTCGAAGATTAGTCACTGGAAAACCAGCCAAAACTGCACCAGTGCTAACATTTGCAGGAAGTGAAGTTCCATCAGCTAGCACAGCATTGGAGGCAGAGACCAACAACTCATTGTGCTTGAACCCGACAAAAACCCTCCACGAGGGGAGCTCCTGCAAGCCATTGTTGAGGACTGTGAGAGTCGATTGGAACCTGTAGGCCTGTTGGGTCAAGTTGGAAGGGACCATGGGTGGGACTGGGTACCCTGATACGTATGTGTATGTAACCAGAATTTCATTGCATTGATTTGGCGAATTTTGTGGAGCTTGGGCTTGTGACAAGGAGATCGTGGGTAAAATAGTGAGGATCAACAGTTTGTAAATGTAGGGAGAGCAATGAAGTTTTCCCATGATGTATGCTTTCTATTCTGAATTACTTCGGTGACCAACAACATATATAGTATGTACCAGATTATAAACAAACTCATGCATATAAATATTTATTATGGACCAACCAAGACCAAATCCAGGTTGAATGGTTATTGAGAAGGTGGTGTGCCGGCTGTTCTGATAAGAAATCGGGGATTAGAAATTGAGAAAATGTGCATGAAATGTTTGTTTGAGATGTGTCTCTGCCGTCTTGGTTAGACAGAATGCAAGTCACATAGGAGTATATATTTTGCAGTCCTTTGTATGTATTTTTAACTTAATTAAGTGCTGGAGGCTGATGGACTGTGGTTGGAGTTAAGTTTATGTTGTTTAGTTCCCAAACAAATTTTGTAAAATATTTCAGATGTGATAGCGATATATGAAGTGATCCTCAAAATCCAGACTAGCCCGTACATTAATATGGTATTAAAACTCATTTTCTGAAGAAGTCTCCATTCCGAGTGCTGAAATTTAAGGAATAAAACAAGGAAAATGACAATAAAATAAAAAACAAATAGTAAATGAATTTTTAAAAATCTAAATATATTATCAGAAATACTAGAATTATTAACCTTTCGTTTGGTTATGGAAGCATTTAAGAAAAATGTGTAGAATACGATGAAAAATTACTTTTACTTTTCGAGTACTATAATGGGTGGCCACTTTTATATTTATTATGACTTTAGTGATTCAAATGATATCATTTTTGAATGGGTGGTCTAATTGATAGTTTTGAGTGAAACGGGTGGCCAGTTTGATATAAAACCCCATCTTACAATCATTAATATATTCCCGAAAATATCACACCATATTTTCCAATTATTAATAAAATATGTTAAAAACTCCTATACATTATTTATAATAAGAAAACATTAGTATAATCCGTAAATATTAGTGTATTAAATAATATTTAATTTAAGATTTAGAAAATATTAAAACTAATGAAAACATATTTGTAAAATTTTAATAAAATTTATAACATAAAAAAACCAATGCATCACACGAGCATTGAAAATTTGTCGGCCCGGTTTTGGCACAATCATCCTAATTATTAAAAGAAATAATAATATAATATAATTACTAATAATTAGCTAATTGCCTTTTTAAATTAAAAGACGTTTACTTTTAATTGGGGTTAAATCTCAAAGTGCTTATTAAATTGGAGGGCTAGTATCAAATTGCTCACTCTAGTTATCGACATCACATGTATACCATTATAGTTGCAAGTAATGACAACAACGTTGTGTTCAAAAAATAAAAGTAATTTTTGTTGATTCTGCATGTTTTTGAATGTTACCGCAACCAAATGAAAAGTTATTAAATTCTAGCATTTTAGATAACATATTTAGAATTTAAAAAGTTTACTTACTATTTATTTTTAATTAAAACAAGGAAAATGGCTATAAATTAAAAATAAATAGTAAATGATTTTTAAAAAATCTAAATATATTGTCAGAAATAGTAGAATTTAACAATTTTTCATTTGGTTGCTATAGCATTTAAGAAAAATATGCAGAATTAACAAAAGATTATTTTTAGTTTTCGAACACAACGTTGTTGTCATTACTTGCAACTATAATGGTATACATGAGATGCCGATAACTAGAGTGAGCAATTTGATACTAACCCTCCACTTCAGTCACCACTTTGAGATTTAACCCCTTTTAATTGATGATATTACATTTTACAAACATCTAAAATGAAAGTCCCCAATAACCAAATTTTAAATTGCATTGCCCAGAATGGTAATATGCGGGAAAGTTGCCCAAAATAACCTGAAAGATATGTATCACAGGAATGCGAAGATGGCATACGCATTTCCAGAATGCGTGAATTTTCAAAATCAATGTTATTTCCATATGAAGCATGAAACTCTCGCATATGTCGCATGCGTAGCTCAATAAACACATATACATAAATGCGTGGATGAGAGTTAATTAACCACGCATTGCACATATGCATAGGTTATTTTTTTTAAAAAAAAAATTCTTTAAAATAAATAAAAATCTATTAGAAAACTTATAATCAAAACGTCAATTAAAATTGTGGAATCTGATCGAGTTCGGCGGTCTGATTTTTTAAAAATTGGGGGCAAACCTTGATTTTTGTAAAAATTAGGATAAGTTAGGGTTTAATATATAGGATTTTTAGGGTTGTTAAACCCTAAACCCTAAGTTCGTATACGGTTTATTCTTCGTTTTGAATATTTCTAAAATCTAAAATGGAATGTTTGAACCCTAAAAGTTAACTACTAAAACCCTAAAAAAATACAGATAAAATTTAAAAATTTTAATTAAAAATTGAATATTTCTAATTAATTAGAGTCATGCATGTGTTGCAATGACAGAAAGAAAGCCGTATGTTTATAGTGTGGGGCCCGCAACAACATGCATGTAGCATATGTGTATGCAGGCATTACGCATTCGTTGGATGCGTACTACACAGATCTTATGTTTGACGAATACACGCATATTTCGTATGGGTAATGGACATACGCATTCAACAATTGCGCAACTAAGTCGGTATTTTGGGCAAACTTAGCGACAAACGGTATTTAGGGCAATACATGTTCAAAAAACTGTTAATTGGTCATTTTCTTGAAAATCGTATCTTTCCATCAATAATATTTCTTTTCTAACTAAAACACGTTAACTTTTAATTTAAAACATAATTTTACAATAATTAATATATATTCAAAAATATCGCACCATATCTTCTAATCACTAACAAAATCTAAAGAAATCCGTATACAACAAATCATGATCATTAGATTTTTAGTAAAAAATCAGAATCGTTAGATCTCTAATGATTAGATATATTATATGATTAAATTAATTTACTAAAATTTCAATGTTCGAATTTCATCAATGACATATTTATTTTAACATTTTATAATATAAATTTTAAACCATGCATATCACTAATTAAACCTATATCAAATTATTTAAACTAAAATTAAAATTATTTATTGAAAATAATTTATAATATAAAAGTAAAATTGTAAATAAAATAAAATTAGTTACATATCAAAAAAAATCCCTGCATCGCCCAGGTTATAACCTAGTTAGTAATAATTTTATATTTATTCATAATTTATCATCGGATATTAACAACTTATACTTGGGGGGTGTTTGGAAATTAGAGGTTTGGGGTGAAATTAGAGGTTTGGGATAGATTAGAGATTTGACCAAATGAAATCTCTAATGTGAGTGTTTGGTTGTTAGAGGTTTGAGTTAGAGGTTTGGGATAAAAAACTAATTTTGAAAAAGCTCATTTTAGGAGTTTTTTCAATTAGAGGTTTGCTATTTGTCACAAAAAGTTATTCAAAAAGCTATTTACCAAACACTTTTATTCAAAACACCTAATTTAAATCCGCTAGTCAAAACAGCTAATTCAATCCGCTAGTCAAAACAGCTAATTCAATCCGCTACAGCTAACAGCTATCAGCTAATTGCCAAACAGGACCTTAATATATGTTCTTTTTAGTTATATTTATTAATGTAGACCAATATTGTAATTCTTCAATATTTCCATATATTATAAAACTCATTCTTAACAAATAAATTTAATATGTTGACTATTTTCGAAAATATAATATTAGTCCGGACTTTTTAAGAATCGGGTCAGACCGGTTTTTATCCGGAATTTTTTTTTTTAGTTTATATATACGTAATTTTTGTCTTTTTTTTGCAAAGCTAATATATTAATATACAAAAAAAAAATCTTTACAAAAGAAACAATCTCTAAGAGTTACACCTCCGAACTTTTATAATCCAGAATACATAAAAAGTACACCGTACAAATCTCCTCTCGTATATGACCATTTCGAGAATTACATCCTTTACACTCAATAAGTCTTCTTGAAAGAATGATTTGTCTTGCATACATGATCCTTCACATCGTATTCCTAAGTTTAATATTTTTGAATTTCATTAAAAATATTATATATTTTTAGATTTTATCTATAAAAAATCGGATTTTTATCTGAATTTTTTAAAAAGTACGGGCTTCTATCCGGGCCGAACCAGGCTTTTGTCCGGGCTTTTCAAAAATCCGAGCTTTATTCGGGCTTTTCAAAAATCCGTGCTTTTAATCGGGCTTTTCGGGCTTCGGGTCGGGCTTCGGGTCGGGCTTCGGGTCGAGCCGGGCTTGGAGAAAAATAGGAGACCCATCTTATGTCCTAGTGCCGGCCAAACCGGGCCGAACTTTTTTTGAGCCGGGTTTTTCGGATTTTTTCCGGATCGGATTGGGCCGGATTTCGATTTCAGGCTTTTTGAACATCTCTATTAAAACACCACATATATTTCGGTTTTCGAAGTATATATATTGAGTAACAATAACATGTTAGTTTAAAATATGCTCGTAGCAGACTATAAAACTAGTTTTTGTGAAAAGCCAAACCTTAACAGAGGGTTAAAGTTGCACACTCAAAAAAAAAAAGTTGCACACCCAATTCCTCTCAAACGAAAAAAGGTTGGGTTAAGGAGAAAAACACCCATGTAATATATGTGTAGGAACATATACATTTTTGTAATATAAAAAGGACAAATTACACCGTTATTTTATTTTAGAGTACAAAAAGACCCTTCTAGTTAATTTTTTCTTAACCATGGTTAAAAATTAATTTAGAATTAATAATATTTAATATTACTAATTTCATTAATGTATTATTGCTCCTAAACTTTAGAAGGTTTTTTTGCTCTTAATTTAAAATTTAAAAAATATAAAATTAAAATTATATTTCATGTTAATATATACTCCTTATGTTTGCTTTTAGAATCGCTTGAATTTTTGGCACGTAATTTATTAAAATTTCTTTTTGTAAATTAAAATTTTGATTGTATATTTTATTCACAAAAAAAATAGTTTGAAAAAATATAATATTTATTATGCAATCAAAACTCATTAAAGTATTTGCCAAAAGTCAAGCAACTATTATAAAGAAACAAAGGAGTATATATATATATATATATAGGGAAAAAAGAATCTAAAGTTAACTTTAGATAATTTCCTAAAGTTACTAAACTAAAATCAAATAATTATGATTAATTTATACATGTTATTTAAAAGGGCCCCGCAGGGGCATTAATAATTTTGATTATGTATCTTCATTTCATAGGCTAACTTTAGATTATTTTCCTAAAGGTGCCTTTAGATTCCCCTTACCCTATATATATATATATATATATATATATATATATATATATATATATATATATAATATATATAATCTTAATCTACTACAAACCAACTTATTATGATAATAAGAAATTTATAATATTTTGGTAATTATCCACAATTTTAATATTATTTCCTTATCATAAAATACTATACTATTAACAAAAATAACTTCTACGATTTAGAATATTCTCATTTAATTCATTAAGTACGATACAGGCGTGTAATCTAAAAATTAATCGTCAATTTATTACCAAAAAATTACCAATTTTTTGTCATTGTCAAAATAAATAAACGGGATTGTAAAATAAGGGGAAATATTTATTAAATATGTATATACATGTATCATATAATATATTTGTATAATATTTAAATGGATGGCTGAGAGTTTATAAAATATAAAAAATTAGTAGAGACGATTAGTTTCTAATTTTTATTATAATAGTGGTTTATATTTGAGCATATATAAATCTTCTAAATATACCAAAAATAAATTTTATTGAAAAATTATGTTTAATCTTATTTTATTTTATTATATTATGATGATCTAAAAAATAATTTTATTTTAAGTATATATGTTTTATATATATTAACATAAAATAAATTTAAATACCAAGTTTTTTAAATTCTAATTAAATTGGGGTGAAAAACCAAAATACCCACATTTAATTTTCATCTGTCCAAAATACCTATATTCAGATTCGTCCGCCTTTTTTACCCACGGGCCACGCATTTTGGGCATGCGTATAGCGTATACGCATTTCAAAATTGCGTGGCCTTAGACCACGCATGTTTTGGCTGCGTGGAGTGTGTAAAATTGAGGGATAGAACTCGTTGAATAGTACACAGAATACGCATGTTGATCATGCGTGGCTTGGGATACGCATGTTCAACATGCATGCGTATTACCCACTGTTCATCGTCCCCTTCGTTCACCTCTACAACGTTTTTCGACCACAAATTTCAACCATTTCTAGCAATCTTTCATTAGCATATTATATACCAAACTGATCGTCTTGTTCTCCTCTACAACCCTATACCAATATTTTTCCATTTCGTTTACCGGATTTAAAAAGCCCAAATCAATCCCATTTTCCGATCGATTTCCAGATCTATTCGTACACGTCACTGCGAGGCCAGAACTCAACAACCGAATATGGAAAGATACACATACAGGTCTGAGAATCAATTTGGTATGCTCAGAATTTGTGGAGGTGACCGAAATGCGACGAACGGGATGTGGCGATATTGAAGGATTTTTTCCATCGTCTGAGCTCTGGTAATGTTTATCAAATAATGACGTCAGCTAACGTCGATATGCATCTCTGAGATGCGTATCATAGACTGCGCATTTTCCTTATGCGTATCCAAGACTGCGCATGATTTGTACGCGTACTCCGTGGTTAAAAAGGACGGACTATTTTCAATACAGGCATTTCGGGCACTTGGTCTCCAAAAGTGGTGTAGTTTGGGCAATTTCTCATTAAATTGGGAGTAAAAAGCCTTTGCTAAATTAATAATATTAGTTATATGAAATGTTTTTAATTACAAATTATTTTCTAACCATGATTAACAAAAAACTAACTAGAAGGGTATTTTTGAACTATAAACTTAAAATATAGGGTATATTTGATCCATTTTAAATTATAATGATGTATTTGCTCCTACACGTATATTATAATTTATAAGGATGTTTTTGCTCCTTTAACCCAAAAAAGTTACACAGTATGAGTTGAGGAACATAAACCCGATGTTCCGGAAAAATGTTAGGAATATAAATGACGAGTTTATGATTAATTGGTTAGGTAATTCTGCATAAAAATAATTAATTAAAATATAAATTGAATGTATTTAAATATTATTTAAAATTATTTTTATAAAAATAAAATATAAATACCTAATTTTTATCATCAAATGACCATTTGTAGTGAGTAATTTATTAATTTGCTATCGTTATTATTTAATTTAGAAATAAATTAAAGGCAACTTCTAAGCAAGCAACTCATTTAGGAAATACATAGAAAAATGAATAAGATGAATTATTTAATTTTTCCTGACTCATATCTGAAGTGGGGACTTTTCTCGTGACTGACTTTTAATATAATAATGCAAGTGTATCTAAATTAAATATGAAATAGATTAAAAAAAAAAAGGCTTCGAATGATAGGTGGGGTCACTGTACAAATCATTATTAAATTTTTATTATTTGATGTGTGATTAGGCAATGAGACCAAAATCAGATAAAAGGATGGTCCAATCGACCGTTGTAATTTCAAAATCCAATCCCCCCCCCCCCCCAAGACTTTTCACAAACTGGACCCCACTTACAGATTAAAAAAACAAGCGACCGTTTGAATAAGAAACACATGTACACTCAACCGTCAGATTAATCTCCATCCTACGGCCACATTTATTCGACCGTTATATATACAACACCCCCCAGCTAAACTCAACTCACTTCTATTACTCTCCCAACTCAACATAATTCAAATCTCTCCTCTCTCCTCTCTCTCTCTCTCTCTCTCTGAAAGTTCCCAGTCTTTCTCTCTACAATTTTTTTGTTCTAAGAATATATATACATACACAGACATATATATGTAAAGATGGTTTTAATGGCATACGATGATCCACAATCCTCATCTCCGGTGACAGTTACAGTGTCTTCTTCAGGTGGCTTTCGAAACATTGGCTTATCCAGTCCTACACGAAGGCACTCTGTATCGAATAACCCCATTTCTCCGCTTAGTGGTATTGAATTAAGCGGAAATCGAAGGTCTTCCGGCGGTGGTGGTCATGGGAGATTTTTGTCAATGTCTAAAGAAACTGCAGATGAATTTGTCGCCTATACAGTTCAAATTCCATCTACGCCCGATAATCGGATGTTTCCAGAGAATTCGGGAATGAATAGTCCACCTGAAGATGATGAAAACAGAAACCCTAATGAGAATTACTTGAGGGATACTGTTTATACTGGTGGATTTAATTCTGAGACTAAAGCTCACCATGTGATTTCTAAGTGGGGAGAAGAGCCTGAAATTGCGCTGAAATCGAAAAAGTTATGTGGGATGGATGGTTGTGATGAGAAATTGGTTGATGGGGGTTTGAGGAATTATCAGTGTGAATGTGGGTTTAAGATCTGTAAAGATTGTTATTTGGAGTGTAATGGGAATGGTGATGGAGGGTGTTGTCCGGGTTGTAAAGAGCCTTATAAGGATGATAATAGTGATTACGAAAGAGATGAGGAAGCGAAAGATCAGCCTAATTCATTGCCCAGAAGTAGAGGGGTTAAGTATGGGAAGAATTTCTCTTTGGTTCAGTCGTTTAAGGCACACCCAAATCAAGATTTTGATCATACTAGATGGTTGTTTGAGACTAATGGTACTTATGGGTTTGGGAATGCGGTGTGGCCAAGAGAAGGGTATGAACTCGGAAGAGGGATTGATGAGCATGAAAATAATCCTCCCAAGTTTAATCAGTCAAGAAATAGGCCTTTGACTAGGAAGGTTGGGATTTCTGCTGCTATTATCAGTCCATATAGGTAAGAAGCTGAACTCGGCTTTTTGATTTGTTCTTTGATTTTCGTTACATAATTATGAGTGCATCTTATGTTTAATGATTGGCTATTCAGATCAGTGTTTTTAATTGCCATAGTTATATATATTGATGGATGCTTATTACTTCAATCTGTTGTGGAACTTCTGCATATGCTTTGCTCTTATAGTATATAAAGTTAGTCAAGCACATTGGCAGTTTGAATGAAATAGAATACAGTTTAACCTACAGTTCTCAAATTTGAATCAAAATTACGTTGCTTCTTGTGTAGATTGATTATTGTTATGCGTCTTGCTGCGCTGGTTTGCTTTCTGATGTGGAGGGTTTCTCATCCTAATCATGAAGCCATGTGGTTATGGATGATGTCTGTCGTTTGTGAAGTTTGGTTTGCTCTGTCTTGGATACTTGATCAGCTACCAAAGATCTGCCCTGTGAACAGAGTGACTGATCTTTCTGTTTTGAGAGACAGATATGATTCCTCTGACTTGAATAACTTTACCAAACGTTTATCTGATCTTCCCGGGATAGATATATTTGTTTCAACAGCTGATCACGAAAAAGAACCGCCTCTTGTGACTGCTAATACAATTCTTTCAATCCTTGCTGTTGATTATCCTGTCGAGAAATTGGCATGTTACTTATCAGATGATGGGGGTTCTTTAGTAACATTTGAAGCTATGGCAGAAGCTGCAAGCTTTGCTAGAATATGGGTTCCTTTCTGTAGAAAACACAACATAGAACCAAGAAATCCCGAGGCATACTTTTCACAGAAACGTGATCCCCTCAAGAATAAAGTGAGGGTTGATTTTGTTAGAGAAATGAGGCGAGTAAAACGAGAATATGATGAGTTTAAGGTGAGGATAAATGCATTACCCGAGTCCATAAGGAGAAGGTCAGATGCCTGTAATGCACATGCTGAGATGAAAGCCAAGAAGGAGGAAATGCATAATGGGGGGATTTCTTCTGACACAATTGAGGTTTCCAAGGCTACTTACATGTCTGACGGAAAACAATGGCATGGAACTTGGACGTCAGCAGAGAAGGGCCATTCAAAGGGAGATCATGAGGGTATAATCCAGGTAATTTCTCTATTATGAATATGCAGTGTATTTATTATGAACCTTAATTAATTGAAAAAGTTAATTTTTGTTCAGAGTGTAGTTTGTAAAATGCTTGCTTTACTTGCAGATGATGCTAGTTCCACCAAAGGCTGATGCTGTTTTTGGGACTGGGGATGATGCTGAGAATCTAATAGACTCAACTGATGTTGATACAAGATTGCCAATGTTGGTTTATGTCTCACGTGAAAAGAGACCTACATTTGAACACAACAAGAAAGCTGGAGCCATGAATGCTCTAGTTCGTGCAAGTGCAATCATGTCTAATGGTGCATTTATCCTTAATCTGGATTGTGACCATTACATATATAATTCATTGGCTCTAAGGGAGGGAATGTGTTTCATGCTTGATAGAGGTGGTGACAAGATATGTTATGTACAATTCCCACAAAGATTTGAGGGGATTGATCCAAATGACCGCTATGCAAATCATAACACAGTGTTCTTCGATGTGAACATGAGAGCCCTTGATGGACTACAAGGTCCAATGTATGTTGGAACAGGCTGCATTTTTAGAAGAATCGCTCTTTATGGATTTAGTCCTCCAAGAGCCACCAACCACATTGGATGGTTTGGTAGAAGAAAAATCAAGTTTTCTTTGAGAAAGAAAAAGGAGGAGCCAAAGAGTGCGGCAGAAGATGAAATGATTATTCCTATTATGGAAGACGAAGATGATGGTGATGAAGTTTCCAGGTCTTTGATTCCTGAGCGGTTTGGTGACTCAACTTACTTGATGGACTCTATAGGTGTAGCTGAATATGGTGGTCGGCTGCTTCATAATTTCAGAGGTAAAGGTAGCCAAGGCAGGTCATCTGGCTCTCTGGCAGTGCAACGTGAACCTATAGACCCTGCAGCTATTAAGGAGGCAATACGGGTTATAACATGTTTCTACGAGGATAAAACTGAATGGGGCAAAAGGGTAGGATGGATTTATGGTTCCATCACTGAAGATGTTGTGACAGGCTATAGAATGCACAACAGAGGTTGGAGATCAGTTTACTGTGTCACAAAACGGGATGCGTTTAGAGGTACAGCTCCTATTAATCTAACAGACAGACTCATCCAAGTCCTCAGGTGGGCTACTGGCTCTGTTGAGATTTTTTTTTCCAAGAACAATGCCCTTTTTGCAAGCCCTAGAATGAAATTCCTGCAGAGGATTGCTTATTTCAATGTAGGAATGTATCCATTCACTTCACTCTTCCTCATTGTATACTGTGTCTTGCCTGCGATTTCACTTTTCACTGGAAAGTTCATAGTCCAGTCTCTTAATGTGACATTCCTAACACTTCTACTGGCGATTACGCTAACTTTGTGCATGCTAGCAATTCTTGAAATCAGGTGGTCGGGAATCACTCTCCATGACTGGTGGCGAAATGAGCAGTTCTGGTTAATTGGTGGAACTAGTGCTCATCCAGCAGCTGTGATTCATGGTCTACTAAAAGTCATAGCTGGTGTTGATATCTCCTTCACATTGACATCGAAACCTGCAGCTGCAGATGATGGTGAAGACGAGTTTGCAGAGCTGTATGAGTTTAGATTTACAGTCTTGATGATTCCACCAGTGACCATCATACTACTGAACATGGTTGCTATTGCAGTAGGTGTGTTTAGGACAATGTACAGCCCTTTCCCAGAGTGGAGTAAGCTTCTTGGAGGTGTTTTCTTCAGCTTTTGGGTTCTATCTCATCTTTATCCGTTTGCTAAGGGGTTGATGGGAAGGAAGGGAAAAATTCCAACCATCGTTTATCTTTGGTCGATGTTGATCTGCATTGTTGTCTCATTGCTCTGCGTTTACATAAACCCTCCCTCGGGTACACAAGGCTACAGGAGTTTTAGTTTCCCGTAAATTGTTTACAGTTTGCTTCTGTGTCTAGTTAGCAAGTCATTTTTACAAGCTTGAAGTTCCTTTACTTCTACATTACTATTCTTTGTGCTATAAGCTTGCACCTCCACCCAGGCTTTGTTGTAATAGAATATATTATTACTCTTGTATTGTAGAATATCATTCAAATGAATTTGAGTTGTAATTGTTCAGTATCTTCCTCATTTTAGTAGTTTTACAAGTTTTATTACAAACAACTGCAGATATTTGAATTAGAAATGGTTTGAGTCTCAGCAGAATAATGCATTATCATTGACTTTCTTTATGCCACTTAAAATGTCCCATATTCAGTGAACCCTGTGAAGCTAAATTGAAACCCTACCTTGTGCTTCTAGCCAAAGGTAATATTCGCTGGATCAGCTATATATTTACATAAACACTTGTCGAATGTTCTCTTTTTTTTTTTCGGTCAACTAATATTGGACAATGTATAATAAATAAAGGGAAATTCCTAATGGTACCACTGGTTAATTGGCTTTTCCAAGTGGTACCAATGAATGTTTTGGTCTTCCATGTGGTAACATTGAAGTATTGACTTGGCCAACATATAGCACTCCGTTAGTTCAAACGTTAACAAACTATTAAATTATCACACCCACACATCGTACAGTCGAAACCAAAACAGGGGAGGGGATGACTTCAAATTTCACTACACAATTCATCAAGGTATACAGCTAACAAAGCCTACACACACACCCACACTGATTGAGCATTAACACAACACTATTCACACACACATTGTCGCTTAAACACCCACACGCACACGGTCAATCACACCCACACTAAACCACAAACACATGGTGACACACACAGAAACACGCATACATGAGACACACGCGCGGCCACACATGGTGACACATACAGAAACACGCATACCCAGCAAAAAATCAGTGGCAAAAATAGGGGAGAGGATCGAATTCGACCCTTACCATATAATCGTGGAGATAGAAGCTTTAACCACGCACCCACACACTCCATAGCTCATACACACGCACCCCACGACCTATACACGCACACACACACACCCCTTTTACTGGAGAGGACGAGGGAGAGAGGTTGCGTGAGAGATTGAGAGAGATTTGTTTGAAGGGAGAGAGAGAGAGAGCAGTCATCCGCTCCCCCTTCCTTTATGTTTTTAATTGTATTTAATTTAGTTTTCCTTTTAAATTATTTAATTAAATTATAACTTATAACGTTTATTTAACGTTTGGACTACCATAGTGCTATATGTTGGCCAAGTCAATACTTCAATGTTACCACCTGGAAGACCAAAATACTCATTGGTACCACTTGGAAAAGCCAATTAACCAGTGGTACCATTAAAAATTTCTCATAAATAAATTTCTCAAAACAAAAGATGTCAAAAGGCAGTGTGCTGTTTCTAGCTGTAAAGGGGCTCAAGGCCCCTCTCCATGTGTATTGTACCCTTCATCTCTCCTCTTGCCCTCAGTTCTTCCTAACAATAATGACAGTTTCTGGAAAAAGAGTTTTAAAGTTATTTTCTCAGGAAATAATGTTCGGTCTCAAAAAAATAAAAATCTAGCCTGGAATATTATTATGCTTTGTTTTCTTGTACACATTTCTGTGTCCATTATTTCTGTCCTTTGAATAATGGAAAAACACCATGCAACCCACATGAAAAACCTACTCTTTTCTCTATCTCTACCTGCATGTATTGTATATACATACACACTAGCACACCTATACATGTATATATGCAAAGAGTAATCCAAAAGATATAAGAACATGTAGGAATCATATGATTAGTACAATAATGAAAAAACAAAGTTGTGGGTCACATATTAGTAAATTATCAATCAACGTTAAGTAAATGGCAAACCAAACCTCACCCCAGGTTGAATTGGCTTGCAGCTAAACTTAATGTAGTTGCAGAGTCTTAATCACTCCTTTTCACATAAACATTGAAAACATTTAAATAACTTCATAATCTAATTCAATTTGAAACATGAATTGGTGAAAGAGAACACCAGCCAACCAACAATCCACAGACAGACAGCAAAACCCTAATATCTAATTTTTTTTAAAAAAAAATCACTTTAATTGCTTTATAGTTAAATACAACAAATGATAGTAAGATAATCAAAAATGTAAGAACAATATATAGGTTAAAGTGAGGTGGTGCCACAATTAAGAACAAATTGAATGAACATGTACACACCATACAGTGATGCCAATACGAAAAGAATCAGCCCCCCACACTCCTTTTTCTTTACTTTCTTCTATACAACAACATCTGGGACCCTAATTCTTTTACGCATTTTTCCTAGTTATTCTATTCGTGAACAAGATAAAAAGATCATGTTTAGGGTGACTGTGAAATGAAATTGGCTACAAGGTTACGGTTTAAAACCCCGGAAATTCCTGATGCGGAAATTCCTTCTCTCTCGACGTTCTCAACGCCTAGCACCATTTGAATTCAAGACCAATACGCTACCTGCATTCCTGCATCTGAGTTTCTTTCTTGCTGAATGCTGATAGTAGAAATGAAAAGGCATTTCATTACTAAAAAATGGACCCGCTCACACCATTATCATCCATTCATCTTATTCTAATGCTCATCCTTTATGCTAGTACTTATCTTTTTTCCATCTAACTCCTATCATTCTTCTTCCTTCCCTGTAACTGCACATCTACTAATCAACTTGACTACAAAATATGATATATACACAAGAAAATCCCGACAAAAAACCAACAATCATCAACAACCCTCCCCAAATTGTTGTATTCTACTTCAGCTTATTTGTAATGTTCTGTCATATCTACCATATATAATTTTCTAGTGAATAAACTATTATTCATTATGCAAGGGAGACAACCAAAAAATAACAAAAAGGAGAGACATAAATACAACTTCTAAACCAAATCATACATTTAAATTTTATAAATTTCCCCTTTAAAAAATACATTAAACAAGATTATGACTATCTAACTTTGGCTTTATCTAACCAACAAAAATGACAATGTACCAAAAGTATATAGTGTACTTACTATCCTTGGCTTTGGCTTTATCCTATACCTGCTACTCTTGTCTTTGTAAGAATTTGTAACAAGAGGTTTTCTCCATCATAAAAGATCAATCATCCAAAATTCAATAGGGCTGTGTGTGGGTGACGAAATATAAAGTCATTAACTATTTCGTAAAAGAAGAAAAAAGAACGAGAGTACAGCATATAAAACAGGCTGTCCATTTATTTAATCTATCTACTTAACAAAGCCTAAATTCAATATTAAAGAAGAAAGAAATCCATATGTTTTGCACTTCTGCCAGTACAAGATCAAATACTAAATATTACTCTTATATTAGTTGTCCAACAAGACCAGCAAATTGAAGTAATTTAAGAGATATTCCATAATTCAAATATAACAACAATCAGAAGCCAAAACTAAATGGAATATCATCTTTTTCATCCTATTTATTTTCAGAGCCAGTAAAATACAATACAGAGCCTGAAAACTGGTTAACAAAAAATTTACTGAACAGTAAATTTAACAAAAACAAAGTAAATTGTGAGCTAACAAAAAACATTTACCAGCATTTTACTTCACATATCACGTTGAGTATCCATACAAATCATAAGGAGCCCATAATGAATCCAAAGGGCACGCCCGCTTCGAATCAAGTCGGATCCATGGCTTCCCTGACCCACTCCAATGCAACAAGCTGACCGGACCCGGATGAAGATCCCGGCAACTTCCCTTGACATTATCACCTCCCAATCCATGTTGATTCCACCGATGCTCAATTGGTGCCACACGACCACCAAACACTAATAAATATGGCGGTAACGACCCAAGTTCATAAATCCGTTCACTCTTCTGGATATTCATCCACTTCTCAATCCGTTTAGTGTACCCTGCCCGTCTCCACTTAACCAAATCAATCACCATCACACCAGTATTAAAGTAACACGGTCTCCGTCCCGAAAAGGTGCGAAAATAACGCTTATTCAACCAAAAATTGGGCGTAAAATAGTTGGTAAAGTTGGCATGACAATACTCGGGGGCACCAATAGTCTTAGTTCCTAAACTAGTCATCCAAAGCTTGGAAACATCATCGACCAATACAAGATCAGAATCCAAATATATAATACGACGAACACAGCGCGGTAACAAATCAGCAAGATAATTCCTAGCATAATTCAAGGGTTGTTCTAAAGCAGATCGCACGGAGGAGGAAATCAAGGTCCGAACTAGATCCGGATTGAAAAAGTAGAGTTTAAAGTTCAATTTAGGGAATGTAGAGGAAACCAGGGTTTCCAAACTGGAATCGGAAACTAAGAAATGAAAAAACACATTCTCAGGACATACCGAGTGTTGTAGAATGGAGTGAACGGCAGCGATGGAGCCACGTAGATAGTCGACGTCGAGAGTAATGGCTATATGTATGAGTGATTCATCACAGACGCTAAATCTAGCAGAATTAAAGCGGCGACATTTACCGGAATTGATGAAAACAGAAGCTTTTCTGAAGGGCAAATTGGTAATTGATGTGGATCGAATAGCTTCGGCCGGCGGGAAGGATTGAAGAGAGGGAGAGAAGACGATCATGATGACCGCGGCGGAGAAGAAGCCGGAGAATTTCATAATCCAAAGCATATTAAAAGTCAGTCTTCTTGTCTAGTTTATTGGTGTTATTATTATAGATACAGACAGAGAGAGATTGTATGTATGTATGTATAATAAAAGTTAGGGTTCCTGCGACGGCGGCGCGTCGCAGATTGAATTGAAAAGGGGTGTTTTTGTTGGGTGGGGATTTCAGCATTGGGAGAATATAGAGACAAGCATGTGTAAGTATATATAGTTTATAGGACTAGTTTTATTCTCCACCAGATCATGTTAATTAATACTAAGGCAGTAGGTGTGTGTGTGTTTGTGTTTTAAATTGGTGTGTATATCTGGAAATATGTGAGTATGATAATTGTGTCTTTGTTGGAGAGGGAGAGGGAGAGGGAGAGGGATGATGTGTAGGAGTAGAGTATAAAAAGGAGTAGAAAGTGTGTATGTATATTGTATGTATACGTGTGGAATATGTAGGATTGTGGAATATGTCAGATTCACCTTACTTGTACAAATAAAAAATTTCGTAATAGAATCTGAATTTAAATGATGAATAAAAAATAGTTATTTGTATATAAGTTATGAATAATAGTTATTTGTATCATATTATGAAATTAATACAGTATAAATTATGATCCAAATGGTACCACTGTACAACTGCCTTTTCCATTTGGTACCATCCAACATTTTTGACTTCCAAGTGGCACCACTGTACTTTTGGCTTTTCCATATAGTTCCATTCAACATTTTTGACTTTCAAATGGTACCATTGTACAATTAGCTTTTCCATATGGTAACATTCAATATTTTTGACTTCTGCGTGGTACTATTTTTCTCTTATTTGATTTTAGTGAAAGGAAAATGGTACCACGTAGAAGTCAAAAATATTGAATGGTACCATATGGAAAAACCAAATGTATAGTGATACCATTTGGAAGTCAAAAAAGTTGAATGGTACCATATGGTGGTGCCACTTGGAAGTCAAAAATGTTGGATGGTACCAAATGGAAAAGCCAATTGTACAGTGGTACCATTTGGAATTTCCCTTACAAATATCATTTTGTAAATAAAATATAGTTCTGAAATATTTTTTTCTATTTTAATAAAATAACTGAATTTTCAAACAAAAAAAACAGAAAAATATGAATTGATTTGTTTAGATTATTAAATTTAATTTTTCCTATATAAGTTAGACAATTAGCTAATAACAAGTTACACAATATTTTAACAACAATCAAAATTTCAATAACAAATAATAAATATCACATCGAAATTTTCTTCAATAAAATTAAGAATATTCCATTTGGTATCACCGTAAAATTGACTTTTTCATTTGCTTGAAGTTTAATATTTAGGGGCACCATTATACTTCCACTTCATCCACATAATACCATCCCGTTAATCATCTAAATATTGTAAAAAACCAATACGTTAATGGAGATTCAATCTCAAACAGTAAAGTTGTATATACATTTCTTATATCTACATCATAGAGAAGACAATGTTTTGTTACAGAATTTGTTACAGAAAAGAAGTGAAGTCTACCACTAGAACCACAAATCTATTTATAGAAGAAACAAAACGGTTATGATAAGTAGCAGCTCAGCTATAAACGTGATAAGTAACTAGTGTGATAAGTACAAGAGTCCCCCTCATATTGAAGGTGGTGGAACAACATTCAATCTGGAGAGAGATTGCCAATGAGCTTGACGACCAAGGCCTTTGGTGAAGATGTCTGCTAACTGAGATGAACCAGGAAGATATTATGGGTGAATGAGCTTAGATTGAACCTGTTCCCGAACAAAATGACAATCTAGTGCAAAATGTTTAGTCTTTGGATGAAAAATAGGATCTGCACAAAAATATCCAAAGCAGCCTGATTATCACTATGTATTGTAATAGGAAGTGTTTGAGGAACATCAAGTTCAGATAGCAGAAGTGTCAACCATGAGACTTCACAAGCAGTGTCAACAATAGCTCGCAGCTCAGCTTCAGCAGTGGAACGAGAGATAACTTTTTGTTTGGTTGAATGCCAAACAATTAGAGAAGAACCAAGAGTTAAGCACATTCCAGTTATACTACGAAGCATGCCAGAAGAATCTAATGTGGAATCCCAATCACTGTCACAATAAGCTTCAAGCTTAAGAGAAGCATTAGCAGAGTAAAACAATCCTTGGAAAGGAGTACCTTTAAGGTAACGAAGAACACGCTGAACAACTAACATGTGTGGTTCACGTGGTGTCTGTAAGAACTGACTAAGATGATGCACAATGTAAGAAATATCAGGTCGAGAAACTGTAAGATACGGTAGCTTTCCAACATACTTACGATAGATTGTAGGATCATCAAGTAAAGCACTAAATCGTAAACAAATTTATGCAATGATTTGCATAAATTTATCAACAAATTTATACGATAAATTTATCAACAAATTTAACTGATGAAGGTTTATGTATCGTAAACTGTAAGATACAAATTTATGCAATAATTTGCATAAATCGTAAACAGATGTATACGATAGGTCGAGACAACTTGACATTACTATCAACAGGAAGAGACAATGGTTTGCAATTTTCTAGGCCTGCTTCAACCAACAAATCGTAAACAAATTTATGCTGATGTAAATATAAACCTTCATCGGTTTTATGTATCTCAAGGCCAAGGTAGTATTTTGCTAAGCCTAGATCCTTGATAGTAAAAGTAGAATGCAAGACATTTTTGACATGTTGGATAAAAACATTACTTGTACCAGTAAGCAAAATATCGTCAACATAAATAAGAGATGTGACAAAAATGCCAACTACCTTATAAACAAATAATGAGTAATCTGCCACAGTTTGAGTAAAACCAATGTCAAGTAATACTGAAGCTAATTTTTCAAATCAAACCCGGGATGCTTGTTTTAAACCATAGATTGACTTGTTCGGCTTGCAAACATAATTGGTACCATAAAGAGGATGGCCCTTTGGGAGTGCTATATATACTTCTTCAGTTAAATCTCCATGAAGAAAAGCGTTGTTGATATCCATTTGGTGAATATCCCAACGTTTTACAGCAGCTAAAGCCAAAACAGTTCGAACATTGGCTATCTTGGCAACAGGTGAGAAAGTATTGTGGTAATCTTGGCCTTCAATTTGAGTAAAGCCTTTGGCAACCAAACGGGCCTTAAACTTATCTAAAGATCCATCTGCCAAGTATTTTACTCTGTACACCCATTTACAGTCCATAACCTTTTTATTATCTGGAAGAGGTACAATAGTCCATGTGTTGTTTGCTTCTAAAACCTGCAATTCTTTTGACATAGCATCTACCCATCTGATGTCTTTAATAGCTTGGTTATAGGTAAAAGGTTCGTTTATAGTGTTTTGAGGACTAATAGTACAAGCATAAATTAATGGTTGAGAATAATGAGAGAAATTATATTTCTCAGAATCAATGGGACAGTCTAGTAAAATAGCACTAGCTGTAGAAACTGTGGATGCATGTTTTGGTTGTTTGGAAACAGTGACATAATCCTTTAACCAAGTAGGCTGAATTTTTCGTCTAAGAGAAACCCTTTGTGAAGTTGAGGTCTGGATTGGTTGGACAGCAGTATCAATAGTACTATCAACATTGTTATCAACAGTGTTATCAAAAGATGGAGTATGTATGTTATCAACAGATGGAGTATGTATGCTGTGATCAGATGAAGTATCAATGAAATCATCTAAAGGAGTGAGAAGATGTTCACTGTCATAGTGAGAAACAGGTGGTGGAGTAAATAAATGAGTAGAAGATTGTGATGAGATAGTGGCAAAAGGAAAAACAATTTCAGTGAAAGTAACATGTCGTGAAATGTAAAACTTGTGAGTGACTGGATCAAACATTTTGTACCCTTTTTGTGTCATAGAGTAACCAAGAAATACAGTTTCAATAGCACGTGGTGCAAGTTTGTCTGAATCGTGAACAGACATGTGGGCAAGACAACCAAATACCCTGAAGGGTGTATAAGATGGTGGTTTGTGAAAAAGTTTTCATATGGAGAAATGTAGCCCAAAACAGTGGTAGGAATTCGGTTGATAAGATAGGTGGAAGTAAGAATGCATTCACCCCAAAAAGATGAAGGCAAATGAACTTGGAATAACAAAGCTCGAGACATTTCAAGTAAATTTCAGTGCTTACGTTCAACTCTGCCATTTTGTTGGGGAGTATAGGGACAAGATGTTTGGTGTATTGTACCTTATGATAAAAGAAAATTAGTGAAATCATGGCTAAGAAATTCACCTCCATTATCACAGAATTGGAGTCACAAACAGAGAAAACTCACTTAATCCAGTTTCTAATGGGTTTACATTCAAGCTATACAGTTGCTGGTGGTCAACTACTCATGATGAACCCTTGGCCAACTGTGAATCAAGCTTTTATGCTTCTTAAGCAAGAAGAAAAACAACGCCAAACACATTCTCCCTGTTTCTCCTGTTGCAATGATGGTTAACATGTCTATTGGTGCTCATCCTGGTTATGTATATGTAAGAAGTATAGATTAGAGATATACCTGAAATCAAAATAACAATACCAAAATACCAAAAATATGTTTTGAGGCACGTGAAAACCACGCTATCCTTAAAACAGATAAGCCCCTTCCGTGTGGTGCTTGAAGGTTGTTGTGGCTTCCATCTCCCAGGATACAACGAAACGAGGTGATATTAAGCACTAGAGATCCACCTCCTACGAACCGAACAAACACGCTTTATATCTCCCAGAAACCGAACCTATAGCTCTAAGAAGAATGCAAGATATACTATAGGAAAAACTTGTAATCTTTTTTGTGTCTCAAACCAAGATGCCAAAGTCTCCTTATATAGGAGTAAAAAATATGTAACTTACTTGGTAATTAATTTTGTAACTTATACACCATAATAAGCAAATCACTAATGCACCATTATTTTGTGAGTTACAAAATTAAAACACATAAGTTACAAAAATAATGTGGGAGTTACAAAACCAAAATATTAATACATTTCAAATTTATTCAAATATGCCAACAATCCCTCACATGAATAAAATTGACAATGTAAAACGACCTTTGACACGGAGATAGAGCGCACGGTAGAAACCAGCATAGGATAGGTAGGCGTACACCCTTGAACCTTCCCTTGTAAGAACATATTTACATTTCTAGAATTTCAGTAGTCGCGTTGACCTTGAACTGCCCTTCTATATTGTCAAATGATGATACATCCCCCACTGGAGTCTTTCCCTATATTTGTTCAGTTCTCACTGTTAAGCCCATTTTGGTCCTGAGCTTTAGCCTGGTTCTGTGAGTTTTTCCCAGAATTAGCCCCCACAATTCCTTCTTGAAGTGACCCCACTTCACTCACATAGGTGATCTCTTGAATAATACAAACGTATTATTTGTTCAACATATCGACCACATAAGGATCATTAAAAGCATAGTCCAGCCTTATCCAAATTTTATCACTGTTTTTCATCATAGGAATGGACCCGGGAGTAAAACCCCCACAGTGATCTCCCTAAGTCGTTACAGTTAGGTTGTCCCATTGAACCAAGATCTTGGGATCTCCAGTCAACAAGGTTGGGTTTCCTTTGCATCAACTTTTATTATGGGCTTTAGTCCCATTCCTTTCGATGATTTCTCATCTAACTCTCTTGTTAACCCTTTGGTTAGCGGATCTGCAGTGTTATCTTTTGACCTAATATGATCAATAGTGATAACTACAGTTGAGAGTAGTTGTCTAACGGAATTGTGTCGACGACAAAGATGTTTCGACATTCCATTACAATCATTTTCACTATACTCGTGCATCTTCACTTTGGCATATATCATATTTTGGTAATCACTTTACCAGTCAGCAACCAAGGCTTCAATTCGTCATTGACATTACCAATTTTTAGCGTCCCAAAAATTAGTTATATCAATTTATCTCATTACCAAGTTTAAGCGTCCCTAAACTGGCAACACTCATTCACTCAGTTACCAAATCTGAGCGTCCTCAAAAATGGCAACTATATCGTTTATTATGAAGCCATAACATATCATAACAATATCAAATTTTATATGCCAATTTTCGTATCTATGTTGTTCCAATCAACATAACCACCAAAATACAGACTTTCTACTCTTGCCTTAGCTAGAGAAACCAAGAAAGACTGTTCCCAAATTCATTGATGTACTTCTACATTTCAAAATGCTGACAATTTAAGTATCATCTTTAATGAACCATATTCTTATAACTGAAGAATATATCATAAAGTAAGTTAGGTCTTCACTTTTGACTGTAATATTTTAATTATCAATCTGACCTTTTACTTTTCTTTGACCC
This sequence comes from Kitagawia praeruptora, assembly GCA_037693485.1. Classification (NCBI taxonomy): domain Eukaryota; kingdom Viridiplantae; phylum Streptophyta; class Magnoliopsida; order Apiales; family Apiaceae; genus Kitagawia; species Kitagawia praeruptora. Next base: position 113,198,678 of record CM075344.1, read on the forward strand.
ATATATTTATTTTCTAATTTGAAAATTCGTTTGGGCCCAAATGACATCTATCTCGCAAGAAGATCCATTCATATATTTATTAAACACGATTCTGTCACATAAAATCACTTCTCTCATAGAAACACATAATTCTAGTCAATTTCTCTATTGACATCCATTTTCTCATAGGATCATCAGAGAATTCTCATAGCTTCTCTCAAGTTTTGAGGTTTACCTTCAATCAAAAATTTCAGACATTTTTTTGGACTAACAAAATCTTTAAATCTTTTGTCCTCTAGGTTCAACCTCACATTCATCCAATAACTCATAATTTTATTTGGATAAATTTTAATTACAGATCTACAAGGAACTACTAGCTCATCAAAGAAGCATTCCAAGATTCAGTAATTGCATTTTAATGATCTCACAAATTAGATCCATCTGCATGCTACAAGATATCATTAGACTCAAACGCTGTCTATATATCCATCCCAAATACCTCAATTGGTTTTGGATCTCTTTTTACCTTAATAGGTATTGGTATCATGACATTTTCAAGATACCCCCACATTTCGAATATTTCTAAGAAAGTCAAAATGCATTCCAAAACTAATATGAACAAATTATTTTCTTTCATAAGAAAGACTACTCCATTCATCTAATGCGAGTTAGGTACAGTGGCACATCACTCGGTGTATTCACCACCAAAGTCATTCTTTACCATCTTAATTTTCTGTATTTAAGTTGGTTTTCAACCTCAAGCTTATAGAGTGAACACCTCCATTCAACTTCATTCTCTCTATAACGAGTACACCTCTCAGTAGAGCAGGTTTCACATCGTTCATTAAACCTTCTCAGGTTTTAATCTCACGTTCCTAGAACTTTCCTGTTCTTGTCACTGAAATATTCAACAATTGAATTTCTCTAAAATTTCAATTTGGTTCACAAGAGAACCTAATTTTCTGGCTCATCAACTGGTACAACCAGAAGATGTCCGAGGAAGAACATAAACTTCCAATAAATCCCCATTCAGTGATCCTTGATCAACTGATGCGTTAGGATTAACAACATTTTGGATTTCTCCAAATTTCGGCATACAGAGCTGCCGCAATGTCGTATTAGGTATCATACGGATCATCATAATAGGCTCGTGTGTCACTGTCTCAACAGACCGACACCAACATGAGATATAATAATTTTTCCGGATCCATTTGGAAAAATATAAATTTCATGCCGACCCACAACCCGTACTCCATAGGTACAAGATTCGTTAGGTTTTTAACGTACTGAATATCCACGAAGGATTTTAGTTCCAATGAACTTTCTCAACCAAGATTGATCTTTTTTAGAAAACTATCGTCGCAAAATATAATTAAGCTAATAATTTTTTTGCAATTAAAAATTATTACTTAATTTTCCCAAACGTCACCATGATAAAATCATAATAAAAATATTTTTAAGCACATGGATCCAAGTAGTGAGATTATCTAGCATATTGACGAATCATAATATCACTCAAATAAGGTAGCAAATTAATGCATCCAATTCAGTCATATTTTAAACTAAATTGAGTATTATTGAATTAACTCATAAAAGATAATCATGCGAACATACAGCTCATTGTCAGACATTTATCCAGAACATCAACAATCTATAAAACATTGCAGAAATGATACATTAGGAATATAAGCATCAGTGAGGATCCATTCTGTTACTCTACAATTAGAAAATTACAAATTGCATACGACATTTGTATCATTTGATAACTGAAAACCAAGTTGTTATTACTAATAGAAAATATAAAACCAATCACACATTTTCTGGTCTTTAATATTAAATCTATAAGGCAAACCAAGTGGTACATTGCAAGTCACAAATTTAATTATTGACAACAACTCGTAAGCAAGAACAAGTTAAGAGTTTATGTTTCCAACTTCCAAGGTAATCAAAGCCAGTGACATGCAATTCCCCAATGAAAGCATATTCAAACATTTAACACAAGAATATGTGTCAAGGTGTTACACACGGCTATACAAAGCAAACAACCTTAAATATAATTTTAAAAACCATTAACTCCTAATATAGAAACTGACAAGAAATTAAGAGTGTAAGATCACAAAAACACGTATAACATGCTTTCAGTTTCTAGTAAATGAAGGGAAAAAAAAACTTCACATATGGCATGTAGAAACCAAAGAAATTAAGACCTGTACATGGCATGCAAGAACATATATACAGGCTGCCTATAAATCGGTAAAATCCATGGTTTTTTTTTATGCATGCGACCATGCAGTGATAAAAAAATATGTCCTCTCGCACAAAACAAATAACAATTTGCAAGACTTAATTATCAAAACTCCTTAAATACAAGATCTCACACTACAAGAGAGTGCAAGAAAACTTACAAATATAATATCCATAAAGGCTATTACAGATCAAAAAAAAAACCACGGCATGTCTAAATTAGCTGATCAAAACCACATGTATTAATTAAAACACCAACAATATGAAGATGAGTATCACAAAGAGATCAAAACACTATACTCCTGGAAAAAGAAAATTCAAACAAATTAGTTTATAAACTAAACCAATTCATAGGAATTATGTTATCTGTTTTAAGCTTGTAAGAAGTGTAGATTAGAGATATACCTGAAATCAAAATAACAATAACAAAATACCAAAAATATGTTTCGAGGCACGTGAAAACCACGCTATTCTTAAAATAGATAAGCCCCTTCCATGTGGTGCTTGAAGGTTGTTGTGGCTTCCGTCTCCCATGATACAACGAAACGAGGTGATCTTAAGCACTAGAGATCCGCCTCCTACGAACCGAACAAACACGCTTTCTATCTCCCAGAAACCGAACCTATAGCTCTAAGAAGAATGCAAGATATACTATAGGAAAAACTTGTAATCTTTTTGTGTCTCAAACCAAGATGCCAAAGTCTCCTTATATAGGAGTAAAAAATATGTAACTTACATGGTAATTAATTTTGTAACTTATACACCATAATAAGCAAATCACTAATGCACCATTATTTTGTGAGTTACAAAATTAAAACACATAAGTTACAAAAATAATGTGGGAGTTACAAAACCAAAATAATAATACATTTCAAATTTATTCAAATATGCCAACAATATCTAATCGTTTTAGTGATAAAGCTTCAAATCCAATTCAAGAGTGTTCTCATTGTCATTTCAAAGGCCATACTAAGGAGAAGTGTTACAAATTGCATGGTTATCCTCTTGATCACCCAAATCATCCGAACAATAAAGGGAGACGCAGATTTACTCCTAAGACCAATGTGTCTAAATCTTCAAATGCTATGCAAGCTTCTACACAATCTCTTATTTCTCAGACTCAGAGTTCTGTTACCTAACCTACTGATCATACCTTACCAATAGATTAACGTTTGGTTAATCCTTATTATGAAAAATTTCATAGTCGTATCAAATGAAAATTTTCATAATTTTATATGGTTGATTAACGTTTGTTTAAAAGAACGGTATTATGTGACTGAATTTAAAAGCATATTAATGTCACTTAAAAGTCAAAATTTTGGGTAATACCAAATCGAAAAATCAACTGAATAATATTAAAATTATCATGATTGAATAAATCTTGCATATATCCTTATTATGAACAACATTTTAAATATAAAAACAACCGAACTTTCATAAGAAGCGATAAATAAAACGAAAACATAAATAAATCGAAAACAAGATTATTGTATGAAGTTAGATTTTTTCGGGAAAAAAAGGAAATCGAAGAGCTAAATTAGAGAAAAGAGAACGATAAATATAAAAAACCTAAATTACAAAACAAATTTTTAAAAGAATTTGACTGCTTCAACCTTAAAAGCCAACATATAGTATAATGAAGAACATTTCTAAAATCTTTAAACAAATCTTTTATTATAATACATGAGTCTACCGATGTTCAGTTAACCAATCAGAAAACTTTGAATTATTTTAGAACCAATTAGAGCTAATTCCTAAATTTTAGACCAATCATATTATATTAAAAGTTTTCCTTATTTACAATCTCACCCTACCTTATTAACCATGGTTAGTTAACACTTCTAATTTAAATACAATGATGATTTTATTAGACATATCCATAAATACATATTTTTTAATATTTACATATCCATAAATACATATTTTTTAAATAAAAAAATTACTGAAAAAGCACTATTTTAATTTGAAATCAATCACGATATATTATTTTATATTTTAAATTATATTTCATAACTACTCATTCATTAATCAACCACTTTTTTAATATAAAGTCAATCACAATCATATTATCATACATTATAAATTGATTTTCATAATATATATTGTACAATTATAATCGATTTTAAATAATTATAATATAATTCAACTAGAAATATGAAAAACGTCAGATTTGAAATCAGATCTTAAATAATTTGGATAATTTCCATACCTTCAAATACTCAATTTCTTTTAAAAGCTCAAAATTTTATTTATTCATAATTTTTTAATAAAATTAATTAACACTACACCAAATATGGGCTGTTGCAACACCAAACAAGTGTAATATTAGGCCCCAAAAGTGTTACAATAAATGTTTATGCAACGCTTTTGCTAAAACTCGGTGTTGCATTTGCCGGCGTTGCAATAGCCTTCTATAGCAACGCTTTTTGAACTTATTGCAACACTTTTAAAAGTATTACAAAAAGAGTTTGTTGTAGTTTTTTGTAACACTTTTGCATATTTTAGTAACATTTTAAATGTGTTACAACAGACTAATGCAACACTTTTTTGCAACATTAATAGACTTCAAATGTTACAAAGTGAGTTTATTGAAACATTTTTATGCATTTTGCAATATTTTTGGTTTTTTTTTGCAACATTATTCTGCAACATTTTATCCCTGTTGTAATACTTTTAAATTTAGTTGGCAACACTTATTTGCAACACTTTTTATTAGTCCAAATTGCATTGTCATGTTTGAAATTTTAATATGCCTTGCATAAAAGAATACCAAACCGGAAATGACATTTCAAATCCAAAATGGCAAATCCAACAAGAAAATGTCAATACAGTAGCCCAGACATAGTACTACCAAGTCTAAGGTCGAAACACATGTCGACTAAATACATCACAATTCTACATTAAACTTAGTCTTTCAATTATCAAAATACCAACTACGTACTACCAAAAGTACACACTTATTGACAGAAATAATTAGTTAGTACTAATCGTCGATCATCACTTTCGTCGTCGGCCTGGTGACCATTGTCATCCTCGCAATCGTCGTCCACCTGATCAATATCCTCACTTTCGTCCTCCTGTGGAATAAACAAGGTTAGTCATCCTCACAGTCAATTCATCAGATACATATTGTACAACTTACAAGTTTTAATTCTTACTTCTGTTTTTAAATAACTTAGTCATAGATAATATTTTTCAAGCTCACCTCAAACAGGCTCTAATCTTTCAACTTGTGTCTCATACTTGACTAGATTAATTCTATATATAAATTATATGAGGTAAATAAACAATTTATTTATAAGTATTGTATGTCATTTATTTATCAATTTTGATGACTTGACCTAGGATTGAACAGGTTCATGACAAGGCTGTCGCGTGCCTATCAAATAATAATATCTAACAAATCCTTCTAACTATGTAGTAGGGTAAGTCAGAGTCGATCCCACAGAGACAAACGTGTCAATCACCAGTTGTTCTCGATTCAATTTAGCCAAACAAGTAACACAATAAAATATCAAAGATTATTATACTAATTTTATACTAATGCAATTAATCAATTAACTAAAACATCCAGAATTAAGTGTCCCCACTAGCATGAATTAATGCAATCGTGAATTCCCTCCCCAATCAATCGTATAATACTCAAAAGGAAAGATGCGCCCTATAAATACCAATAACCTCTCTCGAGTATTAATGGCTTCTCTAAAATACAATCAAGCCTATTCTCATGGTATCATGCAATTTAGAGACATTAATTACAGCATCCTAACTTCCTAACAATCCGTTCTACTTATTCTCATGGAGAAGTTCATGTCCTCATTGGATAAATCACAACCATCTAAATCCAACTCTCGTTGATAAATAGACAATGGTTCAAACAATAAACATAATCACGTCTGATTTGTAATTGCTAATTAAAACAACTCAATAAGCAAGAGCAATTAAACAATCAAATTGGGGGAATTGGGAAATTCACACATCAATCATAACTAGGGTTCTACTTAACCCTAGATTAATTATCTACTCATACATAATTAAACTAATAAAGCAAGAGATATATTATGAACACATAATATTATAAAGAATAGAGAAAAACCTTCAATCTCCAAAGAAAAGTGAATAGCTATCTCCAATCTCTCTATACTAGAATATACAAGTTATGTACAATAATTTTTCTATCCTTCAAAATAATATCCTAGATGTGTTTATATAGGCTCTAAAAGTCTTGCCCAGCAAGAAAATACCAAAACAGAATTATAATAGAATTTCTGCAAAAATACGTTTCCTAAATTGAATCTGTTTGTTTAAGGAAAATTCGTATCTGCTTTCCTTCAGTATTTCCGAACCTTTCCAGTTGTGATTGGACGTCTGGGCCACTTTAGAATGATAGAGAATCTCGTTATCTTCGCGTGGACTGCTTATGGGCCTCAAACAGAGTTGTAGAACTCAAGATATGGCCAAAATAGTAAAAACTGTAATTTTTCAGGGGCAACCTGCGCCCAGCAGTCTGTTCTTCGCGCAGATTGCTCCTACCCGGCGCAATTTGCTCGTGGGAATCCTATCCCAAGTTATAGAAAATCTCCCAGGCTTCGCATGGGCAGTAAGATCGCTGAAAACGGACTTCTAGAACTCCAGATATGTCCAAAACAGTGTAGACTGCGCAACCGTCTCAGAAATCCGAATTTTAATTAATTTATTCTCCAAAAACAATAGAAGCATCCACCTTAATCAACATTCTCGTAAATCTGCACAACTAAGCAAAACACATCAAAACTACAAGAAACTTGAGTCCAAGACAATCAATTTAAGCCAATTTAGAATGCTCCAAGTAGATATAAAATCCACTTATCAAACACCCCCAAACTTAAACCGATGCTTGTCCTCAAGCATTAACAATTACAACTAACTAACTAACTAGTACCACTTCCGTAGGTGATCACGGTTGCATTTGGCATATGCAACAAGCCCTTTAAACCCCTAAGCAGCCCTAGTGGACGAGTAAGGTCTCGTGAGGGCCTATAGCGAATGTACCCACAAAATCCAATGCAATGCAATGCATGAATGCAACTAATATGAAAATGCAAAGATCCCCTTCAAACTCACCAAAACCAACTAACAAGCAAATATCTCAAAGAATGTAAATAAATCCAAGCAGAGCTCGACTAAGTCCCCGTATACTAACAATACATGAACAGAAACGTGCGTGTGTGCAATGCTCATCAGAAATACTCCCAACACTAGGTCAAAAATCATACATATCCTTTGTCAAGACAATCACAGGTTTATAAAAAGAATAGACTGTAGACACTTCATAACTTAGAAACACCTCCATCCTCATTCAAGTTAGCCATGAATTCATGCTTTATTACTACATTACGACACATAATACAATACACATGCTTATTTAACCGTGCAATGAATGAGACCCCAAAAGGCTTATACAATAATACCCATGTAGCGAGTGTTAGGTCAGCAATCCCAAACCACAAGAGCTTTAGGTTACTAGGACTAAGTCCCCTCAGACTTATTTACTCGAGTATTAAAGAGCTCACTCTAGTTAATTCTGCATTTAACAATTAAACTATTGACTTTTTTTTTTCCTTTTTTTTTTCTTCTTTTTTTTTTCTTCTTTTTTTTTTTTCATGCAATCTGGAATGAGCCTTTCTCATTTCCAACCCTAGACTACTCATATAATATGAGCTGGCTACTAGCCAATTGACACCTAGCCATTATTCAACAAATATTAACAACTAGCATGAAATCCCTGGTTTCCCCCAAACTTAGACTTTAGTGCTCCTACGCCATCAAGGGAATAACGAAAATTCTAAATATAATCAAGTGATTAAATCTCAAAACTCCAAACAAGCATAACCTCAACCTAGCCCAAAAGCAAACAATGAGTTGTGTAAAAATTTTGTTCCCGTAACATGCAAGTCAATTCCTAGGAACTATAAATCAACCCTCTACTCATCATCATCACACTCAATTAAACATCTACCTACCAATCAGAATCAGCTCATCCTAAGGGATCATGAATTATGCATGTCATGAAAATGCAACTAACATGAACATGGTATACGAAAATAAAATAACAGAATGTCCTACATGAAACAACATAAATAATACGAACATAAATGCATAATTTACTACTACTAATATTCAAAGCATGAAATCCTACATGAACACATAATACAACAACAACTACTAATCCCTCAATTTTTTTTTTCAACACTCTTTTCTTTTCCTACACTAATGACATGGGTTGCCTCCCACGAAGCGCTTTTTTTTAAGGTCTTTAGCTCGACCTCTTATCAATAACTAGATCATCAATAAGGTGAAAAAGCAAACAAATGTACATATCTCCTAATTCGAATTAATCTAATGATATGAGCACCAATTAAATAACCAAGAAGATATATAAATTGACATGTGAGACTCATGTGATGCTCAAGAATTTCCGGTATGTGAAAGTATTTCGAAAAATCATCTCCAACATGGCTATAGTTACTTTTCACAAATTCCTCCCAAATTGGGTCAACAAAAGGCATACACATATTTTCAATTTTAACATCATTCAAGTCAAGTTTATCCAAATTCGGTTCTATCTCATCTACCACAATTGGAATCACTATATCCTTATTCAAATTTATATCTACCACAACCATACTATCACCCTCATCAAATAGCGTGCAAAAAGAGTCATCTAAGAAATCAATCTCATTACTATCAAACGAGTTTTCACACGAGTTAATTTCTTGAGAAGCATATGGGTCAATAAGAGCAAGACTATCAAAATAACCATCTTCATCATCAAAATCATCAAAAATTAACTTACTGTTACTAACCTCGTTTTGCGACTCTTTGAACTCCTTACCACTCCACAAAGTTGCATCATCAAATTGACTCATTGGTATTTCCTCCATTTGAGAGCGCCTCTCAACGAATTCAGTTACCTCTTGAGCTAGTTGAGCAATTGAGTTTTCAATCAACTTACCTTGAACTTTCAACTCATTAAGACTTGTCTCAAGCTCTTCATTCTTGCTCAGCTGTGCAACAACAACTCCTTCCAACAGACTTTCCAAGTTGGATTTTTGTGGTGGCTGAGAGTAGTTGATTTGAGGTGGTTGAGTTTGGCATGGACTAACTTGCATCTCTTCAAATTGAGCATTAAACTGTTGATGTTGAGCATCACAAGTGGCTAAAGACTCATTCATCTTGGCATATGGAGAGAAATAAGTTTCCAAGGCAGTTTCCAAGCTAGATTTTTCTGGTTGAGGTAGATTGTTTTGGTAGGAAAAATCAGAATAATTTTCCCAACTAGAAGTGTATGTCTCACAATAAGGATTATACTGTGGTCCTTGGTCAGAGTTGTAATGGGCATTGTAATGAAAATTATTATCCCAATATTGTGCTTGGCTTGGGTAATAAGGGGTATTATATTGGCAAAAATTTTGAGTGTGTCCCTGTATACCGCAAACATCACATGTAGCAACCAAATAAGAATTTCTTGACTCTACTTCATCGATCTTTTGAGATAATGCCTGCATAGTCTCAATCAATGCCTCCATGCTTTCTTCTTGCTCCTCTCTTCACTCGCTTAATTTCTTGGTATAGGAATCTGAAAATCAATTTTACAAGAAACAAGAAAAACCACAAGCAAAGATCAAACAGAACAAGAATAATAGCCGAAGCAACACAACTAAACAACTTGGCCAAACTAACTCAAAAATTAACTAATCTAACACTGCTTTGTCCCCGGCAGCGGCGCCAAAAATTTGACAAGGCTGTCGCGTGCCTATCAAATAATAATATCTAACAAATCCTTCTAACTATGTAGTAGGGTAAGTCAGAGTCGATCCCACAGAGACAAACGTGTCAATCACCAGTTGTTCTCGATTCAATTTAGCCAAACAAGTAACACAATAAAATATCAAAGATTATTATACTAATTTTATACTAATGCAATTAATCAATTAACTAAAACATCCAGAATTAAGTGTCCCCACTAGCATGAATTAATGCAATCGTGAATTCCCTCCCCAATCAATCGTATAATACTCAAAAGGAAAGATGCGCCCTATAAATACCAATAACCTCTCTCGAGTATTAATGGCTTCTCTAAAATACAATCAAGCCTATTCTCATGGTATCATGCAATTTAGAGACATTAATTACAGCATCCTAACTTCCTAACAATCCGTTCTACTTATTCTCATGGAGAAGTTCATGTCCTCATTGGATAAATCACAACCATCTAAATCCAACTCTCGTTGATAAATAGACAATGGTTCAAACAATAAACATAATCACGTCTGATTTGTAATTGCTAATTAAAACAACTCAATAAGCAAGAGCAATTAAACAATCAAATTGGGGGAATTGGGAAATTCACACATCAATCATAACTAGGGTTCTACTTAACCCTAGATTAATTATCTACTCATACATAATTAAACTAATAAAGCAAGAGATATATTATGAACACATAATATTATAAAGAATAGAGAAAAACCTTCAATCTCCAAAGAAAAGTGAATAGCTATCTCCAATCTCTCTATACTAGAATATACAAGTTATGTACAATAATTTTTCTATCCTTCAAAATAATATCCTAGATGTGTTTATATAGGCTCTAAAAGTCTTGCCCAGCAAGAAAATACCAAAACAGAATTATAATAGAATTTCTGCAAAAATACGTTTCCTAAATTGAATCTGTTTGTTTAAGGAAAATTCGTATCTGCTTTCCTTCAGTATTTCCGAACCTTTCCAGTTGTGATTGGACGTCTGGGCCACTTTAGAATGATAGAGAATCTCGTTATCTTCGCGTGGACTGCTTATGGGCCTCAAACAGAGTTGTAGAACTCAAGATATGGCCAAAATAGTAAAAACTGTAATTTTTCAGGGGCAACCTGCGCCCAGCAGTCTGTTCTTCGCGCAGATTGCTCCTACCCGGCGCAATTTGCTCGTGGGAATCCTATCCCAAGTTATAGAAAATCTCCCAGGCTTCGCGTGGGCAGTAAGATCGCTGAAAACGGACTTCTAGAACTCCAGATATGTCCAAAACAGTGTAGACTGCGCAACCGTCTCAGAAATCCGAATTTTAATTAATTTATTCTCCAAAAACAATAGAAGCATCCACCTTAATCAACATTCTCGTAAATCTGCACAACTAAGCAAAACACATCAAAACTACAAGAAACTTGAGTCCAAGACAATCAATTTAAGCCAATTTAGAATGCTCCAAGTAGATATAAAATCCACTTATCAGTTCAAAACAAAGAAAATGATAAAATATCATCCTAAGGACAAAATACTTGACTCACGTAAATAGACACTGATGTAATAAATGTGGATAAAGTCAAAAACTTGAAACAGGAAATCAGAACTGGATTCTCCTAGTGATCAATAATATCACATACTGGGATACATGTTTAAAGGATCTATAAATCACACATTTTCCCTCAAGTTTTATAATACAATTACATTTTCTCCACCTGAGTACTAAATCAATTTAATTTATTTATATACAATTTATCATGTCTTTCATATTTGTGGTGGGCCTTTTTACAACCATCTTGTATTTATTCAATTATGATATATGATTTTCCTTGGTTTAGTTCTTGTTTGTAACATTACTTATCACTTGTTCATTATTATGTAATTGTAATATTACCATTAAAGACAGTAGTGGTGTCGCACTCACCCCTTTTATAGGAGATTGAAGATTCCAATCTAGTGAGCCTTATCAAATAAGTTTGGTTTCCTGTTGCGTCATTCATATCTTTGCACCAAATTGTACCTTGGTCAAAATCAAACAATCCCCAGATTCCAACAGCCTTCCTCTTCACCGCATATTGTACAACATAAACCAAATTAGAACTTTCACAACATAATGTAAAAGATGGTGTGAGGATTAAATAAAAATGAACTTGAGTAGAAGAGTGACAAACCTTTCCGCAAAATTCACAGAAATATCTGGTGTGCTGTGAAACCTCCATCTTTTTAATTTTAACAATATAGTCTGAAACTCGGGCCCATGTCTTGTCAAACACTTCCTACCTGAGTCCCAGCAACATAGTTATCAGAGTATCTTCTTTCTTTACATGCTACTGTTAGTACCTTAAAGTATGATCTATAATGACAAGACCATATGGTGGCCAAACTCATGTACTGCAAATATATCGTATCTATATGCAACTTTGTTTAAATGCATACACTACTAACTACATTTTATGTTACTATAAGGGGTGCTATCTCGCCAACCACTGTAATCTCTGGTTTGTACAGTAAATGAATAACATGCATTATTTTCGAATTTGAAGTTAATTCAATTCCATACTCATCATCCCTGATTGAAATTAAACCTTTCCTTGTCCTAGAAATAAATTTTAAAAGAGAAATATGTGAGCTTTACAAAAAGAACACCATGAATAACTAATTTTAAGTGTGATGGACCAAAGATACAAACCTTTTTCAGTACTTGTAAACGCAAGCAACGTTTGCAGTTATAATTAACTTGACAAACAGGGCAGAACCTGGCAAAATCATCTTATGTCATTTTAGGGTACCTGCATCGATACATAAGTGGTCAATTAGTGAATCTGTATTCAGATGATTTTAAGCAAGTAGAATAAAGGCAAATATTGACAAGTGTTGACCAAATCAGTTTAAACTAGAATCAGAAAATATGAGAGACATATATTAAGGGGAAAAAACGAAATATACCAAGTGGTCATGCAGGGCACACAATATCTCTTCCATTTACAGTTTCCACAAGTGACAACCCGGCCTTTGTTGTTTCTCTGGCATTGATTTAGTACTTATATCCAACTTATTTTCAGATCCAAAGCCGTAAAATGTTGGTCTTCATGCTCCATTTCAGCTGCTGCTGCCTTTTGTTGTCTCTGCATTTCATTACTTGCCAACTAATTTCACCCCCGACCCCATAATACATGCACATAGTCAAATGAATTAACGTGTTAGTCTCTTCTTCTAACCTTTAACTATAGCTTATAATACATTAGCTAGACAGTTGATTTATTATATACTACAACTTATCATACTCACCCATTACTGCATCTCTTGGTTTTCCCTCTCCAAAAGATTTTCCTAATCTATAAATCAATGTTCAAAGCATCTTAATATCTGCATAGATGATCCAATAATGGTAATATGACTGATTAGTGCTAACCAGTCTAACTTGCTTATTTTAACGTTTGCACGAAATAATGTATGCCACAGGACTTATACCCTCCCTGCATAAACCATACAAGGAACAAGCATAACTAGATACCTGACTGAGGACATGAATGGTCGCAGCAGCTTTCCTGGGCTTGCCTAGCAGGAAACCCTGTGTTAACAATAAATACAAATAATTTCAGAGAAAAGGATACAAAAATCCACCAGACACCGATACACAAAAGACATAATAATGGCCTATTCGTTTTAAACTAGCTCTATATTTGGTCCTTCAGTTTTTTTTGGACTACCATCAGAATTTGCTAAGATTTTGATCCCATTTTCATTGGCGGAGACTGCCAAAAGTGATCCGTCTTTGTTGAAGCGGATGCGTGGACTTGCCTTGAATGATCAGACAAGAAAAAACAAAACATGTCAATTATTTAGGTTATAAACCAGGCCACAATGAATTCACAAAATCAACATACCCCTTTTCGCCTATAAAATCCGTAATACTGCCACATGTAAAGGAAGCAATCATAGCTCCAACTATTACTAATGATCCAAACATTGGATACTGCAAATTGTTGACAAAAATTAAGTTAAAACATTCAAAATGGTTAAAAAATAAATAAATCAAGCAATGAAACAAGATCAAGAACATACAACAACCTGCGCAAGTGTTAATCCTAAATCTTCTCTAATACCGGATTCAGTCGGTGCAGAGTAGCCCACCTGCAAACAATTAAATTAGCTGGCTTGTAATGTCGTAAGATTTCGAATCTGCAACACCTGAAAAAGTATATAGAAGAATAATAATCAGGCCTATTATGTCCGTAAATGTGAAAAACTTGGTAAAAGAATTAGGAAAAAAATTATGTATAAACAATAACATATCCCTGGTGTAGTGAGATAGACCTAGTAACATCCAAAAATTACAAAAAAAATACAACAACATTAACACAAAATTCCCAAAAATTTAACACAACAATCCTACTAATTAACACAAAAATCCTACTAATTGAACAGTTTATACCAGTTTTAATCCAACATATAATCGAAAAAATTCACAAGCATACATATTTATACATGTATGATCCAATATAATTAAAAAAATGGGTATTTTTACCTCTAATTGAAGTTCAAATCAAGATTTACTATAAACTTTTCTCTAATCAATTTTGGGCTCTAATCGATTTTAGAGACTTGAGACAATTTTGGGGTTTTAGGGTTTTGTTCTAATTAGGGTCGTGAAACAGAGAGAAGAGCGAGAGAGATGATTGGGAGATATTTGAGATTTGAGAGAGGTGTGAGAGATTAGTGAGAGAGATGAGAGAGGGAGAGACGGTCAAGAGAGATGGTCGAGAGAGGTGAGGTCGAGAGAGATGAGTAAGATCTGAGAGAGTGTCTGTGAGAGGGTGTGAGGTTTTGTGTTTTTGTGTAATAAAACATAATTTTTGTGTAATAAAATATTTGGCACCAAAATACTTTGGCAAAGCCCGCTAATGAAAATTTTGAATTCCCGCTTATAATTTCGGTCAAGTTGATCAAAGTGTTGCAATATTGGACCGTCTATTGTAACGATTTTGGTAAAGTATTGCAATTGTTATAAAATTTCAAATTGATCATTTTACTTGCAACACTTTTCGTATTTCTTGCAACATTTTTAAAAATATTGCAATAGACTACCAAGTTTTGTGTCTATTGTAACACTTTTTGTAACACAAATATATATGGTGTTGCAATAGGCCATATTTGGTGTAGTGTAATAACTGCATATAAGCCAACACTACATATATCTTAATTATTTAAATTATTAAATATACATTAAAAGAGTATTATTATTGGTTGGTGAATAAATTACCAATCAAAAAATAAAAAATATTTTAAAGACAATCAGAATTCACTTCAAAATTTTCAATCAATCAATTACATACAAAATTTTTATTATTTACCATGCTTATTCTAATTTATTAACAGCGTTTAAATTAAATTTAAATATAATAATATCTTAATTTAATAAATTCGTATATCACATGATTTTTAATTTTAAAAAATTACTACTAACCGTAAATAATATTTTCTATAAATCCACGTAACAGTAAATCACATATGTTTATATACTCCCTCTGTCCCATCCATTTCTTTACATTTCTAAACTTTCCCAAAATAGTAAAGTTTTATAATATAAAAATCAACTACATCCATAACTTTCCTCCACTAACTCATTTTATACATTTTATAGTGATGGGTCCCACCACTTTATTCATTTTTCCTCCTTCTCTCCTCTTTCTTTACATTTTTCCTTGGTCTATGTGCCCAAACCAAATGTAAACATTTGGTTGGGACGGAGGGAGTATCTTTTAGTTATGATTTTTTTTGAACATCCTTTAATATAATACTCGAATCTACCACGTATTAGCTAACCAATCATAAGATTGTGAATTATTTTAGTATCAATCAGAGTCTAGATGAATTAAACTTAATGTAACATGTTTCTCTATTGGATCTAGATTCTACGTTTCAGGCAAAATTAAACTCAACTCAAGTTAAACTCATTAACAATAGATTTTTGTTTTTTTATAACAATTAACTAAATATAATAACTGCTTATATATAAAAAAAAACTAAACATAATAACTACTTCTTTTTATTTTAACGATTAACTAATAATCAATTTACATAAAATAAAAATACCTCAAATATAAAATTCTAACAAACTGAAAAAAATAATTATTATATCAATTTAATCATTACAAGAAATCTAAGCCGCTTATTCCCTATTCTCCATCAGACCTAGCCAACTTTGATGAACTAAGTGTCTGCATCAATTCTCCTCCTGCTTAAATCATATCAATTTCGGTTAAGGTACTACTTTGTACTCCCTCCGTCCCTTTTGATTCTTAACATTTCACTTTTTCAAAACTTTCTGGCACGCATTTTAAGATGCATTTTAAGGATAGTTAAATAACTTTTTTTTAAAATTTTCTTTTTCTGTATAAAAATTTAATGTTTAAATTTTTATACAGAAAAAGAAAATTTTAAAAAAAAGTTATTTAACTATCCTTAAAATGCACCTTAAAATGCGTGACAGAAAGTTTTGAAAAAGTGAAATGTTAAGAATCAAAAGGGACGGAGGGAGTATCTTTTTATTAAATGACAGCCTATACTTGGATATATATGTATATATATATATTATTTATTATTTCAATTTTATATATGTATTATATGTTTTGTGTTTTAATTGTCTAATAAAATCAACAGAAAAACAATTCTGACCAAAAAATAATTGAAAACGATTTAGATTTTTATCACCCCCATTCCAAATCCTCCCAAGGTTAATTCCCATTAGAATATTCAGTGGTCAGCTTCAATAATTCTGCGACTTACTGAATTGTAGGCATCAAACCCGAAAGAGTTCGGATTTGGATTTGAATTTTAAGCATTCCGATCCAAACCCGACCCGAAATCCAAAACCCGATTCAAACCCGAAAAAATCCATATATAAAATATACATTATTAGTAATATACATTAATATATGTAGTATATACATTAATACATTAATAGTAATCTATCTATTCTATTATATTAAAGCCGAAACATTAAAAGTTTGGTTGGTTGGTTGGTACCTATTGAATTTACCTAATTACCCTTACTTAACTATTAACTAAATGCATAATTTCCTTTTTCATATTAAACATATTACCTTTTCTATTTGTCAATAACTAATTAATTTCCCTTTTTAGGTAAAGCACAATATCTTTATTATTTTATCTAACTAAAATTTCTCCTTTCTTATAAACACTACAAGCAATTTTGAAAATAACATAATTATATTATAATTATTATTAACCAATCAATTATCTTTTTTAGCCAAAACATGTTATCTTTTCTCTATTCTATAACTAAAATATCTCTTTAACTAAAATATTTTTTTTTTACAAATATATCACAGGGTTCTATTTAATAAATAATAATATTATAATACTAATAATTATCAATTACCCTTTTCAACTAAAACATATCATCTTTTCCTTATTTTATAATTTAAATTCCTTTTTTCTAGAAATATCACGGGCAACATTAATTTCTCAATATCTAAAAACACTACGAACAATTTAATTTAGTGAAATAACATAAATTAAATTATAATTACTATAAACTAATTAATTACCTTTTCCACCTAAAACATGTTTCCTTTTTAATTTTCTCTAACTAACACCTCACTTTTTTCAGTTAAATCACGGCATTCTAAATTATAATTTTATAAGTACTTATAATTAAACGATTACCTTTTTGAATACCTTTTTCACCTAAAACGTATCATATTTTCCATATTTTATAATTCAAATTCCTTTTTTCTAGAAATATCATGGGCAGCATTAATTTCTCACAATCTAAAGACATTACGAACAATTTAATTTAGTGAAATAACATAAATTAAATTATAATTATTATAAACTAATCAATTACCTTTTTCACCTAAAACATGTCATCTTTTTAATTTTCACATTACATTTTCTATTTTCTCTAAATAAAATCAATTTTTTTTCAATTATATCACGGACGGTTCTATTTAATAAAATAAAATAACAATATTATAATGTTAATAATTAACCGATTAAGTTTAAGCTAAAATTTATCATCTTTTCTATATTTTCTAACTAAAATATCTATATTCTTTAAAATATCACGGGCAACACTAATTTTTTCTTTTCTTAAAACTTTACGAGCAATTTTATTTAGAAAAATAACATAATTGAATTATAATTACTATAAACTAATCAATTACCTTTTTCACCTAAAACATGTTTCCTTTTTAATTTTCTATAACTAACACCTCACTTTTTTCAGTTAAATCACAGCATTCTATTTAATAAAATAAAATTATAATTTTATAAGTACTTATATTTAACCGATTACCTTTTTGAACTAAGATGTATTATCTTTTCAATATTTTCTAACTAAAATCCCTCTTTTCATAGAAATATAACGGATAACATTTATAATTTTTTTTTTGCTAATTAACATTTATATAATTATTATCAAATCATCTCATTTAAAAATTTAAACCTCCAAAATTCATATTTTAAAAAAAGTAAATCGAATTAATAAAGCATATCATATAATATTAAAAGAAATCGGTGCATCGCACGGGTTTTAAGCTTACTATTATATAAAAGACGAAACATTAAAAGTTTTGGTACCTGTTTTTTTGTTCTTAGTGAATTTACTTATTTACCATTCATTAAAAAAAATATATTTAATATCTATACTATTAAAATAGTAAAATAAATTATAACATAAAATAATTAATGGTAATTACTAATTAGTCGAATGCCTTTTTTCACATTTACTTTTAGTTGAAGATATTACATTTTATAAACACCTAAAAAATTAATCGTATAATATCTTCCAATCATTAATATTTCCTTTCGAATTAAAACACCTTATCTTTTTGTTTTATAAGGAAACATTAGTATAATTCTTCATTAAAAAGAAAAATATATTCGATATTTATACTATTAAAACAGCTAAAATAAATAATAACATAAAATAATTAATGTTAATTAGTCGATTGCCTTTTTCGCATTTACTTTAATTGAAGATATTACCTTTTATAAACAACTGAAAACATCAATCGTATCATATCTTTCAATCATTAATATTTCCTTTCGTATTAAAACACATTACCTTTTTGATTTAAAACTAATATTATCACACCATATTTTTCAATTATTTAATAAAATATATTAAAAATCCCTATACGTTATTTATAACAAGGAAACATTAGTATAATTCGTAAACATGAGTATATTAAATTATATTGAATTAAAATTAAAAAGTCATTAAAAATAATGATTACATAATTATAATATTGAATAAAATTTATAAAATAATAAAATAAACACCATATCAATAAATTTTATTATTATATGATATGTTTTATTAATTCCATTTACTTTTTTTAAAATATGAATTTTAGAGGTTTAAATTTTTAAATGAGATGATTTGATAATAATTACATAAATGTTAATTAGCATAAAAAATATTTATAAATGTTATCCGTTATATTTCTATGAAAAGAGGGATTTTAGTTAGAAAATATTGAAAAGAAAATACATCTTGCTAATTAACATTTATATAATTATTATCAAATCATCTCATTTAAAAATTTAAACCTCCAAAATTCATATTTTAAAAAAAGTAAATCGAATTAATAAAGCATATCATATAATATTAAAAGAAATCGGTGCATCGCACGGGTTTTAAGCTTACTATTATATAAAAGACGAAACATTAAAAGTTTTGGTACCTGTTTTTTTGTTCTTAGTGAATTTACTTATTTACCATTCATTAAAAAAAATATATTTAATATCTATACTATTAAAATAGTAAAATAAATTATAACATAAAATAATTAATGGTAATTACTAATTAGTCGAATGCCTTTTTTCACATTTACTTTTAGTTGAAGATATTACATTTTATAAACACCTAAAAAATTAATCGTATAATATCTTCCAATCATTAATATTTCCTTTCGAATTAAAACACCTTATCTTTTTGTTTTATAAGGAAACATTAGTATAATTCTTCATTAAAAAGAAAAATATATTCGATATTTATACTATTAAAACAGCTAAAATAAATAATAACATAAAATAATTAATGTTAATTAGTCGATTGCCTTTTTCGCATTTACTTTAATTGAAGATATTACCTTTTATAAACAACTGAAAACATCAATCGTATCATATCTTTCAATCATTAATATTTCCTTTCGTATTAAAACACATTACCTTTTTGATTTAAAACTAATATTATCACACCATATTTTTCAATTATTTAATAAAATATATTAAAAATCCCTATACGTTATTTATAACAAGGAAACATTAGTATAATTCGTAAACATGAGTATATTAAATTATATTGAATTAAAATTAAAAAGTCATTAAAAATAATGATTACATAATTATAATATTGAATAAAATTTATAAAATAATAAAATAAACACCATATCAATAAATTTTATTTATAACATAATAAAATTTTATTATAATTTTATAAATTTATATCTTCCAATCAGTAATATTTTCTCCTAATTTAAACACTTTGACTTTTAATTTAAAACATAATCTTGCAATAATTAATATATACCCAAAAATATTACACTATATCTTCTAATCACTAACAAAATATAATAGAAATCCGTATACTACGAATAATGACCGTTAGATTTTTAGTAAAAAATCAGAATCGTTAGATATAATGATTAGATATATTATATGATTAAATTAATTTACTAAAATTTCAAGGTTTGAATTCCATCAACTACATATTTATTTTAAAATTTTATAATATAAGTTTTAAGCTATGCATATCATTAATTAATTTTTTATTAAATAATTTAAGTTAAAATTAAAATAAAATATTAATTATTATTATTTAAAAATGTAATGGTAACATAAAATAAAATTTATTGTATATCAAAAGAAATCCGTGCATCGCACGGGTTATAAGCTAGTACTATTATATAAAAGCCGAAACATTAAAAGTTTGGTTGGTCGGTACGGTACCTGTTGTTTTACTTATTTACCCTTATTTAACAGTACATGTTATTTTACTTAATTATTTATAGTTACAAATAACTAATAAATTTCCTTTTTCAGGTAAAACATGTTACCTTTTCTATTTTTCAATAACTAATCAATTTCCTTTCCCACGTAAAATATGAGCAACTCTATTTATACCCTTACTGAACGGTACATGTTATTTTACTTAATTATTTATAGTTACAAATAACTAATAAATTTCCTTTTTTCAGATAAAACATGTTACCTTTTCTATTTTTCAATAACTAATCAATTTCCAATCTTACGTAATATATGAGCAACTCTATTTAATAAAATAAAATATTATAATGATAATTACTAATAATTAACCAATTACCTTTTTTAAATACATTACCTTTTCTATTTTTTTATTTTTTCCAGTAAAACTTATTTGTGTAGTTTTATTTAAGTAAAATGTTTCTTTTTTCAGGTAAAACGTATTTCCTTTTCTATTTTTCAACAACTAAGCAATTTTTTTTTGGGATAGTTTCACAACTACCCATGTCGACTATTAGATTTTTAAATATATACTACCAACCTTTCTAAAATTCTAAAAATACCGACCTTGTTTTCAAAATTCCAAAAATACTACCTTCCTCAGTTGCAACTTTTGCAACCTCATTTGCAACTTTGATGCTACAAATTTCTGATTGCAAGTTCCGGGGTTCAGATGTCATTTTCGACCACTTTTTTGGAATCTAATATATATCCAAAAAAGTGGTCAAAAATACTGAAAACTGAATATTTTAGAAAACTGGGAAAAAATGGAAACTGTAAGTTGCAACTTCCAGTTTTCAGTTGCAACCTTTGCAACCTCATTTGCAACCTCCTTTGCAACCTTTGCAACCTCATTTGTAACTTCAGGGCGGCGCCAGCCGTGTGCCTTTGCAACCTCCTTTGCAACCTCATTTGTAACTTCAGGGCGGCGCAAGCTGTGTGCCTTTGCAACCTCTTTTGCAACCTCCTTTGCAACCTCCTTTGCAACTTCAGGACGGCGCCAGCCGTGTGCCTTTGCAACCTCATTTGTAACTTCAGAGCGGCGCTAGCCGTGTGCCTTTGCAACCTCCTTTGCAACCTCTTTTGCAACCTTTGCAACCTCCTTTGCAACCTTTACAACCTCAGTTGAAAGGCACACGGCTGGCGGCGCCCTAGGTTACAAATGAGGTTCCAAAGGTTGCAAATGAGGTCGCAAAGGTTGCAAAGGCACACGGTTGGCGCCTCCCTGAAGTTACAAATGAGGTTGCAAAGGTTGCAACTGAAAACTGGAAGTTGCAACTTACAGTTTCCAATTTTTCCAGTTTTCAAAAATATGCATTTTTTAGCATTTTTGACCACTTTTTTGGAATCTAATATATATATATATATATATATATATATATATATATAAGGTTGCATATGAGGTTATATTAGGAAAGGTAGTATTTTTGAAAAATTGATTCTATAAAAACAAAGGTGGTAGTATTTTTGTAAAAGTAAAAGTATAGAATTGAAAGAGGAAGTTAATGATAGTAAAAACGTAAAAGAAAGTTAAAAACATTTTTATTTTTGTAAATAACCCTTTTTTTACGTAAAATACAATATCTTTTATATTTCATCTAACTAATTTTTTTTCCTTTTCTAAAAATACTATTAGCAATTCTATTTAAAAGATTAAAATGTTATAATTACTAATAATTAACCAATTAACTTTTTCAGCTAACCCTTACTTAATTGCGAATAAAATTCATTCTAATAGCTAAGCAATTTCTTTTTCCAGGTTAAACATATAACTTTTGCTATTATATAATGGTTAATAACTCCTTTGTTTACCTTTTTAGGTAAAACACAATTTTTTTTATATTTTATCTAACTAAAATTTATATTTTTCTAAAAAGATAAATTACCTTTGCAGCTAAGACACGTTACAATTTTATTTAATAAATAACATATTTATATTATAATTACTATTAACTAATCGATTACCTTTTCAACTAAGACACGTTGCCTTTTATATATTCTCTAACTAAAACCTATCTTCTTCCAATTATATCATAGGCGGTTCTATTTAATAAAATAATAATATTATAATTACTAATAATTAATCAATTTTTTTTAAAGCTAAATCTTATCATATTTTCTATCTAAAATCCCTCCTTTTCAAGAATATCACTCTTTTTCTAGAAATATCATGGGCAACATTTATATACTCCCTCCGTCCCAATGGGATGTTAACATTTGCTTTTTGCACGGAAACCAAGATAATGGGTGTGATATTATTAAAATAAATGAAGTAGTGGGTGTAATAGTGATTTTATTGTTAAAATAAGTTAAGTAGTGGGTGTAATAGTGTAAAGTATTGTTAAAATAAGTGAAGTAGTGGGTGTAATAGTGTTAAAACTTACTATTTTAGGAAATGTTAACAATCTATTGGGACATACCAAAATAGAAAGTGTTAACAATCTATTGGGACGGAGGGAGTAATTATTATCAAATCTTCTCATTTAAGAATTTAAACCTTCAAAATTCATATTTTAAAAAAGTCAATTTAAATTAAATCAAAAGATCATATAAAATTAAAGAAAATCCGTGCATCGCACGGGTTTTAGGCTACTATACATTAATATGTGTAATATACATATATTTATTGATATATGTAGTAATTCTTATTATTGTAATTTGTATTTGTTTTAATTTGAGAACTAAGACTCTAGAATTTGAGCTTTTATTTGTCTTCCATAATGATTAGTATTGTTTTTGGTTTGTAAGCTAAAAAATTTAACTGAAATTAAAATTTCAAGAATTTTTAGGTTCAAACTAAAAAAATAATACAAAGCAATTTTTTGGTTTAGGAATTTCACAATTTGGATTTGGATATACTCGAACCCAATCCAAAATCTGTTGGATTGGATTTGGATTTAGATTTTAAAATCCAATTGGATTTGGATTTGATAAAATGATTTGGATTTGGATACCTCAAAAACCCGATCCGATCCGACCGGTTGTCATCCATATATCTGGAAGGGGTCAATTCCCAGATAAGATCAGTTTCTCGTGTTAGAAATGATTGATGAAAACAGTGTTTGGAAGCTAAAGTCAGAAAACAGAGTTTAGCTGGAAGCAGTCAGAGTTTGATTAAACACTGACTGGAAGCGCAAACAGAGTTTGTTAAACTCTGTAGCGATATTGTCTGAAGAGTCAACAGTGTTTGAAGATTGATAAATATGGAAGCAATATCTTTGAAGATTGTAAAAGCTGTCAAAGAGATTGAGTTGACTTGGAAGACTGAAGCAATCATGATTGATATCAATTGTATAGCTTGATTTTAGGAGTATCAGTTACTGATTTGTACGAAGCTGTATGTTCTATAAATACAGTTAGGTTAACCCTAGAAGGGTAGTCGAACATTGAGATATTCATCCATTGTAACCTAAGCAGCTCTCTGTGATATTTACATCACTGAGAGAGGAATTATTAATTCCAAACAGTTTTTAATTGTTAAACAGTGTGTTCTTGTTAAGTTACTCATACAGTATTTGATTGCTTATTGTGTATTCGACCTAACAAGTGGTATCAGAGACTAATCTGTTACTTTATTACAGTTAAAGATCCAAACACAAAAGTAATCAATGGCAGAGATTCCTCCACCATCTGAGAAAGCCCCTACTACTGTTAGTAGGTATGAGACAATCAGGGTTCCTATACTTAGGCCATCAGAGTATGCAATTTGGAAGGTGAAAATGACCATGTTTCTGGAGGCTACAGATCCAGAATACCTTGATAGAATATATGAAGGTCCTCACAAACCAACAAAATTATCTGCTGCTGCTGCTGGTGAGGAGGCAAAGGTCATTCCAAAGGAAAAGAAAGATCTAACTGCTGAGGATCTTTCATCTATTGCAAAGGATGCAAAAGTGAGACATTTACTTCACAGTGCATTAGACAATGTTATGTCTAATAAAGTGATTAATTGCACAACTGCAAAGGAAATATGGGATGCACTTGAGGTTAGGTGTCAAGGAACTCCTGCAATCAAGAAAAACAGAAGAAACATACTCACTCAGGAGTATGAGCACTTTGAGGCAAAGTCTGATGAAACCATGACAGAAACATTTGACAGATTCTGTAAACTGCTCAATGATTTGTCATTGGTTAACAAAGAATATGATTTAGAAGACTCAAATCTCAAGTTTCTTCTTTCTCTACCTGAAAAGTGGGATGTGAAAACAACCACTATTAGAGATAATTATGAACTTGGTGAAACAGAGATTGATGAAATTTATGGGCTGCTCAAAACCCATGAATTGGAATTGGAGCAGAGAAACAAAAGATCAAGTAGAAAGTCAAAATCTGTTGCACTCAAGGTTGAGGAGAAACCATCAAAGAAGGAGGCATCAAGGAGAAAGGCAAAAGGGAAAGCCTTAGTCATCCATTCAGAGAATGAGTCATTAAACACTGATGTTGACTCAAACACAGATGATTCATCTGATTCTGAAGATGATGAAGATATGATGCAAATGGCTGCATTGATGGTAAAGACCTTCAAGAAGATGGGATACAAGAACTTCAAGAAGGGAAAGAGATTCTCCAAGGACTACTCAAAGTTTGATAAGAAGAATTTCAAGAAATCTGAAGGAAAGGACTTCAAATCTGGTAAGAAAGATAAGTCTGAGATTCAATGCTACAAGTGTAAGGAGATGGGACACTATGCTCCAGAGTGCAAGAAGGGTAAAACTGAAAAGGCACTCTACACCAAAGGCAGAGATTGGGCAGACACTTCAGATTCAGATGAGGAAGTCAACTATGCTCTCATGGCTACTACTCAGACTGAAAATGATGATCTCAAGGTACCTCCAACTACCTATGCTTATAATACTGATAATATAACTGAATTGAGAATTTATCTTAAAGCATTGCATATCAGCTATAGGGATCAGACTTTAGAAAATGAGAGGATAAAGTCTGAGTGTTCTCAACTCAAAGAAAGAAATAAACTTGT
This sequence comes from Kitagawia praeruptora, assembly GCA_037693485.1. NCBI lineage: Eukaryota > Viridiplantae > Streptophyta > Magnoliopsida > Apiales > Apiaceae > Kitagawia > Kitagawia praeruptora. The sequence continues at coordinate 113,224,674 of CM075344.1, forward strand.
TGAGGAACAGTTAGAGAACATGAATAAAATTCAAAAAGAGAGAGATGATGCAGTGTTTATTGAACAGGAGTTGCTAGGTAAGTATAAGCAACTAGAATCAGAATTGGAGGATACTAAACACATCATTAAAACTTGGACACACTCTGGTAAAGACACTCAAGAAGTGTTTCAGTCAGATACAGTAGGTCTAGGTTACTCTGTAGGAGATGAACTTAGATTTGAAAATCAGGTAAAGGTTAGACCACATTGTTCATCTGAGGGTAATGTCATGGGAACAGGTGGACCTAAGACTGAAGCACAGAAAAAGGCTGTTAAGGAGTCATATGCTAAAACTTTTGTTAAAGAGGCTAACATTGGTTTAATGACAGATAAACAACTCAAGCATAAGCTTAAGGAGATAAAATCTGTCAACAAACAGAGATTGCCTAAGAAAAACAAAAATGGAAAAGTAGGCATCACATCAGGAATTAAGCCAATGCTTGCTTCATTAGCCCCTAGAAAAACATGCTTTAATTGTGGTAGCACTAATCATCTTGCTAGTTTCTGCAGTAAGAATAAGAACATTAATTTTTTGCCTTCTAAAACTACAGTAAAGAGTGATTATGTGAGAACTAGACCACAGACTTTATGCAAACACTGTGGAAGTACTTGGCATTCTATTTACACTTGCAGAGATTATCATGCTATTTATTATAATTACTATGAACCCAAACCAAATTTGAAATGGGTTAAAGTAAACTCTGCAAATGTAAACTCTGAAAAAGTTAGCTTAAACTCTGTTAATTTGAATTCCGCTGCAAAAGCTAACAGATTTAAGAAAGCCAAAGGATCCAAGCAAGTCTGGATCCTTAAAACTAATAATCAGTGATTGTTTGTGATTGCAGGGCACAAAGGTCAGTACCCTAGTCGTGGACAGTGGATGTTCAGGACACATGACAGGAAATAAAGCCCTGCTATCAGAGTTTGAGGAGAAGGCTGGCCCAGAAGTTTCCTATGGAGATGGCAACATAGGACATACACTGGGATATGGCAATATTAATCTTGGAAATGTCATCATCACAAATGTAGCTCTTGTTCCAGGACTCAAGCATGATTTGCTATATGTGAGTCAAATCTGTGACAGAGGATATCATGTAGATTTTCAGCCTGAATATTGTCAAGTGATCAGTAAATCTACAGGGAAAGTTGCTCTAGTTGGAAACAGACACAATAACATCTATGAAATCAAATTGTCAACAAACACTGATGGCAAAGCAGTGTGTCTGTCTACAAGGATGTCCAGTGAAGAGAGTTGGAAATGGCATAAGAAACTCTCTCATTTGAATCTGAACAACATCAATGAGCTAATCAAGAATGATCTTGTAAGAGGTCTACCAAAGTCCTTGTTGAATGTAGAAGGACTGTGTGATTCTTGTCAAAAGGCCAAACAGAGAAAAACATCTTTCAAAAGTAAATCTGAGTCTTCAATTGCTGATCCTTATCATCTACTACATGTTGATCTTTTTGGTCCAGTGAATGTGATGTCTCTTGGAAAGAAGAAATATGCATTAGTCATTGTTGATGAATATACCAGGTTCACATGGGTATATTTTCTTGCAAAGAAGGATGAAACTTCATTAACACTGACAGAACATGTAACTCAACTGGAAAAAGGGTCAGAGCATCAAGTGAAGATAATCAGAAGTGACAATGGAACTGAGTTCAGGAATTCATCTATGGAAGAATTTTGCAAGAGTAAAGGGATAAAACAAGAGTTTTCTGCACCTGGTACTCCACAACAAAATGGTGTAGTGGAGAGGAAGAACAGAACCTTGATAGAAGCTGCCAGAACCATGCTAGATGAAGCAAAGTTGCCAACATATTTCTGGGCAGAAGCAGTTCAAACTGCTTGTTTTACTCAAAATGCAACACTGATCAACAAGCATGGTAAAACACCATATGAAATGGTGAAGAAGAAAAAGCCAAATCTAAAATATTTTCATATTTTTGGATGCAAGTGCTTTGTGTTGAAGACTCATCCTGAACAGTTGACCAAGTTTGACCTAAAGGCAGATGAAGGAATTTTTGTTGGCTATCCACTGTCAACAAAGGCATTCAGAGTTTATAATCTGAGAACTAGAGTGATCATGGAATCAATTCATGTGTCATTTGATGACAAGAAAATAACTGGACTTGAAGATGTAAATGAACATGATCAACTGCACTTTGAAAATGAATATTTATTCTCTGAAAAAGTAAACTCTGATAAGACTGATGTGTCAAACTCTGTTGATCTAAACTCTGAACCTCTACTGGTAAATACTGAAGAAACTATTCAATCAGAAACAAGGGAAGAACCAGTTGAGGGGGAGCATGAAGAATCACATCAAAGTGAAAATTCAAACACTGATAGTGACTCAAATGATAACTCTGAATCAAACACTGTTGATTCAAACTCTGATCATTCAAATTCTGAGCAGTCACATTCAGGGGGAGCATCTGAAAATGAGGAAAGACACCAGGAAAATCAGGAGAGCATGGATCAAGGGGGAGGATCACATGATGACAGAAGCAATCTGCCTTCTGCAAGAAAATGGACTAAATCTCACACACCTGATTTGATTATTGGTGATCCAGATGCAAAAGTAAGGACAAGAAGTGCAACAACAAATGAATGTCTTTTTCATGCATTCTTGTCACAATCTGAGCCAAAGAAAGTGGAAGAAGCTCTTAAAGATGCTGACTGGATAACAGCAATGCAAGAAGAGCTAAATGAATTTGAAAGAAATGAAGTGTGGACACTTGTACCAAGGCCCAAGAACAGATCCATTGTTGGTACTAAATGGGTTTTCAGGAATAAAACTGACAGTGAGGGTGTTATCACAAGGAACAAGGCAAGACTGGTTGCAAAAGGCTACTCACAACAGGAAGGAATTGACTATGATGAAACATTTGCACCAGTGGCTAGATTGGAGGCAATCAGGATTTTTCTAGCATATGCCTCCCACATGAAATTCAAAGTGTTTCAGATGGATGTGAAAAGTGCATTTTTGAATGGAAAACTTGAAGAAGAAGTGTTTGTGGAACAACCACCAGGGTTTGTAGATCCAAAATATCCAGATTATGTCTACAGGTTAGACAAGGCACTCTATGGACTTAAGCAGGCACCAAGGGCATGGTATGAAACCCTTGCCAAATTTCTACTAGAAAGTGGATTTCACAGAGGTACTATTGACAAAACTCTGTTTTATTTCCAAAATGGTAGTGACTTGCTTTTAGTTCAGATATATGTGGATGACATCATTTTTGGGTCTACTAATGATAAACTCTGTAAGAAGTTTGCCAAACTCATGCAGTCAAGATATCAAATGAGTATGATGGGAGAGCTTAGTTATTTTCTAGGCCTACAGGTGAAGCAAACAGATGATGGAATTTTTATAAATCAAGCAAAATATACCAGAAACCTTCTCAAGAAATTTGGTATGCTTGACTGTTCATCTGCAATAACTCCATGGCAACTGCAACAAAATTGGACAAAGATGCAGGGTCATCAGTAGATATGACAAGTTACAGAGGAATGATTGGTTCTTTGCTCTATTTGACAGCTAGCAGACCTGATATCATGTATGCAACTTGCTTGTGTGCAAGGTTCCAGGCTGATCCAAGAGAACCACATTTAACAGCAGTAAAGAGAATATTCAAGTACCTGAAGGGCACTATAACTTTGGGGCTGTGGTATCCAAGGGAATCAGAGTTTAAACTTCTTGGTTACTCTGATGCAGACTTTGCTGGATGTAAGATAGACAGAAAAAGCACCAGTGGAAGTTGTCAATTTCTGGGTGACAGACTTGTTTCCTGGTATAGCAAGAAACAGAAATCAATATCTACATCTACAGCTGAAGCAGAGTATATTGCTGCTGGTAGCTGTTGTGCACAGATTTTATGGATGAAGAATCAACTGCTGGATTATGGATTAAGGTATTCCAAGATACCTATTTACTGTGATAATCAAAGTGCTATTGCAATGACAGGTAATCCAGTGCAACATTCAATGACAAAGCACATCAGCATAAGGTATCACTTCATCAGAGAGCATGTAGAGGAAGGCAACATAGAGCTTCACTTTGTGTCTACAGAACAACAACTTGCAGATATCTTCACCAAGCCATTGAGTGAAGCCACATTTACAAGACTGGTCAATGAACTAGGAATGGTCTCTAGTTTTGACTAGAGATGTTGGTTAGACTCAAAAACTCATTGCTCATGATTTAAAACATTGTTAAGTGCTATGTGAACCTTGGTATTAAACTCTGTTCTGCATGCTAATGTTTAAATCTTTTTAAACTCTGTCAGCATGTCTGTCTGTTAAATACTGTTAACATGTTAGATACACTCAGTGAATTCAGAATTGATTATTGTCTGAATGAAAACACCAATGAAGAAAATTGTATGGAGCATGATTCTCAGTAAATAAATCATGATTTTTTTTCTGAGTCACTGCTATCTAATCAGACTTTGTGCAGAAAATTAACACAGCATGATACTGTTTCATATTTATAGCATCTCTTAGTTTATTTAGTCCTAAACTCTGAGTCTATGAATATTGTGTGCATGGCCACTCATAAATAATTTTGGTTATTGATGAACTCTAAACTCTGATCAGTGACATTCTGTTTCCAAAGGTATGGTTCATGATGATTCCTTGTTTGTACTTGTGAAAATCATAAAACTTGAGATGTGTCAGTGATTAGTTTGGTGAGTTCAGATTCATGTTTACACCATGTGAGAGTTTGAGCCAAATCAGTGATTGATACATTTTCTATCAATCAGTATTTATTGTTGTGTGATATTCATCAGGTAGTATGTTTCTCTAGAACTTGCATTAAACCATTTTGAGACTACAGGATATGTGTGTGCATGAAAATGATAAAGGCAATAGGATTTACCATTCTTTCAAACACTGTTCGAAATTCTTTTGAACATTGTACAAACACTGTATAAACACTGTTCATAAATTCCATCCTTAGTAAACCCCTTTGAGCCTTATTAACTGCTCATTTTTCTTATACTTTGAAGTATTAAGAGCAGTTAAATATTTTTTTTTTCTCAAACAGATGAGTGTTTCTCAAGAAAAGAAAAAGTTTACTCAGTATATATGCTAAATAAATAAAAAAAAATATATGAAAAAAAAAAGATTAAAAAAAAAAAAAAAAAGAAAAAGAAAAAGAGCATATATACTGATCTTGTACAAATATATATACTGTGACTGAACACTTTGTTCTCTTAAGATGCTCAGCTTGAAGTCACTCTTGAATAAAACATCTCTTTTCATCTGTTTGATCTTACTCCATTTAAACCCTGAATAAAGTCCTTTTGATTTGTGAATACATGTACTCAAAGTAGTGTAGAATTGGTGGACATTCAAGCATATGGTAGACTCTGCTATTTCTGATTGAATGTGAGTGTAAACACATCACCTAAACACTTGTGTGCTTTGAGAGTTTGTGAGGTTATACAGTTCCTGACTGTTATTCACTGAATGATGCTCTGATTTCTATCTCTTGATATTTTTGTCTTTAAAGACTGTGTGCTTACTTGGATAATCATGGACATCAAAGGGAATAGAAGTTTTCAGATCTCTGTATTACAGTAACTACAGAGTTTAGCATTCATCAAACAATCAGTGTTTAATATGAGAGTTTGTGCATTCAGTGTTTATTAACTGTTTGTTATGGATTTTATGAAATATTAGATGCTCTAAAAATTGATTTCAGTAAACTCTGCTTCACACACACTCATATTCACAACTGTGCAATTTTTGAAAGGGTTTTAGTGATAAAGTTGGAAAATTGATAAACACTGTTGAGTTGTGTTAAGTACTCTGAGGTAAAGTTTTATTGAGATGATTTGATTATTTTGAAGTAATTGGGGTGGTTGACAACTGTTAATTAGTGTTAATGTGTCTAAGTGTCGTGATTATAGGAATAACAGCGATAATTATTAAGTGATCCATTGGCTGTTTGACACGTGTCCCATGATTGTGTCCCACTCACACACTACTCTTCAACAGTTGCGCGTTTTTACTAAATAAACGATTCAGTTTTAATTTTACTCTAATCGTCTTTAGTCTCTCACTCCATATCGATTCACATTCACCCACTCACAGTTACTTACATACTTATTCATTTTCACACTTCTCTTATTCTCTCCTTCACTTTTTGATAAACACTTACAGTGCATATACATCTTTTCTCTGAATATCTTCGTATCTTGTTACTAATGGCAACTAAAGCATTTGATGCAGCAGGGTTAGTTTTTCTCCCTAGTAACTATGCAGCACCATTGGAGAATGAAAATGCTCCACAGGCGTTTCACTTGTTCCAAAACTTCTTGAACGATTCTGAGATAGGGACGGCTCTAACTGCACCACCAACATTATCTGCTTCACAGATTGCTACTTTCTGGACAAACTCTGAATATGATGATGGAGGAGAGGCTGGCACTCCAACAATCATTTTCACTCATGAAGAATCAGAGTATATCATTACTCCAACCACTGTCAGGGATGCTTTGGACTTTGAGACACACACTTCTTACAGTGTTGTTGGTCATGATAGATTGAGGACAATGTTGGAGCAAATTGGATGTGCAGGAAACTTGAACAAGATAGGGTCTTTGAGACGGCCAAGTTTGAGAAAGGAATGGAGTTTCTTCTTTGATTGTATAACAAGGGCTTTTGGAAAGAAGACAACAAACTGGGATGCACTGCCTCTGGATACTCTCCAAATTGGTCATGCTCTACTATATGGAGGTAACTTCGATTTTGGTAGACTAGTACTAATGAACTTGGGAGAGCGATTGTCTGAGTCTACTACTGTTTATTTTGCTCGTTTTTGTCAATTGCTATTTACTGCATGTGTGCCTAACATTCCAATTGATGAAGCTGATGTAATTCAGCCTTTTCAAGTTGCTAAGAGAATGTTCACTGATTTGACAAACAAAGATGTCACTAAACAGCAAATACCTGAGTTGTTTATGCCTTTAGCCTTACAAAACTATGTGAACCAACCACAAGACCCTCAATCACCACAACAAATGCCTGAACCACCAGAAACCATAAACTCTGAACCAACACCTCCAACACCCACAACTACTGTACCTACTACATCTCAACAACCACAACCAGAAACTTTAAACTCTCCACCAATAAACTCTCCATCCTCAAACACTGAACCATTAAACACTGAAGCTTTAAACACTGATACCTTACACTCTGAGCCAGCACCTACTGAACTAGCCAAAACCAAGCCAAAGAGAAAGAAACACACTGCCCAAAACACTAAACATTCAAAGGCTAAACAGACATTACCTGGAGCTGTTTACACTAGAAGAATGAAGCAACATGCAAACAGACCTTCACTTTCACCACCAAAAGAAAGCTCAAGTGAAGATGAAGAGGAGATTGTTGTGCCAATCAAGAAAAGGAGACTAATTCTTTCTGATTCAGATGCAGAGAATGTTGTTGAAGCTCCAGAGGTGGTTTCACAGCAAACACCTACTGTTGAGGATACAGTGAATGTTGAAGTACCTGCAAAAGTTGACATGCCTGCAGAGAATATTGTGGATGACAAAGTAGAAATACCTGCAGAGGTTGAAATGCCTGCAGAGGATAATGTTACTGTTGAAATACCTACAGAGGATAAAATGCCTGTAGAAGAGGATCAAAGAGATGGTTTGTCACCAGTACATGATGTTCCTGAATCAATTCTTGATCCTGTCTCACCTATTGTTCATGTTGAAGCTCCTGGTGTAGCTGATGAGCCTGCAGTACATGTTCCTGAAGCTGTGGCATCACACACAGAGCTGGTATCTTCTCAAATTCAAGACAAAGGTGATGAAGCTACTAAGGCAAACTCTGTTGCAGAGCCTGTGCAACATGAGGTGATTATTGAAAAGGTTGCAGAAGTTATTGCAGAAACTGTGGCTGACACTGCTCAGCACAGTGGTTCTTTCAAAGATGGTCAAGCTCAAGGTGCAAGTGATGAAGATAAATCTGACAGTGATGCAAACTCTGATTCTTTTGTGAGTGCACCTGCACAGACAGATAGTAAACATACACCTTTTGCTCAGCCTTGTCCATCACATGCTGTTGAAGTAGAGCATCTTGCTAAATCTGCTGAAAATTGGTATAAACAAGATTGCATTTTTCCAAAAGGGAGAGCATCTGAGTTTGTTAAGCAAACTGCAAAGCAAATTTCAAATCCAGAAATCTTATCCTGTTTAAAGGCAACTGTGGTACAAGTCAAGACTCTGGAAGGAAATTTTGCTGACACTAAACACGAAATTGCTTCCTTGAAGACTGAGATTCAGTCAAGAGAGTTGAAGATGGAAAGAGAGTCCAAAATAAAAGCTGTTCAGCTGTCCAAAGTTCAAGACACTCTCTTTGCCAGGCTAGGAAAGGTTGAAGAAAATCAGACTGCTTTATCTGCTAAAGTGGATTCAATTGCAAACTCTTTAGAGCTCATTACATCAATACTAATTCCTGATGATGTCAAAAAGGGGGAGAGAGTGACTAAGTCTAAATGCAAAGTTTCTCAAACTCTGACTCAAAAGGATGATGCTGGAGATGGAGGGGCAAGTGATAAGAGCAAGGTTTTAAACTCTGAAAGGCAAACTCTGAGATCTGGCAAATCTTTTAAGTCACAGTCTGTTGGAATAAATACTGAAACTCAAGGTACTTCAAAGACCAAGAGTTTGGAATTAACATCAAACCCAAAGACTGATGAGGAGTTAGCTGTTAAGCTTTTCATGGAAGAGAATGCAGAAGGAGTGACCATAGAAAATGCTAAAGCTGAAGAGAAGAGTTTACAAGAAAAGCATCTGAAAGCTTTAAAGTCTGAAAAAGGAAAGAAGAATGTGAAAGTTGCTAAAGCTGCAAAGCCTGTTCTTAAAGGTATTCAAATCAAAGAACCTGTTGGTACAGATCAAAGAATGCAAGTATTCAGAAAACCAACAGATGCAGAAGCCAAGCAAAAGCTGAAAAGTATAGTTACAACCTCTGTTGATACACATGTTGTACAGAAGAATGAAAACACAACCTCTGTTGCTGCACAAGTTGTGACCACACCATTATTGTCTTCTCAGTTGAAATCAACATTTAAAAGAGGTGCTCCTCATGATCCAAGACTAGAAGCTACAATTCCAATGGATTTTTCTGATGGTAGAGCTTTATCTGGTAAAGTTGGATACAACAAAGAAGGGATAGGTTCACACAGAGATAAAAGACAATATGTTGGTCCTAGATATCCTTCTTCACTGTCTGTTCCAGGAGGTGGTGTCACTCAAGAGAGTTTAGACAAACTGGAGTCAGTACAGCTTGTACATCAAAAGAGTCTAGAAAAGGATTTCTTGTTATATTTCATGGCTGATGGAACAGTATTTAAAGTCTCTGAAAAGGATATCGAATTAAAATATGCTGAAGAACTTGAATATGTCCTGTATATTTTCAGAGTTAGAAATCAAAGAGCTCAGTCAGTGGCAAATGTGCTTAGACAAAGAATGATTCAGAATCTTGCAAGAAGACAAATGAAAATCAACAGTAAGTATGTTCCTAAATACAGAAATTGGGATGGAAATTTGATAGAAATGGAAAAGGGGACTACAAAGCTAAAGACGGATCTTGGAGTTACTGTTCTGGATTTCAATGTGAGGTCTGAAGAATTGAAATACATCAGGCTGGGAAATGAAATGAGAAGAAACAAAATCTATGATCTTAGAGCTGCTATCTATCAAACTGATGAGAATGATCCTCAGTTGAGAGGAATCAAAGAAGCTATGCAGATAGAGCTTGAAAATGCTGAAAGAAGGTTGCTTATAGACTATCTCAGAACAGTGCCTGATCTTCAAGAGATTAGAGATTAAAGTCTGTAAGAATTTTCTTATTTCATGTAGAATTTGTTAAGTAATAGCTTAAACTCTGTTTGTATGTTAAACACTGTAAACTTTGTATTTGTTTTGACATCATCATTTACTGTAAAACTTGTACATTTTTGCTAATGGACAAGTTGGGGGAGATTGTTAGAAATGATTGATGAAAACAGTGTTTGGAAGCTAAAGTCAGAAAACAGAGTTTAGCTGGAAGCAGTCAGAGTTTGATTAAACACTGACTGGAAGCGCAAACAGAGTTTGTTAAACTCTGTAGCGATATTGTCTGAAGAGTCAACAGTGTTTGAAGATTGATAAATATGGAAGCAATATCTTTGAAGATTGTAAAAGCTGTCAAAGAGATTGAGTTGACTTGGAAGACTGAAGCAATCGTGATTGATATCAATTGTATAGCTTGATTTTAGGAGTATCAGTTACTGATTTGTACGAAGCTGTATGTTCTATAAATACAGTTAGGTTAACCCTAGAAGGGTAGTCGAACATTGAGATATTCATCCATTGTAACCTAAGCAGCTCTCTGTGATATTTACATCACTGAGAGAGGAATTATTAATTCCAAACAGTTTTTAATTGTTAAACAGTGTGTTCTTGTTAAGTTACTCATACAGTATTTGATTGCTTATTGTGTATTCGACCTAACATCTCGATTCCTCTGAATCAGAATTTTTCTAGACCCTTGGAACTCGATTCTTGAGAAAAACACACAAGTCACATTCAATAAAAATGCATTCGATAGTTTTTTTCTTCGATAAATCAATAAAAAAATCTCTTTCCGGCCTTCATCAACTTAACTGCTATTAACTTTAATATTATATATATTGCTACTTCACCAATTTAATATTCAAATATACATCATGAATGGCCATAACCATTTAGAAGACATCTTGAATTTATAACACGAATTAATGACAAAAGGTATGGAAACAATTTTAAAACCATTAATTATCATTTATTTTGAACCATTTTTTAAATTTAATTATCATTTAAAATCAAACCCATTCGTTTTTCTATAATTATCATTTTGATTATTTGTCCTTAAATTTGTTTTATGGTTTCCTATTAGTTAAAAAATCTAAGAGTGTAAAGTCAATTAATTAGTAAGTCCACATTAAAATTAATGTTAAATTAGATTTACTAATAGTTAAATAAATGTTTTATAATTATCTTTCAAAATAAGAACCAACCATTTTTTTCATTATTAGCATTTTAAATATCTATCCTTAAGTTAATTTGTGGTTTACCATTAATTAAATGAAATCCAGGAATGTAAAGAAAATTACTTAGTAAGTTCGCAATAGATATATGTATAATATTAAATTAGATGTACAATTAGTTAAATATATATAAATTTGATGTGATACATGTGTAAATAAAATATTAATTTCAAAGATATATTTAATTAATTTATTATTTCAAAATTTTATATTTTTTGATGTCTCATATTTTTCTCCGCTTCTAATCTTTTTCACTTCCATCTTTTACAAGCTAATCAAATTGATATATATGAAATATATGTGTTAACTTGACAAATTAAAATAAGTTTAAATTAGATCATTGCAAATTTTGTTTATGGTATGTTGTGAGACTAATAGACAAATCTACTGAAAAAAATCAGTCACTCTACTTTTTTGAGATTATATCACACCCCGGTGAGCATCCTTATTCCTTCCTCAAACAAAGTATGACTATCGTAGTTGTATATCTACGAAGTGTTTTTATTTGGCAATTTAAATTATTAGATTGAGAAAAGTTAATGTTTATGAATGATATTTAATGTTCATTTGTTCGTGTGTCGAATACATATTAATATGCCACAATTTTTTTATTGTCAAAGTACTTAGAAAAACCACCTATCTAATTCTCCAAAATCATTTCTGTACCTTGGTAGTCAACTTTAACATAGGTACCCTATAAGCTCAAGTCACGAAATTATATAACCTGCTAAGAGAATAAACTTTACCATTGCTTACTCCCTCAAAAGATGTTCAATTTTAGTCTTTTCTTATATTTTATGAATGCCATAATTAATGATTGTCATTGCCTATTCGAGAATATAAGGTGAATTTTATTTTTAATTTTTTGGAAACTAAATTTTTCACTTTACTTTACTGGTAGGTCACCAGAACATACGCAAACAAGGCAAATAACGATATGTTATTAATGGGATATGTACTCTCAGTAAAGTAATTTATGGTGTATGACTACAAACTTTTGTTGGCATTAGAAAAAGTAAGAAAATATATGATAAGTATGGTCATTCGACCTGTGTCGTTAACAGTATTTGTAACATTTTTCTTACCTTAATTTATGGTCAAACGCAATTTTTTTTAAGAATAATTTGAAAATTAATGAATAATATATATAAATTTTTTATTTAATTAAAATCTATTATTATAGTCTCTATTAGTGACATAACAAACATGTTGATATCTGACATATTATGATAGAAAATTTTATTTTATATTTTATGAATTTACATAATTAAAAATTAAAAATTTTATTTTTTGATACTTATTTATATTTTTGGTAATTATTTAATATTTTTTAGAATTGTACCTTCGGTGCGTAGCACGTGTAAAATGCTAGTTTTGAAAATCAAGCTTGTTGCCCGTGTTAAGGCATTTCAAAATATTATTTAGTTAAACATATTTATAGACATAATAATAATGATAAATTAAATAAATGAAATAATCTATACTATTATATAAAAGCCGAAACATTAAAATTTTGGTTGGTCGGTCGGTACGGTACCTGTTGATTTTACTTATTTACCCTTACTCAATTACATATCTACTAACTAATCAATTTCCTTTTTCAGGTTAAATATATTATTTTTTCTATTTTTTCGTGAAGTAAATAATTTCTTTTTCAGGTAAAATACAATATCTTTTATATTTTATCTAATTAAAATTTCTCCTTTATGAATCAATTTCTTTTTTCAGGTTATACATATTACCTTTTCTATTTTTCAATTACATATCTACTAATTAATCAATTTCCTTTTTCAGGTTAAACATATTATCTTTTCTATTTTTTCAAGAGCTAAATAATTTCATTTTTCAGGTAAAATACAATATCTTTTATATTTTATCCAACTAAAATTTCTCCTTTATGAATCAATTTCCTTTTTCAGGTTAAACATATTACCTTTTCTATTTTTTAATAATTAAATAATTTCCTTTTTCAAGTAAATTAGAATATCTTTTACATTTTATCTAACTAAAATTTCTCATTTTTAAAAACACTACGAACAATTTCATTTAATAAAATAACAAAATTATATTATAATTACTGTTAACTAATCAATTACCTTTTTCAGTCAAACTTACCTTTGATTACCTTTTTCAGCCAAAACACGTTACCTAAACCTCCTTTTTTCCAATTATATCACGGGCATTTTTATTCAATAAAAATAAATAATAATATTATAATAATAATAATAATTAACCGATTACACTTTCAACTAAAATTTATCATCTTTTTTTATTTTTTCTAATTAAATTCCTTTTTTTGTAGAAATATAACGGGCAATATTAATTTCTCATTTTCTAAAAATTATGAGCAATTTTATTTAGTAAAATAACATATTTAAATTATAATTATTATAAACTAATCAATTACCTTTTACACCTAGAACATATTACCTTTTTATTTTCTTTAACTAAATCCTCTCTTTTTCTGATCATTTCTATTTAATAAAATGAAGTAATAATTTTATAATTGCTAATAATTAATCGATTACCCTTTTCAACTAAAACCTAACATCTTTTCTATATTTTCAAAATAAAGTTCCTCCTTTTCTAGAAATATCACGGATAACATTTATATAATTATTATCAAATTAATTTAAATTGATGATTTTTTTTATATAATATTAAAAAAATCCGTGCATCGCACGGGTTTTAGACTAGTTTAATATTAAAGATTAAAATAATAAATTTTGAAAAATTAATGTTAATATAATAAAATATTATTTAATATTAGAATAACTAAATTTAAAATTAAATTAGTCAAAATTTTATTATATACATACTAGCTTATAACCCGTGCGATGCACGGATTTATTTTGATATGTAATAAATTTTATTTTATGTTATAAATATATTTTTATATAATCATTATTTATAATATTTTATTTACTTTTAATATTAATAATTTAATACAAATTTAATTAAAGATATGCATGGTTTAAAACTTATATTATAAAATTTTAAAATAAATATGTCGTTGATTGAATTCGAGCATTAAAATTTTAGTAAATTAATTAATCATTAGATCTAACGCTTCTGATTTTTTACTAAAAATTTAATTATTATTATTCGTAATATACCGATTTCTATTATATTTTGTTAGTGATTACTCCCTCCGTCCCGACTATTTATTTACATTGCCTTTTTGCACGGAGACCAAGAAATATTGTTAAGATAAATGAAGTAGTGGGAGTAATAGTGATTTTATTGTTAAAATAAGTGAAGTAGTGGGTGTAATAGTAATTTTATTGTTAAAATAAGTGATGTAGTGGGTGTAATAGTGTAAAGTGTTGAAAAATTGGGATGAAATAGTGGATGTAATAATGTAGTTTATTGTTAAAAGTTACTATTTTTAGTAATGTAAAGAATTGGTGGGACGTCCCAAAAAGGAAATTATAAAGAAGTGGATGGGACAGAGGGAGTATATGATATGGTTTTATATTTTTGGGTATATATCAATTATTGCTAGATATGATATGATTGATGTTTTTAGGTGTTTAAAGGTAATATATTTAACTAAAAGTAAATGTGAAAAAGACAATCGACTAATTACCATTAATTATATTACGTTATTTTTTATTTTAGGTGTTTTAATAGTATAAATGTCATATATTTTTTTTATAATGAAGGGTAAATAAGTAAAATCACGACATACCAAAAAATAATTACCAAAATTTTTAATGTTTTGGCTATTATATAATTAATTAATTTTAATTTAATACTCCCTATAATTTAATGTACTCATGTTTACGGATTATACTAATGTTTTCTTATTATAAACAACGAATATAGTTTTTTAATATATTTTATTAATAATTGAAATAATTGACTGATTACCATTAATTTTATTATATTAATGTGAGAAAGACAATCGACTAATTAGCATTAATTTTATTATGTTAATCGAGTAATTATCATTAATTATATTATGTTATTATTTATTTTAGGTGTTATATTTTTCTTGAAAATTATGGTGTGATATTTTCGGGTATATATTAATGATTGTAAGATTTGTTTTAAATTAAAAAGGTAACATGTTTTAATTCAAAAGGAAATATTAATGATGGAAAGATATGATACGATTGATGTTTTTAGGTGTTTATAAAAGGTAATATCTCCATTGATTATCATTAATTATATTATGTTATTCTTTATTTTAGGTGTATTTTTTTAATAAAGAAGGGTAAATAAGTAAATTCACGAAGTACCAAAAAACAGGTACCAAAAAACTGGTACCAAAAAACAGGTACCAAAACTTTTACTGTTTCGGCTTTTATATAATAGTATAGATATTTTCGGGTATATATTAATGATTGTAAGATTTGTTTTAAATTAAAAAGGTAACATGTTTTAATTCAAAAGGAAATATTAATGATGTAAAGATATGATACGATTGATGTTTTTAGGTGTTTATAAAAGGTAATATCTCCATTGATTATCATTAATTATATTATGTTATTCTTTATTTTAGGTGTATTTTTTTAATAAAGAAGGGTAAATAAGTAAATTCACGAAGTACCAAAAAACAGGTACCAAAACTTTTACTGTTTCGGCTTTTATATAATAGTATAGATATTTTCGGGTATATATTAATGATTGTAAGATTTGTTTTAAATTAAAAAGGTAACATGTTTTAATTCAAAAGGAAATATTAATGATGGAAAGATATGATATGATTGATGTTTTTAGGTGTTTATAAAAGGTAATATCTCCATTGATTATCATTAATTATTGGGCTCTTTTGAAAAATAAATAGGAAAAAGTAAATTTTTGCACATTTACATTTGTTAAGAAAGACTATTTGCAATTTTACTAAACTAAGTTTCAAATTGCAAAAATACTAACCCTAACCCTAATTCTCCCCCTCCCCCTTTCCTCAATTTCTCTCTCCTCCCCCTATCAACACACGCTGCCGACTTCACTTTTTTTTTCTTTTTTTTTTAAGGTGGGGCTATTTTGGTGGATTTGGGTTTCCTGGCCCCGCAGGGGCATATTCAACTAAATTTGCAACTAATTGCAACTGAATGCAACTAATTTTTTTTTTTAAAATTTTTAAGGTGGGGGCTATTTTGGCGGATTTGGGTTTCCTGGCCCCGCATGGGCATATTCAACTAAATTTGCAACTGAATGCAACTAAATTTCTGATTTCAAGTTCCATTTGTCAGTTGTCATTTTCGACCTCATTTTTGAAATCTATTATATATATATATATATATATATATATATATATATATATATATATATATATATATATATATATATATAGGCTCATGCTCGAGGGAGAACCCTACTAAGTGAGAGAACCTAAAGACCCTTTCATCTACCCATCTACCCTCCATTCTAATGTAATCCGATGGTTATTTACAATCCGTAAAAACTTGCTTTTTTAAAACTTTTTACTCAAAAGGTTATGTAAGTAATTTCACGTATTGTATACATTTATTATGGAGGAATATATTTATGGTATATATGTTAGTTACTTAGTTCGTACAGTAGTACAGAATATTTTGATATGAGCAATCAAATATGCAATCTTTCTTCTGCGCCATGCAATTAGAATCTTTTAGAATATATGCTAATAATTTTATAAAATACTCACGCTGGTAAAATGGTGTTAATTATTTCACTGTAATAAGAAAACGTAGCTCCCCTGTCATGAATCCAAATTTATATGCCGATTATCAAAATTGAGAAAAAAACACTTAATGGAATTCATAAAAAAAATTATTTATTTATAGTGATGTATTTGTACATAACTATATTTGAAAATTATTTTAAATTTAAAAAATATTTAATAGAATCTTAATATGAATATCTAATAAAATGATACTACATTTTTAAAGTAACGAACAAATCACTTAAGAGAATCTTGGTATATTACATAATATTTTTACATATTTTTTTTAAAATGAGAAATTATGCATTTATTTTAAAATTAAGTTACATAGAAATATAATCTATTTCCACATTTCCATATTTTAAAATCAAATTATTCATAATTAATCGATTTCCATATTTCTATCAATCAAAATATTTAAAATAAAATTTTCAACATTCCATGATTCTAACCTTCAAACAAGCAAATCTACTCTATGTATTGAATTGGTGTCACGTATTTCTAAAAACAAATGGTAGATTTGGTTGACTTTTACAAATAGATTATCTTTTATTTCTCTTAGCTAAAAAGAATTCGTTAGTAATAATGTAAAATTTTAAATATATAAACTACGTAAATTCGTTCTATTTATAAAAATTATAATATATTTTTCTTTAAAAAAATATGAATAATAAAATTTACACAACACTCTATAATTTTTTAAAACACTTAAAAGAATCTTAGTGTTCTACTTGATTGAAACACTTAAGAAAATCTTATCTCATCTTAAAAATGACAATTTTTTTATAATTTACATTTTTAACAAAATACTTAAGAGAATCTCATCTATTCAAAAAAAATTGTTTATTCACGAAAATTAGTTACTTCAAATAATTAACATTTTTTTTGATAAAACACTTAAGAGAATCTATGTAAAACACAAAAAAAAAAAATTATATATGTTAAGATTTTATTGAAAAAATTCTTTGTCATTACAAGATTTTGTAAAAAAAAAACTATATTTTAAGATTCTATAAAGTACTTTAAGATTTTAGTAAGTGTTTTACTATTTTAAGATCTTTTTTTGGGAAAAAATACAACACTCTATAATTTTTTTTAAAACACACAATAGAATCTTAGTGTTCCACTTGATTCAAACACTTAATAAAATTTTATCTCATTTTAAAAATGACAAATGAATGCTTTTTTATAATTAATATTTTTAATAAATACTAAAGAAAATCTGGTCTAGTCAAAAAATTTGTTTATTTAAGAAAGCTAGTTATTTTTAATTAATTAATATATTTTTTAATAAAATACTTAAGAGAATTTATGTAAATATATATTAAAATACTTATTTTAAGATTTCATTAAGTGTTTGTAAGATTCTATTGGATGTGTTATAGATTCTCTTATTATAAGATTTTGTGAAATACTTAATAGGATCTCGTCTCAATATAATTTTAAATAATTACTATTTTTTGGTAAAACACTTAGCAGAATTAGTTAAAATAATTTGAATAATTTTTCAACTATCTTCCATAGGTCACTTTTGAGTAATATGCTTCAATTTTTACTTTTTTTAGGTTGGTATTTTAAAAAATAAAAACCTTAATTTATTTATATGTAGAACACCTAATAAAAAATAAATTAACATTATTTATATATCAACTTGAAATTAAAATAAAAACTGATCCATCTTAATCATATTTGTTTATTATTTATGTGATTTTTAAGGTGTTTTAATATTTTTAGTTATTAAAAAAATTCATTTACAAATAAATAATTATAATTTCAAAAGAAGCTTAAATTTTATTTATTTGTAACTAAAAAGTTTCAAACAAATGAAAGTACTAAATTTCATATTTTCTAACATTTTGTAAAATAGACTTTTCACTTTGATATTTCTAAGAACTTCTTATATATGTTTTTCATTTTTATATTTTTGTTTTGAAAAAATTCTTTGCCATAAATAAAAGATATGTTCACTTAATGAAATTCATAAAAACAATTGAAATTAAATTAATTTATTACACGATACACAACATAATGTTATTTTTTATACACATGTAATCTAAATATTGTTTCATTAAAACACATAATATAATCTAAATCAATATTTGGATATTGATTTACAACACTTAACGAAAAAAACACTTTGAATACAACACTTAATTATTGAGTTTTTTTTTTTTTTTGAAATCATTACTGAGTTCTGTATGTTTTGTATACAACACCTTGAAGCACTTAATTAAAAAACGTCTCATATTAGAAATGATACATCTAATTTGTAATTATTAATTTATTTATTTTTTTGAGTAAAATTCCATTGATTAATGAAAAGTCATACGACATCTACAAAGATAGTCGAACACGTAAAACATAAACAAATATTGATTAATCCATAATCAGGCAATTTGTTAAAGATTATTTGTTAAAGATTTATATGTACTCGCTGCGGTTGGACCTCCACCTGGGGCTACTGCTGCTTGAATATTCGACCATAAATGCAACATCCTACAAGCTTGTTTCACTAGATCAGAAATCATACTCTCACAAATAAAGGAGAGAACACAAAAACTCTCACCGAGTAGAGACATCAAACTGGGAGAGACATCAAACTGAACTTACAAAGAAAAATAAACTTACAAATACACTAAACTAACAAACAAGCCTTAAAATACCCAAACAAATACAACCAAACTGGAAACTTGCAGTTCCGAAAATTAAAGCTGGATGAACCAAGATGATTTTTGAGATATGGGAACAAGACTCACAACAAATCCTTGGGATTGATAGCTTTAATCCGGGAAAAACAAGACCAAATCTATCCTAAAAAGGAAGATTTTTTAGGGAAATCCAAACTTTAAACAAGAAAACGAAAGAAGATATAGGGATGGAGCTTTCCACCGGTGAAAATCCTGTGGAAGCCCCGTTTGAAACAAGCAGGAGAAGAAAAGAAGGGGGAGGCGGCTTTTGTTTTGAGAGAGAGAGAAAGTAGTATCCTAAGTTTGATGTTACTTAATTTGTAAGTTTAATTATTAATTTTTTTAATAAAACACTTAAGAGGATCACACCATGTCGTAAATAGTTTCCTATTAAAGATTATGTTATGTGTTTTTACTAATTTATTAAGATTTCGTTAATTTTTTTATTAAATTATTAAAGATTCAGTTAAGTAATTTTATTAAAGATTATGTTAAGTGTAAAATAAAAAGTAAATAAATAATTTACAAAATATTAAACAAAATATCAATACGCTAATTGAAAAAATGATTTTAAGGAATTCTAACAAAAGGTCAAAAAATTTAAAATAATTGTATTAAGGTTGATATGGACTGAAAGAAAGTAAGCTCCAAACACACATTTATTTGTATATTATAGACTGCACAAAAAAAAAATTATATTATAGAAAATTTTGAATTTTACATAAAATTTTGTATTGTATCTAAAAAGTAATGGTGTTTCGTCAAAAATTTTGTAAATCATTTTTTTATATTTTATTTAACAATTAATAGAATCTTTTGTAAATTAATAAAAATTAAAAATACTTTACGGAATCTTTAAAAAAATTAGTAAAATACTTAAAGGAATATTCAATAAAATAATAAAAATACTAAATGAAATTTCAAATAAATTAGGTAAAATACTTAACGGAATCTTCAATAAATTAATAAACATACTTAACGTAATATTTAATAAATTACTCAAAAGACTTAACTGAATCTCACCAGGTAGAGTGTTTTTTTTTTTAATAGTTTTTTGCTTTTTTATTGAATTTCTTAGCACATATTTCAAATTAATATTTTTTTAATTTAAAATATTTTTTAAGTGAGTTGCATCAAAATTTAATTTTCGTGTAAGCGTAATGCATATACATTTTTTAATTTCTTGACTTTTTTCCGATTTCCTAAAAACCATTTTCAATTGATGTAATGATATTTCGTTAAATATTTTGTATAATATAGAAATTTTGCATTTTATCTGAAAAGTAATGGTGTTTCGTTAAAAAGTTTGTATATTATTTTCTTTATATTTTATTTAACACTTAATAGAATCTTTTTCAAATTAATAAGAATTAGAAACACTTAACTGAATCTTTAAATAAATTAGTGAAACACATAACTCAATCTTTAATAAAATAATAAAATTTTGTATATTATTTATTGTAAATTTTATAACACTTAACAAAATTCTGATAAATTAATAAAAATTAAAAATACTTAACGCAATCTTTGATAAAGAAGTAAAACACTTAACAGAATCTTTAATAAATTAGTTTATTTTTAATTAAACACTTAAGAGAATCTCATTGAAATAATTTATTTACACATTATTTTGAAATAATAAATATTATTTTTAATAGAACACTTAGAGAATAAAAATTTGTTTAAAAACACTTTTATAAAAACAAAATTTGCGATAGAGCATAAATAAATCTTTGTTTAAAATAGAAGAACACCTTAAAAATAATTGTTATGCACACTTAACACAATCTTACATGCTTTTACTGTTATGTTGGAACGAATTGTATATACACATGAAACGTTTACAACTATTAATTAGAGAATATTTAGTTACTATAAATACAAAGATTTGATTTATACAGTCAAAATCTAGAATCTCGTAGTTGCCATGTTGAAAAAAATATGCGCATGATTATATTGAAAGGGCATTATGCTTACCCTGATTTTTTAAGTTATTCACAAGAATGCCATTATCACTTATTTAATCAATTATCTTGGAGTTGTAAATTATTAATGGTCTAAGATCTAGTTCTCCTGGTTCTCTTGATAGCGTGGTTCTCTCTAGAACCTTAATATATATATATATATATATATATATATATATATATATATATATATATATATATATAAGAAGGGTGATATTTTGGTGGATTTAGATTTTCTGGCCCCGCAAGGGCATATTTAACTAAATTTGCAACTAATTGCAACTGAATGCAACTAAATTTCTGATTTCAAGTTCCATTTGTCAGTTGTCATTTTCGACCTCATTTTTGAACTCTATTATATATATATATATATAAAAAATATTTAACTAAATTTGCAACTAATTGCAACTGAATGCAACTAAATTTCTGATTTCAAGTTCCATTTTTGAACTCTATTATATTTAACTAAATTTGCAACTAATTGCAACTGAATGCAACTAAATTTCTGATTTCAAGTTCCATTTGTCAGTTGTCATTTTCGATCTCATTTTTGAACTCTATATAATAGAGTTCAAAAATGAGATCGAAAATGACAAATGAAAAATGGAACTTGAAATCAGCAACTTAATTTCTGATTTCAGTTGCATTCAGTTGAATATGCCCCTGCGGGGCCTTGCAACCCAAATCCACCAAAATCACCCAAACCAATAATATGTAATTGCAACTAGTTGTAACTAGTTAAAAGTAGTTGAAAATAGTTGCAACTAGTTGAAAACAGTTGAAAATAGTTGCAACTAGTTGAAAACAATTGAAAATAGTTGATTTGGTTGAATATTGCCCCTGGCGGGGCCTTGGAACCCAAAATAACTCAAACCAATAATATGTAGTTGCAACTAGTTATAACTAGTTGAATGTAGTTGAAAATAGTTGCAACTAGTTGAAAACAGTTGAAAAGAATTGAAAATAGTTGATTTGGTTGAATATTGCGCCTGGCGGGGCCTTGGAACCCAAAATAATTCAAACCAATAATATGTAGTTGCAACTAGTTGAAAGTAGTTGAAAATAGTTGCAACTAGTTGAAAATAATTGAAAATAGTTGATTTGGTTGAATATTGCCCCTGGCGGGGCCTTGCAACCCAAAGCCACCAAAATCACCCTACCTTTTTTTTTAAAAAAAGAAGTTGAATGTGGTTGCATTTAGTTGAATATTGCCCCTGGTGGGGCCTTGCAACCCAAATCCACCAAAATCACCCCACCTTTTTAAAAAAAGTTGCATTTGGTTGCATACAAAAATCCACCAAAATAGCCCCATCTTAAAAAAAAAAAAAAAAAAGTACAGAAGTCGGCAGTGGGCTGGGAGAAAGGAGGGAGGGAGGGGGAGTGGGTTGGGCTAGGAAGGAGGGAGGAGGAATGGACCTAGTATTTTTGCAATTTGAAAATTTGTTTGGTAAAATTGCAATTTATTAAGGAAGGTGGTATTTTTGCAAAAAGAAACTTTAAATCTAGTATTCTTGGTAAATATCCTTAATTATATTATGTTATTCTTTATTTTAGGTGTATTTTTTTTAATAAAGAAGGGTAAATAAGTAAATTCACGAAGTACCAAAAAACAGGTACCAAAAAACTGGTACCAAAAAACAGGTACCAAATATATTATGTTATTCTTTATTTTAGGTGTATTTTTTTTTAATAAAGAAGGGTAAATAAGTAAATTCACGAAGTACCAAAAAACAGGTACCAAAAAACTGGTACCAAAAAACAGGTACCAAAACTTTTAATGTTTCGGTTTTTATATAATAGTTTTTTTTAATAAAGAAGGGTAAATAAGTAAATTCACGAAGTACCAAAAAATAGGTACCAAAAAACAGGTACCAAAACTTTTAATGTTTCGGCTTTTATATAATAACTAGCTTAAAACCCGTGCGATGCACGGATTTTTTTAATATTGTAAAAAAAAATTATTAACTTTTTTTAAATATGAATTTTGGAGGCTTAAATATTTAAATGAGATGATGATCATAATAATATAAATGTTATCCATGATGTTTCTTTAAAAGGAATGCTTTTAGTTAAAAAAAATATAGAAAATGCGATAGGTTTTAGTTGAAAAGGTAATAAGTTATTTATTAGTAATTATAAAATTATCATTTTGTTTTATTAAATAGAATGCCCGTGATATAATTGAAAAAAGAGAGGATTTAGTTAGAGAAAATTAAAAATGTAATATATTTTAGGTGAAAAGGGTAATTCATTAATTTACAGTAATTATAATTTAATTATGTTATTTTACAAAATAAAATTGCTCGTAATGTTTTTAGAAAAGGAGAAATTAATGTTGCTCATGATATTTCTAAAAAGGAATTTTAGTTAGATAATATAAGAAAAAGATGATACGTTTTAGCTAAAAAGGATAATCGTTAATATTAGTATTATAATATTATTATTTAATTTTATTAAATAGAGTCGTCCATGATATAATTGGAAAAAGAGAAATTTTAGTTTGAAAAAATAGAAAAAGGTAACGTGAAAATTAAAAGGTGACATACTTTAGGTGAAAATGGTAATTGATTAGTTTATACTTTATAGTAATTATAATTTAATTGTTATTTTTCAAAATAAAATTGCTGATAATATTTTTAGAAAATGAGAAATTAATGTTACCCATGATATTTTTAAAAAAAGGAATTTAATTAGAAAAAATAGAAAAGATGATACATTTTTAGCTGAAAAGGTAATCGGTTAATTAACAACATTATAATATTATGATTTTATTTTTATTAAATAGAATCATAATTTGAAAAAGAGAGGTTTTAGTTAGAGAAAATAAAAAAGGTAACTTGTTTTGGCTGAATAAGGTAACCCGTGATATAATTGGAAAAAAAATAATTTAGTTAGAGAAAAGATAAAAAATTAATTTATTAGTTAACAGTATTTATAATTTGTTTTTTAATTAGATAAAATATAAAAGATATTACATTTTACCTGAAAAAGGAAACTGCTTAGTTATTAAAAAAAATGGTAACATGTTTAACTTGAAAAAGTGGATTGATTAGTAAACTAAAATTTTTAATTAAATAAAATATAAAAGATTATTTTCAAATGGTAACCCGTGATATAATTGGAAAAAGAGATATTTTAGTTAGAGAAAAGATAATTTGAATGAAAAAATTAATTAATTAGTTAATAGTAATTATAATATGCTTTTTAGTTAGATAACATATATAATATATTATATTTTACCTGAAAAAGAAAACTGCTTAGTTATTAAAAAGAAAAGAAAAAGGTAACATGTTTAACCTGAAAAAGTAAATTGATTAAATTTTAGTTAAATAAAATATAAAAGAAGATTTTTAAATGGTAACCCGTGATATAATTGGAAAAAGAGATATTTTAGTTAGAGAAAAGCGAAAAGATAATTTGAATGAAAAAATTAATTAATTAGTTAATAGTAATTATAATATGCTTTTTAGTTAGATAACATATAGAAGATATTATATTTTACCTGAAAAAGGAAACTATTTAGTTATTAATAAGAAAAAAAAAGGTAACCTATTTAACCTGAAAAAGGAAATTGATTAGCAAAGCAAAAATTTTAAAGGTAACATGTTTAACCTGAAAAAGGAAATTGATTAGTAAAGAAAAAAATTTAGTTAGTTAAATAAAATATAAAAGAAGATTTTTAAATGGTAACCCGTGATATAATTGGAAAAAGAGATATTTTAGTTAGAGAAAAGCGAAAAGATAATTTGAATGAAAAAATTAATTAATTAGTTAATAGTAATTATAATATGCTTTTTAGTTAGATAACATATATGTAGAAGATATTATATTTTACCTGAAAAAGGAAACTGTTTAGTTATTAAAAAGAAAAGAAAAGGTAACATGTTTAATCTGAAAAAGGAAATTGATTAGCAAAGCAAAAATTTTAAAGGTAACATGTTTAACCTGAAAAAGGAAATTGATTAGTAAAGAAAAAAATTTAGTTAGATAAAATATAAAAAAAGATTTTATCTGTAATTAAGTAAGGGTAAATAAGTAAAATCAATAGGTACCAACCAACCAACCAACCAACCAAACTTTTAATGTTTCGGCTTTAATATAATAGAATAGATATATAATAATATAGATAGTATAGATATGAGAATAAGGATGTGAGTTAAATCTAAGTCAATATATAAAAATAAATGATTAAATTTATTTATATACATGTTTCTATCATGATCTCGGAAAAATTATCTTGAGATTGATCCCTATTTCTCTCTATATTATGTAACTAGTTCAAGAAATCGTACTTCGCTGACGTTATAACATTTTTATAAAATGTATTTAAAAATATAAGAATCATTTTTATAATGTAGAAAAAAAATTAATTATAAATTGTATATTTAGATCTTTTTATAAATTGATTATTAGCTAAAATTTATCCTATAATAATGTCTGTATCTACATATTACTATATTTATTGAAGTCATTATTCTTTCTCGTATAACATTATATCCATGTAATTGCAAAAAAAATTTTTGCATAAAATTTCAAAATCACACAAAATTCGATTATCTGAACCTAAATCTTTTTTTTGGAAAGCAATTGATTCATTCATTGGGCCAAACAGCCAATATCCAACAGAAAGACATCATTAAAAACTGCAACCAAACAGACTCGGTTTGAAAACCCGTTTATGTAATTAGTATTTAAAATAAAATAAAATATCATTTACAACCTAACTTTGATTTATCGTGTGTATTATCGTCTTTATTAGATTATTCACCTAAATTTTAAATTAAAGAAAAAAATAATTGTACAATTTAATCATGTGCTAGTTAAACACATTTTTTCCGTTCTCTCGTTACTTCTCAAACAAAGACGTCTTAATGAACAAATTTTATTGTACTTTAATTTTGTTTTGATATGTTATATAATTTTATTTACACACTTTTAAAGATGAAATTGGTTTACGTTATCTTATTAATGTTTTGTTAATCATAATTTACATTTTATATTATTATATAATTATTATATAATTATTACTTTTCATTAAATTATGAGATTTTTGTTAAGCCGTTTTGTAGTTAATTTTAAAAAAAGTGATTGTTTATCAAAGAAATTCATTGGTGTGATTAGGGGATAAAAATAAAATTATAATGTTTAGAAGTTTAGAAGAATATTAATATAATATGTTTAGTTTCGTCCAATAGTAAATATCTAGATAATTATTGAAATCAATATCAATATCAATATCAATATCAATATATTCTTAAAGTCTGCTAGTATTGCATTTTGAAAATTATTGCTTTTATCCTTCATTTTGTTTTAATCTTCTATATTTCTTTGATACCTTTTTTGTCATTATACAGGAAAATTACTGCTTTTATCCTTTATTTTTTTAATCTTCTTTATTTCTTTCATGTCCCTTTTTATCATTACACAACATTTGGAGCGACCCAATTTAGATTGGATCGACCTAAATCTAAATCTATACTATTTTTTATCATTACACAACATTTGAATCGATCCAATTGGATTGACCAAAATCTAAACCTCTACTATTATCCTTCATTTTTTTATTAATAATATAATTAATGATAATTAGCCGATTATCTTTTTCAATTAAAAGATGTTTACTTATAATTGATGATATCCTTTTATAAATACCTAAAATATCATATCTTCCAATCAATAATTTTTTTCCCTCTAATTAAAACACGTTGTCTTTTAATTTAAAACATAATATTGCAATAATTAATACATACCCAAAAATATGACATCATATCTTCTAACCACTAACAAAATATAATAAAAATTCGTATACAACGAATAATATTCATTAGATTTTTAGTTAAAAATTAGAATTGTTAGATCTAATGATTAAATATATTACAAGATTAAATTTATTTACTAAATACATACCCAAAAATGTGACATCATATCTTCTAACCACTAACAAAATATGTTAGGAATATGTTGTAGTTGATGATAACTTAACATTCAAGCAAAATTGTATAAGTCAAGTTTTGTAACTGTCAACGGATAAGACATTGAAACTCTATTCGTTGACAGGTAGCTCATCAACGGATGAAGTTTTGTAGCATACTGCAATATCTCTATTTATCAGTTGATAGTGTTTTTATTCAGAGTCATGTTGACCATCAATGGATAGGCAGAATAGGGTAGCCAATTGTAAATAAGCTATGCTATGTAATTCTGTCTAAGTGAAAGTGTATCAACGGATGAGAACATGACTCTATCAACGGATACAACTCGAATCTACTCTATCAACGGATACAGCTCAAACTACCATCAACGGATGACTATGCACAACATCAACGGATAATCATTAACACCTTATCCTATGCTAGCTGGGAATTTGCAGTTGATAAGGACAGGTTTGACTAACAGATCACATGGGTTGATAGTTGTTAGCACAAAATTACGCAAGCGCACGTAGTCACAAGTAATACAATTTAAGTTCGTTCCACAGAGATCTGGTTGGGTTTTAATCAGTAAATATGCCTATGCAACAATGTATGGTTTTAATTCACTGCTAAGAAGAGTAACAATTTTGAGTTTGATTATCTAACTTAACTAAGATGCAAAATATTAAATTAAGATTTAAATTAACTAATGAGAATTAAATCGAATTACTTATATGAGAATAAACATGGGATCCTAACTTCATTAAATACTTTCCTTAGATCTGACGCCTTTAATCACTATGTGCAATGGTTTTGATATCTGATCGGATAACACGAAACAAGTATACGCTACCTGTCAGCATACGCATACCAAACTAAACATACATCCACAAAAGAGATAAAAGATGAATAGACACCAATTATGCTTAAACCCTATATGTCTATAGAATTTGAAAACATAACGGTTGAAGAACAAGTTATCCATTAAGATCACACAGGGCAGTATAAGTATTTTCATCTCACACCACAAATCATATTGATAAACAATTATGAACCTATGCTAGCATGGCAAGTTCTAAATCTCAAGATCCACTTTCACTTCACAAGAGATTAACAAATTAGATGTTCGCGACGCATCTATCTATTAAGCATAACCATACGAGGATATCAATTATACACCACACACAAAGCTTTAAAGCATCAAGATACTAAGTTCCATAAATAAATCCGTTAGAATCCCATGACAACGATTAGCCCATAATTGAACTGTTCATCGTCATGGGATTTGATGAAAACATGATAATAAACAAGATATGAAAGAAAGAAGCAATTATATTAATAGAACAAGAGTTGAGAAAACAAATCTAGAACAAAAGATGAAGTAGATCTAGATCCGTTGCTTGTCACGAGCGTTGAATCATTCTCTCCTTTTCTCCCTTGCAATTCTACGTTACAATAATAATCGATACAAATTACAAAGCTAAGATGTGTTTTTATAAGCCTATATATCTTGCCCAGCAAGAAAAACAACCTAGAATACAATTAGAAATAGGTTTGGGTACCAAAAACTGCTTAAAATACAATTTCAGATCGAATAAGGGCAAAACTGGAATTCCAGCGCATCTTGGCGCAGACTGCTCGAACATGGAGCAGGGTGCTCAGCTCCATTCTGCACTCCAGCTTGAATTCTGGCGCAGGGTGCTCAAATCTGGAGCAGTCTGCCCAGCCACAATCTGATGGAATTTTCTGTTTCTCGTTTTTCAGCTTTTTCGTCTCGTTCCTTTTGCAATAGCTTCCGTCTTCTTTTCCTCTTGACTTGTATACTACTAGGTAGCTGACTTAAGCCTCCATTCTTCAATCCATATCATCAATCAACTCCCAAAATGACGGAATCTACATCCTTAATCGATACCACTCCAACCCTGCACAATTAAACAAAACACATCAAAACTACCAAAAACTTGAGGCCAAAGCAATCAATTTAAGCCGATTTAGAATGTTCCAAGTGGATATAAAATCCACTTATCACACCCCCAAACTTAAACCAATGCTTGTCCTCAAGCATAAACAATTACAACTAACTAACTAACTAGTACCACTTCCGTAGGTGATCACGGTTGCATTTGGCATATGCAACAAGCCCTTTAAACCCCTAGGCAGCCCTAGTGGACGAGTAAGGTCTCGTGAGGGCCTATAGCGAATGTACCCACAAAATCCATTTAACCTAATGCAACGCAATGCATGAATGCAACTAATATGAAAATGCAAAGATCCCCTTCAAACTTACCAAAACCAACTAACAAGAAAATATCTCAAAGAATGCAAATAAATCCAAGCAGAGCTCGACTAAGTCCCCGTATACTAACAATACATGAACAGAAACGTGCGTGTGTGCGATGCTCATCAGAAATACTCCCAAAATTAGGTCAAAAATCATACATGCTTTCCGTCAAGACAATCACAGGTTTATAAACAGAATAGACTATAGACACTCCATAACCTAGGAACACCTCCACCCTTATCCAAGGTAGACAGCAATTCATGCTTTATTACTATGACACATAATACTATATACAATACACATGCTTATTTAACCGTGCAATGAATGAGACCCCAAAAGGCTTATACAATAATACCCATGTAGCGAGTGTTAGGTCAGCAATCCCAAACCACAAGGGCTTTAGGTTACTAGGACTAAGTCCCCTCAGACTTAATTACTCGAGTATTAAAGAGCTCACTCTGGTTAATTTTGCATATAAACAAAAAAAATTGACTCTTTTTTTTCAATTTTTTTTTTCTTTTTTCCTGATTTTTTTTTCCATCAAATCTGAAATGAGCCTTTCTCATTTCCAACCCTAGACTACTCATATAAATATTAGCCGGCTACTAGCCATTTGACGCCTAGCCATTATTGACAATTATTAACAACTAGCATGAAATTCCTGTTTTCCCCCAAACTTAGACTTTAATGTTCCTACGCTATAAAGGGAATAAGGAATAACGAAAATTCTAAATATAAACAAGTGATTAAATCTCAAAACATCCAACAGGCATGACCCTAACCTAGCCCAAAAGCACCCCAATGAGACTGTGTAATTAGTTTTGTTTCCGTAACATGCAAGTCAATTCCTAGGAACTATAAATCAGCCCTCTACTCATCATCATCACACTCAATTAAACATCTACCTATCAATCAGAATCAGCTCGTCTTAAGGGATCATGAAAAATGCATGCCATGAAAATGCAACTAATATGAACTCACATGGTAAAACAAAAATAACAGAATGTCCTATATGAAACACACATAGATAATACGAACATAAATGCATGAATTACTACTACTAATATGCAAAACATGGTATCCTACATGAACACATAAATACTACACATAAACTACGCATCCCCCAAACCACCCCCAAACTTGAAAGATTCAATGTCCGCATTGAATGGAAGTAAATACGAGGGATAGCAGAAAACATACCTAAAAATACCGAAACACATGGGTTGCCTCCCACGAAGCGCTGTCGTTAACGTCATTTAGCCGGACAAATATGATTAAAATCATGGTGGCTCGAAGATCGCATTCGACTTGTCCTTAGCAGAAGTACCATTTACCCATTATTTGACAACCTTCTTGCTATCTTCCCACATCTTTTCTAAATCAAACTTCACTTTGCCTCTTCCTCCAATCGACTTTTTCTTTTTCTTCTTCACACCTCTAAGGTGCTTTTGCTTCACAGTTGATTGATAAGAACACTCCTCTACCTCATCATCCATGATCCACCTTCTTAACACATTATCGTGACCCTCTTCAAAAATCACTAACTCATCATTCAAAAAGACATACCTCAAATGGGATGGAAGTTCACCAAGCTTGACATTCGAGAGATCTCGAACTGAAGAATTGTCAATGGACTCACTTAAATGTTGCTTTAGCATGTTCGTGTCTGATTTTTCACTCGACAAATGTTCAAACTTATCTCTCTGACCCGTATCAACCATCTCCACACTGCAACACTCTTCATCCTCTGTCGGAAATTTCATGGCCTTGAACACATTAAAGGTGACATTCTGATCTTGCACCCTCATTGTAAGCTCTCCTTTTTGCACATCAATCAAAGTACGGCCCGTAGCTAGAAAAGGCCTTCCCAAGATTATGGGAATCTTCTTGTCTTCTTCAAAATCCAAGATCACAAAATTAGCAGGGAAGATGAACTTATCAACTTTTACCAAAACATCCTCTACTATACCCCTCCGATAAGTGATCGTCCTATCAGCCAACTGCAAAGAGATGTTAGTTGGTTTCGGCTCCGATAGACCAAGTTGCTTGAAAACAGACAAGGGCATAAGATTAATACTAGCTCCTAAATCACATAAGCATTTGCCAAAAGATCTTCATTGTTCTTCGTTAATACAAAGTTTGAGGTATTCTTTATTCTCTTGTTTTATTATTATATGTTTTACATGGCTTCTTTCATTATTCTTATTGCTTTTACTTCTAGTATGAGTGAGTAGTTTAATTCTAGGGTATTAAGGGGAGCCATGTTTGCACCATGATTTGGGCTTAATTTGATTAGTAAATTGATGGGTAGAGAGTAATTCTGATTGATATGTTATAATTCTTAATTTGTGTAATTGCGCAATATCATGGATTAATCGATTGCAATAGGAGTAATAGATCGAAAGATTTTACTACTAGAGGCTTACATACAATTAGCGGAATTGAAGGCGAGTGTGAAAACATCATTAGATATTCTGAGAGTGTTAATGCTTGAAAAAGATTAACCATTGCTTTAATTACTTTATCCCATTGAAAAGCTATACTTTTGTGATTTGTTTGGTGTAAACATGGTGAACCTGAATTGCCCTAGATCCCTTAATTAATTGATTTAAAACCTTTGTTAACAATCACTTCAGTAATCCGAGAGCAACCAAGAAAGGGGGTAAACTTGAAGTGGATGCTTATTCTTTATTATCATCTCAACTAGCTGCATTAACTCAGGAGATCCACTCATTGAAGACATCTCAGCCCTCTACTCAACCTATGAGCATCAATGCATTGTCATCCATGGATCCTATGAATAATCCTGTTTGTGAAGTCTGTGGCATCCAAGGCCACTATGGTAATGATTGCAAATACAATGCTCAAAATTCACAACATTTTCAGATGGAGCAAGCAAATGTTTTCCAACAGAGGCAGCAGTACAATCCGTACTCCAACACTTACAATCCTGGTTGGAAAGATCATCCGAACTTCTCATATAGGAACAATAATGCTCAGAATACAAATGTTCCTAATCAGCAACAATATCAGCAGTCGTACCAGCCTCTTCCACAACAGCAGTATAGGCCTCCTCAAGGACCTATGAATCCCCCTGGATTCCAAAGGCCTCCTCAGAATTATGCTCCTCAAGCCAATCAAGCTGCACAGGCTGATAATCAAGGTGATATGATGAAGATATTGTTACAAATGCAAACAAAGATGAACCAGATGGAGATACATAACAAGATGTTGGAAACTCAGATTGCTCAAATGGCTAGTTCTTCATCTACAAGGCAACAAGGCTCTCTACCAGCACAATCAACTCAGCCAAAGGAAAATGTGAATGCTATTGCTCTTAGGAGTGGTCGTACATATGATGCTCCTCCAATGCCTACTGACGATGTTCCTACTGAGAAAGAAAAAGAGGATTCTGAGGAAGACAAGGTAGAGAAAATTGTTGAAGATACAAACGAAGATGAAACTGAGGAAAGCAAGAAAAAGGACAAAGAGAAGACTGCAGTTACTCCTCCACCATTTGTGCCAAAGCTCCCATTCCCTAGCAGGATGAACAGAAATAAGGTGGACAAGCAGTTTGGTAAGTTCATGACACTTGTCAAGAATCTTGAGGTAACAGTTCCTTTCACTGATTTAATTTCTCAAGTTCCATCATATGCAAAGTTTCTTAAGGATATTCTCACTAAGAAAAGGTCTTTTGGTAAGGTAGAGACAGTAGCTTTTACTGAAGAGTGTAGTGCTGTTTTACAGAATAAGTCTCCACCTAAGCTTAAAGATCCTGGTAGTTTTTCGATCCCATGTCATTTAGGTGCATTGTTCATTGATAAAGCTTTATGTGATTTAGGCGCTAGTGTCTCAGTCATGCCTCTCTCGGTTTTTCAAAAACTAAATATGGGAGAATTAAAATGTACACAGATGACTTTGCAAATGGCAGACCGTTCGATAAAATATCCCCTTGGAATTTTAGAGGATGTGCCTGTTAGGGTTGGAAAATTCTATATTCCTGTAGACTTTGTAGTTCTAGATATGGAAGAGGATAGTCAAATACCTATTATTTTAGGTAGACCATTTCTCTGTACTGCAGGTGCTGTAATTGATGTTAAAAGTGGGACTCTCACATTGAGTGTTGGTGATGATAAAATTGCTTTTACTCTAACCTCTGCTCTTAAATCCCCTTTGCTTGAGAATACTTGTTGCAGTATTGATGTTGTAGATGAAATTGTCCAAGATTATACTCCTCAGATTCTATTGAATGATACATTGGAAGCAGTGCTCATGCTTGAAGCTTTAGAAGGAGAAGGACATGCTGAAGTCGATTCATTGATTCTTGAGTTGAATGATCACAACATTGATTCCATTGACAGTTCTTCAGTTCGAGTCGAGTATTAAGCTTGGGAAACTTCCACCACATTTGAGGTATGTCCTTTTCAATAATGAGCTAGTGATTTTTGAAGAGGGGCATGGTAACGTGTTGCGAAGGTGGAAAACCAATGATAAGGAAGAAGAAAGTTTTGTTCAGCTGGTTGAGTCGGAGAAGCACTCTAGGGGTGTGAAGAAGAAAAAGAAGAAGATTTGGCCGTTGGGTAGTAAAATCAAGTTGAAGTCTGATGGAAAAGCTTTGTGGAAAGCAAACAATCAAGATGTCAACGTTCGTAGGAATGGTCTTTCTGTTGAGGATGGTTCAGTAATTCTTTTGAAACCGCCTTGAGTTGAGGAAGTAACGTCAAGCTATTGACGTTAAAGGAGCGCTTCGTGGGAGGCAACCCATGTATTAGTATAAAAAAAAATGTTCAAAAAAAAAAAAGCGAGTAAAGCAGAAGAGGACCGCGCATCAGGCGCCAGAACAGCGCAGAAGCGCCCAGTCACGCAGAAGGAGCCAGCGCATCAGGCGCCAGAACAGCGCAGGAGCGCCCAGACACGCAGGTTGAACCTGCGTGTCACCCTTGTTTCCGTTTATTCCGCCCTGAAACGCAGCATGCTGATGCGTTATAGCTGCTCTGCCCAGATTTTTTTTTTCCCGAAAATTATGTTTTTGCTCACAAAATCAACCCCAAATTCAATCCTAATCCAAATTCTTTCAATCCCTAATTCCTATATCTATCCTACATCAAATCCTAACCTCTCCAAATCTCTCCTACACAATTAAAATTTTTATTCAACCTATCCATCATCTTATATATATACACACCTATCCATACAAATCCAATTCCTCTTCTATTTTATTTAAATCTCCAAAAATTCGATTCTAAAGAGGAATTAATTGCAAGTTCACCTCTTCAATTCGTAGTGGGTTTATTTCTTCTCTCAAATTTTATTTTGATTACGAATTTGTGTTCTTGTAAATTGGGATTTATATTATTCTTGATATATTGGGGTATTTTTGGTGTGATATTGCTTGGTAATTTTTGGTGGAGCTTCTTGTGAGTTGGGTATTGATTCTTTTGGCTCGTAAGCATGGGAGAGATAGTGCTAATGTTGGGAAATTTTCGTTTTCGACGATGGAGGTTAAATTTAATCGGTTGATGTGAGGCTAATTGCTAAGGAAAGAGGATTTTTGCGAGGAAAAAAAATTGTTAGGTTGGTTCATATGATTGGTGAGTGGTTCGGGAGTTATATGCCAAATGCAACCGTGATCACTTACGGAAGTGGTGAGTGGGTGGCTTCTAAGCGACTGAGAGGTGGTTTTCACACCTGACATCTTGATTCCAGGGGAGTTTTCTTTCTTTTCTTTTTAGTGTAGTTTTATTTTCTTTTTAGTGTAGTTTTATTTTGTTTTTAGTTGTAGTTTTGTATCTTGTTCGTTAGTTCATTGGGGACAATGAACCGCTTAAGTGTGGGGAGGTGTTCTCAATGTAGTGTATTACTTGTTAAAAAAAAAAAATCCAAAAAAAATTAAAAAATTAAAAATACCAAAAATAATTCTAGCCATGCAATTTGATTAGTTGTTGTATTTTGCTTGATACACCTATGCATGCGTAGAATTCTTGTGTTTCTTGACGCTTTTGTATGAGAAGTGACGTGCTTTGTTCTTGTGCACACACTTTCACTAGCAAGTTGAAGCTGGTAGACTTAATTGGATGTTGTAAGTGATTAGAATGACATGAATATGTGCAAGATGACTTGGTTTCCATGTTTTGAGTACAAGTAGGTGCGTTAGAGAGTCTTGTTACCTGGGATTGATTATGTTTTGTCACACCAAGTGAGTTTTGAGCCTATATGCATATCTTTTGCATGATTTTTCGTTTGCTTGAGTGTCCACATGTTGTTTACATTGCTAGCACTTACTTGAGATCTTTATTGAAATGCATGATATTACTTGATGATGAGATGATAAAGGCAATTAGGTATAACCGCATATTTTCCCATATTACCACACCATATTAACATGATCAATTAGTTAACCCATTGAGCTTAATCCTATTCTTTCGGTGACACACCACATTACTTGCCATTATCCTTTTTATTCTATTGGCCTTACATTGAATTTGAACCTAAATTGTCAAAGGCTAGTATCGTGCTTAAGGGAGTAATAAGGTGTTCATAAAAGGGGGGTTATTGATGATCATACCATTGGGGAATATTGATTTTGGGTTGATGCTTGCTAGTCGAAATTCATAAAAATATCTATGGATCATTGTGCTTATTCCTTAGCTCTCACAGAAAAAAGAAAAAGAAAAAAAAAAGAAAAAAAAGAAAGAAAAAAAATGAATAAATTTGAGAGCATTCTTATGTTTGTATGATCCTTCTTCATTCGACTAGTCAAGTTATTATGTAAGGGTTATTGAAAAATCCAAGTGTGGGGAAGTATTTGTTTTAATAGAAAGGGAATTGAATAATGTTTATTGTTGGGTACTAGCTTTTGACATTTAACCTATTTTAGCTTTACTTGACATACCTGGTCCCTAGCCCACGCTACAACCCGAATAAAGACCTTTTGATTGTCATCAGTGATGTATGTTGTGTTGAGAGTGAGATTGATTGCGAGTGTCAAGTTGTGTTTATGATTTTGTTGGAATTGAGTGATACACTTAACCTTGTTCTTGAGTGAATATTCGTTTTTGAGTGAAAGGTGAGTTATTACTTGTTTTGGCATAGGAGATCCCGGGTTTAGACTTAAAGATGTATTTCTTGTGGGCTCAGCATGATTACCAACGATTTTTACACTTGACATGAATTTTTATGACCTTCTGCATGTTGGTTGGGTAGACTACGTGAATACTTGCACTTTCGACACCAAGACATCGTATGTTTACTTTGATTCTTAAGTTGATGTGGCATGAGAGGACTTGTGTGTGTGGTGTTGTGTTAGCATTGATCTTTTGCATGGTTAGATGGATTTTGTGGGTATATTCACTATAAACCCTCACGAGACAACACTCGTCCTACTAGGGCTGCCTAGGGGTTTAACGGCTTGTTGCATATGCTCAATGCAATCGTGTCATCTACGGAAGTGATGTTTGTTAGGACTTAGTTTTTATTTCACTTATTTGCCCGAGGACGTGCAAATGCTTAGTGTGGGGTTGTTTGATAGAGTATATTTTTATAAATATTTTAGATGATTTTATTCTCATATTTATTATGTTTTGCATTGATTTGGATTTTTATTTAATAGATTTGATTGTTTTATTGTAGGAAATAAAGAATTCATGACCTGGAAGGATTTGGAGCAAAAAGAGCTATTTTGGAGATAAAATAGGAGAAAATTCGTATTATTGGGTGCACGAGCTGTTTAACACTGTTTGGGCCATATCTTGAGTTCCAGAAGTCAGAATTTGACGATCTTACTGTCCACGCGAAGCTTGTGGAATTATCTTTAATTTAGAGGTGGTCCAGTAAGCAAAATCCAACCGGAAGAGCCCAGAAACAGAGGAGAAAAAGAAGTGACGAATTTTACAAGAAAATCCTATTTAATTATGGATATCTTTTTGTAAATTGATTAGGATATTAAAAATACTTTTATTAGGAGATAGAGATTAGATTTTATTAAGGAGTTTGATTATAAAAGAAAGAGAGAACGTGAGAGAGAGGGAGATAGACATATATACGTATTTTTACAGAAGCTAGGGTTATTATTCTTTGCTCTCTTCATCTCTTCCTTTGTAAGCACTTGGTTTAATTTGGATCTTCATTGTTCTTCATTAATACAAAGTTTGAGGTATTCTTTATTCTCTTGTTTTATTATTATATGTTTTACATGGCTTCTTTCATTATTCTTATTGCTTTTACTTCTAGTATGAGTGAGTAGTTTAATTCTAGGGTATTAAGGGGAGCCATGTTTGCACCATGATTTGGGCTTAATTTGATTAGTAAATTGATGGGTAGAGAGTAATTCTGATTGATATGTTATAATTCTTAATTTGTGTAATTGCGCAATATCATGGATTAATCGATTGCAATAGGAGTAATAGATCAAAAGATTTTACTACTAGAGGCTTACATACAATTAGCGGAATTGAAGGTGAGTGTGAAAACATCATTAGATATTCTGAGAGTGTTAATGCTTGAAAAAGATTAACCATTGCTTTAATTACTTTATCCCATTGAAAAGCTATACTTTTGTGATTTGTTTGGTGTAAACATGGTGAACCTGAATTGCCCTAGATCCCTTAATTAATTGATTTAAAACCTTTGTTAAATTTGTTTTAGTAGTTAATAAAATTCCCAAATAATCGTTTGTGACTAGAAACAATTGATAATAGTTGAATTGAAATTGAAACTGGCTCCTTGAGGAATCGACCCGTATTTGCTAGTATCTACTACAATTGATACCGTTCGCTTGCGGTTAGACATAATTTAACACATCAAGTTTTTGATAGAGTATATTTTTATATATATTTTAGATGATTTTATTCTCATATTTATTGTGTTTTGCATTGATTTGGATTTTTATTTAATAGATTTGATTGTTTTATTGTAGGAAATAAAGAATTCATGACCTGGAAGGATTTGGAGCAAAAAGAGCTATTTTGGAGATAAAATAGGAGAAAATTCGTATTATTGGGCTGCACGAGCTGTTTAACACTGTTTGGGCCATATCTTGAGTTCCAGAAGTCAGAATTTGACGATCTTACTGTCCACGCGAAGCTTGTGGAATTATCTTTAATTTAGAGGTGGTCCAGTAAGCAAAGTCCAACCGGAAGAGCCCAGAAACAGAGGAGAAAAAGAAGTGACGAATTTTACAAGAAAATCCTATTTAATTATGGATATCTTTTTGTAAATTGATTAGGATATTAAAAATACTTTTATTAGGAGATAGAGATCAGATTTTATTAAGGAGTTTGATTATAAAAGAAAGAGAGAACGTGAGAGAGAGGGATAGAGACATATATACGTATTTTTACAGAAGCTAGGGTTATTATTCTTTGCTCTCTTCATCTTTTCCTTTGTAAGCACTTGGTTTAATTTGGATCTTCATTGTTCTTCGTTAATACAAAGTTTGAGGTATTCTTTATTCTCTTGTTTTATTATTATATGTTTTACATGGCTTCTTTCATTATTCTTATTGCTTTTACTTCTAGTATGAGTGAGTAGTTTAATTCTAGGGTATTAAGGGGAGCCATGTTTGCACCATGATTTGGGCTTAATTTGATTAGTAAATTGATGGGTAGAGAGTAATTCTGATTGATATGTTATAATTCTTAATTTGTGTAATTGCGCAATATCATGGATTAATCGATTGCAATAGGAGTAATAGATCGAAAGATTTTACTACTAGAGGCTTACATACAATTAGCGGAATTGAAGGTGAGTGTGAAAACATCATTAGATATTCTGAGAGTGTTAATGCTTGAAAAAGATTAACCATTGCTTTAATTACTTTATCCCATTGAAAAGCTATACTTTTGTGATTTGTTTGGTGTAAACATGGTGAACCTGAATTGCCCTAGATCCCTTAATTAATTGATTTAAAACCTTTGTTAAATTTGTTTTAGTAGTTAATAAAATTCCAAAATAATCGCTTGTGACTAGAAACAATTGATAATAGTTGAATTGAAATTGAAACTGTCTCCTTGAGGAATCGACCCGTATTTGCTAGTATCTACTACAATTGATACCGTGCGCTTGCGGTTAGACATAATTTAACACATCAAGTTTTTGGCGCCGCTGCCGGGGAGACGCCTAGTTTCTATAATTTTAGTTTGATTGTTTTAGATTGTTTCTCTTGTCTCTTTGGAACTCTAGTTCCAACTGAGACCGATCTTACGGCTTTTCCTTGTTTAGTTGTTGATGCCCAGGACCAGGTCTCAAACGAAAGAAGATCAAACGAAAGAGGATACAACTCCTCTTAGTCCAGATTCTGGAATTACTTGTCAACAATACATAGATCAACAAAGGAAAGAGAAGCAGCAAAGGATATCTGAACCAAAGATTGAGATGGCGGACCTTCCCCCCAAATCTTTGAAGAACTACTCACAGCCCTCTCCGAGTGGGGTACCTACTGGCCTTGCTATGCCATCAATTCAAGCATCAAATTTCGAGATCAAGCCTGCTTTGCTCACTATGATCCAACATAATCAATTTGCTGGGCTTGCCTCTGAAGACCCTACAAATCATCTGCAAAGGTTTCAACAGCTCTGTTCTACAATTAAACATCAGGGAGTCACTCCAGACCAGTTGAAAGTCATGTTGTTCGGTTTCTCTCTTCGTGATAAAGCTCAAAAATGGTTGAATGATATTGACTTGACCGAGTGGGATAAGATTGCTCAAGCTTTCTTAACTGAGTTCTTCCCTCCTAACAGAACCGACGATTTGATCGACAAGATGATGGGTTTTAAGCAAGATTATGGTGAATCTCTTCGGGATGCTTGGGACAGATTCAAGGATTATCAACGTGCATGCCCTCACCATGGTCTTGAGAAGTGGTTTCTGCTTAAACGCTTCTACAATGGTCTTGATCCTGAGACAAAAGGTATGGTTGATAACGCTGCAGGTGGTGTATTTCTGGATAAAGGAGTTGATGATGCATATGCTTTTCTTTCAAATTTGGCTGCCAATCACTTCAGTAATCCGAGAGCAACCAAGAAAGGGGGTAAACTTGAAGTGGATGCTTATTCTTTATTATTATCTCAACTAGCTGCATTAACTCAGGAGATCCACTCATTGAAGACATCTCAGCCCTCTACTCAACCTATGAGTATCAATGCATTGTCATCCATGGCTCCTATGAATAATCATGTTTGTGAAGTCTGTGGCATCCAAGGTCACTATGGTAATGATTGCCAATACAATGCTCAAAATTCACAAAATTTTCAGATGGAGCAAGCAAATGTTTTCCAACAGAGGCAGCAGTACAATCCGTACTCCAACACTTACAATCCTGGTTGGAAAGATCATCCGAACTTCTCATATAGGAACAATAATGCTCAGAATACAAATGTTCCTAATCAGCAACAATATCAGCAGTCGTACCAGCCTCTTCCACAACAACAGTATAGGCCTCCTCAAGGACCTATGAATCCCCCTGGATTCCAAAGGCCTCCTCAGAATTATGCTCCTCAAGCCAATCAAGCTGCACAGGCTGATAATCAAGGTGATATGATGAAGATATTGTTACAAATGCAAACAAAGATGAACCAGATGGAGATACATAACAAGATGTTGGAAACTCAGATTGCTCAAATGGCTAGTTCTTCATCTACAAGGCAACAAGGCTCTCTACCAGCACAATCAACTCAGCCAAAGGAAAATGTGAATGCTATTGCTCTTAGGAGTGGTCGTACATATGATGCTCCTCCAATTCCTACTGACGATGTTCCTACTGAGAAAGAAGAAAAGAATTCTGAGGAAGACAAGGTAGAGAAAGTTGTGGAAGATACAAACAAAGATGAAACTGAGGAAAGCAAGAAAAAGGACAAAGAGAAGACTGCAGTTACTCCTCCACCATTTGTGCCAAAGCTCCCATTCCCTAGCAGGATGAACAGAACTAAGGTGGACCAGCAGTTTGGTAAGTTCATGACACTTGTCAAGAATCTTGAGGTAACAGTTCCTTTCACTGATTTAATTTTTCAAGTTCCATCATATGCAAAGTTTCTTAAGGATATTCTCACTAAGAAAAGGTCTTTTGGTGAGGTAGAGACAGTAGCTTTTACTGAAGAGTGTAGTGCTGTTTTACAGAATAAGTCTCCACCTAAGCTTAAAGATCCTGGTAGTTTTTCGATCCCATGTCATTTAGGTGCATTATTCATTGATAAAGCTTTATGTGATTTAGGCGCTAGTGTCTCAGTCATGCCTCTCTCGGTTTTTCAAAAACTAAATATGGGAGAATTAAAATGTACACAGATGACTTTGCAAATGGCAGACCGTTCGATAAAATATCCCCTTGGAATTTTAGAGGATGTGCCTG
The DNA here is from genome assembly GCA_037693485.1 of Kitagawia praeruptora. Classification (NCBI taxonomy): domain Eukaryota; kingdom Viridiplantae; phylum Streptophyta; class Magnoliopsida; order Apiales; family Apiaceae; genus Kitagawia; species Kitagawia praeruptora. Next base: position 113,266,649 of record CM075344.1, read on the forward strand.
TTAGGGTTGGAAAATTCTATATTCCTGTAAACTTTGTAGTTCTAGATATGGAAGAGGATAGTCAAATACCTATTATTTTAGGTAGACCATTTCTCTGTACTGCAGGTGCTGTAATTGATGTTAAAAGTGGGACTCTCACATTGAGTGTTGGTGATGATAAAATTGCTTTTACTCTAACCTCTGCTCTTAAATCCCCTTTGCTTGAGAATACTTGTTGCAGTATTGATGTTGTAGATGAAATTGTCCAAGATTATACTCCTCAGATTCTATTGAATGATACATTGGAAGCAGTGCTCATGCTTGAAGCTTCAGAAGGAGAAGGACATGCTGAAGTCGATTCATTGATTCTTGAGTTGAATGATCACAACATTGATTCTATTGACAGTTCTTCAGTTCGAGATCTCTCGAGTATTAAGCTTGGGAAACTTCCACCACATTTGAGGTATGTCCTTTTCAATAATGAGCTAGTGATTTTTGAAGAGGGGCATGGTAACGTGTTGCGAAGGTGGAAAACCAATGATAAGGAAGAAGAAAGTTTTGTTCAGCTGGTTGAGTCGGAGAAGCACTCTAGGGGTGTGAAGAAGAAAAAGAAGAAGATTTGGCCGTTGGGTAGTAAAATCAAGTTGAAGTCTGATGGAAAAGCTTTGTGGAAAGCAAACAATCAAGATGTCAACGTTCGTAGGAATGGTCTTTCTGTTGAGGATGGTTCAGTAATTCTTTTGAAACCGCCTTGAGTTGAGGAAGTAACGTCAAGCTATTGACGTTAAAGGAGCGCTTCGTGGGCGGGCAACCCATGTATTAGTATAAAAAAAAAATGTTCAAAAAAAAAAATGTTCAAAAAAAAAAAAAGCGAGTAAAGCAGAAGAGGACCGCGCATCAGGCGCCAGAACAGCGCAGAAGCGCCCAGTCACGCAAGACAGACCCGCGTGACATCCCTGTAACGCAGCCTGAGGCTGCGTGACAACCCTGTCTGCCAGAAATTTTTTCCAAAAATTGTGTTTTTGCTCACAAATTCAACCCCAAATTTTATCCCAACTCAAATTCTTTCAATCCCTAATTCCTATATCTATTCCACATCAAATCCTAACCTTTCTAAATCTCTCATACACCCATTTTTTTTTATAACCTCTCCATCATCTTATATATATACACACTTATCCATACAAATCCAATTCCTCTTCTATTTTCTTTAAATCTCTAAAAATTCAATTCTAAAGAGGAATTAATTGCAAGTTCACCTCTTCAATTCGTAGTGGGTTTATTTCTTCTCTCAAATTTTATTTTGATTACGAATTTGTGTTCTTGTAAATTGGGATTTATATTATTCTTGATATATTGGGGTATTTTTGGTGTGATATTGCTTGGTAATTTTTGGTGGAGCTTCTTGTGAGTTGGGTATTGATTCTTTTGGCTCGTAAGCATGGGAGAGATAGTGCTAATGTTGGGAAATTTTCGTTTTCGACGGTGGAGGTTAAATTTAATCGGTTGATGTGAGGCTAATTGCTAAGGAAAGGGGATTTTTGCGAGGAAAAAAAATTGTTGGGTTGGTTCATATGATTGGTGAGTGGTTCGGGAGTTATATGCCAAATGCAACCGTGATCACTTACGGAAGTGGTGAGTGGGTGGCTCCTAAGCGACTGAGGGGTGGTTTTCACACCTGACATCTTGATTCCAGGGGAGTTTTCTTTCTTTTCTTTTTAGTGTAGTTTTATTTTCTTTTTAGTGTAGTTTTATTTTGTTTTTAGTTGTAGTTTTGTATCTTGTTCGTTAGTTCATTGGGGACAATGAACCGCTTAAGTGTGGGGAGGTGTTCTCAACGTAGTGTATTACTTGTTAAAAAAAAAAATCCAAAAAAAATTAAAAAATTAAAAAATTAAAAATACCAAAAATAATTCTAGCCATGCAATTTGATTAGTTGTTGTATTTTGCTTGATACACCTATGCATGCGTAGAATTCTTGTGTTTCTTGACGCTTTTGTATGAGAAGTGACGTGCTTTGTTCTTGTGCACACACTTTCACTAGCAAGTTGAAGCTGGTAGACTTAATTGGATGTTGTAAGTGATTAGAATGACATGAATATGTGCAAGATGACTTGGTTTCCATGTTTTGAGTACAAGTAGGTGCGTTAGAGAGTCTTGTTACCTGGGATTGATTATGTTTTGTCACACCAAGTGAGTTTTGAGCCTATATGCATATCTTTTGCATGATTTTTCGTTTGCTTGAGTGTCCACATGTTGTTTACATTGCTAGCACTTACTTGAGATCTTTCTTGAAATGCATGATATTACTTGATGATGAGATGATAAAGGCAATTAGGTATAACCGCATATTTTCCCATATTACCACACCATATTAACATGATCAATTAGTTAACCCGTTGAGCTTAATCCTATTCTTTCGGTGACACACCACATTACTTGTCATTATCCTTTTTATTCTATTGGCCTTACATTGAATTTGAACCTAAATTGTCAAAGGCTAGTATCGTGCTTAAGGGAGTAATAAGGTGTTCATAAAAGGGGGGTTATTGATGATCATACCATTGGGGAATATTGATTTTGGGTTAATGCTTGCTAGTTGAAATTCATAAAAATATCTATGGATCATTGTGCTTATTCCTTAGCTCTCACAGAAAAAAGAAAAAGAAAAAAAAAACAGAAAAAAAGAAAAAAAAATGAATAAATTCGAGAGCATTCTTATGTTTGTATGATCCTTCTTCATTCGACTAGTCAAGTTATTATGTAAGGGTTATTGAAAAATCCAAGTGTGGGGAAGTATTTGTTTTAATAGAAAGGGAATTGAATAATGTTTATTGTTGGGTACTAGCTCTTGACATTTAACCTGTTTTAGCTTTACTTGACATACCTGGTCCCTAGCCCACGCTACAACCCGAATAAAGACCTTTTGATTGTCATCAGTGATGTATGTTGTGTTGAGAGTGAGATTGATTGCGAGTGTCAAGTTGTGTTTATGATTTTGTTGGAATTGAGTGATACACTTAACCTTGTTCTTGAGTGAATATTCGTTTTTGAGTGAAAGGTGAGTTATTACTTGTTTTGGCATAGGAGATCCCGGGTTTAGACTTAAAGATGTATCTCTTGTGGGCTCAGCATGATTACCAACGATTTTTACACTTGACATGAATTTTTATGACCTTCTGCATGTTGGTTGGGTAGACTACGTGAATACTTGCACTTTCGACACCAAGACATCGTATGTTTACTTTGATTCTTAAGTTGATGTGGCATGAGAGGACTTGTGTGTGTGGTGTTGTGTTAGCATTGATCTTTTGCATGGTTAGATGGATTTTGTGGGTATATTCACTATAAACCCTCACGAGACAACACTCGTCCTACTAGGGCTGCCTAGGGGTTTAACGGCTTGTTGCATATGCTCAATGCAATCGTGTCATCTACGGAAGTGATGTTTGTTAGGACTTAGTTTTTATTTCACTTATTTGCCCGAGGACGTGCAAATGCTTAGTGTGGGGATGTTTGATAGAGTATATTTTTATATATATTTTAGATGATTTTATTCTCATATTTATTGTGTTTTGCATTGATTTGGATTTTTATTTAATAGATTTGATTGTTTTATTGTAGGAAATAAAGAATTCATGACTTGGAAGGATTTGGAGCAAAAAAAGCTATTTTGGAGATAAAATAGGAGAAAATTCGTATTATTGGGCTACACGAGCTGTTTAACACTGTTTGGGCCATATCTTGCGTTCCAGAAGTCAGAATTTGACGATCTTACTGTCCACGCGAAGCTTGTGGAATTATCTTTAATTTAGAGGTGGTCCAGTAAGCAAAATCCAACAGGAAGAGCCCAGAAACAGAGGAGAAAAAGAAGTGACGAATTTTACAAGAAAATCCTATTTAATTATGGATATCTTTTTGTAAGCACTTGGTTTAATTTGGATCTTCATTGTTCTTCGTTAATAGTTTGAGGTATTCTTTATTCTCTTGTTTTATTATTATATGTTTTACATGGCTTCTTTCATTATTCTTATTGCTTTTACTTCTAGTATGAGTGAGTAGTTTAATTCTAGGGTATTAAGGGGAGCCATGTTTGCACCATGATTTGGGCTTAATTTGATTAGTAAATTGATGGGTAGAGAGTAATTCTGATTGATATGTTATAATTCTTAATTTGTGTAATTGCGCAATATCATGGATTAATCGATTGCAATAGGAGTAATAGATCGAAAGATTTTACTACTAGAGGCTTACATACAATTAGCGGAATTGAAGGTGAGTGTGAAAATATCATTAGATATTCTGAGAGTGTTAATGCTTGAAAAAGATTAACCATTGCTTTAATTACTTTATCCCATTGAAAAGCTATACTTTTGTGATTTGTTTGGTGTAAACATGGTGAACCTGAAGTGCCCTAGATCCCTTAATTAATTGATTTAAAACCTTTGTTAAATTTGTTTTGGTAGTTAATAAAATTCCCAAATAATCGTTTGTGACTAGAAACAATTGATAATAGTTGAATTGAAATTGAAATTGTCTCCTTGAGGAATCGACCCGTATTTGCTAGTATCTACTACAATTGATACCGTGCGCTTGCGGTTAGACATAATTTAACACATCAACAACTTCCCAATGGTGCATGGAATTGTAAAGCTTCCTGGATCCTTAAGTTTAGGAGGCAATTTCTGTTGCAACACCGCACTGCACTCCTCTGTCAAAGCCACTGTTTCAAATTCTTCCAACCTTCTCTTTCGTGACAAAATATCCTTCATGAACTTTGCATATCTCGGCATCTACTCTAACGCTTCAATAAAAGGAATGTTAATGGACAGTTTCTTAAAGACATCCATAAACTTCTGAAACTGTTTCTCTTGACTTTTCTGCAAACGTCCAGGAAATGGAGGAGGCGGATAGATCTGATTATTCTTTGAAGATTGCTCCGGAGTAGACTTTTCAACAGGGTTCTTGCTCTTCTCACCATCAAGCTGATCAGCCACTAAATCAGATTTCTCAAATTCAGGCACTACAGATTTTTCATCTTGCTGATTCTGCACTTCCTCATCTCCTTTAGCTGCTGATTTAGGATCTGATGTAACCTTTCCCGACCTCAACGTCACAGCTTTCACATGCTCATGGACCTCCCTCCTACCTGGATTAGTCTCTGTGTCACTAGGTAGAGTTCCTGGTTGCCTACTAAGTAAGGCACTTGCAATCTGTCCCACCTTGCTCTCCAAGATCTTTTGAGAAGCTTGCAGATTCTTCACTATCATCCTCAAATCATCCATATCTGATTTTTCATTAGAAGTTTGCCCCGCATGAATCTGGGGCTGTTGCTGCTGAAATCCTGGAGGTTGATATGTTGCCCTTGGAACATAAGGCTGTTGATAGCCTTGATTGAATGGCTTCGCTTGCTGATAAGGTTGTTGTGCACTCTAATTGTTGCTCCAGCTGAAATTGGGATGATTCCTGTTGCTAGGATGATAAGTAGCCGGTATTGGTGCAGTAGGTCTCTGAAAATTACTCACAAACTATGCTGACTCAGAAGAGATAGCACACTGATTCGTCTCATGTGCGCCCGCACATAGCTCACAAACACTAGCCACCTGCTATACTCCATAATTTGCTAGAGAATCCACCTTCATAGTCAAAGCCTTCAACTGAGCTGCAATAGCTGAAGCTGTATCCACTTTAAACATACCTGCTACCTTGCCTTGAGAAAGCCTCTGAGTTTGATTCTGATATTCATTAGCAGCCATCGTCTCAATAAGTTCATAAGCTTCATCATAGCTCTTAGCCCAAAGAGCTCCTCCTGATGCTGCATCTAGCATAGGTCTAGATTATGCTCCCAACCCATTATAGAAACTATTGATAACCATCCAGTCAGGCATACCATGATGTGGACACCTACGAAGCATCTCCTTGTATCGTTCCCAAGCCTCACACAGAGATTCTCCAGATTGCTGCTGAAATTGGGCTAGCTGATTCCTCAATGCTGCAGTTTTCGCCATAGGGAAGAATTTAGTAAGAAACTTCTGAGCAAGATCCTCCTATGTAGTAATGGAACCAGGTGGTAGAGAGTGTAACCAGCCCTTAGCCTTATCCTTCAGAGAGAATGGGAAAAGCCTCAACTTGATAGCATCATCCGAAACACCATTGAATTTGAAAGTATCATAGATCTCGATAAAGTCCCGAATATGCATGTTAGGATCCTCCGTAGGAACACCCCCAAACTAAACCAAATTCTGCAACATCTGAATAGTGCCCGGCTTGATCTCGAAAGTGTTAGCAGTGATGGCTGGCATGATAATACTAGACTGGATATCATTGATCTTCGGCTGAGAATACTCCTTCAAAGCCTTAGCTGCTACTGCATCACCCATTGCTACTGGAGTTTCAGTTTCCTCTTTCTTATCCTCTATATTCTCTACAAGATCGTCTTCTGCCAGTGCTTCTAACCGAGCTTGTAAGCGTGTTCGCATACAAATTCAAGTACCTGAAACACCACGAAACAAACAAACTAAGTAAGAAATCCGAGTCAGTGAACGCTAACGACCACTATTGACAAGCACATAAACCAAAAATAAAACATCGATGATCCCCGGCAGCGGCGCCAAAAACTTGTTAGCATAAAATTACGCAAGCGCACGTAGTCACAAGTAATACAATTTAAGTTCGTTCCACAGAGATCTGGTTGGGTTTTAATCAGTAAATATGCCTATGCAACAATGTATGGTTTTAATTCACTGCTAAGAAGAGTAACAATTTTGAGTTTGATTATCTAACTTAACTGTTGTGACCAAAATCTCGCATGGGTTAAATTTAGGCCCACTAGAGGATTAGGGTCCAGATCCATGAAGAGAATGAGTAATCTGTCAGGTTTCCGGAGGCCTACGGTAGCCCTAGGGGTTACCATGTATGCTGCAGCACGGGAACACATGGCTAAGGGTCTCAAGGCATCCCCTTGAGGATAACCTGTAACTATTACCAGTCATCCAGTAGAGCTTCCAGAGTAGCTCCCGTGATAGGGGTTACCGGAGGGGGTACCGGAGCCAGGCTACCGGGCGGTACCCCCAGCTTCCGCCGGAAGCCTGATTAGGCTGCCAATACAGATAAGGCACGCCTCCTATTTTTTAGGAATACGTTTATATCATCTAAAAACACTCTCAAATAGATAAACATTCAGTTATTTGAGGATATATGTCATATATATACTTGATAAATGATACAAAATCATGATAAATACAAGAGATAATCATTCTATGTTACCTAAACTGCTTGGTAACCTGATTTTATACATCACACTCGATTATTATCAGAAATAACAGTCATTATCCCACTGGAGAGAGGATAACTCATCATGAACAAACAATCATATCATTCAAGAACTACATTCGGGCTTGATCCACTATAAATAGTGGTATGTAGGCAGTTTACGGGATCTTCTTCGACACTTTACACTCCTTGAGTAGCTAGAGCACGTGCACTCTTGTGTGACACAGTCAAATTAGGGTTCTTGGCTGGCCAACATTTGGTCCTTGAGCTCTCATCCCGTAGATTCAGTCCGATCCTTCCAAGGAACCACATCCCGTGTTCTTCGGTAACCCTAGTCGTGTGCCTTCCCGGGCGGCTAGCCATTGATCTTCAACCACGAGCCTTTCCGGGTGGTTGGACGATTCCTTGATTATTGGCGCTATTCCAGCACGAGGCCTCATAATTTGTTGTGCTAAAATCCTCCCACAACAATTGGCGCCCGAAGGAGGGGCCTCAAAAATCGTCATTTGGAGGAGATATGGCGAGTGACAATTCTGAAAGTGATAAAACACCGTCTCAGGATGGTAATGGGCGAAACAAAGGTGGTGATGATGTTAGTAACAAGGACATCATGGACTATCTGAAGACGATGAATGAAAGAGTCAACAACTTGGAAAAAGGTTCCGAGAAAATGAAAAAATGGCAAAGGAAGTGCAAGTCGAAGTCAAAAAAGAAGAATGTGACTCCGACAAGGCTGAACTTCGAGTCTGAGGACAATATTGAGGACAACACTGATCATGTCCCATCTGAAGAAGACGCAGAAGAGCCTGTGGAAGAAGAATATGAGGGTGACCAATCTGATATCCCGGAAACTCAGGGTGCCGAAGGTTTACCCACCAGAAGTCTAAGCGTTTTTGATCGAGTTGGCAAAAAACTGACTAACAAAGACCTTCGTCACAAATTGATTCACACTGGAAGCAAAGATCGGAGAGATGGCAATAGGGGTTCCACAACTCAAGGTTCCCGAGAACGCCGAGAGAGGTCCCAAACGGTACCCCCAAAAAGCATTTCCAGGAGATCCAGATCTGATGGCAGAAGGAATTATAGGCAAAGCAGTCACTCTTCTTGGCATAGAAACAGGAGATCCCGCTCTACCGGAGTCCCTACCGGTGGGGGTACCGATCAGGATTCCGGCTCCCATCAAAGTTCAGTCCCTAGAAGAAGCAAGACAGCCAATGAAGATGATGATTCTGAAAGTGATACGCTTTCAGATGGTGAAAATGGACAGTTCAGGATGTCTGACTGGAAAAAAGCCTTGGAAAAGATCAAGGAGGAGAAAAAGTTTAAGTCCGGTATCACTGCCGGTTCCCCCTTTTCTGTGAAAGTGAAAAAGGCAGCCTTGCCAAGGTTCTTTAAGATGAATACTGACTTGAAATTCAATGGAAACTCAGATCCAGTTGAATACTTGAGCCGTTTTAATACGGAAATGGATGTCTACCAGGTGGAGGACTTAGCAAGGTGTAGGCTATTGGCATCTACACTGACTGGAAATGCCCACCAATGGTTCAAAAGGCTAGCCGAAGGGTCTATCAAATCCTGGAGGAGGATGGGAGATCAGTTTATCTCTCAATTTAGGGCTACCGTGGCCTACGCCCCACCGGTGAATACTCTGGCTAATATCAAGCAAGAAACTCACGAGTCTTTAAGACAGTATTTCAAAAGATTTAATGAGCAAGTGCCAAAAGTGAAGAAGGCCTCTGATGAAACTCTGAAGAACTTCCTGATAGCCGGGGTAAGGCCTGGAACCGAGTTTTGGAAGGAATTGCAAACTGAGGAGCCCGGAACCCTGGCGGAATTTTACCAACAAGCAGAACGCCACAAAGTGATTGAGGAATCCATGGCAAAATTGTCCAAAGATTCCAGTTCCCGAGGTTGGAGCAGGAACAAAAGAAATCGTTCTTACAGCCCTAAAAGGGATTCGAACAAGAGGGCTTCCGGGAGTGGTACTGCCGGCTTAGGAGCCCTCCGGTATGATGACAAGACTGCCCCTATTGCTGTTAATGCAACTAAGGATAGAGTTTCTGCCAAGGACAGACTCACTCCAAAGGCGAATTTTCAGAAATACTCAGAGTATACTCCTTTGACTGTCCCAATCAGTCATATTCTCGAAGTGAATGAGAAGAATGGGCTATTCCGGAGGCCCTACCGGGCAGGGCCCCCAGGAGTGAAAGATCAAGGAAAGTACTGTGCATTCCACGAAGTGAATGGACACGAGACTGCTGATTGCAGGCACTTGAAAGATCAAATTGAAGAATTGATTAGAGGTGGATACCTGACTGAATTTGTAGCCCAAGAGGCTAAGAAATATAAAGAAGGTAGAGATAACAAGGACAAGGCTCCTGGAAACCAAGAAAGGACTACCCGAGCTAACAGCATCCATACCATCTTTGGCGGTCCTTATTTGGGGGGTGCCAGTCGGAATGCCAGAGATAGGTATGCCCGGGAGGCCAGGGACAGACCCATAACTAATGTGTTCCACCTTGCAGAAAGGCCCCCTAAGCTGTTTAAAGGGGAAACCGCTGATATTTCCTTTACCGAGGAGGATGCCAAGTGGGTTCACCACCCTCATAATGATGCTTTGGTGGTAACCGTGAGTATTGGTGGAATGAATGTGCACAGAGTGCTGGTTGATAATGGAAGCTCAGTAAATATCTTGGCATATACCACATTCCAGAAATTGGGACTTTTGGACAAAGAGTTACTGTCTACCAATAATGAGCTATATGGGTTTACTGGTAACCCAGTCCAAATCATGGGCAAGGTCAAATTACCCTTGACATTGGGTGTGGATCCCTGCAAGGCCACCCAAATGGCAGAATTCATGGTGGTAGATGAAGACATATCCCACAATGCAATTCTCGGTAGACCAGTATTGAAAGATATGAGGGTGGTAACCTCAATATACCACTTTTCAATGAAGTTTCCTACACCAAATGGCATTGGGTGTGTGAAAGGATGTCAACATGAGTCAAGGGAATGCTATAACAGAGCTGTGCAGGCTGCCGAGAAAGCAGACAAACCAATTCAAGTTGAAGAAAAGGCTGATGGAAAAGCCTTAATGAGAAGCCATGGGCTTGAGCCACAGAAGTTTGAAAGAGCATCGTGTAATGCCATCATGATAGTGGAATTGCCAGATGAACCTACTAAAGAGGTTCCTAATTTTCGGGGGGTAGTACCACCACAAAGCTTGTTGTTGGAAGCTGCCGAAAAAAATGATGAAATTCATAACATTTCACTGGAAGGCATAGTAAAAAGTGCCTCAGATGATGATCTAGATGGAGAAATGCTAGAGAATGAGAGCCAGGGAGCAGAGGGAGGACTCCCGGTTGAGATTGACATTGATCCCAGGATGCCCGGTACCCTGGAAAAGGCAGGGGCTGCCGAGGATACTATCCCTATACTAGTGGATGCTGAAGATCCTAGTAAAATCTTGAAAATCGGGCAACAGCTAGATAAAAATACAAGAGAAAGGTTGACTGCTTTCCTTAAAAGCAACCTTGATGTGTTTGCATGGTGTCATTCTGACATGGTGGGGATTGACCCGAAAGTCATGTGCCATCATTTGAACATCGACCCTGAGAGAAGGGGTATCCGGCAGAAGAGAAGGCCTGTCAGTGGTGAAAGGGCTACCGCCCTCCAGGAAGAAGTAGACCGGTTATTGAAGGCTGGTTTGATCAAAGAATCCTTCTATCCAACATGGCTAGCAAACCCAGTACTGGTCCGGAAGCCTAATGGGAAATGGAGGACATGTGTTGACTTTACTGATCTAAATAAGGCATGCCCTAAGGATAGCTTCCCGCTACCCAGAATTGATCAACTGGTGGATGCCACGGCAGGCCATGCTTTGCTAAGTTTCATGGATGCCTACTCCGGATATAACCAGATACCGATGTTTGAACCGGACCAGGAGCATACCAGCTTCATAACTGATAGGGGACTGTACTGTTATGTGGGGATGCCGTTTGGGCTATTGAATGCCGGGGCTACCTATCAGAGGCTGGTAAACATGATGTTTAAGGAACAGATTGGTAAGACTATGGAAGTCTATGTTGATGATATGTTGGTCAAATCAAAGGTGGCAGCCGACCATGTGTTGCACCTATCTGAGATGTTTGATATCCTAAGGAAGTACCGGATGAAGTTGAACCCCCAAAAGTGTGTTTTTGGGGTGGAGTCTGGAAAATTTCTTGGATTCATTGTGAACCACAGAGGGATTGAGGCAAACCCTGCCAAAATCAAAGCATTGCTGGAACTGAGGTCCCCAAGGAATGTAAAAGAAGTCCAAGGGCTTACCGGAAGGGTAGCAGCCCTAAATAGATTCGTATCTCGGTCTTCCGACAAATGCAAGGAGTTTTTCAAGGCTATCAAGAGGGGTAAAAACTTTGAATGGACCCCGGAATGTGAGGAAGCCTTCAAGAAACTAAAAGAACAGCTGGGAAGCCCACCATTGCTCTCCAAACCCTTGGAAGGTGAGGTACTCATTTTATATTTAGCTGTTTCTGAATACTCTATAAGTGCTGTGTTGATCCGGGAGGAAGAACAAGTACAATACCCAGTATACTATGTGAGCAAAAGGCTGCTGGATGCGGAAACCCGGTATCCCAGCATGGAAAAGCTAGCATATGCTCTAATATTGGCTTCCAGGAAGCTAAGGCCTTACTTTCAGGCCCATAAAATTGAAGTTAGAACATCCTTCCCGCTAAGGCAAGTGATGCACAAGCCGGAAGCCTCCGGTAGAATGATGAAATGGGCTGTCGAGCTAGGACAGTTTGAAATAGATTACAAACCCCGAACTGCTATCAAAGGCCAAGCACTGGCCGATTTCTTACTGGAGTTTCCTCCTGATTTTGAGGTTACCGGAGAAGATTGTACCCCGGTATCCCCAGTTACCGAAGGGGATGCCGAAAGCCCCCAATTATGGTGGAACCTGTATGTTGATGGTGCAGTAAATAATAATGGGGGAGGTGCAGGAATAGAGTTGGTAAGCCCAGAGGGGCACCGAATTCAGAGTGCCATACACTTTGGTTTCAGGGCTACCAACAATGATGCAGAGTATGAGGCCCTGATTGCTGGCTTGAAACTGGCTCTGGAAATGAAGGTAGAATACCTAAATGTGTTTAGTGACTCCATGCTGATTGTGTGGCAAATTAAAGGAAGCTTCCAGAGTCGAGGCCCCCGCACTGAACTCTACATGAGGTATGCCCAAGAACTTATCAGTAGGTTCAAATTGCTAAATCTAAATCAAATCCCAAGGGTGGCAAATGCCAATGCTGATGCCCTTGCCAAGTTGGGATCCCAAAAAGAAGCTGTCCTGTTAGGGGTAATACCCCTTGAAGTGCAACTCCAACCAAGTATCCATCGAGAGGAGACCATGGAAATAGATTCTTCAATGGAAAGCCAATGGACAACCCCAATACGTGAGTATATCACCAAGGGGACACTTCCGGAGGACAAAGATGAAGCTCGGAAACTCAAATATAAGGCTGCCCGTTATGTGATCTATGATGGTATCCTATACAAGAGGGGATTTAATCAACCTCTACTTAAGTGCATATCTGGAAATGAATGTGAATACATCCTAAGGGAAATTCATGAAGGCATTTGTGGCAACCACTCGGGGGGTACCTCCCTGGCCCACAAAATTCTCCGACAGGGCTATTACTGGCCTACCATGAAAACTGATGCTTATGACTTTGCTAAAGCTTGTGATCAATGCCAAAGGTTTACTAACTTCAATAGCAACCCAGCTGTGGAACTAAGACCCATTGGAAGCCCCTGGCCCTTTGCAATATGGGGGATTGACCTAATTGGGGAGCTTCCCAAAGGCAGAGGTGGTGTGAAATATGCCGTGGTAGCCGTTGACTACTTTACCAAGTGGGCAGAGGCGGAACCCCTAGCTACCATCACTGCTGGTAAGCTGAAGGAATTTGTTAAGCGAGCCATTATATGTAGATACGGGGTACCGTACAAGCTGATCTCAGACAATGGCAAGCAATTTGATAGTAGAGAAATGAGAAGTCTATGTGAGGACTTGGAAATAAAGAAAGATTTTTCAGCCGTTTGCCACCCCCAAAGCAATGGGCAGACGGAAGCTGTGAATAAAATCATCAAGCACACTCTGAAAGCCAAGTTGGAAGATAAAAAGGGAAGTTGGCCAGAGGAGCTTCCAATGGTCTTGTGGTCTTACAACACCACTCCCAGGTCCACAACCGGAGAGTCTCCCTTTGTTCTAACCTATGGCTGTGAAGCTATGGTCCCAGTGGAAGTCGGGACAGGGTCCTACCGGAGGGACAATTTCAGTCAAGAATCAAATGAAATACATCAGAGGCTGGCCCTAGACATGGTAGAGGAAAACCGGGCTACCGCCCAGCTGAAACTTGCGGCTTACCAACAGAGGACCCGCAAATACTATAACAACAAGGTACGCCCTCGACCCCTCAAGGTTGGCGACCTAGTACTGAGAAGAATGATGCCCAATATGCGGGTTCCCGGGCACGGAGCCTTTGGAGCAAACTGGGAAGGGCCTTACAAAATAAAGTCTATCTTTTGGGAAGGCACTTACCACCTTGAAGACATGGATGGGAACACTATTCCCCGTGCTTGGAATGCCGAGCACCTAAAAAAGTACTATCAGTAAGACTCTTTTCAGAGCAAACGTAGGCCTCTTTCAGGCTTAGGATGAATAAAGGCAACCTACTAGTTGTGGTTGCACCATTTCCCTTTCAGTTCTTAGGATTTCATGATTTTCAATAGATGCCCGGGGGGTAGTGGATGCACACCCCGTCTGGATGAAATTTGATGTATTCGTACTATTTGATTTTCAGTAAAAGTAGAAGTTGATTGTTTTCTTTTACATTTACCACTTATAAATATTTTCAGAAATATATGTAAGACCTACAAGCATAGTTCTACATGGTAGCTAGGCTACCATCCAGAACTAGGGGGGTAGTAGTGGATACACCTCTCAGCTTAACAGGTTGAAATTATCAGAATTTCAAATTTTTGCCATTTCCAGACATGTACAGAACCTTGAGTGGTTCACATGGCTTACTTGGTTATCAGGGCATGTATGGAACCCTGTTCGGCATACATGGTTCCCTTCATTACTTGGGCTTGTGTGGTAACCTGATTGGCACACTTGGATCCCTTCAATACCAGACATGTACAGAACCTTGAGTGGTTCACATGGCTTACTTGGTTATCAGGGCATGTATGGAACCCTGTTCGGCATACATGGTTCCCTTCATTACTTGGGCTTGTGTGGTAACCTGATTGGCACACATGAATCCCTTCATTACCAGACATGTACAGAACCTTGAGTGGTTCACATGGCTTACTTGGTTATCAGGGCATGTATGGAACCCTGTTCGGCATACATGGTTCCCTTCATTACTTGGGCTTGTGTGGTAACCTGATTGGCACACTTGGATCCCTTCATTACCAGACATGTACAGAACCTTAAGTGGTTCACATGACTTACTTGGTTATCAGGGCATGTATGGAACCCTGTTCGGCATACATGGTTCCCTTCATCATTTGGGCTTGTGTGGTAACCTGATTGGCACACATGAATCCCTTCATTACCAGACATGTACAGAACCTTGAGTGGTTCATATGGCTTACTTGGTTATCAAGGCATGTATGGAACCCTATTCGGCATACATGGTTCCCTTCATCATTTGGGCTTGTGTGGTACCCTGGTCTACCCACTTGGATCCCTTTATTGCAAGACATCTTTGCAGGATTGGCCTACATGGCATCACCACACATGATTTATTAAATGGCTGGGACTCCCGGAACAAAGGTTTCCAGGCTGAGCCTCCGGTACCCAGGCTACCGGATAGGGGCTACCGGCCACGGGGCTCCCGGAGTCAGGTTCCCGCCTTCGGGCTTCCAAATGCTATAGGGATACCGGACGGTACCCCCACACCCACAGTGACAACCAAGCAGACAAAGGTACAAGTAGTCTATCAGTTCTATGGCCGCCTTTCCAGGTATGTGTTGCCATATTTACTCTTGTACTCTTCTACACTGCGATACCATTCTATCGTTCTTCTCTTGATTCATGATCTAATATCTATTTAATCAACATATATATGACATATATCCTCTGAGAACTTGTACAAACTTGTTTTAGAATTATTGAGGAAAGTCATTTTACCGGATAGAATTCGATGGTGGCGTTTAGTTATGCACTGTTTTAAGTTATCATAGTACCTTTCTTACTTAGCATATTGGTACCCTAGAGAATGAGTACTATGGGGGTTCGATGAGTAAGGATTATTAAGTCTAAGTTGGTTCTCGTTGCATAATCAGAAATGATGCGACAATTATACCTACTACATAAAAAACCAGATAATAAAACAAACATGCATTACGAAAGCAAATTCAAGAGTACCAGGCCCGAGGCCATACGACGAACAGAGTTAAAAAGCTAAATCCTTACATCTGTGGAGCGTTATAGGAGCCCACCCCCTAAGTTAAAACCAAAAGTTCACAAATAAACGAGAATAAAGTTTGAAATGGCTGGAGAGAAAGTCACTGAGGAGAGGAAAGGTCTTTGGTAGCCTCGGAACTAGGGGAATCCTCGACAGGGTCAACTTTTTTTTATGGCATCACCTGGAGTAACCTCGACCGCACCTGCGGGAGCTTCCACCTTGGTATCTTGGACATTTTCGGTGGTATCCTTCAGAGTTATCGGTGACTTGGGTATCGCTTTGGCAGCCTCTGCTTTGAAGTTCTCCACCTGCTTTATGGCATCCTCACCTAGAAGCGCCCAATTCAGGTCAGGCATCACTTGCCAAGTAGACCTCATGTAATCGGTAGCCCCCTTAGCGAAACCCAAGTTATACCTTTCGGGAAGGGCCTCTTTGAGCCTTCTGACCGATGCTTGCAGGGAATCCACCTGTAACTTCAGTTCTTTAATCTCGGAGGCATGGACTACCATCCTTTCCTCCTTCTCTTCTTCCTGAGTGGCAACCAACTTGCCCAACTTATCCTTTTCCTTGGCTAACACAGATAACTCTCCCTTCAACCTCTTACCAGCCTCAGACAGCTTCTTCTTCTCACCTTCCGCAGCTTGCATATCTAACTTCAATTGCTTGATTTCCTCTCGGAGCCTCATATCGCCACGGGTAGCCAGGGCCATTTGATTGGAAAGCCTAAGCTGATGAAAGAAGCTCTCGCCCGCTGAAAACAGCATGGATCTCGCAGGATCAGAGGTTTTCTGTTTAACCCACCCAGCAATCGTCTCCATGGGAATCTGACCTCCAGACATCTGATAGAACTGCTCCACTTCACCTACAGGCGCATCTTGATGAGATATCCTAACTCTCTTTGAGGATCGAGTTTCTGGGGTAGTCTTGAAACTCCCGGAAGCTTGAGATAATCTGCGTTTTTCAGTAGCTGAAAGCTCAACCTTGATGGGTGCAGGAGTTGGGACCCTGGAAATCGGAGTAGCGGCTATAGGGGTTTCCATCATGAGCAAATCGTCTTCAGGAAATAAATCTTAATATTTATCAGATGGTTTGATAAAGGATGGCACAGATCCTGACATACCTGAAATGATGGAACATTGGAGATGTTAGTAACCGTGACACATAACTATATGAGGAAATATCAGGTTACCGGTAGGGTTACCGGAGCCCGATCCATGGATGCATATGATAACATGAGTAAGAGAAATGCAACAAGTACTACACAGTTTCTAAGCATATACATGAGAAAATCTATAGAAATGCTAAAATATCAGTAAGTATCTATGAACAAAGAGATATGGCGTATTGGGTGGCAATGTGTGTGTAAATAGGAGGCATAAGGAACGGCAGCCCATGGTACCGGAAGGGGAGCCAGTGGAAGCCCCATCTTTCCTCCCACGCTTCTTGGTACTTAAAGGCCTAGTCTCTCTTTCCAACTTATCCTCAACCTCCATCTCGTGAGCAGGAGATGGGGGAGCCACATGTCTCGAGAACCCCAATCTCATCAGAGTCTCTGGAATCAACAAACTTTCCCCGTCTCTCAACGAGCCTGCCAACTTCATGATTTCCCTAGCCCTTTCTTCTTCAATCCCCTGCAGAGATGTTTGTGCTGGGATTCCTAAACAATACAACGAGAAAAATGGAGGTTGAATCAAAAAGAAGAAGGTGTTTCGACTGGTGCTATCAGTAGTGTGAGGGGATACCGAATGCTTACCCGGAGTCAGGTTCCATTCCTTTCTTACCTCCTCACAATCGTAGCAATATAAAAACATTTCTAGCCAGTCATACATCCCCCGTTTGTTTCCCTTTATACACTTACCTTGTCTATTGTTCCAGGAAGTAAGATAGAAAATACCCACCTTCCTTCCCACATCTTTCAGTTGATAGAAATATCCCAGCTCCCTAGCAGTGAGGGGAACAGAGAAGGTTTGGTCGTAAAGAATATACATGCAAGCCGCCACCCTAAAAAAGTTGGGAGACAACTGCATCGGAGCAATATCGTAGAAATTTAATACATCAATGAAAAATGGGTGCAGTGGCAGAGAAAACCCTAACTTGAAAAAAGATGCAGATAACACTGCGTTTGGTATGGATTGATCAGGCTCAAAGTTGTTAAATCTATGACACCTCTCACCCCCACTGGGAATCACCAGATCGCATCCCGGATTGCATAGCTCCCGTAACCTTTCAAGTCTATCTGCATTCATGGAGGAATCCATGTCTTCGCAGGAGGGAACGAAGCTTACCGGAACGTGAAGCTTCCGTTCCACCTGTACTATCGTCCCCACTACAATTTGTTCCTTATCACCTATCGAATCCTTATCGGCAGATAACGTATCCGTTGATCCCTCTTCCTCATCAGTATTAGAGCTTAGCAAGTCAATGACTCCATAGAATGTTTGGGGTACCGGTTAACGATCTCAGCCTCGAGAGGGTCAATGACTTCCACCCGAGAGCGAGTTATTGAACTAACAGACGGTCTAGACTGCAAAATGGGTTGAGAGATGAGCAAGTCATTTATGTGGGTGGACCAAGTGTCAGAGGGCTCCCCGGAGATGGGAGACACGTTTCCCGGTTGCAATGGGGAACCCCCAGATACAGATGAAGACGACATCTGCAACCACAGGATGCAGGTTAGGTGAAAGATTTGGAATTAGGAAGTTTAAGTTGAAGAAATTAAAGGCCTCAAATAATTATCCTAGGAGTACCCTGTGAATGAAGGGGCTACCGGT
This sequence comes from Kitagawia praeruptora, assembly GCA_037693485.1. Taxonomy (NCBI): domain Eukaryota; kingdom Viridiplantae; phylum Streptophyta; class Magnoliopsida; order Apiales; family Apiaceae; genus Kitagawia; species Kitagawia praeruptora. The sequence goes on from CM075344.1 coordinate 113,285,148, forward strand.
TCGCATTAAAAGTAAGCCAAGGCTCGGGGGGTGGCCACTAATAGATCAACCCAACGAGATTGTGCTAAGGTTACCCAATCAAGAAAAATAAAGGGAGCATGCCTAAAAGGCTAGCCAAGACAACGAATTTGAAGTATTTACTTGACAAGACAGATCAAAGTAAATAAATTTCATTAGAAGCAAATATCAAACATGTAATGAGCATCTAAAGAATAACCAAGGGGGAACCGGAGTACAAATCGCCTCAAACCCCTTCGATGTGCACGCAAAAGACATGAATTTACACATGCAACCAGAAATCAAGATCTAGACGGACAGATCTATTCCAAAGAAGGGCCAACCGTTGAAAAATACAACAAGAATCAATGGATGAACATGAAAAGGTTCAAATGAATCGAAATAATTGACATGCAACATCTCCTAGAATACGGAACCCACTGTCGATTCAAGGACATGTAATGATGTGTCCGGAGTTCAGTGTGTGTGTAGCAGTCATGCGCATAATCACCAAAAAAATTGCATACAGGCAGGTTAAGAAATTCAGAAGTATACCTGGATAAAGTCGAAAGGAAGAGTGTAAAACCACTGTAGCCTTCGCCGAAAGCCTCGTCGGGGAAATCTCGAAAACCTTTGCGTTCTCGGAAGAGAATATGATGAGTGGTAGAAAGAAAAGTGAAAGGTTAATAATATAGATATATGAGAATAGAGAATAAGAGGCGTGATCCCCTTGGTCAATGAATGTGGCACAGAAAACGAGGTGGAGTGGGAAACGTCCTTTGCTTGGAAAATGGCTGATTTTTTCAGTTTATCTGTGTAAAAGCGGTAGAGTCCTAGCCTATTTTTTCCTCCTCAATAGTTATCATTTTATTTCCAAAGAATTAAAATGATTAATCTATCCTTAAACGAGTAAAAATACGAGGCTTCCGCTTTTATGCTGATTTGAACTTCTGTAGCACAAATACGAGAGCTGCTAATTATAAACATCAGAATTAGTCCCAACTCTATGATTAAGAATTTTCAGTATTGACATGTGGTGTTGATTTAGCAAGATAGCAAAAAGATGAATTTTCTTAGCAACCGGCACCCCGTGGATAATAAGGTTCCTCTTGCACACAGTACTTCAGGGAACCGGGGGGTAGTTGTTGTGACCAAAATCTCGCATGGGTTAAATTTAGGCCCACTAGAGGATTAGGGTCCAGATCCATGAAGAGAATGAGTAATCTGTCAGGTTTCCGGAGGCCTACGGTAGCCCTAGGGGTTACCATGTACGCTGCAGCACGGGAACACATGGCTAAGGGTCTCAAGGCATCCCCTTGAGGATAACCTGTAACTATTACCAGTCATCCAGTAGAGCTTCCAGAGTATAGCTCCCATGATAGGGGTTACCGGAGGGGGTACCGGAGCCAGGCTACCGGGCGGTACCCCCAGCTTCCGCCGGAAGCCTGATTAGGCTGCCAATACAGATAAGGCACGCCTCCTATTTTTTAGGAATACGTTTATATCATCTAAAAACACTCTCAAACAGATAAACATTCAGTTATTTGAGGATATATGTCATATATATACTTGATAAATGATACAAAATCATGATAAATACAAGAGATAATCATTCTATGTTACCTAAACTGCTTGGTAACCTGATTTTATACATCACACTCGATTATTATCAGAAATAACAGTCATTATCCCACTGGAGAGAGGATAACTCATCATGAACAAACAATCATATCATTCAAGAACTACATTCGGGCTTGATCCACTATAAATAGTGGTATGTAGGCAGTTTACGGGATCTTCTTCGACACTTTACACTCCTTGAGTAGCTAGAGCACGTGCACTCTTGTGTGACACAGTCAAATTAGGGTTCTTGGCTGGCCAACATTTGGTCCTTGAGCTCTCATCCCGTAGATTCAGTCCGATCCTTCCGAGGAACCACATCTCGTGTTCTTCGGTAACCCTAGTCGTGTGCCTTCCCGGGCGGCTAGCCATTGATCTTCAACCACGAGCCTTTCCGGGTGGTTGGACGATTCCTTGATTATTGGCGCTATTCCAGCACGAGGCCTCATAATTTGTTGTGCTAAAATCCTCCCACAACATTAACTAAGATGCAAAATATTAAATTAAGATTTAAATTAACTAATGAGAATTAAATCGAATTACTTATATGAGAATAAACATGGGATCCTAACTTCATTAAATACTTCCCTTAGATCTGACGCCTTTAATCACTATGTGCAATGGTTTTGATATCTGATCGGATAACACGAAACAAGTATACGCTACGTGTCAGCATACGCATACCAAACTAAACATACATCCACAAAAGAGATAGAAGATGAATAGACACCAATTATGCTTAGACCCTATATGTCTATAGAATTTGAAAACATAACGGTTGAAGAACAAGTTATCCATTAAGATCACACAGGGCAGTATAAGTATTTTCATCTCACACCACAAATCATATTGATAAACAATTATGAACCTATGCTAGCATGGCAAGTTCTAAATCTCAAGATCCACTTTCACTTCACAAGAGATTAACAAATTAGATGTTCACGACGCATCTATCTATTAAGCATAACCATACGAGGATATCAATTATACACCACACACAAAGCTTTAAAGCATCAAGATACTAAGTTCCATAAATAAATCCGTTAGAATCCCATGACAACGATTAGCCCATAATTGAACTGTTCATCGTCATGGGATTTGATGAAAACATGATAATAAACAAGATATGAAAGAAAGAAGCAATTATATTAATAGAACAAGAGTTGAGAAAACAAATCTAGAACAAAAGATGAAGTAGATCTAGATCCGTTGCTTGTCACGAGCGTTGAATCCTTCTCTCCTTTTCTCCCTTGCAATTCTACGTTACAATAATAATCGATACAAATTACAAAGCTAAGATGTGTTTTTATAAGCCTATATATCTTACCCAGCAAGAAAAACAACCTAGAATACAATTAGAAATAGGTTTGGGTACCAAAAACTGCTTTAAATACAATTTCAGATCGAATAAGGGCAAAACTGGAATTCCAGCGCATCTTGGCGCAGACTGCTCGAACATGGCGCAGGGTGCTCAGCTCCATTCTGTACTCCAGCTTGAATTCTGGTGCAGGGTGCTCAAATCTGGCGCAGTCTGCCCAGCCACAATCTGATGGAATTTTCTGTTCCTCGTTTTTCAGCTTTTTCATCTCGTTCCTTTTGCAATAGCTTCCGTCTTCATTTCCTCTTGACTTGTATACTACTAGGTAGCTGACTTAAGCCTCCATTCTTCAATCCATATCATCAATCAACTCCCAAAATGACGGAATCTACATCCTTAATCGATACCACTCCAACCCTGCACAATTAAACAAAACACATCAAAACTACCAAAAACTTGAGGCCAAAGCAATCAATTTAAGCCGATTTAGAATGTTCCAAGTGGATATAAAATCCACTTATCAATAGTAGGTATAAAAAGCAGTATGGCAGCCATACTTTGGAAACACAGAAGAAAGAAGCATTCCATTTACACAGTACATACAAGAAAGGTGCAGGGGACATATCTGTTCACAAGGACAACCTTTCGGCTACATGTGGATTTGGAGTGGAGTAGCAAGTCAACTTGAATTAGATTAATATTATCTTATTCCTGTAGTACTTGTAAACTTGGGATATATAACCAAGTGTAGCAACTCTTTAGAAACTGAGAAAACAAACATATTTGCTTAGGGTTTCTTGAATATCCTTAGAAGCAAAGAGTTGTAAAAATAGAAGCTGTGTACATTTGTATCACAGAGTTTTCTTCGAATTAAAATCTCAGGTGGTACATTTAACCACCTGATTTTTTATGTGTTTGTGAATCAATTCTTATTCAGCAATTATCTCCTTATAGATTTCTGTGGTTTTTATCAGAAATTTATAATTATCAAGAATTGTATTCAACCCCCCCTTCTACAATTATACAAGTGTGTAATCTGGGAATAACAATTGGTATCAGAGCAAGCTTCTAACATATTTGAAGTTTAAAGATCAACACACTTCCAACATGTCTAAGAAGGATTATGGAGTGAAGATACCGGTTCTTGATAGAGAAAATTACTTTCACTGGAAAGTAAAAATGCGTCTACATCTCATGTCTATTGATGAAGGTTTTGTAGATTTCATTGAGAAGGGTCCTCATGTTCCAATGGAGCAGAAGGAGGAAAAGAGGTCTGAAGCTGCTAAATCTACACCAAACAGGGAGGTTTGTGAAGGTAGAGCAGAATCAAGCAAAAGCAAGGAAAAGGTGTCTGAAGAAATGAGTGTCCTTCAGCAGGATGAATTGGATGAGATAGATGAGCATTTAGCCTTTCTATCTAGGAGATTCTCTAAGCTAAAATTCAGAAGAAACTCTGGGGTGGCTAAGCCATTTAACAAGGATTTTTCCACAAGCAGCTATGTGGATAAATCCAAAATTAAATGCTACAATTGTGGAATTGCTGGTCACATGATAAGTGAATGCAGGAAGCCTAGATCTGAGAACAAGGAAAAGCCAACTGAAACTGTTGACTACAAGAAGAAATATTTTGATCTTCTCAGACAGAAAGAAAAGGCATTCATGACCCAAGAGTATGACTGGGCTGCTGATGGAAATCATTCTGATGATGCTGCTGAGTTTGTCAACCTTGCATTGATGGCTGATTCTGAGTAGGAAGCAAGTTCAGCTAGCAATCAGGTATTTTCTACTAATCTCTCTGAACTCACCAAAGAGGAATGCAATAGTGTTATAGATGATATGTCTACTGAACTATATCACTTGAGAGTTACTCTTAAATCACTTACTAAAGAGAACAATAGGATTAAGGAGACTAATTTGGTTTTAAGTGATAGAAATGTTGCTCTAGAAACTCAATTTCTAGAATTTGAGAAAATGAGAGTTGATTGCAATGATGCTAAAAGTGAACTTGAAGCTGTGTTAAAAAGAGAACTGATTTTAAGAAACCAGCTTGAAAAAGAACAAGAGATAATTGCTAAATTTCAAAGCTGTAGGAATATTTCTCAAAACATAATAGAAGTCCAGGGAATAGAATCATTTGTGAAGGATACCTGGACTCAAAAGAAAAAGGAGCTAGAACCTTGCCTTCAGGATCTAGAGACTATTTGTGAATCAACGATAGTGATCATCCGTTGACAGATGAACCATCAACGGATGAGAGGTATCCGTCGACTAGCAAAAAGTCTGTTAGTAAGAAGGAACTCAAGAAACTGAATAATCAGTATGGTCCAGTAGCCAAGAACTTTGTTTCTGGTGAAAGTAGCCAAGCCAAATCAAGTGAGAAGGTTAAGGCAGGTGATTTACTTAACAAAAAGGCTGTTGGTAAATTAGTTAATGAAAAGGTAGAAACTGAGGGTAAAAAGAAAAAGAACAGAAATGGTAAGATAGGCATTAACAAGAAAAACAATTATTCTCCTGACAAGTTTGCTCCTAGGAAAACTTGTGGTAATTGCAATAGTGTCAATCACCTATCTTCTAATTGCAAGTCTGTTAAAAGGACTCCTGTTCATGTACCTCAATCTATGCCAAGTATGCATGCAATGCCTATTATGCCTGGTTTGTATCAGAATGCTAGTTTTTCAAATCCATATGTGAACATGCCATATGTGTCTAATCCTTATTTTCAATCTGTGAATATGCCACAAATGTCATGGAGCATTCCTAGCATGGATAATATGTATGCCAATTTTCCACAAATGCATGCATCAAATATTTATGCAAATGAGCATCTGTCAAAACCTATCACTCTAGCATCTACACCTAAAGTGAAGATTGCTAAGAATGCAAAACCAAAGGCTAACAAGAAAGGACCCAAGGAAACTTGGGTACCAAAATCAACTTGATTTGTATTTTGGAATGTGTGCAGGGAAATAAAAGGAATCTATGGTACCTAGACAGTGGATGTTCTAGGCATATGACAGGAGATTCAACCCTGCTCACAGAGTTCAAGGAGGCAGCTGGCCCTAGAATTACCTTTGGAGATGACAACAAAGGATATACTAAGGGATATGGCTTGATTTCAAAGGACAATGTCATCATTGAAGAAGTGGCTTTAGTTGAAGGTTTGAAGCACAATTTGCTGAGTGTCAGTCAGATTTGTGACAAAGACTATGAAGTAAAGTTCACTAAAGAAGCCTGTGTTGTTTCTGCCAAGGAAAACAACAATGTGGTATTGACAGGCTTTAGAAAAGGAAATGTTTACATAGCTGACTTCAACTCAGTATGCTCAGAATCCATTACTTGTCTCTTCAGCAAAGCAAGCAAGGATGAGAGTTGGCTATGGCATAAAAAGCTGTCACATTTGAATTTTAAAGTTATGAATGATTTGGTAAGAAAGGATCTTGCTAGAGGAATCCCTCAATTGGAGTTCATCAAGGATGGATTGTGTGATGCCTGCCAATTAGGGAAACAAAAGAAATCATCTTTCAAGAGAAAGACAGAGTCATCCATTGTTAAGCCCCTTCAACTGCTGCATATGGACTTATTTGGTCCAGTAAATGTCATGTCCATTTCAAAGAAGAAATACTGTCTGGTGATTGTAGATGATTTTTCTAAGTTTACATGGACTTTCTTTCTGCACTCCAAAGATTGTGCAAGTGAAATCATCATCAATCATCTCAGACTAGTAAACAATGGTTCTGAAGTAAAAGTGCAAAGAATCAGGAGTGACAATGGCACTGAATTCAAAAATTCCATAATGAAGATTTTCTGTGAAGAGAATGGAATTGTCCATGAGTTTTCTGCTGCTAGAACACCTCAACAAAATGGGGTTGTTGAAAGGAAAAATAGAACTCTCATTGAAGCAGCTAGAACAATGCTAAGTGAATCAAGATTGCCAACATATTTCTGGGCTGAAGCTGTCAACACTGCCTATTTCACTCAGAATATTTCCTTGGTCAATCAAGCTAGAGGAATGACTCCTTATCAGTTATTCACCAACAAGAAACCAATATTAGCTTTTCTTCATGTCTTTGGATGTAAGTGTTTTGTGCTAAGAAATCATGGAGATAACTTGGGCAAATTTGAAGCAAAGGCAGATGAAGCTATCTTTGTTGGATATGCAGCAGGGAAAGCCTATAGAGTCTACAATCTAAGAATCAACATTGTTATGGAATCTGTACATGTTGTATTTGATGATCAAAAGATTCTAGGTCTAAATGATGAAGGCTTCCATGAAGAATTGAGATTTGAGAATGAGGTAGAAGGTAGAATGTACATTGATGATGATGATGAGGAAAATGAAGATCATGGCTATGGAAATTCACCTAGAGTTGTTGGACCAACTAGAAGTGATGCTAACACTGGAAATGAAGCATCCGTTGACAGTCATACTGGAGCATCAGATGCATCCGTTGACAGGCATTCTCATGCATCCGTCGATAGGCAAAATGGAGCATCCGTTGATAGACAAAATGATGCAGTCGTTGACAGTCAACTTCATAATTCCGCAAGGACAACAAACTCAGGGGGAGTTTCTCAAAGTCAAAACTCAATATCCAATCAACAAGATCATGCTCACTTAGATGAAGCAACCTCATCTAGATCAAACCTTCCACCTTCAAGAAAATGGACCAGAGATCATCCTTTTAAGTTAATCATTGGTGACTCAAACTCAAGAGTCCAAACTAGGAGGGCCACAAAAGAAGAATGTCTATACAGTAGTTTCCTGTCTCAAGAGGAACCTAAGAAAGTGGAAGATGCCCTTCTAGATCCAGATTGGGTCTTAGCAATGCAAGAAGAGCTAAACCAATTTGAGAGAAATAAAGTATGGAAGCTTGTGCCCAAACCTGATGATAGAGGTGTCATAGGTACCAAATGGGTTCTCAAGAATAAGACTGATGAAAATGGCATAATTGTGAGGAATAAAGCTAGATTAGTAGCAAAGGGCTATTCTCAAGAAGAAGGGATAGATTTTGATGAAACTTTTGCTCCAGTGGCAAGACTTGAGGAAATTATAATTTTTCTAGCCTATGCAGCACATGCTAATTTCAAAGTCTATCAGATGGATGTCAAAAGTGCCTTTCTAAATGGGGAACTGGAAGAAGAGGTATATGTCCATCAACCTCCTGGCTTTGAAGATCCAGAATTTCCAGAATATGTATATCTTCTCTTGAAAGCACTTTATGGTTTGAAGCAAGCACCAAGAGCTTGGTATGACACTTTATCTCAATTTCTTTTGGAGAATCACTTCACTAGAGGTACAGTAGATAAAACCTTATTTCATAGAAATGTCAATGGTTCTTCAATACTTGTTCAAATCTATGTAGATGATATTATTTTTGGGTCTACAGATGAGAAGCTTTGCAAAAGGTTTGCCAAACTTATGCAAAGTAGGTATGAAATGAGCATGATGGGTGAATTAACTTACTTTCTTGGTTTACAAGTAAAGCAAGTTAATGAGGGAATTTTCATAAGTCAAACAAAATATATTTATGATCTTTTAAAGAAATTTGACTTAATGGATTGTGCCTCTGCAAAAACACCTATGGCCACTGCAACTAAGCTTGAGTTGAATACTAAGGAAAAATCTGTGGACATCTCAAGCTATAGAGGCATGGTAGGCTCACTTCTATATCTAACAGCTAGTAGACCTGATATAATGTTTTCCACTTGTCTTTGTGCTAGATTTCAAGCTGACCCTAGAGAGTCTCACTTGATTGCTATTAAGAGAATTTTCAGGAATCTCAAGGGAACACCAAACCTTGGCATTTGGTACCCAAGAGATTCTGGCTTTGATCTAATTGGCTATTCAGATGCAGACTATGATGGAATTTACGGACGAGCGGAAGCGTGGTATAACAATTATTCCGTAAAAACCTTAAATCGCACATATAGAAAATCATATAATAACCGAGAGCTTGGAGGAATCGAAACATTACCTTGAAAAATCGAAGCTTATAAAATTGATGATTGCTAGCAGTTGCTTCTCAGAGTGTGAAGCACTCTACCGGTATCCACCAAGATTGATTCTTCGATGAAGCTTTTATAAAACTCGAAGCTTTATAAAAATGGTGCCTTGATCTTTTTGAGAGAGAGAGAGAAAGAAGATGGAGGCTACTAGGGTTTTCACAAAACCACAATACATACTAAAACACCTCTAATCTCTTTCTTTATATAGGGCTCATGTAGGTTTAGTATAATTAATATATCATGTATATATTAATATATATAAATCCCACAAATTGTTTAAATAATAATTAAACTATTTTAATCATTATTAAAAACAACTTGCTCTCTCAAAATACCTTCATCAATAAATTAATCTTTTTATGGTGTGACCCTGTAGGTTCAATATTAAGCAGGTAGTAGAAATAAATAATAATAAACTTTTTATTTATTATTTATATGAATTCTAAAATTCATTAAATATAATTAACTGATTAATTATATTTATTCTACATCGTGAGTGATGCTTCTCAACATATCGCGACTATCCGGATAATATGAATTCACTGCTTAGAATACCAAGAACCTGTCAGTGCTAGTTACCGTACAATCAATTCCTTCTACCCTGCAATATCCCGATTAAATACAAGGTATGGAACTCGTGTCAAGCCTATCAAATTTAATCATATGATTCTTATTCATAATGCAAAGTTCATATTAATGCAAATTAGAAACTCCTTTCTAATTTCATACACTCTGGGCAGAGATTCCAGAACTCGCATACTAAGAATAACATAGGACATTCACTTCCTTACTGGAAGGGGTAGATCCTTTATTGACCATTAACTATCTCCATACACAAATCCCTATGCCCAGAATAGACCTAATGGATGTCCTTGAGACTAAGGACTAAACCAAAGCACAGTTCATTATATACAAGATTACTCTAACGATCTCAAGTCTAAGGACACTTGTACAACTATAACTCAGTGAACAACTATCGACACGTGAGTAAACTTGATAGAGTATATTTTTATATATATTCTAGATGATTTTATTCTCATATTTATTGTGTTTTGCATTGATTTGGATTTTTATTTAATAGATTTTATTGTTTTATTGTAGGAAATAAAGAATTCATGACTTGGAAGGATTTACTTACTAGAGGCACACATACGATTAGCAGAATTGAATTTGAGTGCGGAAGCATCATTGGATTTCTGATAGCGTTAATTCTTGGAAGAGATTAATTTGACTCTAATTACCTGATTGATTGAATTACTAAAAGTGGTTAATTGTGTTGAATGTTTCGAGAGTGTTAATGCTTGAAAGAGATTAACATACTCTAGTTATAGGATCACATTGATTGCTTTAGCTTAAGAGCCAATTGTGTAAGCATGGTGGACCTGATTGCCCTAGGTTTTAAATAATTTGTTTATCATCTGTTTAATTAGTGTTAATTTAGTTTAATTAGTTAATTAATAATTTCACATATTCGTATGACCCGTGAAACAATTAGCGATAACTGAAAAGGAATTAGTAGAACCTATCTCCTTGTGGATTCGACCCGCTTGCCATTTGTACTAGCAATAGACACCGTGCGCTTGCGGTTAGGTATAATTTGACATATCAAAACTCCATTAGTTGTTCAACTTATCGAGTCATGTTCAGTGAACTTAGTCCCTAATAAGCACCTACATACTAGCTATAGTGTCACCACACAAATGCCTATGAGAACAGACATCCTCCTGAAAGGAGCAAGCATAGTATGTACCAATCTTTGCGGATTCACTAACTTCCAATTAGTTATCCTATGATCAGGAACTGTTTAGGTCTAGAGTTATCATCTTCTAGATCTCACTATTATAATCTCATTATAATTCTAGAAGCTTTACTTTAAACCATGGAATATCTTATTTAAAACACTTTAAATAGATAAAGCCCGTAATAAAAACAAAACAAGTCTTTTATTAATATTAATGAAATCAAATAAGTGTACAAGAAAGTTCTTCCTAAATCAACATACATGATTGGATTTTAGGACAAACTCTTTCAATCTCCCACTTGTACTAAAGCCAATCACTCTGGTATCTAATACCCATTCAACCATTATGATGATCGAAGTGAATCTGAGATAGCGGCTTAGTGAGTGGGTCTACTATGTTGTTATGTGTGTCAACTCTCTCAATGTTGACATCTCTACTTTCAATGATCTCCCTATCAAAAGAAAGCGCCACAAAACAGTTTTGCAGCGTCACTTGCATCTATAAACTCTGCTTCCGCTGTTGAGTCAGCCGTTATAGGCTGTTTGGAACTCTTCCAACTAATCGCTCCACCCTTCAGAGTAGACACGTACCCTAACATGGATTTGCTATCATCACTTTCTGATTGAAAACTAGAGTAGGTATAACCCTTCTATTTTTTAACTCAGATCCACTAAAAACAAGAAAAATATCCTTAGTCCTTCGCAAGTACTTAAGGATGTTCTTCACTTCTTTCCAGTGGTCTTCACCTGGATCCGACTGATATCTGCTCGTCAAATTAATTGAATGAGCAATATCATGCCTAGTACATAACATCGCGTACCTGATAGATCCTATTGTTGAAGCATAAGGAATCTTACTCATACGCTCTCTTTCCTCAAGTGTCTTAGGACATCTTCTCGGAAAGGGATACTCCACGGCTCATCGGTATGAGACCTATCGTGGAGTTTTCATGCTAAACCTTTTAAGCACTTTCTCGATGTATGTACCTTGGGTAAGACCTATAATTCTTCTCGATCTATCTCTATAGATCTTCATACCGAGAATCTAGGATGTCTTTCCCAAGTCCTTTATAGTGAAGTTCTTTGATAGCCACACTTTGACTGATTGCAGCTTCGGTATGTCATTTCTTGTAAGAAGTATGTCATCCACATACAACACAAGAAATGTTACCGCGCTCCCACTAACCTTCTTGTAAACACATGGTTCATCTATGTTTTTGATAAAATCAAACTATTTGATTGTCTCATCAAAATGGATGTTCCATCTACGAGAAGCTTGCTTCAATCCATATATGGATCGCAAGCAAACTCCGAATTGATTTGAGTAGGGCTACATGCAAAAAGTTTCATCAAAGTCAATCCTTTGCCTTTGTCTGAATCATTTTGCCATGAGCCTAGCCTTGTAGGTCTCCACCTAGCCATCTACTTCAATCTTTCATTTGTATACCCTTTAGCACCCAATAAGTCTAACATCCTCAGGTGCTTCAACCAAGGTCCATACTTGGTTGGCATACATAGAATCCATTTCGGATTTCATGGCACTCTGCCATTTCTCAGAGTCAACACTATGTCACATAAGGTTGTTTAGTTTGAACAGGAGTTTCCTCTTGAACCGTAGTAGTTTGTGTTTCATGAACTTCTTTAAGTTCAATCTTGCTCCCACTGTTCCCTTCAAGGATAAACTATTTTTCTAAGAAGGTAGCATGTCTAGAGACAAACACCCTATGATCGGTGTAAAAGTGACCCCCTAAAATCTCTTTAGGATATCCCACAAACCTACATTTTACGGATCGAGATTCCAGCTTATCCGGGTCAACTATCTTGACATAAGCTAGACATCCCCAAATCTTAACGTGTTTAAGACTCGGTTTCCTTTCTTTCCATATCTCATATGGAGTTTGAGGAACAGATTTGGAAGGCATCTTATTCAGTAAATATGCCGAGGTTTCCAATTCATAACCCTAAAGTGATACTGGAAGATATGCATAGCTCATCGTGGATCGAACCATGTCTAACAAAGTTCAATTTCTCCTTTCAGATACTCCACTCAACTATGGAGTGTCCGGATGAGTCCACTGGGAGACTATACTATTTCCTTTGAGATAATCTAGAAACACACCATTCAAGTATTCATCTCCTCGATCTGATCGAAGAGCTCTAATACAATGTTTGGTTTATTTCTCTACTTCATGCTTGTTTTCTTTGAACTTTTCAAAGGCTTCAGATTTGTATTTCATCAAATACATATATCTGAATCTAGATCAATTATCTATGAAAGTCACGAAGTATTAAAATCCTGCCATGGCTTGCGTAGACATTTGTCCACATACATCTATGTGTACCAATACCAGCAACTCTCTAGCGCTCTCTCCATGTCCACTAAATGGAGATTTGGTCATTTTACCCAATAGACAAGACATGCATGTAGGATATGATTCAAAATCAAAGGGTTCCAGTAACCTTCCGTTATGCAATGTTCGAAGTCTATTTTCACTAATATGACCAAGTTCATCATCCTTTTTTTTTCTTTGTTTAATATGAAGTAAAACATATTCTATGTCACATACATACAGACCATTATTTAAAATTCCACTACCATAAAGAACATTATCTCTGAGGATTGGATGTTTAATATTCTGAATAATAAATGAAAATCCATCCAAGTCTAACATTGGAATAGAAATAATATTCCTCACAATCGAGGAACCAAAATAACAGTTATTTAAAATAATAGTCTTGCCCGTAGGCATATGTAAATCAAACGACCCTACAGCTATGACATCAACTCTTGCTCCATTGCCCATCCGTAAAATCGCCTTCTCTTCCCCAAGAGCCCTACTTCTCCTTAGTCCTCGCAACGAATTGCAAATGTGAGAACCACAAGTAGTATCTAATACCTAAGTAGAAGTTTGATTTAGTGACATGTTTACTTCAATCATAAACATATCTGAATTAGAAGTGGCAGTCTTACTAGCCTTCTTCACCTTCAGTTCTGCAAGATAAACCTTACAGTTCCTCTTCCAGTGCCTCACCTTGTTATAGTGAAAACAAACAGCATATCCCAGCTTCTTAGCCCTTGAGAACTTTTCTCAAGCTTCGAAGCCAGTCAGCATAGTTGGGACCAGTCAATATGTGAGCATCTAGTATGCTACGGAGTGATTGTGTAGAAGACCTAGTGTACATATCTATATATATTAAGTCTGCAAATGATATACACATAACAACACTTAGCAAATATTCAATTTCATTATTAAAACACTATATGAATCGGGTCTTTATTCATAAGTGGCTCCCACTAGTTTATCTAATTTATACAACCCCCTAACTGAATAAATAAGCATTCATAATGCTAGTGGGAATATGGATCCTACATTTCATCACACAACCTCGGCTGTAGCACGAAACGCCATGTGATGTTCAATAGGCAGACAACTCTTGTCAATTACATCTCATGTTATTCCCTAATAAAACTTTAGCCTCTTGAATAATTGAGTCACGGCTGTAGCACGACAAACTCAATATTCTAAGTCAAGTCTAACCCAACATTTCGTACAATTGAATCAGTCTCCAACGGCCCACGGCTGTAGCACGTAACGACCATTAGATTCTTATTCATTGTACACATCTCTATGTAATAGACAAGTATTTCTAATTTCGAAATCAAAGCCCTCGGCTGTAGCACGAAACGACAATGATTTGAAAATGAAAACTACTTTCTACCATGTTGGAAGGCTATGACCGACACAAGCCCGTTGTGTCATTGGCCAATTACTACTTGATATTATTAAGAGAGATTTTATTATAAGGTTTATAATTATATATATTTATAGACAAAAATTTCAAATAAATTTTTCTATAAAGTATCATAATTACTAACCAATTAATTAATAATTAAAACTGTTTTAAGCATTTAAATTATTTCTAAACCTTTTAGAAAATAATTTTTCTGTTATTAACTAATAATTAAAACTCTTTTAATCATTAATTCTATTTCTAAACTCTTTAGAAAATTAATCTCTCCCTTAATATAATTTCATAAATTAAATAAAATAATTAATAATATTAAGATCACATCCTAATTATTTTATAATAAATTAAATCTCATTTAATCAGTTAATAAAATTGCTAACTAATTATTTATTTCATAAATAAATAATTATCAGCCATTATTAATTAACTAATAATATTTAACAATCATAATCATATTATAAAGAGATTTTTTTCTTCAATTAAATATTTCAAATCAATAATCGATAATCGGATGATTCCCAGATCGGCGGGAGCATTGTCAAGAGGCGTCACTTAATACCCTTTTCTTACAGATCAAAATCTGTTTTTGACAGAATCATCATTTCTCTCAATATTGAAAATTCATATTTAATTACGTGTTTCACAAACACAAGAATCTCATGATTGTATTCATAATATAAATATTAAGGCAAGAAACGATTCCTATTTCTAGATTTTCTAGCGCACGCCTTATGTTGATTTAAGTTCACCTAGATCTATCATCGCATGGTAAACTTAGGCATATATCTCATATATAAACATAAATAAATAAGTAAGCATGCAAGCAATATCATGTCACACATTGATATAATGATGTATGGATTTATTATAACATTTAAAAGCAATTTAAAACAATTAAAACATGCTTTAAAACACTTTCGGGAATATAAATAGTTCAAAAATATTATATAAAAAATATTTGACCACTCCATTAGATCCGTCTCGAAAAAACGAATCCAACGATATATTGCACGCCCAAAACGGAGTTACGGAACAACCGTATTACTCCTCTTTCTCTCTCTCTGTGTAAGGAAAACCAAGCCGCCCCTCTTTCTTCCTTCTCTCTTCAATCCCGGGGCTTCCACCGGATCTCCACCGGTGGAAAGCCCCAAAACCTTTAATTTTCCTTGTTTTCTTCCTTTCTTTGCTTTGATTTCCCTAAAAATCTTCCCTTTTTAGGTAAGATTGGTGTGTTTGCTTTTTCGGATCTAAGGTTTTAAAACCTTTTCCGATTTGATCTCAATCTCTTAGATCTCAACTCCTCGGAGCTCCGGATTTCTCGTTCTTCCCAATGATTTTGGTCTCGAAAGTGGTCCGAGTTTTCGTGTTCTTGTGGTGTTGTTTCCCAGATCTAAGGATTGGCTTGCTTTTAGTTAATTTTATTTATGCAATTGTAAGTTTGGTTTTTTTTGATGCCTCACCGTTTGTGTGAGTTATGTTATTTCCTCACCGTTTTGTGTGAGCTTTGGTATTTTCTCACCAGTTTTGTGAGTATGGTGATTGATTTAGTGATAAAAGCTTTTAGGGAATTGCATTCTCGGTCGATAGCTCAAACTGGTTACGACGGAAGCGGAAGTGGAAGTGGCGAAGTTTGTGTAAATACCATTTTCAACAAATCACGTGATGCCGTATGGCTTAAAATCAGTGATTGTTTCTGTATTTTGTTTGTTCGACTCGACTGTTTTTGTAGATGCCGTATGGCTTTTTATTAATGAATTATCCCATTACTCAAAAAAAAAAAAATGTAGATAGAAGGATGTAACGCATTTACGGAATGCGTTACAACTATTTAATTCAATTAAATTCTGTAACGCATGCCGCTCATGCGCGACAACCCTGTCACGCATTTCAGAAACGCGTGACAACCCTTCCCCGCGTGCGGCGCACGCGCCCGACAGCAACTGAACAGCTTTCAGTTTTTTTTTTTTTCGTACGTTGGTGACTGCCGATCCACCTGATTGTAACTGTTGCCATCTTTATATTACATTAACTTTCCTTTACTAACAATAACTTTTATTATTAATCTCATAATTTTAATATTAATAAATTAATTAACAATTAATTAATTAATTAATAAAAATTACAGGAATATGATTTCTCAAATCAAGTAGTAGCAAAAATTACCAGGTGGTTATGGGGTTCTTGTACAATTTCAATTTCATATCATTCACATGCATGATTATTTTATGAATTTTAATTAAAACAATTTTAAAAAATTCATAACAAATAATCTACACATCATAAAATTATGAAAAAAAATACCTAGATGATCCACAACACTTGTAGAACCCAGATCAATGGTCAAAATCTCATGCAAAAATTATTTTGAATTAATTCATAATTAAATCTAAATAATCTTGCAAAAATCATAATAAATCCATACATGCATAAAAAAATCTGAAATTTTTATATGAATCTCTACATGCAAGAACCTAGCTCTGATGCCATTGAAGGAATTTACGGACGAGCGGAAGCGTGGTATAACAATTATTCCGTAAAAACCTTAAATCGCACATATATAAAATCATATAATAACCGAGAGCTTGGAGGAATCGAAACATTACCTTGAAAAATCGAAGCTTATAAAATTGATGATTGCTAGAAGTTGCTTCTCAGAGTGTGAAGCACTCTACCGGTATCCACCAAGATTGATTCTTCGATGAAGCTTTTATAAAACTCGAAGCTTTATAAAAATGGTGCCTTGATCTTTTTGAGAGAGAGAGAAAGAAGATGGAGGCTACTAGGTTTTTATTATAATTAATATATCACTAATTAAATCTAAATAATCTTGCAAAAATCATAATAAATCCATACATGCATAAAAAAATCTGAAATTTTTATATGAATCTCTATATGCAAGAACTTAGCTCTGATACCATTGAAGGAATTTACGGACGAGCGGAAGCGTGGTATAACAATTATTCCGTAAAAACCTTAAATTGCACATATAGAAAATCATATAATAACCGAGAGCTTGGAGGAATTGAAACATTACCTTGAAAAATCGAAGCTTATAAAATTGATGATTGCTAGCAGTTGCTTCTCAGAGTGTGAAGCACTCTATCGGTATCCACCAAGATTGATTCTTCGATGAAGCTTTTATAAAACTCGAAGCTTTATAAAAATGGTGCCTTGATCTTTTTGAGAGAGAGAGAGAAAGAAGATGGAGGCTACTAGGGTTTTCACAAAACCACAATACATACTAAAACACCTCTCATCTCTTTCTTTATATAGGGCTCATGTAGGTTTAGTATAATTAATATATCATGTATATATTAATATATATAAATCCCTCAAATTGTTTAAATAATAATTAAACTATTTTAATCATTATTAAAAACAACTTGCTCTCTCAAAATACCTTCATCAATAAATTAATCTTTTTATGGTGTGACCCTGTAGGTTCAATATTAAGCAGGTAGTGGAAATAAATAATAATAAACTTTTTATTTATTATTTATATGAATTCTAAAATTCATTAAATATAATTAATTGATTAATTATATTTATTCTACATCGTGAGTGATGCTTCTCAACATATCGCGACTATCCGGATAATATGAATTCACTGCTCAGAATACCAAGAACCTGTCAGTGCTAGTTACCGTACAATCAATTCCTTCTACCCTGCAATATCCCGATTAAATACAAGGCATGGAACTCATGTCAAGCCTATAAAATTTAATCATATGATTCTTATTCATAATGCAAAGTTCATATTAATGCAAATTAGAAACTCCTTTCTAATTTCATACACTCTGGCCAGAGATTCCAGAACTCGCATACTAAGAATAACATAGGACATTCACTTCCTTACTGGAAGGGGTAGATCCTTTATTGACCATTAACTATCTCCATACACAAATCCCTATGCCCAGAATAGACCTAATGGATGTCCTTGAGACTAAGGACTAAACCAAAGTACAGTTCATTATATACAAGATTACTCTAACGATCTCAAGTCTAAGGACACTTGTACAACTATCACTCAGTGAACAACTATCGACACGTGAGTAAACTTGATAGAGTATATTTTTATATATATTCTAGATGATTTTATTCTCATATTTATTGTGTTTTGCATTGATTTGGATTTTTATTTAATAGATTTTATTGTTTTATTGTAGGAAATAAAGAATTCATGACTTGGAAGGATTTGGAGCAAAAAGAGCTATTTTGGAGATAAAATAGGAGAAAATTCGTATTATTGGGCTACACGGGCTGTGCTACACTGTTTTGGCCATATCTTGAGTTCTAGAAGTCCGTTTGAGGCCCGTAAGCTGTCCACGCGAAGCTTGTGGAATTTTCTTTAATTCAGAGGTGGTCCAAGAAGCAAAATCGAGCTGGAACAGGCCAGAAACAGAGGAGTAAATATAGTTACGAATTTTAATTAAGGAATCCTATTCAGTTATGGAATCCTACTTGTAATTTATTTAGAGTATTAAAATTCTTTTATTGGGTAAGACTTTTAGAGCCTATATAAACACATCTAGGGTATTATTTTATGAGAGAAAAAAGGGATGTAAAATATTAGATCAGATAATATAGTTTAGATTAGTATTATTATTATTAGTTGGAGATGTAGAGAAACACCATGACTCTTCTTTTGGGTGACAACATTGAAGTCTGAAGGTTTTGTTCTCTTAATCTTTTCTTCGTTCTTATTAGTTTAATTATGTTTTCTTGTTTTACTAGTTGTTTTACTTGTTTAATTATTAGCGAGTAGTTATTTCTAGGGCTTAAAGGGAAGCCATGTTTGCACTAATATTGGCATGATTTTCATAGTGGTTTGATTGGTTATGGTTAATTCTGATTGATATGTTTTAATCATTAATTTGTGTAATTGGCCAATATCATGGATTAATTATATGCAAATAGGGGTATGGATCGAGAGATTTACTTACTAGAGGCACACATACGATTAGCAGAATTGAATTTGAGTGCGGAAGCATCATTGGATTTCTGAGAGCGTTAATTCTTGGAAGAGATTAACTTGACTCTAATTACCTGATTGATTGAATTACTAAAAGTGGTTAATTGTGTTGAATGTTTCGAGAGTGTTAATGCTTGAAAGAGATTAACATACTCTAGTTATAGGATCACATTGATTGCTTTAGCTTAAGAGCCAATTGTGTAAGCATGGTGGACCTGATTGCCCTAGGTTTTAAATAATTTGTTTATCATCTGTTTAATTAGTGTTAATTTAGTTTAATTAGTTAATTAATAATTTCACATATTCGTATGACCCTTAAAACAATTAGCGATAACTGAAAAGGAATTAGTAGAACCTGTCTCCTTGTGGATTCGACCCGCTTGCCATTTGTACTAGCAATAGACACCGTGCGCTTGCGGTTAGGTATAATTTGACATATCAAGTTTTTGGCGCCGCTGCCGGGGAGATAGCTA
Organism: Kitagawia praeruptora; assembly: GCA_037693485.1. Classification (NCBI taxonomy): domain Eukaryota; kingdom Viridiplantae; phylum Streptophyta; class Magnoliopsida; order Apiales; family Apiaceae; genus Kitagawia; species Kitagawia praeruptora. Next base: position 113,305,025 of record CM075344.1, read on the forward strand.
GTTTCTGTTGATTTTAATTTAGTTGTTTAGATTGTTTCCATTGTCTCGTTGGAACCTTTATTCCAATTGAGGCAAATTTTACTACGTTTCTTGGCTTTGTTGAGTGTCTACAGGTTTGCAATGGGTGAAGTTGATACTTTTGCACTCTTATCTTCCCTATTAGAGGCACATACTCGAGAGATTGCCATGTCAAAGACTACAGAGCCCACCATGCGTCCAATGAGTATCAATGAGATGTCACAAGTGGCCCCTAAAACTTACAACTTCTGTCAAATTTGCGGTGTGCAGGGTCACTATGGTTTCGAATGTTCTTACAATGTCTATAATTCTCAGAGTGCTCAGTTGGGACAAATGAATTCTTTTGAAGAAGGATATGGGTACAATTAGTATTCAAACACTTTTGATCAAGAATGCGTGAATCAACCAGATTTCTACTACCAGGACAATGGTGCTCAAAATTTTTCATATCATAATCAGCAACAGTTTGAGCAACAATATTATCAGTCATATGAGCAGCCGCCACAGCAAGAATATCAATATCCTCCTCTACAAGAAGATCTACATGTTTCTCAATCCAGTGTAGATGTGCAAGCTGATCAGACAAATGAGATGTGGGATATCTTGAATAAATTGCTAAAGAGTTTTGAAGAATTAGAAACTCAAAGTTTGGCCATTGAATCTCAAATTGCACAATTGGCTAACTCTTCTACTACAGGGCAGCTCGACTATTTACCATCCTCATCTATCCGATCCGAAGAGGACCTGATTGTTATCAATCTCACAAGCGATCAGGAATATGATAGTTTCTCCATGTATGTTGATGATGAGGCCATTGATAAAGAGAAAGAGCATGCCACCGATGACGAGATCAATGATGTTGCTGTTACCGAGAACAATGTGACTGATGATGAGGCTACAAAGGAAAGCAATACAGAGATGGTTGATGTTTCTCTTCCACAACATGTGTCTAAGCTACCATGTATTGATAAATTTGCTCTCGATCTAGCCTCTACTTACAAGGCTTCTTTGCTCAAGAACACTTATTTCAAGGTTGATGTGATAACAAATATTGTCCAAGATGATATTTCTCAAATTCTGGTTGAGGATCCATACAAAGTGGCTCCTACGTTTCAAGCTCGAGAAGAGGGAGAAGATGGAAGTGTCTTATTAGCCAATGATGTGATAAGCCAAGATGTCCGAATGACTCCAGTGAAAGTGAGGAGTGAAGAAAAGCCACCACCAGAACCTCCACCTTATGTCAAGGGAGTTCAATATTTTCGTGGTGTTGAATTTTATCGCTGTTTTATCACAAAGTTTTCCAAAATTGCACAAGCACTTAATTCTCTATTGCTTATTAATGACATATTTTATTTTACTGATGCTTGTTTGGAGACTTTCTGCAGGATAAAGACAACCACAGATGTTCTTGATACTTTTTGTGGTGGCGAGTTTATGATCGAGAAAGTGGATATTACGCCTTTACCGGAGTATTTTTGAGGAGGTCAAGCTATTGACGTTAAAGAAGCGCTTCGTGGGAGGCAACCCATGTATTAGTATAGGAAAAAAAAATCTGTGCAAAAAAAAAAAAAAAAAAAAAAAAGAAGAATATCAGAATGCGCCAGCGCATCAGGCGCCATCAGCGCGCAGGAGCGCCGTGTAACGCAGAAGGAGCCAGCGCATCAAGCGCCCAGCCAGCGCAGGAGCGCCCAGACACGCAGGTTGAACCTGCGTGTTACCCTTGCTTCCGCCCATTCCACCCTGAAACGCAGCATGCTGCTGCGTTATAGCTGTTCTGCCCAGCATTTTTCCCGAAAATTATGTTTTTGCTCACAAAATCAACCCCAAATTCAATCCTAACTCAAATTTCTTCAATTCTAAATTCCTATATCTATCCTACATCAAATCCTAACCTCTCCAAATCTCTCCTACACAATTAAAATTTTTATTCAACCTATCCATCATCTTATATATATACACACCTATCCATACAAATCCAATTCCTCTTCTACTTCTTTAAATCTCTAAAAATTCAATTCTAAAGAGGAATTAATTGCAAGTTCACCTCTCCAATTCGTAATGGGTTTATTTATTCTCTCAAATTTTATTTTGATTACGAATTTGTGTTCTTGTAAATTGGGATTTATATTATTCTTGATATATTGGGGTATTTTTGGTGTGATATTGCTTGGTAATTTTTGGTGGAGCTTCTTGTGAGTTGGGTATTGATTCTTTTGGCTCGTAAGCATGGGAGAGATAGTGCTAATGTTGGAAAATTTTTGTTTTCGACGGTGGAGGTTAAATTTAATCGGTTGATGTGAGGCTAATTGCTAAGGAAAGGGGATTTTTGCGAGGAAAAAAATTGTTGGGTTGGTTCATATGTGGCTCCTAAGCGACTGAGGGGTGGTTTTCACACCTGACACCTTGATTCCAGGGGAGTTTTCTTTCTTTTCTTTTTAGTGTAGTTTTATTTTGTTTTTAGTTGTAGTTTTGTATCTTGTTCATTGGGGACAATGAACCGCTTAAGTGTGGGGAAGGGTTCTTAATGTTAAGCGAATTTTTTGTTTAAAAAAAAATCCAAAAAAATAAAAAAATTAAAAATACCAAAAATAATTCTAGCCATGCAATTTGATTAGTTGTTGTATTTTGCTTGATACACCTATACATGCGTAGAATTCTTGTGTTTATTGACGCTTTTGTATGAGAAGTGACGTGCTTTGTTCTTGTGCACACACTTACACTAGCAAGTTGAAGCTGGTAGACTTAATTGGATGTTGTAAGTGATTAGAATGACATGAATATGTGCAATATGACTTGGTTTTCATGCTTTGAGTACATGTAGGTGCGTTAGAGAGTCTTGCTACTTGGGATTGATTATGTTTTGTCACACCAAGTGAGTTTTGAGCCTATATGCATATCTTTTGCATGATTTTTCGTTTGCTTGAGTGTCCACATGTTGTTTACATTGCTAGCACTTACTTGAGATCTTTCTTGAAATGCATGACATTACTTGATGATGAGATGATAAAGGCACTTAGGTTTGACCTCGTATTTCCCATATTTCCACACCTTTTAAAACATGATCTATTAGTTAACCCTTTGAGCCTAATCCTATTCTTTCGGTGACACACCACATTACTTGCCGTTATCCTTTTTATTCTATTGGCCTTACATTGAATTTGAACCTAAATTGTCAAAGGCTAGTATCGTGCTTAAGGGAGTAATAAGGTGTGCAAAACGGGGGTTTTATTGATGATCATACCATTGGGGAATATTGATTTTGGTTGATGTTTGTTAGTCGAAATTCATAAAAATATCTATGGATCATTGTGTTTATTCTTTAGCTCTCTTAAAAAAAATAGAAAAAAAAAGAAAAAATAAATAAAATTGAGAGCATTCTTATGTTTGTATGATCCTTCTTCATTCGACTAGTCAAGTTATTATGTAAGGGTTATTGAAAAATCCAAGTGTGGGGAAGTATTTGTTTTAATAGAAAGGGAATGGAATGAATTATATTGTTGGGTACTAGCTTTTGACATTTAACCTGTTTTAGCTTTACTTGACATACCTGGTCCCTAGCCCACACTACAACCCGAATAAAGACCTTTTGATTGTCATCAGTGATGTATGTTGTGTTGAGAGTGAGATTGATTGCGAGTGTCAAGTTGTGTTTATGATTTTGTTGGAATTGAGTGATACACTTAACCTTGTTCTTGAGTGAATATTCGTTTTTGAGTGAAAGGTGAGTTAATACTTGTTTTGGTATAGGAGATCCCGGGTTTAGACTTAAAGATGTGTTTCTTGTGGGCTTAGCATGATTACCAACGATTTTTACACTTGACATGAATTTTTATGACCTTCTGCATGTTGGTTGAGTAGACTACGTGAATACTTGCACTTTCGACACCAAGACATCGTATGTTTGCTTTGATTCTTAAGTTGATGTGGCATGAGAGGACTTGTGTGTGTGGTGTTGTGTTAGCATTGATCTTTTGCATGGTTAGATGAATTTTGTGGGTACATTCACTATAAACCCTCACGAGACAACACTCGTCCTACTAGGGCTGCCTAAGGGTTTAACGGCTTGTTGCATATGCTCAATGCAATCGTGTCATCTACGAAAGTAATGTTTGTTAGGACTTAGTTTTTATTTCGCTTATTCGCCCGAGGACGTGCAAATGCTTAGTGTGGGGATGTTTGATAGAGTATATTTTTATATATATTCTAGATGATTTTATTCTCATATTTATTGTGTTTTGCATTGATTTAGATTTTTATTTAATAGATTTTATTGTTTTATTGTAGGAAATAAAGAATTCATGACTTGGAAGGATTTGGAGCAAAAAGAGCTATTTTGGAGATAAAATAGGTTTTATTGTAGGAAATAAAGAATTCATGACTTGGAAGGATTTGGAGCAAAAAGAGCTATTTTGGAGATAAAATAGGAGAAAATTCGTATTATTGGGCTACACGGGCTGTGCTACACTGTTTTGGCCATATCTTGAGTTCTAGAAGTCCGTTTGAGGCCCGTAAGCTGTCCACGCGAAGCTTGTGGAATTTTCTTTAATTCAGAGGTGGTCCAAGAAGCAAAATCGAGCTGGAACAGGCCAGAAACAGAGGAGTAAATATAGTTACGAATTTTAATTAAGGAATCCTATTCAGTTATGGAATCCTACTTGTAATTTATTTAGAGTATTAAAATTCTTTTATTGGGTAAGACTTTTAGAGCCTATATAAACACATCTAGGGTATTATTTTATGAGAGAAAAAAGGGATGTAAAATATTAGATCAGATAATATAGTTTAGATTAGTATTATTATTATTAGTTGGAGATGTAGAGAAACACCATGACTCTTCTTTTGGGTGACAACATTGAAGTCTGAAGGTTTTGTTCTCTTAATCTTTTCTTCGTTCTTATTAGTTTAATTATGTTTTCTTGTTTTACTAGTTGTTTTACTTGTTTAATTATTAGCGAGTAGTTATTTCTAGGGCTTAAAGGGAAGCCATGTTTGCACTAATATTGGCATGATTTTCATAGTGGTTTGATTGGTTATGGTTAATTCTGATTGATATGTTTTAATCATTAATTTGTGTAATTGGCCAATATCATGGATTAATTATATGCAAATAGGGGTATGGATCGAGAGATTTACTTACTAGAGGCACACATACGATTAGCAGAATTGAATTTGAGTGCGGAAGCATCATTGGATTTCTGAGAGCGTTAATTCTTGGAAGAGATTAACTTGACTCTAATTACCTGATTGATTGAATTACTAAAAGTGGTTAATTGTGTTGAATGTTTCGAGAGTGTTAATGCTTGAAAGAGATTAACATACTCTAGTTATAGGATCACATTGATTGCTTTAGCTTAAGAGCCAATTGTGTAAGCATGGTGGACCTGATTGCCCTAGGTTTTAAATAATTTGTTTATCATCTGTTTAATTAGTGTTAATTTAGTTTAATTAGTTAATTAATAATTTCACATATTCGTATGACCCTTGAAACAATTAGCGATAACTGAAAAGGAATGAGTAGAACCTGTCTCCTTGTGGATTCGACCCGCTTGCCATTTGTACTAGCAATAGACACCGTGCGCTTGCGGTTAGGTATAATTTGACATATCAAAACTCCATTAGTTGTTCAACTTATCGAGTCATGTTCAGTGAACTTATTCCCTAATAAGCACCTACATACTAGTTATAGTGTCACCACACAAATGCCTATGAGAACAGACATCCTCCTGAAAGGAGCAAGCATAGTATGTACCAATCTTTGCGGATTCACTAACTTCCAATTAGTTATCCTATGATCAGGAACTGTTTAGGTCTAGAGTTATCATCTTCTAGATCTCACTATTATAATCCCATTATAATTCTAGAAGCTTTACTTTAAACCATGGAATATCTTATTTAAAACACTTTAAATAGATAAAGCCCGTAATAAAAACAAAACAAGTCTTTTATTAATATTAATGAAATCAAATAAGTGTACAAGAAAGTTCTTCCTAAATCATCATACATGATTGGATTTTAGGACAAACTCTTTCAGACTATGCAGGTTGTAGAATTGATAGGAAAAGTACTACAGGCTCCTGTCAATTTCTAGGGAACAGGCTTGTGTCATGGTTCAGTAAGAAACAGAACTCAGTCTCCACTTCTACAGCTGAAGCTGAGTACATTGCTGCTGGAAGTTGTTGTGCACAGATTCTTTGGATGAAAAATCAACTTATTGACTATGGTCTAAAAGTTGAGAAGATCCCAATTTTCTGTGATAACACTAGTGCTATTGCCATCACAGAGAATCCAGTGCAACATTCGAGAACCAAGCATATTGACATCAAATACCACTTCATTAGAGAGCATGTGATGAATGGTACAGTAGAAATGCACTTTGTGCCAAGTGAAATGCAGCTTGCAGATATCTTCACCAAGCCTCTTGATGAATCTTCATTCACAAGGTTGGTAGGTGAACTAGGTATGCTTAATTTTTCATAATTCCTAGTGATATCTAATTATACTGTATTGCAGCTAGAAATGTGTTTTGATTTAATTGAGAATTAAAAATTCTCAGAAAACTTTTAGCAAAAATTTTGTTTAAGGCAAAATTTGCTTATCAACGGATATCCTTTTATCCGTTGGTAGTATAAACACATTACTAGATTTTCGTATGTCAACGGATAACAGGTTGTCCACGTCATCGATGGATAAACTATTTTCTCAACCGTCCATTCTTTATCCGTTGATATACATATTTTTTTTATATAGCCGTTGGTAAACGTGTATATTTAGTCACGGTTGTACTTCTTTTCTTTTCATTTATTATCTGACAGTTACTTTTGTCCAATGGGGTAATTACTTTTAATTATTTCATTTTTAATTCTTGAAAAATATAAAAGGCTGTCTTGTGCTATCACATCTCACCTTTATTCATTTTCAAGAATCTCATAAGTTAACTGCATCTTCTTCACTAAAACTCTCTCTGCAACAAAAGTTCAAACACTTCAATGGCGCCTATTGTTAAGATGATGTCTTCCACTGGGTTTACCTATGAGAAGAACAATTTCGCAACCTTTGTTGATACAGTGAACGCTCCAGAAGTATATCACACCATGATGAATTTCGTGAAGAAATGCAAACTGTCATATGCTATGACTACCACCACACCCCTCATCCATGAAGTAATTGAGGAAATGTGGACATCGGCTGAATTTAATGGTACTGATGAAACTATCTCTTTTTCTCTTAAGGGTAAAAATTATGTGGCTAATTCTGATGTCTTTACTGCATGTTTAAAATTACCTGAAAATAATTGTTCATCATCACCAACCGATGCTGAAATAGTTACCATGCTAAACTCAAGTGGATATGCATTTAGTACTGACAATTTAGGCAAAATTGTTAGGAAGGGTATGGTTAAAGAATGGAGTTATCTGTGTGATGGTTTCATTAAAACTTTTTCTGGTAAAATTAGTAATTTTGATGCTGTTACTAAATCCATGCTAGTGATGCTTTGTATGCTTTTAACTGATAAATACTACAACTTTGGCACACTAGTAATGTATGAAATAGCAACTAAATTAGGCAACAAAGAAACTAGGGGCAAAAATATCTACTTTGCTAGATTTTTGATGCTCTTAGGCCTGCATATGTCAGAGAATGAGCTATCTCTCTCTAACCCGGATAGCAAGTTCAGTTGTTTTGTACAGGAGAAGAGAGTCCTCAGTGACTTGATTCGAATGAATCTGAATGCAGGAGTACAATTGGTTTATCCACCAATTGTTCGGGTAGCTTCTAATCTTATTACTCCTATCTCTACCCAAATTTCTTTGCCTTCCAATGTCACAATGGAGTCTGTAGTTGTGACCAAACAGGCTCCTACCCAAGTGACTAAATCCAAAGTCTCAAAAACACAATCTAAAAGACAAACCTTAGGTGTCTCTCAAAAGGCACCTGTTGCAAAAACTACCAAAACTCTTGAGGGGAGTGTGAAGGTGGTAGTGAGTGGTGAGGGACAGGGTGAACATCAAAGAAGCCCTAAGGATAAGGAAGGTGAGGCAGGTGCAACCAACATTTCAGTCTCTCAAAAGACTGTTAATGAACCTTCAAGCCAAATTCTAGTTACATCCTCTCAACAGGGTGTGACTACTGATTTAAGTTCCACTCCAGGAACACTGCACAAAAGGGCAAGAGACACAGATAGCTCTCACTCAAAAACCTATGGTAGAAGAGTAAAATCCAAAACCATTGGGGAATCACAGGGTGCACACACAGTACAACAAACTATACCTTCTCAAATTCAGTTTGATGTGACTTCAATAAATGTGGAGTCACAGCCCCTTGATCCTAACCTTCAAATCGATACACATTTTAATCCATCATCACCAACTCCATCTCTGGATGTGGATATGATATCTACATCAATTCCTTATTCTCCATCTTTAAAATTCTTGGAGAAGCCCCACTCAACAATTGGTGGTCATCATCTTTTAGATGATTTGTTGGGCCATCAATCTTCCATTCCTGAATTCACAACACTATCTGTGGCCACTTCCTTAAAATCAATCACCACAGATTCAATGTTGGTTTTCACTTCAACGGATACTCTTTTTCCTTCATCAACGGATATCCTTCATCCGTTGACAAGTGTTTCTCCATCAACGGATGTGTCTACAACTAATCATCCGTTGATAGAAATAACTACTACATCAACGGATACATTTTATCCGTTGACAACTCTCTCTATCACTGCAAAATATGACATTCCCATGTCAACTATGGAGGAGTTTGTAGTAGTTGACACACTTTTAGGAATGAGGGAAGGGAGTGAGAGGCTGCCTTGTGAGCAGGCAAAAGGAGAGGTAAATACAGAGAGGCTGGCCATTTCTTCAGGTCAGGCAAAAAGAGAGCAAGAGAGTTCCACCTTAGTAGGTGAAGGTGAGGGTGTGAGAGGTGTGAGCCAGGGGGAGCCCCTGGTGTAAGAAAAGAGAGATGAGAGGAGAGAAGGGACTACAGGAGAAATAAGTTAGGAAGATTCAGCCATTGCTAGTGAGTTAATGGAGGTTAATGAAGCCTCTAAGGAGATGGAATTTCGACAAGAATATCAGTCAATTATTGACTCCATCTCTTTGGATCCTGAAACCTTTACTCATCCTGTTTCTGCCTATCAAGTCATGGCACAACAGGGCAATGTGGAGGCAGAGGATGCAATGCACCTAGTGCATACCTCTCAATCTCTACAAAGAGCAAAGGAAGCTTTGACAGCTCTGCCTTCAGATGCTGAAAGTGAAGAATTTGGTAGTGATGACAGTCAAAGTTCAGATGATGAAGAAATCAATGAGGAGGAGACTCCAAAATGGATGTTTTCCAATGCCACTTAGCTTGGGGATCTCAATGTGGAAATCATGAAGCAATATCAATCTGCTAAGGCTGAGCACCAAACTACAGAACTACAGAAAAAGACTGTTCTTGAGCAGGTTATGGCCTCACTGAAATTGCAAAAGATGCAAACAGTTATTCAAAGAACACAACAGGAGGAGGTCAAAACTGCAATTAGAGATATGAAGATAGAACTAGATGCCAGGATTGAGGCACTAGCTCCTGCTACCACTCAGAAGCTGCTTATTAGCAAACTTCTCAAAGAAGATAGCCTGGCTAAGTCTGTTCAGCATCTTTCCTCTAGAGTTGATAGGATGGAATCTCAAATGCAAACTATCATTGCCAATCAATGAAAACAAACTCAACTACTGGAAATGCTACTTGCAGCTTCACCCCCAACCCTTGATGCTAACAAAAAGGGGGAGAAAAAGGGAACAAGCAAAGAAGAGGCTGCAACATCTGGTCAAATTCTAGCTACCAGTAGTAAGATAGCACAGATTGAGGGGGAGCAACAGCCAATTATAGTGGTCAATCCAACAGATTTTGAAATAAAGGCTTTCCCTGTGAAGAACCAAGTGGCTTTGCCTGAGAGTCAAAGTTTAGAAGAAATATCAGATGGTGAAAGGCAAGCCAGAATAGAAGCTTTGGAAAAGATCAACAAGGAGACTAATGAAAGAATTCTAAAGATAGAGAGGATGATCAATGAATCAATTGCATCATTTCTGTTTCTTAATGCTCAATCTTCTGCTCCAACAATATCAACCACAATCATGAGGGTGCTCACTCCAGAGATTGTGGCTCCTACATTCTATGATGCTGAGCCATCATATGTCAAAGAATTTGAACCAGTCATCAAAACCAGAGTCTACTCACCACCAAAGGAAAATGAAAAGAACAAGCTTCAATTGGACTACCCATTTCCCAAGGATGATGAAGAGAAGCTAATGGGAGATGCAATCATAACATTCAAATAAAGGGCAAGTAATAATGTAAGAGATTGGATGGCTGTAATTATAAGGAATGGAAAAGTATTATATATATCCAACAGCCATCCTAGATTTGTGGAAGCTAAAAGAGAAGAAGTCTCCAGAATCGAAAGGGACGCTCATCCTAATGAAGAAAATAAACATGAAAACTCAGATGAGAAGCAAGCCATGTTGGCTCAAGAGTTAATGGATGAGGTAGAGGATGAAATGAGGGAACCTAAGGAAGTCTCCAAATCCAAACCTAAGAGAATGAAAGCTAAAACCAAAAGGGTTCTTTCTCCAGAAAAAGAAACTACTGGCTCATCAGTATCTATATCTGCAACAGTAATCAACCCAACTGTGAACTTTCATGGTGACCCCATAATGCCTAAAGAAGAACCAATGAATTTTGATTCAATTGAAGTTCCTTCAATCTTGCTGAATCCAAAACAGAAGAAAAGAGCTCCAAGGAAGCAACTTTCAAAGGGACCAGTTCAAGTTGCTAGGGTACCTACTATTGTCAAACAACCAATCTTGGAAAACAAAGAAGACTTTATCTATCAGGTAGAAATTGAAGAATACTCTGGCATGAATCTATATTTGGATGAATTGTCAGAAGTGAGAGGAATTGACAAGTTCAAGCATCTGCCTGAGAGATTAGTGTTTGTCTACAAGGGAGGAAATCAGAGGACATGGCCATTACAGAAGGTTCTTGGAGAGAATTATTACACATTGACCAAAGTGTTCTCAGCATTCAAGAGACACACAGGGTTCTCTGAGACAGCTAGAAGGGAGATAATGAGCATAATAGAAGAAATAAGGAGAGAATGGAACTCACCCTCAAGTTTACCAAAGAAAATGAAGATCCCATATAATGGACAGAAAATCCACATTCCACCCTTTTGGATGATGGAGTTCAGGGATGAAGAGGGCACAAGGAGATTCTTCAGGTTAGAAGACCAACTGTCAAAGGCTAGTTCTGAATACCTAAGATGGTTACAACTAAAGCTAAATCCAAAAGTTGTTGAAGAAGATGCCTTCTATAGGCAACTTCAAGTGCAAATTGAGTCCAACTCTGCCAAGGAAGGAAAGTCAAGGGTGCAGCCAACCAGAGAGAGGAAACATCACTAATTTGCTCAATCTAAAAGAGCACCTCTTTGATAAGTTTCTTAAAGCTTTCTGATTTTAATTTTTGTAGCTTAATACAATGTTTGCATACTTTAGTATATATATCTTTAGGAATGTTTTGTTATCATCAAGGTTCTGAATTTATGCCTTACTGCCATCAAGTATAAATTGGGGGAGATTGTTAGGAATATGTTGTAGTTGATGATAACTTAACATTCAAGCAAAATTGTATAAGTAAAGTTTTGTAACTGTCAACGGATAAGACATTGAAACTCTATTCGTTGACAGGTAGCTCATCAACGGATGAGGTTTTGTAGCATACTGCAATATCTCTATTTATCAGTTGATAGTGTTTTTATTCAGAGTCATGTTGACCATCAATGGATAGGCAGAATAGGGTAGCCAATTGTAAATAATCTATGCTATGTAATTCTGTCTAAGTGAAAGTGTATCAACGGATGAGAACAGGACTCTATCAACGGATACAACTCAAATCTACTCTATCAACGGATACAGCTCAAACTACCATCAACGGATGATTGTGCACAACATCAACGGATAATCATTAACACCTTATCCTATGCTAGCTGGGAATTAGCAGTTGATAAGGACAGGTTTGACTGACAGATCACATGGGTTGATAGTAGGTATAAAAAGCAGTATGGCAGCCATACTTTGGAAACACAGAAGAAATAAGCATTCCATTTACACAGTACATACAAGAAAGGTGCAGGGGACATATCTGTTCACAAGGACAACCTTTCGGCTACATGTAGATTTGGAGTGGAGTAGCAAGTCAACTTGAATTAGATTAATATTATCTTATTCCTGTAGTACTTGTAAACTTGGGATATATAACCAAGTGTAGCAACTCTTTAGAAACTGAGAAAACAGACATATTTGCTTAGGGTTTCTTGAATATCCTTAGAAGCAAAGAGTTGTAAAAACAGAAGCTGTGTACATTTGTATCACAGAGTTTTCTTCGAATAAAAGTCTCAGGTGGTACATTTAACCACCTGATTTTTTATGTGTTTGTGAATCAATTCTTATTCAGCAATTATCTCCTTATAGATTTCTGTGGTTTTTATCAGAAATTTATAATTATCAAGAATTGTATTCAACCCCCACCCCTTCTACAATTATACAAGTGTGTAATCTCGGGATAACAAAATATAATAATAATTCGTATACAACGAATAATATCCTTTAGATTTTTAGTTAAAAATTAAAACAGTTAGATCTAATGATTAAATATATTACATGATTAAATTTATTTACTAAAATTTCAAGGTTCGAATTTTTATAAATACCTAAAATATCATATCTTCCAATCAATAATTTTTTCTCTCTAATTAAAACACGTTGACTTTTAATTTAAAACAAAATATTGCAATAATTAATACATACACAAAAATATGACATCATATCTTCTAACCACTAACAAAATATAATAAAAATTTGTATACAACGAATAACATCCGTTAGATTTTTAGTTAAAAATTAGAACTGTTAGATCTAATGATTAAATATATGACATGATTAAATTTATTTACTAAATGCATTAAATGCATACCCAAAAATATGACATCATATCTTTTAACCACTAACAAAATATAATAAAAATTTGTATACAATGAATAATATCAGTTAGATTTTTAGTTAAAAATTAGAATTGTTAGATCTAATGATTAAATATATTACATGATTAAATTTATTTACTAAAATTTCAAGGTTAAATTTTTATAAATACCTAAAATATCATATCTTTCAATCAATAATTTCTTCTCTCTAATTAAAACAAGTTGACTTTTAATTTAAAACATAATATTGCAATAATTAATACATACCCAAAAATATGACATCATATCTTCTAACCACTAATAAAATCTATACTATATTATAAAAGCCGAAACATTCATACTAACTAATTAATTTTTTTTTTCAGGTTAAACATATTATTTTCTCTATTTTTCAATAAATAAACAATTTCATTTTTCAGGTAAATTCAATATCTTTTATATTTTATCTAACTAAAATTTCCATCCTACTAACTAATTAATTTCCCTTTTCAGGTTAAACATATTATCTTTTCTATTTTTCAAAAACTAAATAATTTCCTTTTTCAGGTAAAATACAAATTTTTTATATTTTATCTAACTAAAATTTCTCCTTTATTAATCAATTTCCTTTTTCAGGTTAAACATATTACCTTTTCTATTTTTCAATAACTAAATAATTTTATTCTTAGGTAAAATACAATATCTTTTACATTTTATCTAACTAAAATTTCTCCTTTTTTAAAAATTACAATCAATTTTGTATAATAAAATAACATAATTATATTATAATTAGTATTAACTAATCAATTACCTTTTTGAGCCAAAATACGTTACCTTTTCTCTTTTCTCTAACTAAAATCTCTCTTTTTTCAATTGTATCATGGATGGTTACCTTTTTCAAACACGTTACCTTTTTTCCTTTCTCTTACGAAAATCTCTCTTTTTCCAATTATATCACGGGCGATTCTATTTAATAAAAATAAAATAATAATATTATAGTACTTATAATTAACTGATTACCTTTTCAACTAAAACGTATCATCTTTTATATTTTTTCTAATTAAATTCCTTTTTTTCTAGAAATTTCAGGGGCAACATTAATTTCTCATTTTCTAAATACTATGAGCAATTTTATTTAGTAAAATAATATAATTAAATTATAATTACTATAAACTAATCAATTACCTTTTTCACACAAATTATGTCATCTTTTTAATTTTTACGTTACCTTTCTATTTTTTAAAACTAAAATCTCTCTTTTTCCGATTATATCACGGACGGTTCTGTTTAATGCAATAAACTAATAATATTATAATATTAATAATTAAGCGATTACCTTTTTTTATCTAAAACGTATCATCTTCTATTTAATGAAATAAAATAACAATTATGCGATAACATTTATGCATCATCCTGCACCATCTTTGACAATCTTCGTAACTCTTCATTGGTCACTATCCTCAATCCTAATACGTCCATGGTATATATAAAATCCATCATCCTGCATTTCAATTCATTTTATATCAAAAGCCTCGCGGTTGGCACTTGATTAGAAGCACCCTGCTTTGTCCTTACATTGCTAGTTCAGTCACTTGATAATCCTTAGTGACTTGGCCCCAACTGGCCATGCTAAAATATGTGAGTTTAGGGGTCGGCTAATAGCATTACTTTTCTAACAATTGCTGGCATAGTGCCTTCTACTTTGATACCTTTTGATCTTTTCAAAACTTTACTCCATATAAGTCTCAATCGACTTCTCGGTACCGTCTCCGGTCACCTTTCCTTTGCTTTTATTCTTTCAGTTACTCTTATCAATTTCACGTTCCACAAAAGCTTAACATTTCTGGCATAACAACCTTTTCATTTAAGTCAATCCCGAAATTTCTTAGTTCGGCTTGTTTCTTAATTACATTTCCCTTTTTTCGTCCAATCTCAACTTCATAATTTTGTCTCTATAATCAATCGTAATAATTGGGGTCTGTCCACCAGCCCGTATAGCGGCTACCTTACCCAATCCATATGGTTCGCCCCAGTTTCTATTCTCTTTGGTGACGTATTCAGATAATCAGAAAGACAAGGTTTGCCAAATTTTGTCAAATTCCTTTCCAGGATTAAGGAAATTTCAGGCAATCTATCCACCCACTAGTGATACTTAGAAGATCCATTTCGATACCCGAAGAATATTTCTAGGAACATCCAAGCGGGTGGAACCATAAACAGTTATATTAACGAAATGATTGACATTAACTTTGGAGTTTAATCATTGAAAAGAAACCAAATATATATACCTCCCCTAGAAGGGAAATCAAAATTCCCAAACTGAAACAGGCCATATTTTCCCGGTACATATTCGTCCTAATAGTCGATGCTTCTAAATGCCAGTCTACCTAATAACTAGTCTCAGAAGGAACACTACCGTCGAAATTAGTCATTACACAAAATTGGCACTATCAAGGCTATCCGAATCTGGTGAACTGTGATGTCCGTATACATCCGCAATCACCCTACCGTGTTGCACAAGCACAGCACCTAAACCTGCACGAGGTGCATCCTAATAAATTTCCAAAATTTTTTCCTTCCTCCATTATATCACGCCAATGCTGGGTCGTCACCAATTTTATCTTTAGCTCCATGGAGATTTCTCCCCATTTATCTAGTACATTCAAACTTCTAGTCTTACAATTAAGTCGGGTTATGGGACTACACTCTTTGTAAAGTCCTGAGCAAATCCTGGATAATACCTCGTGAATCTTATGAAAATTCTTTACCTTTGCCGGTGTGGTTGGCCAATCTCCATTTGAAACTGTCTTTAACTTGGTGGGGTCGATCAATTACTACTTCCTATTGATCATATGTCCTATTGTCTGGACTTCATTTTGCCAAAACTCTTACTTCGAAAACATGGCCTACACCTGTTCATTCAGGTTTCATTTAAAAGCATTCTCAATTTCAACTCAACCACTGCTTGTCTTACCCAATCCATTTATGATTCAGTGTCAGAATAAACTTAAGGTAACTACCATAATCCATTCAAGGAAAAGAAGGAATTTAATATTCCTTTGAATCACATGCATCTAATGTTTCTGGTTCATCATTCCACTGAATTGAACTAGACTTATACTTGGTTCCTAACGATAGCCTTATTACTAGTTTATCACATACTCACTGGCCTTCTCCTCTTGTTGGTTCTGAGATCATTGTCTCGCTTACTACTTCCTTATATACTTTATCCAATCATGCCATCACCTTCCAATGTCTTTATTTTCTAAGTTGATCCATTCATAAAATCGACATTTCCTTGAGCCAACCACCTCATTAATCTCAGTTTGACTTTATAAATTATAACTTATGAAATCTGCCTTCTCATGGTGAATTAGTATTAACAATATTCACACTAATCCATTTATCACATGATATGACACTTGCTACCTCTATCTTAACTGCTCCTGGAGACTCTGCTCCTTGTCCTCTATTGTTGTCTTTGATAATCATGTACCACTCTAACTATTTTCTCATTAATCTAAAGGTCTCTAAGGATTTTTATCTATCCCCATATAAGATCTCAAGTAATTCCTCAAATCCATCTTACCTGCTGGTACTTCATCTAGCAGTCCAGCTATGAATCCAATACGCATCTTTACTTCTCTTAATAATATCTCAGTTCTTTACGCTCACTTTTCTGAGCACTATACCTTAACTCTTACAGTCTCTCTAGTTGTAGCCCTCATTTCCTTAAGTGTAAACTCCTTATACTTATCAAGATTCTCCTCCTCTGCTGGAACCTCTTCCGGGTCCTCAGTAGGGTACTCCATCGAATCAACAAGCCGATCACCAGCATATAATAAAGCATCACCGTGATGCTGATCTTACGCCTCAAGGTCTGCCGCCTTACAAGTCGACACGAGAACGAGCTAAATTACTACCATGATACTTAAGAGTTCCCATAAGGGTTTTATATGTCAGTACTACCTTAAGTAGTCCGACTATGAACTTGGCAAGAGTTCTTATTATATTACTAAATTTTTTGTTTTAACGTCGCATCATCTCTGGGATATATAACGCTCTCTCTGATACCATTTCTGTAACATCCCCAGATCCAGGGTCAGGGATCTGGTCGTTACGGTCTCAATATCCATCCATAAAACCAACATAATTTAAATTACAACCTTGTGACCCAAAACAACAGCATAAAACACACCCGTTATAGTCCCAGAGATGAAATCAGAGTAACCATCAATGTTATTAATCACAAGTTTGAGTTCTTACAACCCAAAGAATTACAATTTTACCATTACATACTCTTTGCCATCCATTGGTATATGCCATATAATAAATACATTTAATGTGCAAATGCTAACAACTAGCCTACCAGGAGCTGCATCTTCAGCAATGGTAGCTATGACCTAAGCGGTTAATCCTCTGGCGGCTGACACCTGCCTATGCTGAGTGCGCCTTGCGCGGCCATCTGATCTAGCTGTTGTTGTGATATAGATAAATAAAGCAAGGGTGAGCAATAGCCCACCTAAAAGAATATAATTGAACAGTATTTATATATAACAGTTCAAAATATCTTCGATACCATATGCCATGCATTAACGAACGTAGTACCAATATAAGATATGAGATGAAGTTACAAGGTATCTCAAAATGTAATTGTTCCATGGAAATATCTGCTATGTCAAAGATAAGCAAGATATTATCAAATTTTCATAACGGAGGAACTTGCAGGAAGAATATTGCAATTCCAATTCAAACACATTTCAAACATGCAAACAATGATAGTGTTGTAGAAAATTTCCCCAATTTTGAAGATGAACTAATACGGGAGCTTTTCCGCGCCAGGAGCCACAACATTTACGATGATCAGTCGTATGTCATGCTCCCCATCATTTGTTCTCTACATGTAGAAGGAAGCACCGACGGATCGCCCGCCCTCTAGAACCCCCCGGCCAACGGTTGGGCCATTGCTGGACCGGCGCCACTCGGCCACTTACGCGTCTCCTAGTTCGAATAACATCCATAACTCTGAAACATAAAGTTCGTCCCCCTTTCCCCAAGTATAGTACTTGTTGATAGGACTCCACAAAGTAGTCGTATCTAATTGGAAAGGAAAATTTCACCAATATTTCCCAAGCTGATGCTTGTTAATGGATAAAAACTTGTTCCATCAATCTTACCCCTCGAGCGTTGAGGAGGTAACCAAAAGATTCATATCGATGTTTGAAGGAATCAAGATGTGAGTGACAAGATAGTTTAGCAAGTATATGACCGGGCAGTCAAATAAATAACAGCTCTCAAGTGAGGTCCCCTTATATGTTTTTGGAGGTTTGAGCGATTATTTAAATCTTCTTATAAGATAGATTTAAATGAAAATAGAGTTTTGGGAACCTCCCCTTGATAAAATAGTCATAAAATACCCCGAAATATTTTACACCATATCTGAAGGTGAAAGATAATCTTTGAACAATATAAATCATTATAAAAGAATTTAAAAGAATTTAAATAAATATTCTAAGAATATTTATTAAATCAATAATAATTAAGGAATATTATTAAATCATAATGTTGCTCGTAAGTATTCCTCGAATAAATATATAGAATCATTTACTAAATAACTCTCTTCTTTAAATGAATATTCAATATAATATTCATTAATTAAATAAACTCAAATAAATATTTAAAATAATATTCACTAAATAAATCAAACCTTAAATGAATATTTGAAAATAATATTCATTTAATAAGTAATATTCTAAATGAATAGCCAAATAATATTCTTTTCGTAATCAAAACTTTAAAGGAATATTCGAAGCAATATTCCTTAAGTAAATAGAACTTCCAATGAATATTTTAAAATAATATTCATCAAGTACATAAAATCCTAAATGAATATTCAAAATAAGATTCATTTAATAAATAAATTCCAAATGAATATTCAATAGATATTCATTAAACAAATAATATTCTAAATGAATATTCAAATAATATTCATTTAATAAATAATATTCTAAATAAATATCCAAATGATATTCATTTAGTAATCAAAACCTTAATATTTGAAATAATATTCCTTGAGTAATTAGAACTTCCATAGAATACTTTTGAAATACTATTTATCAATTACATAAAACTTAAATGAATATCCGAAAGTGATATTCATTTAATGAATAAAATTCCAATGAATATCAAAGTAATTATTCATTAATAATCAAACTCTAATGAATATTCAAAAATAATATTCATTAATATTTCTCGACTGAAATAATTCTCAAATAACATTTCTCGAAATATTTCCAAGTATTTTATACTTTTATGGAAATATAAATAATGTTTAATAATAACATTCCTCAAAATGAATACTACTCTGTCGCTGGAATCCCTCCGGGTTTCCACGACTATCTATATAACACAAAATACCGACTCCCGGTCTCATATTTAAAGAATAAATATCATACGCCCTTCACTAAGGGTCCTAGAAAAACAATCCTGCTTATAACTGATAGTCCATATCTAGTCTATAAGCCAATATCAATTCAGGGAACAAGTATTCCAATATACTTTGAAAACAACATGCATGCTATGGCATATGTATAACAACAATCATATATATTATCACAACAACAGTTCCAAGGTATTGGAAACTTGCCTGACAATCCTGTAGGGGTAGTGTGCCTCGTGTCAATCCGGTGATCTATAAATAGTAACAATAATCGAGGTCAATCACTTAACACTTTTTAAAAGGCTAAGTATAACTTACTTAAGTCGAAACACGTTTTCGAGTTATCTCGTTAAACACCTTTTAGTGCAATTCTCTTTATTCTCGCTATGACCCGTCATTCGCTCGCTACTAAGACACGTCGTCATACTTACACTTTGTATATACTTAAGTCATGTAAGTTTTAAGGTCGGTCATTTACGAACCAAGATTATACCTCGAGATTTATCGCTCGTTTTCTAAGTCATTTACCAAAGTCATAACCAAGTATGCTTCTAGGGGTTCGTTCGCGTTTAATCTTGATTCGAACATTTTTATGAAATCGGAAAATGATCCATTCGACATGTGGTCTTCTCCCACACCTTACTTTTTATCTCTATTATTTAATTATCCAGATTCACCACTGATTTCATAGTATTAAAGGAATCCAATTTCAGTTACGAACTTTCGATTACGGTTTCGAACCACTTTTACGAATTTAATCATAATTCCTAAACCGTAAGTCTGTTTGTTTCGATTCTTGCGCCAAAACGATCTATGACTCGAGATCTACAAGTTCATGTCAGGTCCTCAACCTTGTAAGAAACTTACAGTTTCGGACATGCTCTGTTTTTAACACCTATGTACATTTTGACATTACGACGGCTTAAAAACGAATAATCCAATTTTCAAACAACCCAAATAATCATTCAACCAACAACCAACACTCATGGACACTATTTATCATCTTCCTCACTGTCTCAACAGGTCTTGGAGCCACAAAATATATTTTAACATTTTTATAACTCCCACATAACATACACGCTCTAAATCATGCATACAAGCCATAAACACCATCAAATCTCATATAAAACTCAAAGGTGGGTTAAGGGTTTACCTTCTTGGAAGCTCTAGAAACACTATCAAGTGTTTATAAACACTTAACAAGCCTTAGATAGTCTTTATATAGCTTAATCCTTAAGAACAAAACAAGAAAACTAGTTAATCATTTCGGAGTTACTATTCATCAGTCCAAAGAAATGCAAAAATGAGGTCCTTACCTTGCTTTTATGGATGAGGGTCCTAAATAAGAATTGTAGAGAATCTAACCAGCTTTCCAAAAAGCTAAAGAACGCCAAATTTCATTGAGTAATGAAGGAGATATGGCCATTAGAAAATCTGTCCAGAAACTGCCAAGCATCAGGACAGTTTGCTTCTTCAACTTGGGGAGGAGATTTGACTAGGCTATACTCATTAGATTGCCATGAAATTTTGAGCGAATGTTGTCCATGGAGTGGAGAAGCTATGGTTAAAATTTGGTGATTTTTAAAGCTTTAGATCTTGAGATATGAATTTTTCTTTGAGCCTTGTTTGTGCTGGGCAGTTTGGGAGAGATTGGTTGTTCTTGGTTTTGTTCTTTGTTTTGTTCTCTAAATGACTTAATACATGCAATGTCTATCTATACTTGGATGCATCTCTTGCTTTTGTGTTGTTAGCCATCCATTGGACCAAGTGTCACCCATCTACTTGACCACTTGTTGGCACCACATTATGCATTCTCCTTTTTTTTGTACAAGTGCAAATACACCACCAAGCTTATAGTTGACTTACTCTTTGGTCACTTTAGTTCCTTATCCTCCCACCAATTTGATTTCCTTGATTCCCTGCTTGTTTCTTTGTCCGGTTATTGCTCAATTTGATTGATCGTTCGAAGGAATATCTCAAGGATTTCTAGTTAGAGTTTTACCGGAAACCTTCTTAATATATATACTATCATCCTCAATCCTTCTTTATAATTCTTGAAATTAAATTCCTCAAATCTTTTTATTAAATCCTTAAATCTTACAGTGTCTAGGGAAATCTCAGAGAAAAATAAAAGTGATGTTTTTCAGAATCCGACAGCTTTTACATACAGTAAAACCTCTATAAATTAATAATGTTGGGACCGGGATATTTTATTAATTTAGCGAGATATTATTATATCGATAAATTAATAATTTATTAATTTAAAGAGATTTTATGTATGATCTTTAAATTTCCAAGTCCAATGTACTATTTACAATATATATTAGTTAAAAATGAAAAATAAATTAAAAAAACAAGTTACAAGGCACATTCTATTAATGTACATTTACAAATTAATTGAATTTGAGAATGATTCACTAGCTTTGGAACCGGTCACTCGAAAAGAATTATTGCAAGCGGCAACAACTCTTCACAACTTTTTGTTGAAATACGAGAAGACAATGTCCCAACTCTTAAGTGTGATAAGAAGATTTAAAGATAAACACAATATAGATTTGAAGTTCGACAAAAAATAAGTGACTATAGATTCATTTTTTACTAGACAATCTTAGAATTTGGAATCTTTTAGAATTATTAATTTATAGTTTCGTTGGGACCAATATATATACACTGGGATTTCAGAAAAATTATTATCTTATTATTTTATCGATTGGGGTTCAATTTTGTACTAGTCCCAAGTTGGGACTGGACAAATTATTAATTTTATCGAGGTTATTAATTTATCGAGTATTAATTTATAGAGGTTTTACTGTACACTTATCTCACCCCTGGATCATGAATACGAACTCAGAAATCCGTTCTGAATACCTCTATATAGCGTCGTCCAATAATATTTCCATTTCCACCAAAATACTATTCATCACTTATTCTTTCTTTATTCCTTTTATTTAGAAAAATGTCCTCGTTCTCTTTCGGGCGTTCCTTAACCCTTTAACGGAACCACTGGACTAATAACAGATATCGATTTGGATGACACGAGATTATTCCCTCTAATTGGAATCCCCATCTCTTATCTCCTTAGGAGATAAATTATTCTAATCTAAGTTATCAACCCATTGCATTCTTCATGGCATATAATCATCGGAATCTATAACCCTCCAACCTTCATTTATTAGAACTGTTAATACCTTGTAGTCGGAATCATTGTTCCTCCTTTTATCAATGCTTAATAAAAAAAGTTTTAATTCTACCGAAAATTTGGGTTCTTACAGGGATGGACACGGAGACCAAAAAAATGTGTAAAAAATGAGTAAAGTTAGATGAAAAGTGGATAAAGTGGTGAGACCTATTAATATTTAATTATAGATTTGAGATAGTGGAGGAAAGTAGTGGGTGTAATAGTGTTTTTTATTGTTAAATATATGAGATAGTGGGTGTAATAGTGGGAGAAACTTACTATTTTTGGAATGTAAAGAAATGAGAGGGACACCCCAAAATAGTAACTGTAAAGAAATGAGAGGGACAGAGGGAGTAATAATTAGCCGATTACCTTTTTCAAGTAAAACCTATCATTTTTTCTATATTTTCTAACTAAAATCCCTCATTTTATCTAAACCTCTACTATTATCCTTCATTTTTTTATTAATAATATAATTAATGATAATTAGCCGATTGCCTTTTTTAATTAAAAGATGTTTACTTATAATTGATATGATATTACCTTTTATAAATACCTAAAATATTATATCTTCCAATCAATAATTTTTTTTTCTCTAATCAGCATTTGGAGCGACCCAATTGGATCAACCCAAATCTAAACCTCTACTATTATCCTTCATTTTTTTATTAATAATATAATCAATGATAATTAACTGATTGTCTTTTTCAATTAAAAGATGTTTACTTATAATTGATGATATTACCTTTTATAAATACCTAAAATATCATATCTTCCAATCAATAATTTTTTTCTCTCTAATTATAACACGTTGACTTTTAATTTAAAACATAATATTGCAATAATTAAAACATACCCAAAAATATGACATAATATCTTCTAACCACTAACAAAATATAATAAAAATTCGTATACAACGAATAATATCCGTTAGATTTTTAGTTAAAAATTAGAACTGTTAGATTTAATGATTAAATATATTACATGATTTAATTTATTTACTAATTGCATACCCAAAAATATGACATCATATCTTCTAACCACTGACAAAATATAATAAAAATTCGTATACAACGAATAATATCCGTTAGATTTTTAGTTAAAATTAGAACTGTTAGATCTAATGAATAAATATGTTACATGATTAAATTTATTTACTAAAATTTCAAGGTTCGAATTCCGTCAACGATGATGCCCCTTTTTACCATTACACAACATTTGGAGCGACCCAATTTAGATTGGATCGACCTAAATCTAAACATATACTATTTTTTGTCATTACACAACATTTGGAGTAACCCAATTGGATCGACCCAAATATAAACCTCTACTATTATCCTTTATTTTTTTTATCTTTCTTTATTTCTTTGATTCTTCTTTTTGTCGTTACTCAACTCTATCTCTGTCATTTTTCAGCTTCAAGTCCAAGCCGCTCAAATCTTCGCGTGCACTGCTGGATTTTGACGCATGTTTGCACTTTTCAGATTTGAAAGCTGGGTTTTTCACCAAATTAACATCTCAACCCCCTGAAGTAGGGTTAAGGTATGTATACTAGACCTCCGTACGGGTCATATATGTTTGGTTCCGGTTTTTAGTTTGGCCATAAGAGTTAAGTTTTTATTGATTTCACAGTATTAAAAATTAGATAGGATAATATTTGTTTGGTTTTGATTTTGGTTTGGAATTTAAGAATTAAAGTTTTCATGAATTACCCGATGTTATAATAATATACAGGACACCAGAAAGGTACCTTTAAAATATTTGTTTGGCCTTTCAATTTTCGATTTTACATGTCATAATAACAAAGGTAGTTGGAAAGATTACCAGTTAATAACATTGACACAGTACAAAGTCTACAGACCATGTTATTTGTAAATAATCTTTGGACTCAATTTGATACTTATAGACATTATTTTGTTTTCAAGCAAGTTTATGTTATTTATGGATTTGTTCAACTTAAGGTTCATGGGGTAGACATGCTACGTACCAGAAGGTCTTATGGAATAACATACTTTTTATCGTATGTCTCCGAAGGGACTATGGAATAACATACTTAGAAGCTCAGACCCACGTCACAAGCCTCACCCTCTAGGTCAGTCAACATTACTCTTATTTATGCTCTAAATATCTTCTTTAATGATCTCATATTTAGCACTTTCACTTGAGCTCCATATTAAAATATAAAAGCACTAACTTTTTCCTTTTTCAGTTTAGTTAGCTTTTTGAGAGAGAATAGGTAGTGGAAAATGTGATTGTTATAATTTGTAATCATACATTATTTGAAGATAAAAGTGAATAAGTGAGCTTCTTGCGGAGACCTGTGTTTTTGGTAAACAGTATTATCCTTCATTTTTTTAATCTTCTTTATTTCTTTAATGCCCCTTTTTGTCATTACATAGCATTTGGAGCGACCCAATTTAGATTGGAACAAAAAAATTCTATTATGATATTGTACTTATTTTCAGTAATGTTGTAGTACTACGATTGCACCTCCAGCCTTTCTCTTCTCCTCCAGCTACATAATTTTAAATATTGAAAACAAAATACAATACAAGAAGAAGTTTGCATTTATAAATATAGATTACAAGCAGAGAGAGATGTTTAGTTACAGATAGACTACATAACAACAACATAAGTGAAAAAAAAAATGTTAGTTACAGATAGACTACATATAGCAACAACATAAGTGATAAAAAGAAAAATGGTCCACATGATGATCAAGCTAATGAAGTATTGAAGTAATTAACAAGCCTGAACCACATAAGCAACTTTCATTTTATAGGTATTGTTTATCATAACGTGGGTAATGGATTTATGTATTCCCGTTAATTTTATTTTTGGTCACCCCTCTAAGTTGATCAAAAAAAATTAACAACCCATCAAAATAAATATTTTAAAAATATATTCAAATTCAAATTATTATATTCGTTTAAATAAGAACATACTTTTAATATAATAAAGTCAATAAAATAAAAATTCAACAATTTCAGAAAGCGAGAGCCATGGTGAAAGACCTTAATTTGAACATAAACGATAAATCTCCTAGAATATTTATCTAATATTTTGGCTTGCTTATTTAATTGTATAATTTACTTATTTTTAATAAAAGAATCTATATTAATAATATTTATACACTGTATTTTCATACATGAATTTACTAATACAGTTTAATGGTCACGCTTTGGTGAGAATGAGAACAGTGAGAACACACATATTCACTACATTTCAAGCTATTTTAAAGGGCCCCGCTAGGGGCATCTTCACAAAAAAAGTCTTATAATTCTACCCTCTATCCATTCATAAAAAAAATTAACAAAAAAAAAATTAAAATGAGAACAGTGAGAACACACATATTCGCTACATTTCAAACTATTTTAAAGGGCCCCGCTAGGGTCATCTTCACACAAAAGTCTTATAATTCTACCCTCTATCCATTCATAATAAAAAATTAAAAATTGCTTGAAATGTGGTCTCATTGTTCTCCAACATTTACATATTATATTAACTATGAGGTCTCATAGTTAATATAATATGTTCTTGATATTATATGAGGTTTAATGTTTTGGAGTCATTTAATGTTTTAGAGCCATTGGGGGTGAAGGGATTATCATTTCCGCATTTGAATAATGAAGACAATTTATTATTGTTTTCAATTAGAGAACAATATTTGTAAAAATATTTATTACTTTCATTGCAGATTTTGATGGATTAAATAAATTTTCAACATTGTTAAAATACAACTGTATGCTACTTTTTTATATAAATTTTAGCATATCATTATTTTATTAAATACTTATATAACTGTATATAATATTTTTCTAAGAATTGAATATTTATATAATTAATAATTGCATACAATATCTTTTTAAGAAATCAATCAAATTTGTTAAAATTTTGGTATTGTCAATTTAAATTAAATAAGATGTTTTAAGAAATCAATCAAATTTGTTAAATTTTTGGTATTATCATTTTAAATTAAATAAGATGTCGTGTACGAATTACGGGCAAAATGCTAGTTTCTTCTAATTTATGAAATTTGACTTGAAACTAGAATTTAGAAGAAATGTAAGTTAAACATTTCTTTTTTTAAATTTTAATATTTAGTAATTCATAAAAATAATGAAATTTGGAAATTGATGACTAAAAGAGTTGTAAACGTTATTTTATCATAAATTTTTTTCCCATGTTTTAAATTTAATAATTAATTTTAATTAAACTTAGTTGATACACTAAGATCCATATCGATGTCCAATTTTTTCCTTTTTTTTGGTATTATCCTAAAACCCTATCCTAATCCTTAGTCCTAATCCTTAGTAGAACTCTCAGCTCACCCCATGTTAATATCTTATATGAGATTTTCTTTGTTCCTTTGCAACAGAAAATAAAGTAAACATCAGTATAACTACTCCACTAAAAATTATTAAATACTATGAATCATGTAATAGATATCTTGACTTTAGGTTGGAAAATTTTCTACCACTAAAATTATTAAAAGTGAAATAATTAACATGTTCAAAACAAAACTATAAAATCTGAAAATAATAAAAACAACAAAACCTAACATATCACAAATATAAATACATAGTCGTCACTCTTTGGTATTGCATTAACGCCTCCAAAGACTTTTTTTCTTTCCCATTCAAAAATAAAACATTGGCTTTAAAATTTTGATATGTGGGATGAAAAATATATACACGAAGTAGAGTTTTTTCAAAGATAATTATACAAATTTTGAAAATAAAACTTATGTCTCGGGGCGTTATGGATTGTCACCTTTTGTCATTTTCATATTGATTGGAAATTACTCAACTTATACGTACCAATTACAAAATAATGAGAGAGTATAAAAGAAGGTTTCATGGTTTATTTACATACTAGCTTAAAATCCGTGCGATGCATGATTTTTTTTAGATATTTTATATGAATTTTATTCATTAATTTGAATTTTTTTTTAAAACATGAATTTTGGAGCCTTAAATTTTTATATGAGATGATTTGATAATAATAATATAAATGTTTTCCACGATATTTCTAGAAAATGAGGGAATTTAGTTAGAAAATATCGAAAAGATGATAAGTTTTAGTTAAAAGGGTAATATGTTAATTATTAATAATTATGAAATTATTATTTATTTTATAAAATGGAATGATGGTGATATAATTGGAAAAAATAGAGGTCTTAGTTAGAAAAAATTAAAAAGGTAACATGTTTTAGGTGAAAAAGGTAATTGATTAGTTGATAATAATTATAATTTCATTATGTTATTTTACTAAATAAAATTGCTCGTAATGTTTTTAGAAAAAGAGAAATTAATGTTGTCCGTGATATTTTGATTTTAATTAGAAAATATAGAAAAGATGATATGTTTTAGCTAAAAATGGTAATCGTTTAATTATTATTATTATAATATTATTATTTTATTTTATTAAATAAAACCGCCCGTGATATATTTGGAAAAAGAGAGCTTTTAGTTTGAGAAAATAGAAAATGTAACGTGAAAATTAAAAGGTGACAAGTTTTAGGTGAAAAATGTAATTGATTTGTTTATAGTAATTATAATTTAATTATCTTATTTTACTAAATAAAATTGCTCGTAGTGTTTTTATAAATAAGAAATTAATGTTGCCCGTGATATTTCTTGGAAAAAAAAAAATTAATTAGAAAAGTAGAAAAGATGATACATTTTAGCTGAAAAGGTAATCGATTAATTATTATTATAATATTTTTAAAAAAAATAGAATAGCCCGTGATATAAGTAGAAAAAAGAGATATTTTAGTTAGAGAAAAGAGAAAGGTAACATATTTTGGCTGAAAAAGGTAATCGCCCGTGATATAATTGGAAAAAAATAGATTTCAGTTAACGAAAAGAGAAAAGGTAACATGTTTTGGTTGAAAAGGGTAACTAATTAGTTAATAGTAATTACAATATAATTATGTTATATTATTAAAAAAATAGTGTTTTTAAAAAGGAGAAATTTTAGTTAAATAAAATATAAAAGATATTGTATTTTACCTATAAAAAGAAATTATGTAGTTATTGAAAAATAGAAAAGTTAATACAATATGTTTAACCTAAAAAAGGAAATTGATTAGTAAAAGAGAAATTTTAGTTAGATAAAATATAAAAGATATTGTATTTTACCTAAAAAAAGGAAATTATTTAGTTATTGAAAAATAGAATGGATAATATGTTTAACCTGAAAAATGAAATTGATTACAGTAGTTAGTAGGATGGATTTTGTTTGTAATTAAGTAAGAGTAAATAAGTAAAATCAATATGTTTTTTTTATATAATAGTATAGATACGACTTACGTTCGATTTTTGTGGATTCACAATCTTCCTCCAATCCTTTTCCTCTTCATATTACCTGAAACAAAAAAAAATTATATTTTAGCAATCGAAAAAACAATTCTCAATCAGTAGTACGACGATATCATAAAATGCAAAATCAAAACGAAATTTGCTAAAGAATGGTGAGTTTGGGAAGACGAAGTTTGAAAATATAAAGAAAATAATAATTTTTTAACATAAATGGGGAAGTTATAATTTTGATATTGAAAAAGAAAGATGTATTTATTAATTCTAAAAATTCAAAAATATTAAAAATTCGTATATTAATAAGAAAATAATAATATTAATATAAAAATGGAAGTTGTAGTTTTTTTAAAAAAATTCGAACATAAAAGGGAAGTTGTATTTATTAACACAAAAAATATATTAAGGGAAGTTGCAATTATTAATACTAAAAATTCGAACATAAAAGGTAAGTTAGATATCTTTTAGGATAAGTAGACTTATATGCCTTACAAGTGTTCATCAAACCGCACAAACCCCCCGCACCACACCGCACTGCCCCGCGTGGTTTAATTTTTTCGTGGTGCGGTCGTGGTTTGCATTTTAGCCAAACCGTGCTGTGCGGTGCGATTTGTGGTTTGGGAATTTATTCTCGCGGTTCAGACCGCACCGCACCGCATATTATATAATATTAATATATTTATAACTACATACATATTTATGATTTTTTTTACCCTGAACCATTTATACTATCCCCTAATATTGAGAAATTTTGAAGTTCTTTCATCTTATTTTGAGAACTGAAGGTTACAACTCAAATTTTAACAGTTGTAAAGCATGATTCATTTTAAAGTGAAGTGTACCTGACTGATTCATCAAAGCATCAAACATCTTATAAGTCTAATTGTAGAGTAAATGAAGTGAATACTCTAAATAACTATGAAGTCCTCAGAAAAGCTTGATTATGTTATTTCTTTTTGTAAAATATTGTTCCTGAGAGTGAGACAGCCTTTTCCTTGTAGTTTTTGGTGATTTGTCAAAGTACGAAAATGAAAATTAAATTAGGTCTAGGAAGTTACTAGCTAACATAGTAATTCCTCCCCTAGGATTATTCGATGTGACATTAACGAATAACGAGTCAATTTGACAAAAACATTTTCTCGTACCTAATCATTTGATTTGGATAAGGTATATTCGTGCTATGATATATCCTAGTCCAGATTTTATATGGTACATTTTAAAGGCAAAGTCAATTCGGCACAAATATCGATATATTCCCGAACACTGATTCTTCGCACTAAAAATGAGAGTTTTATTCAAAACAGTGTTCATTTCAAATGATTTATCCTCAAATATACTTGATATATTTTCAAAAATATTATTTTCAAAAGTGCCTTATTTATTGACTTGCCGAAAGATCAAAAACGATTTTTATCCCAAACCCTTAACAATTTTTATTTAAATGGATAAAATCGTAAAATGTTCAAAATAAATATTCCGAGGACTTCAAGATCATTATTATTTGAGGAATATTATATTTGAATATATTTCAAGTCAAAACTTTAGCCAAAATGTCGACAAGTTACGACAAATGGCTAATGTATTTTATTCCGTCGCGTAAGGACATTTAAGCAAAATATTTTTGAATAAAATACCTCCACATGTTATTTTGACTTGAAACTTTGGTAATATCACTAAAATATTTAAAAAGAATTTTAGAATAAGTTTCATGATTTTATGAGAACATTTTTGTGGAACCCCCTAAAATCGCTTCGGTTTTTATTTTGGGGTTCGCTAAAAGTCGTCCAAATATATGGAAACTTATGGGTCGACTTTTACCATATTTTTCATATAATATTTGAAGACTTTTGGCATTGGCCTCATATTTTTCCAAATTGTTTTAAAGAAAATCAAACGAAATGGG
This sequence comes from Kitagawia praeruptora, assembly GCA_037693485.1. Taxonomy (NCBI): domain Eukaryota; kingdom Viridiplantae; phylum Streptophyta; class Magnoliopsida; order Apiales; family Apiaceae; genus Kitagawia; species Kitagawia praeruptora. Next base: position 113,335,889 of record CM075344.1, read on the forward strand.
TTTATCATGTAGTATCTTATTTATTGGCTATTTTCGTACCAAGAGAAGCTTCCTATATTTTATTATTGTTATTCCCACATGTGTATCTGATTATTATATGTAACTTGATGACCAAGTTGGGTAATAACTCTTTGCTTAATTGTTCATTGGTTGCTTGCTCTTATTTAGTGGTCTTTACCCCTTTTTATGCTTATAAATAACCAAGCCCTTTCACTCATTTCTCCCAAGCCTAAGAGCCAAAGAAATGCTGCTATTTTCTCTCTAGATACTCACCTTTTTCCAGGTTTAATTGCTTCAAAAGTATCTAGCAAACAAGCTTTGTTCTTCATCTTTTATACACCTTTTAAGCTTGTTTTAGCACCATTTCTCACCCATAAACACACCTCTCGGCCACACCTTCTTAGGCAGCCCTTTAGCTCGTTTTTATCAGCCTTTGAAGAGTTCTTTCAAGTGTCTTTGAGCCACCTTTAATCCCTCCTTGTATACCTTTGTTTAGGTGCTCAAACTAGGTCACTTCGAAGACAAAACTTTAGCTCGACTAAAGTGGGTTCTTGAAGTGCTTTGGAAGAGGTTTAAGGATCCTTGTGTCCCCCTTAAATTGTCTTTCATTGATTGATCTTGGTGGCCTTGTTTTGGTTACATTTTTGGTGATTTTCGGGTCTTCTTGCTCTTGTTCTACACCATTCGGCCAAACCTCTTTTAGGCAGCCCCTAGCTCGAATTTAGGCATCCCTTAGAGTGTCATTTCTTGTGTATTTGAGCCACCTTTGATAACCCCTTGAATATCCTTCATTTGGTGCTCTTTCGGCCTTAGTTTGGTGGTGATTTTAGGCTTCGATCCTAGCTTGTTTTGCTTGATTTCTTTCTAGACTTCAAGTGATTCTAAGTTAGTTACTTTTTGTTTAGTGTGTGTACATCTACACATACTAGTCCCGAAACCTAGTTCGTATCCTTTCAGAATACCTCTTATTTGAGAATTCTTTGCTTTAGGCAACCAAGCCGTCGGATAAAGCCAAAGGTCATAAACTAGTTAAATTTTTGTTTTGTGTGTGTTGTGCGTGTTGTGTTGGATATTTTAGTGTAATTGGATTGGCTAGTTGATCAATGTAATCGTAATGTTACATCTAACAAGTCGGGAGAATGCGGAGTTCATGCTCTGTTCGAGTTCGTTATGATTTCAGAATTATTGCTTATGAGACATGTCTATTGGCATCAAACACATCTGTTAGAATGAGATGTGTCTATTGGAAAAGACACATCTTGAGGTGTGTCTATTGGTATTGGACATGACTGTTGGAAATGAGATGTGTCTTTTGGCAAAAGACACATCTTGAGGTGTGTCTATTGGCAAAAGACGCATCTGTTGACATCTATAAAAAGGTGTGGCATTGATCATTTTACACACACAGGTTCATTTTGAAATACACAGCAAAATACATTCTCTCTTCTTGCAGATTTTCTGATTTTATCCGATTGAATTATTTGGGTGAACCACAAATAACTTCAATCTGAAAGTGTTCACACGACTTCAGAAAAATCCAAGTTATCACCCAACTCCCCAACAAAGATTGAAGTTATTTATTTTCTGAAGATGGCGAACTCAGAATCTGCAAAAGACATGACAAGCAAGTTTGCAAAGTTGGACAAGTTTGAGGGTCAGGATTTTAGAAGATGGCAAAAGAAGATGCATTTTCTATTGACAACGCTGAAGGTTGTATATGTTTTGAGTACCCCCATTCCAGAAGTGGTTGAGGATGAAATCACTGAACAAACAAGGAGGCGTTGCAAATGGGAAAACGCTAATTACATCTGTCGCGGTCACATCTTAAACGGTATGTCTGATTCCCTTTTTGATGTATATCAAAATGTTGAGTCAGCGAAAGAATTGTGGGATTCTCTTGAATCCAAGTACATGGCAGAAGATGCTTCTAGTAAGAAGTTTCTGGTCAGTAATTTTATGAATTACAAAATGGTCGATTCTAGACCTGTGATGGAACAATACAATGAATTGTTAAGAATTCTGGGACAGTTTGCCCAACACAATCTGAAGATGGATGAATCTATCTCAGTTTCTGGTGTTATAGACAAACTACCACCATCATGGAAGGATTTTAAACACTCCTTGAAACATAACAAAGAGGATATGACTCTGGTTCAACTTGGAAGTCACTTCAGAATTGAAGAGGCTTTGAGGACTCAAGAAATTGAGAATAATCATAAGGGCAAGAACCAAGTCGGTAACTCTTCTGTGAATATGGTTGAAGATGGTGGATCTTCAAAGAATTCTAAGTATGGCAAGGGTGATAAACGAAAGTTTAAAGGAAACAAAAACAATTCTTCCAACAAAAGGCCTAAGATGGCATGTTGGAAGTGTGGCAAACCTGGACATTTCAAGAAGGATTGTCGGGTTGGTAAAGGCAAGCAAGAAAAGCAAAATGCTGGTCCAAGTGGATCCAAGGATCCAGAAAAGCAACAAGGTCAGATTTTAATGCAAAATTGTAATTCTAGTCAGAATTATGTGTCACTAATATCTAAGGCATTTTATGTGCAGGATGACAATGTTGCTTGGTGGATTGATTCAGGAGCAACGAGTCATGTATGCAAAGATCTTCGTTGGTTCATAGACTTTCAACCAATCGAAGATGGATCTATCTTAAAGATGGGAAATGTTGCAACTGAACCGATCAAAGGACTAGGAAATGTCAAGATAGTTTTTACTTCTGGCAAATGTATATTGTTAAATAAAGTGTTGTATGTTCCTAGGATTCGGAAGAATCTCTTGTCTGGTGTTGTATTGAACAATTGTGGATATAAACAAGTTTATAAAAGTGACAAATATATATTGTCAAAACATGGCTCTTTTGTTGGCTTTGGCTATTTGTGTAATGGTATGTTTATGTTGAATGTAAATACTCCATTCATTGATGAATCTGCTTGCATGGCTTCTACTAGTACTAGCAATAATTTGAATAAACCAGAATTATGGCATGCTAGACTAGGACATGTACATTACAAAAGAATAAAGGATATGTCAAAAATGAGTCTCATACCTGCTATTGATTTAGACAATGAAAAATGCAAAACATGCATGTTAACAAAGATAACAAGAAAGCCCTTTAAGGAGGTCAATAGGGTATCTGATGTTTTAGAACTAATACATAGTGATTTGTGTGATTTCCACTATACACCATCATTAGGAAATAAAAAATATGTAGTTACTTTTATTGATGATGCTACTAGATATTGCTATGTATATTTATTGCATGCTAAGGATGAAGCTCTTGACTTCTTTAAAACTTATAAAGAAGAAGTAGAGCTACATCAGAGTACCATGATTAAAAATCTACGTACTGATAGAGGAGGTGAGTATTATGATCCGGTTTATTTTCAATCTACTGGTATAATACATCAAACCACGGCTCCTTATACACCACAGCAAAATGGTGTGGCCGAGAGAAAGAATAGGACTTTGAAAGAAATGGTTAATTCTTTGTTATCCTACTCGGGTTTGAGTGAGGGATTTTGGGGTGAGGCTATGTTGACAGCCTGTCACTTATTGAATCGAATTCCTAGTAAGAGGAATAAGATTACCCCTTATGAACTTTGGTATAAAGAGTCACCAAAATTAAGTTTTCTGAGAGTTTGGGGATGTAGAGCAGTTGTAAGACTCACTGAACCCAAAAGAAGAAACTTGGGTGAACGAGGTATAGATTGCATATTTGTTGGGTATGCTGAGCATTCTATAACATATAGATTCTATGTGTTAGAATCTAATGACTATGTATCTGTGAACTCGATTATCGAGTCAAGAGATGCTATTTTTGATGAAAATAGATTTACATCTATACCTAGACCAAGGGACATGCTTCAGAATTCTTCTAGTAGGAACTCTGTTTCTACTGAAGATGTGAATGGACCGTCTGAACCAAGGAGAAGCACTAGAGCTAGAAAATCAAAGTCTTTTGGAGATGACTTTCATCTTTATCTAGTAGAAGGCTCTAGAGATGAAATTGAATATCAATACCAATATTGTTTTCTTATTGAGGAGGATCCAAATACTTTTAGCGAAGCTATGAAATCTAGGGATGTTGCATTCTGGAAAGAAGCTATCCAAGATGAAATGGATTCTATCATGAATAATAATACTTGGGAATTGAGTGATCTGCCCCCTGGCTGTAAAGCTTTGGGAAACAGATGGATCTTCAAAAGGAAAATGAAGGTGGACGGTACCATAGATAAGTTTAAGGCCAGATTGGTAATCCAAGGTTTTAGACAAAAAGAAGGGATTGATTGTTTTGATACTTATGCTCCTGTTGCTAGAACCTCCACTATTAGGTTGTTAATAGCACTTGCTGCTATACACAACCTTGTCATTCACCAAATGGATGTGAAAACTGCATTCTTGAATGGTGAATTAGATGAAGAGATTTATATGAAACAACCCGAAGGGTTTGTTATGCCTGGTTGTGAGAACAAGGTGTGTAAATTGAAGAAATCAATTTATGGTCTGAAACAAGCACCGAAGGATTGGCATGATAAATTTGATACTGTGGTTTTGTCTAACGGTTATTTTCTTAATCAAGCAGACAAGTGTGTATATAGCAAATTTGATGCTTCTGGTAAAGGAGTTATAATTTGTTTATATGTGGATGACATGTTGATTTTTGGTACTGACCAAAATCAAGTGGATAATACCAAGAAGTTCTTGTCATCAAACTTTGATATGAAAGACATGGGGGAGGCTGAAGTGATTCTTGGTATAAGGATCAAGCGTGAGAACAATGGCATTTTGATTTCTCAATCTCATTATATTGAGAAGATTCTTAAAAGATTTAACTTTAAGGATTGTTCTCCTGTTAGTACTCCTCTTGATCCTAGTATTAAACTCCTACCTAATACAGGTGTTGCAGTATCTCAACTTGAATACTCAAGGGCTATTGGTAGTCTCATGTATGCCATGATAAGCACTAGGCCAGATATTGCCTATGCTGTTGGAAAGCTTAGTAGGTACACTAGCAAACCAAGTTCACATCATTGGCAAGCTTTAAGCCGAGTGTTCAAATACTTGAAAGGAACCATGGATTATGGTTTGACATATACTGGATTTCCTTCAGTTATTGAAGGTCATTCAGATGCAAGTTGGATTTCCAATAAGGAAGATCATTCTTCCACAAGTGGATGGGTATTCCTTCTTGGAGGAGGTGCTATCTCTTGGGCATCAAAGAAACAAAGTTGTATTACTGATTCAACGATGGAATCTGAATTTGTGGCATTATCAGCGGCTGGTAAAGAAGCTGAATGGCTAAGAAATCTGATTTATGAGATTCCATTGTGGCCTAGACCGATATCTCCCATATCTATCAGATGTGATAGTGAGTCTGCCTTGTCTAATGCTTATAGACAAGTGTTCAAAGGCAAGTCTAGACACTTAGGTGTTAGACATAGCATGATTCGTGAGCTTATCACGCATGGTGTTATATCAGTGGAGTTTATAAGAACTCAACACAATTTAGCCGATCATCTAACCAAAGGGTTGAGTAGAGATCTTGTGCACAAGTCGGCTGTAGGGATGGGATTAAAGTCCATCAAAAACCTCTCATGTTAAGATACCCAATTCCCATCTAATATGACATTAGGTGCTGAATTCAATGTGGAAAGCTTAACATCTAGAGATTGGAACACATTAAAGCATCATCCCAAGGTATGTGTTCAGACCTGCAAGTTAAGGAGGTTGAAGTTTATCTTCTTAATAGTTCTTTTGAAAAATTGCATATGCAGGTGCGAGAATAAAAGAACTACCTATTTGAGCATGAATTTTAGCTGCTTCAAAAAGCTTGGACTTGGCTTTGGTATGCTTAAGAAGGATTAGGACACTAGGCTAGTAAAATATAGTGTCAAGTAAGAACATTGGAGAACGTAAATTTATGTGTATATTATCTTCATGTATTCACTATGAATAACCAAGGTTCAATCCATAGTGATACCTTGATATTCGAATATTTGGAATGTGTAATATACTAATGTGAAATTCAATCGTCATGATATTTCATTTATGCATAAATTTGTCGTTTGTTGTAATTTTGTTTAGTTAATCATGGATTACGCTAAAATGGGGGAGGATTGTTGGATATTTTAGTGTAATTGGATTGGCTAGTTGATCAATGTAATCGTAATGTTACATCTAACACGTCGGGAGAATGCAGAGTGCATGCTCTGTTTGAGTTCGTTATGATTTCAGAATTATTGCTTATGAGACATGTCTATTGGCATCAAACACATCTGTTAGAATGAGATGTGTCTATTGGAAAAGACACATCTTGAGGTGTGTCTATTGGTATTGGACATGACTGTTGGAAATGAGATGTGTCTTTTGGCAAAAGACACATCTTGAGGTGTGTCTATTGGCAAAAGACACATCTGTTGACATCTATAAAAAGGTGTGGCATTGATCATTTTACACACACAGGTTCATTTTGAAATACACAGCAAAATACATTCTCTCTTCTTGCAGATTTTCTGATTTTATCCGATTGAATTATTTGGGTGAACCACAAATAACTTCAATCTGAAAGTGTTCACACGACTTCAGAAAAATCCAAGTTATCACCCAACTCCCCAACATGTTGCATGTGTTGTGTGTGTTGCATTCACGGATATAATTGTTGTACGTTTAATTTATTGTCTTGCATCACCGCTCGTGTGACGAGTCCCTCGTGTGACTTATCCCGTGCTGTTATTTACTATTTTCCGTACTACGTAAATCGCTAACGTTAAATAAGCGTTTTTCTTAACGGTCCTCGCACTTGCTAGTTGATATTTTTATTTCGTCCTCACACTTGTGAGTTGAATAATTAAGCACTCTTGCACACACCACTAAAGTTCAGTAGCTCGTCCGATTGGCATCGTGACTCGCTTGACTTTAATTAATAACGAATCAATTATTTTAACGCGTAATAGCGTCCCCGTGGCTAGTACCGTAACATACTAGTTTTGCACGGCCTTTATTATATTATCTCTCACATAATTGTTTGTTTGTAGCTTGTTGTTGTACTCCCTCTGTCCCCCTTGGTTCTTTACCTTGGGGGACGTAATTCTGGCATGGATTTTAAGGTGCATTTTGTGAATAGTTTCATAACTTATTTTTAAAATTTTCTTTTTTTATATAAAAATAGAATTGTTCTATTTTTATACAAAAAAAGAAAAATTTAAAAATAAGTTATGGAACTATATTTTTTAGGAGCCTTAAAATGCGTGTCAAGCAGTGAAAAAAACTGTAAAGAAATGAGGGGGACGGAGGGAGTATCTTTGTACTGAGGTGAAGTGAGGTGATCTTCGCTCTAAGACCCAAGTCAGCTTAGACACGCCGACGGGGAGTTGGGTGTCTTCGCACTGTGAGGAGGAGGAAAGACCCAAGACCTAAGACCTAAGATCCAAGACCCACAAAGGTAGCATCAAGGCTACGTAGGGTTTACTAAAATATTTTGAAGAGGTAACTTGGAGTTACGTTCTAAGATAAATATTTTAGTGATTTACTAATTATTTTGAGGAGGTAACGGGGAGTTACGCTCCAAGATAAGTAATTAGTGGTTTGCTCTATATTTTGAGGAGGTAACGGGGAGTTACGCTCCAAGATAAATATATAGCGGGGTAGCTTTTATTTTGAGAAGGTAAACGGGGAGTTACGCTTCAAGATAAATATATAGTTGTAACTTGTAAAGGTTTCTCCACCTGCTATAAGGAGTTTACTTATAGTGGACGAAATCCCGAGTCCGGGGAGGAGCTCGGGGACAGGAGTAGGGGTGTTCGAATAATCGAATCTGTTAGGGGATTGCGGCATCGCGAATTAGGATAAATCGATCGTGTCATCTTTCTCTCTTTTATTTTCCGCACTTTACATTACTTATTTATAAGTAATTAATTTTAAAAGAGAAGGAAAATTTAAAAATGCCAAACTCAAATTTTAAAAAGGTGATAAGCTATTCAACCCCCCTTCTAGCTTATTTTACCCACATTCGGGACCTATCACTGAGAACTTAAAGATAATTTAAGATGTATTTTAAATTTTAAACTTATATTTCATTTTGGATTAGAAATTTATTATAATGAATTTCAGGATTTGTTTATTTTTAAGATACTATATTATTAAAATTTGAAATAGATTGTGGGAAAAAAAATTGAAATAGATATTTAGCAAAAAAATAATTTTGAAATCGATAAACCGCCCGCACCGCACCGTCCGCATTTTCCGTGGTGCGATTTATGTGATTTTAATTTTACGTGGTGCGGTCGCGTTTTGAAATTTTTTTCAAACCGTATGCGCAGTTTGGTTTGCGATTTGAGGAAAAAACCACACCGCCCGCACCGCGAACACCCCTACAATGAGTATCCGTTTTCAATAAATTTTGGTTTTTTTATAGTTAAATACACGCACACGCCAGGAGGCGAACTCTTGACCTCTCTTAGAGAAGTCGAGACCTCAACCACATCAACAACCCTTTTAACACCAAAAACATAAAAAATGAAGTTGTAATTATTAACACTAAAAATTCTAACATAAAAACGGAAGTTGTATTTATTAACACTAAAAATTTGAAAAATATAATGGAACAACAATTTTTAACATTAAAAATTACAAGAATCTATAAAAATTAGAAAATAGAGCGGAGCGATTTAAGAGATGCAATCTCACAACTCCATATTCTCCTTGATATAATTGTATTGATTATATGTATTGATTAGACTACTAATATTAAATTAAAAAATAATTTAAATTTTTATTAATGAACTTAGCCAAAATATAATAAAATACATTAATGATACTTAAAGTTACATACAAAATTTTCATAATGAACATGTGTCTATAATAATATGATTGTTATACAAAACTAAAATGGATGCAAAACCTATAAAATGGATAATTTATGAATCATAAGAAAAGTTAAAAAAATTGTTCATAAAATCTAAGGAATGAGTTAGACAAAAATTTATAATTTTTTTTATACCAAAATTTATAATATATAGATTCCCGGTCAAATTTCAAATTGGGAAAAAATTTGGGCATTTGTCATTGCAGCAGCTTTTCCATATTTATTTTTTGATGGGGCTCATCAGGC